>OY787626.1:5000-605000 GCA_963678935.1 Umbilicus rupestris | reverse complement strand
GAACTGGCCTTCCGTATCCAGTAAGATGCGTTGACGCCATGAAGCTCCCCAAATATATCAGCCTTCCCTGTACATGAGTGTACACATATCTCTATGTTCAGTTTCATTTGATTACTTGCACTGCTTCAAAATTAAATTGACTTCTAGCTTTAGCATTTAAATTGATGAAGGCAGCTGCTAATTTTCTTGAGCGTTTTCAGAGTGACGAGTAACTGAAGTTTCTACTTTTTTCATACCTTGCAAGGATCGTGAGGTCTATAATAGCTGCTGGATTCTGAAAGAGGGTTGATGGATGATCATCAAGACAATACTGTTTACTAGCTATTTCCTTCACCTTCTCAACTACACTGAAAGCACCGGAGGAGTCGAGCCCAGAAGTTGGTTCGTCCAAAAACAGCAGTGATGGATTGTGTATTATATCAATTCCAATGGACACCCTCCTGATGCTCCTCGCCTTCCCTCATCTCCGATGTGCGTGTGAGTTGCATTCTACATTTCAAAATAATATTATAGCTTCAGCGTCGGTGCATTGGTGCTAATAATAAATTTTGGGGTAAAACAAGTGGTTCAATATAACCTTGTCTTACCTGTAAACCCAGTTGTTCTAAAAGCTCATAGACCCTTTTTTTTCTTCTCAGACCTTGAAATTGGAGGAAGCCTGACTTCTGCAGCGAACATGAAGGTCTCAAAAACGGTAATCACAGGGAACATCTGATCATCTTGCATAAGATAAGATGATACCATTTTCATATAGCTGGTTGCCACCTGTCCAAAAGTAAGAGTGTTTTCAAAGAAAAATTCTTTCAAGCAGTTTTTACATGTACTGAATTAAATCATCGTAAGTTCCTCTGCTGGTGATTCTCCACTTTGTTCTCATGTGTTTCAATGGTTTTTACTTGGACAAATTTAGAGAATCAAGACTAACCGGCTTTCGATCTATTCTGACAGAACCTTAGAGACTCCAAACATAGATTTTCCAGCCAAGGGATCAAGAAACATAGATTTTCCAGCACCTGCCCTGAAATATCATCAAGAAGATGCTTCTTTAGTGATCCAAACACCATCCTTCTTATGCTTCTTCATAACACTGTATGACATGGCAGCCCCTTTTGCAGCCAAACGGGACTGGTCCATGCCCATCAGAGTCTCGAGACTCATATTCTCATTATGCCCCTTTTGTGCCACGTCGGGCTCACTAGTCCTCCCAAATTAGAATTGGGTACTTTGCTAAGTTTTCGGGTCAGTATATGAATGGCTATGGCCACACGTGTTGACAAAAGGTAGGACGGTTAAAATGAAGGAATTGAAACTTGGAGGTTTGTGAGGAGGAAACCGGTGAGCTACAATAGCATTGGAATTGTCATGCATTTGCAATGGGTTTGCCGGTCAGGTTCTATTTAACTTGGTCTTTTTTTTCTCCAGGGAAGACGCGATGAGTTGGAGTCGCGCCCATTTCGCTCAAATAGAAAAACCCTTTGCTTGAGAGAGATTGTTTACTAGACTTAGCATCGTAGTAGACTCAACAGCGAACTTGAGGTTCAAACAAGGCCAGTCAATTCAGCAGAGCTAATGACAACTCAGGCCTATTTCTATGCCAATCAACTGTCCTGAAAAAGCGGTCGCCTTATTTCCTCATCCCTCTTTAAATCTTGCACTCGGTTCTGACTAGTGAAGCTTTGAATTACAGAGCCTCAAGAGCCCAGATGAAGCAGAATAATTTTGGGAAATATTTCTTGTTCATTGTACATTTTCTGTGGATGCTAAGGAGAAGCTGGGTGCGGGAGAGAGAGAGATACTCCAAGCAGATATCTTGCGACCTGCACTCGAAACCAAATGTTGAGTATCCAACATAAATTGACTATAAATTCCCTTTTTCTAATTCAGCACATTTTCTCAATTCCTTTTTCTTACATATGCTTGTTCGCTGGAAGAAAATAAATTACTTTTCTGTAAATGTGAGCTGCTCTACATTCAGTATTTTCTTATAAGAAATGCAACCTGAGTTGAATTTCTATATTGTAACGAAACTACAAACAGTCTAGATTACTAGCAGCAAACTTCCTTGGTATTGAAAGAAACAACGGGTTGTGTAGAATTCACTAGATATATGCGCAAAATGTGGAACTAAAGCTTAAAAGTAACTTGTATATATAAGAAAAAGTAAGCATTTATATTACGATTATAAAATTTGAAATTAGTCGAACCTGAAAATGGAATCAGTGACGATAGTCAAACTGCAATCAGGGAAATTTACCAGTAGCGGAAAGCTACATACTAGAGAAATCCCGTATGTAGTCGTTCCACATTGCTTCTGCAATGGAGTCACGCAACCTCGAAGTCATTTCAATTTCTTCCTGATCAAAAGGAACACCGAGCTCTTGTCCGTCAACAAGAATATCCGGGCTCTCTGGTTCAATTGGCCGAGACAGGTCCTGTAAAATTGGACTAGATTCTTCTTGGTATTTCTTGAAAATCCAATCATTTGGATTTTCTCTATGAATGTAGTTGTGTAAAGCACATGCTGCTACGACCAACCTCACTTGTGTCTGCAAGGGGTATGGAGGAGCAGACATAAGAATTGGAAATCGGGCTTTCAAGGCACCAAAAAGGCATTCACTGGTGCTTCTCAGAATTGCATGACGATGGTTGAACAGCTCCTTAGCATTTTGCGGATGCATGCCATTGATAAATTCAGTAGACTGGTAAGGAACTCCCAGATAGGGTGCGATGAAGCCTGGAATATTTGCATATTTGTTGTCTACTAAATAGTATTTACCTGTTGACATCACAAACACGTCCAACTCATCAATCAGAAAATAACAATGAATTTCTTCAATATACCAGAACCAGATACCCTCGCTTGCTTAAAATTGCAAAAATACCTTCCGGGACTTGCAATTTGTTGGGCCTAGTGATAGCAGAAACTAGAACTCGCAAGTCGTGTGCTGATCCCTCCCACCCAGCTAAAACATACTGGAACTGCATCTCAAACGAGCAAGCTGCGATAACGTGTTGTGATATCAAACCATTTTTGTTTCGGAATGGACCCTGCTCATCAATCCCCACCATCACAGGGAGGTGCATTCCATCTGCAACGCCTACACAATCCTGATTCATATTTATAATACAGTAACGTTACACGCTCATAAACGAACAAAACCTTCAAAACTAAATCAGACACATTCAGTTCAAACATATGAGCTACCTTGAAATAAGGATAAAACCGGGTGTCATCCAAAATCTCCTGCGAAACATCTGAACTTGAAGGTTTAAGTAACTCCAAAGATATCCGCACTATAGCATTCAACACATTGTTAAAATGCCGACTGATTGTTTCCCCCGAATATCTAAAAAGCTCTTGAACAGCGCGAGTTCGCAGATTATGTCCAACCACAAACATAAAGATTGCGATTTGCTCCTCAATCTTGATCCGGTTAGTGTGTCGCAAAAGGCCTTTGGATTGCAGAATGTCGCAGAGCTTGTAAAACTCATGCTTTCCCATTCTGAAATTTTCAAGACAGTGTTCATTAGGGCCGTTGAGGACATCATCTACGAACTTTGTGATGAGTGTCTGCTTTGGCGCACCAGTCTCAAAGACTCCATCTTTCTCCTCGTCCGAGCTATCCATGGCGGCTAGACACTGCACACATAGATAGATAAACAAGGTCATTTTTTTCATCGTACTCAGGAAACAACAAATTGATGTAAACAAGATTCATGGAAGATCCAAAGATGATGATGATGATACACAGAAGCTTCTAGAGAATAAAATTTTCATGGGTCAGAACGAAATCACCGAAATTATTACTCAGCATGTTTCGATTCACGGAGGCGGCGCGCGAAGGTGGTGGAGACTTGGATAGGCCGAGGCTGCTTGGGTTTGCTAAGCAGGACAGATGTTATGACAATTTACGAAATTACCCCATATATTATTTAATAATTAACTGCATCTAATCTGTTTATCTATATATATTTTTATCAGCATTATGAATTTCTAATTTCTAAGAAGAATATCACTATTTTACTTTTTGATTCTCTATTCGAGCAACTGTGGTTCTATATAAAAGTCAAGTACAACGAGAATAAACGTACAATAATTTTTTTTCTCAAAAGAAAAAAACAACTTCATATTAGTAAACATGAACATAAAGACTATGATTCCATAGAAACAAGTCAAATACAACGAGAATAAATGTAAAATAAAAAAGTTTTATCCAAAAGCAAAAAACTTCTTATTAGTAAAAATGAACATAAAAACTAGGTAATATTATCAATAACTCAACAAAACAGGAGGAAAGGGGAGGATATAATGCAGTCTTACAAGGTCCATAGGTATGCAGGGGCGGAGCCAGGATTCAAAAACAGTAGGAGGGCAATGAAAAAGAAAAGGATGCCATAAATATACTCTTTCTAGACTCCTACTGTTAAAGCCTTCCATCTATCAGTCTCAGTAATATTTCTCAAACACTACTATAACATCTTGGTTTTTTTCAAACTCAAAAAAAATCACCTAAGACAAGCCTGTAGGCCACCAATAAGTACACAGAAAATTAGCAATCAGATCATTGCACGCAAAGTAGGAATTTTAAAACTCATTGTTGTTTTGTGACTTGTAAGTTCGAAGAATAACTTTATAAGCATGTAATGTGTGTTCCATTATCTGCGATTTGCGTCTGAACATGTCACAAAAACAGAAGAAGAAATGAGTAACATACAAGACAGGATGGATCAGAATTAGTGAGGAAAGGTAGATGTAAAACACTAATCAGCAATGACAGACAGAAACTGTCCCAACCCAAGACCAATCAATATCTTCTTCGTCAAAACCTCATTCAGTTTCCGCTACTCCACAAACCCCCAAATGTAAGACCCAAAACGAGTATAGCAATAAATCAAACTCCAGACGCAATTGGGATTTACCGGATAAAGGTCGAACCTCTACAACTGGAAATCAGTTAGTTTGAGCATGGATCTTCTTCATGCGGAATTGCGGATCCGTGTTAGCTAGATGTCTGGTGGCGGTACAAGAAGATTTAGGGATTTTTAGGGTTCTAGTGATTGAGAATCTGAGAAGCGACTACTCACCCAAAGGCCAAAGCCCCCGATTGTGTTTTTAGATTTTTTTTATTATTTTGAATTAAATAAAAATATTTTCCCTGGGTCTTACCAGGGCTGCAGCCCACCAGGTGGATCCGTCACTGTATGTATGTCGTTGTTGTTGAGAATAATTGGAATTTCAGCTAGTCTTTCGAACGAAGCGATTCTCCATCAAAAAGCTCCAAGGTTCGTAGTCGTCATCAAATTTGGGAATAAATGGTAGCACGAAATCGTCGGCTCCTTCCGAAGTCATGGTTGCTTCACTTGCACGTCGTAGTGCTTCACTCACACTATTACTCTCAAAATACTTCATTCGTACTCTTGATAACGGGTGACTTTAAATAAGACAAAATACAACTCAAAAGATAAAACGTGAAGTTAAACCCTAACAAATTTAGCTACAATTTTGACCCACTGTCACCGAGTGCGAACTAACTCTAGTGGTAGAGTTTCCATTGCCAACTGAAATATATACAAAAAGGAAAGAAAGAAAGATAGTTAGACTTCAAATATATACATAAATAAAACTGAAGGAATACTACAAGTTATAAGTTTTTTTACCCAAAGCCTTGGAGTCAGTGGGTCAGATTTTGGATGCAATTTGGATAGCTCTGACTGGAAGGTAATGACTATGGACACTTTGAACTCAATCGAAAATGAACTGCAAAGAAAAGAGTTCAGTGTGAAACTTCACCAACTTAAATGTTCAAGCAAGCTGTGTTAAAAGGAAAGTGAACATAAACTAACTATTGCAACATTCAACTAAATTGAAATCAATCAAGTTGCTTTATACGGATAAACTACAGTGTCAAAGTATGTATTGGGGTTCTGAGATCTTACGAATCAGCAACTCACCCTGCTAACACCGTTGGGCATGTCGTGAGTCGTGGAAATATGACATAGATGGGCAAAGTCCAATCACGGCAGACATCTCCATCTGCTATCTGTCAATTTTTTAGATGAAAGTAAAGATTGATTATTCACAATTAATTTTCATCAAAGAAGTTTGTATAGGAAAATTTTATGCATGCCTGAGTAGTTTGAATCAATGAGATTTCTGTAGCAATTCTCTCCCCCGCAAGAATGGACTCCACTCGTAGTAAATGGATATCAATCGATTTTATCGGAACAACAGATTTCTCTACTCTAAGCTCCCCAGATAGAGGATCTGATAACGAACACTGAGTAGCTATTTTTCCAGTCACCCGAAAACCACCTGTCAAACAATCAAGTTAGTTAAGGATCAAACCCAACTATGCATGGAATAAAAGAAGGATCATACAGAGAGGCCTCAAATGTCAAAAATCTTGGCCAAACAAAGGACACTGTAACTCGTAAGAACCAAACACAATAATAGATGTCTAACAACGAATTTATTTATTTATATAATAATACATAAGAGAAAAACTAACAACGCATCAAAAAGTGGCGAAAATAAACATGTAAATGCTGAAAGCAATTCTGAGTTGACCTGTTCGTAGTTCAGGAAGTAATGGATGCTTTTGCGTATCCTGAGTAATATAGAAGATGACCGTCTCAGGAGAAAGTGGCGGGTCAAAAAGCTCAGCTGTGAAAAATATACATTGGAGCATAGTAAATGTTAACTGATTCCCAAATATAATATTGCAAATAATATTAATATATAAAGTCAGCTAAAACCTTTATCAGCTTCAATTATGAACTCCGTAGTTGCGTGTAAAGATTTGTGAAGGTATCCTCTCATTATCCCCATCGTTGCCAGATACTAACATATGAACTGTAAACGATTCAGCATCTGGCAACATATAAATTAACTAAGAATGTACAGGCAGCAATAATTAAAAATTTAGGACTACTTACCTGAATATTAATATCTGCTCCATGAAAAGTCTCATAGAATTTTTCCATATTTCCATCTCCTCTTTCTCTTAAAGTTAGAGAGAAAGGTATCTGCAATAGAAATTGAACTTGGAATATAATTTTTAAAGGTTTGAACCACAGCTTGGCAGTGTAACCAAACCAAGAATGAAGCACATTTAAAGTGAGCAACGTGGTTATAAGGTTGTATGTGGTATGGATACCGCCCCTATTTGGAAGGTAAAATGATGCTTCCTAGGACAATTATAGTAGTTTTAGTACAAACTAAGAATGAAAAGAAACTTTATTACAAAGGTACCTCTGTTGTTCCCGCTGAAATCTTTCCTGGAGGACTGACCTCAACTGTTTTTTTCCTGTAATGACATAAACCAAATAGATTAGAAAGTACTAACTCAAGAAATCTGTAACTCATATGCTACGGAAATCATTCAGCAGGCTCTATTTGTTCACCACGCTACTCTAAGCGCTTTAATTTTGAAGCATTACTTCATCTTCTTGATATATCCACCTTATAGAAATGAATGACATTAAAGCTAGAAGGGTACTCCCCGTTAATATCATGATCCTGAACCGGTATCAAGGCACCGGATGTTTGCGTGAAGAGGTGGAATAAGACTTAAGATAAATGGATATTTCATATAATCCGTCTTTCAATAAAATAAACTTCATTTGCATTTTGGATACAAATATATAAAGAACACTAACAGCTCAACCAGTTCTGTTGTCATGATCACCAATTTTAAAAACTATCCTGTCATCTCTTCACCAAACGCTATCTGCTAATATCTCTCACAACGTCCTCATAACTCAATCATGCCGTGGCACCTAAAATTCTCCAAGTGCGACTACAGAACACTCATAAGCAACCAAGTATAAGTATCAAACTGTCGGAGTAACAACCCAACTAAGGAATTCTGTGCAACAAAGAAGACCTTAAACAAACGAAATACAAAAGAAAAGACATGTCTTACTTACAGTATAGATATAGGCTTTACCACACCATACAGTGACTCAATCACTCCAGCTGATCCGCCGCGAACCTGACATGAATCACCGACACACAAAGAAATAAAACATTCGTTTCAAAATCCGGTTTTATATAATAATCCAATAACAGTTCCTCACAACATGTAATTGCACAAAATCCAGATTTTCATCAGAATACAGATTTCGAAGCACCTGCAAATTGACAGTTCCATTGATAGAGATTCGAATTCCAGAATGAGATATCTGAGAGGTTGAGTTCACGATGATTTTGCCTTCTAGAGGTTCCTGGATATCATCAGAATCAGCATCGTGTCAGGAATACTTCGATTCGACGTTAACGGCGAGGATCGGGACGAGGAGAATGAGTAGCGAAGTGGAGAGATTACCGAAGGGCAGTAGATACGATTCAGTCTGGAGAGCTTCAGCTCGACGATCGACATTGAAGATACCACAACAAAATTTCAAGCTACCAATACCAAGCCAAGTTTAGAACCCCGTAAATATTAATTAAATTTTAAATAAAAAATATAATTTCAATAACGAAACGACGTCGTTTACTGGAATTTCAATCCAACCATGAGGATGACGAAGCGGACAAAAGACAGTTGAAATAAATTAAGCTATCAAAATCAGGTACAAAGTGGCTGAAACAGATCTGCTGAGGGAACTGTGTTGAGTAGTACATCAAACTTCAAATGGAACGATTCGGGAGACTTTCGGCATGATGAGGAAAGAGCAACGCGAAATTTAACCTAGACGTCAAGTCCTGGACAAATTTGTCAGGAAGGATACCCAAGGGTGCGCTATTTTGATCCTTGTGCAATCACTTAAAAAGATGAGACATGTTGTATCATGTGTCCAATTTTCCTCGAGCGAGCTTTCCTTGGTTCTTTATATACGGATGATATCAACGTAGCGAGTACACATCTGCAGTGGCATGAAATTGTGTTACTTAGATACAGACATGATATGAACACGACAACATGGTGGTGGTAGCAGTAGTGTAGTGGTCTGTAGTTATATGGAAAAAAGAGAGCAAGAATGGAACATTTCCATTATTTTGCCTTTATCAGCATAGGAATAGATGTTAAATAATATTCATCGACTGACCTTAAAAGAATCAAGATTCCAATTTCTCAGTCAAAGAGATTACAATCATCTAGGGCTTCTCCACATTTGTTCTTCATATTTGGATGAAGGCTCCGTCGAACGTTCACCTTTGCATCTCAGGCAAATAGTGTTTTTCTTGAAGTTCAGAAAATTGCACCTTCAAAAAACAATGGCTATCAGATTCATGTGTGGGTAAGCCTCAAAAGAAGATATAAGCATTTTGTATTCTGAGTGGAGAGGGATATGTGTCCTTACGATGGGCATTCCCATTCTCCTTCGTTTAGCTGCCTCTGTGGTCGAGATTCTGGGCACCGCTTACACTTTGTATTGCTAGCAAAATTCATGTAGCCACACCTGTTCATTCAACAGACGTCGGGAAACTAAGGTAACAGGGAGAAAAGAACTTTAACTTATGGTTAAGTAATGATATCCAGTTGATGCTCAGTGAGAAACAGGAACAAATGAAAGCAAATCAAACACTGAGACGAAAATGTCTCATACTTCAGGTTTTTTTTTTTCTCTTTCTGTGAGATGAAAAGTAACTGAACATTTAATTCTGTTGAATTGAACTTAAAAAAAAACAGTGAGACGAAATGGCTGAACTGAACCTAAGATTAAAACTTAATACAATTTTTACGTTATATGCAAGACCAAATGGCGGATTGAACATTAAGTGTGGGGAAATGAACTTACTGTGGGCAATTCCAATCACCTTTCTTCATTTCAGCATTTAGATTCCTCTTGGGACCTTTAGCTTCACACTTCAAGCATTGTCCGTTTCTTGCGAAATTCATGTAATTACATCTGAGATACAATCCAGATGTGGATCAAAAGAAATCAGACCACAGTGTGAATATAATAAAAAACTTAGTAAAACATTCAAAAAATTAAACACTGTAAAATAATATTTTGTTATTTCAACATTTTTATAAAGTTACCAAATCATCTTATAGGTCATTCATCATTTAAGCCTTGCTCGCTTATCAGTATTGTGGATTCTGAAAATAAAATAGAAAACGGCCTGAACGAGGGATTTGGCATAGTTTATAAAATTGTTCAATGATATCCTATACACTTAACAACAAACTAAATAAAATGCATCAATGAATTAGATTTGGAGCTGATGTCTTATTCTTCTTTCACAAGCAATTTTTAAATGCTTTGTTAGAATATAGATTATAGAATACGGAGAGTAGCATCATAGTCTTTTATCTCCCCATGAACTGAAGACCGTGGAACTAATATGCAAGGAAAAGATTGGCAACTTACTCTGAGCACAGCCAGTCTCCTTTTTTCAATTCAACAGTTGGTGCGCTTACTCTTTTTGGACCATCTTCTTCACATTTCAAGCATCTCATGTTTCTGGAGAAGTTCAAAAAGTTGCACCTACAGCCGTGGGGAAGAACATCAAAATAAAAGCAGCAGAGCATATCAACACTCTAAGGCCTAAAAAAAATTGTGACAGAAGTCACAGATCATTTCTGCATCCAAGTGATAAAAAACGAATAACAAGAAGAACACAAGTCTAAGTATATGTTCTCAATCAGCACCAATAGTCACTTACCTAGGACACATCCAGTCTCCTCTCATGAGCTCAGCATTTTGGGTTTGTACGTCATCCACGAAACTCTTTATTAGTCCCTTGAGTTTTGGAGCACTATTGACTGGCTGCACAGCAGGTGGCTCGGGGACAGTCTCACTCAGTTCAACTAGCTTAGAAAGCAATCTCTTCGCAGAATCTTCGAAAAGGGATACACGAGGTGCTTTCTCCTCTCCCCCAATCACCAAAGGATCTAACGCATACATCAGCAAAATGCGTACAATATCTACGGTACGTGCAGCTGCTTCTGACTCTTTTATTATAACATAGGCCCTGTCACAAGATCCTCTTAAATTACATGATCCACACACCTGCTTACACATTTCAAACAGCGCATTACAATTTACAATTACTAAAAACTAATAAAAAAAGAAGATGCAAGGTACATATAAACAGAAACCACAACAAGCAGATAACTTACATCGCCCTCTTCAAGTCCAACATACGCTCTCAACCTTTTCGCTGAGTTAACAGGCTTACGATTGAGATTCGGACACCCATTGCCAACAATAGTCTGGATATCTTTCTTAGACAATGATCTTAAAATACAAGACAAAAAAGCCAATCAGTTGCAGACTCCATACCCTACATCTGTTGCAACCATTTCATGAATGCAGCAAAACACACCCATCATGGCATCTTTCATCACCTTTCACAGCTCAATTACCAGTCTATGATAGACTTCTAACGCTCTAGAAAATGTAACTATTACTCGACTTCTGCATCAAATAATCTGTCTTTTCTGTTTCTTACTATAATTAAGATATGCTGGACTGAAAAAGAAAAGATGAAATTAACAACACTAAGAACTCACTTAAAAATGTCGTATCGGTCGCGCGCAAAGCTGTGACAAGGCGCATCCAAAACCCTCATATCTTTATAAATCCCACAATCATCACCATCCTCGCCCTCCTCACATTCCTTTCCAGGCATGATATACCCCTTGCTCTTCAACCTGTCGACGAACGCAATCCACTCCGGCCATGGATGCGCCGCCGAGCCGCTGGTCCCGTTTTCGAAGCTCGTATCCAGCGCAGCCGAGGTGCTGCATATTCTGTGGAAATGCAACGACTTGGATGTTAAAAGGAATTTGGTGGGCCGGAGGTTGAAATTAGGGATTGGGATTGCTGTCAGAGTGGCTGTAGTTGTGGTGGTAGTGGTGGTAAAGGTCGCTGTGAGGTGCGCTTGGGAGCGGAAGATCGAGGAGCCGACGAGGAGGAATCTGGAAGTCGCCATTGATGAGGTGATGATGGAGATGAGATATTTTCATCTTATCGAATAAGGGGTTTTTGAAGGGTTTGGGACTGCCACGAGCCACAACAAAGCTTCAACGTCGTCGTTTAATGAGTGAATTCCTTAAAGCAACGAATCTTGAAAAGACGTCGTTTATAGGCCTTTAGCAACAAAGTGCAAACAGAGTCGTTTAAATTGGTTTATAAGAAAACATTTCGGACGGTTTGTTCTTTAGAGGTTAATTTATATTTAATTTAATTTAATTTAATTTAATTTAAATATTTTTATAAATATATTTTTAAAATTTTAAGTATCTGGAATTAAATAAGTATATGGTGGTTGGGGTGGTGGTGATGTGGTTAGGGTGGTGGTGTGGTTGGGGTGGTGGTGGTGGTGGTGTGGTTTGAGTAGTGGTGGTGGGGTAGTGGTGTGGTTGGGCTTGAGGTTGTGGTGGTGGTGTGGTTAGGGTGGGTGGTGTGGCTGCAGTGATGGTGAATTTAACTGAATTTAATTTAATTTAATAGAACTTAATTTAAGTATTGAAAATTTAAAATCTCAATAACACGACCGAATTCTCGGATCTCTATGAGTGGACCAGGGTCAATGCCATCCTAAACCGGTTCATGGTTGCGAGTGAGCCGATTTGATCCGAATTGAGCGGGTCAAACATTTCAACGAAACAAAAAAGTCAGTCAAACATTTTTCCCCACCAAACATTTTCCGTTTCTGTCGGTTACTCTAAAAAACCGCCAAAAACAAACAAATCAAAATCTCATTCCTTAAAAACCAAGAAATCCAAATCCAATAGGAGCGACGCTTCGTCTCCTCCTTTCCCTGCCCAGAAAGTCGAGGAGACGAAGACGACCGACCACCGCCTGCAAAAGTTTTGATCATCTAAAATGGCGTTTGACGAGTCTCCAAGGACTCCAACATCCGCTCCGTTGACCATGGACAGCATCCTCGGACTTCTCCGAATCCGGGTCAAGCGTGGGATCAATCTCGCTGTTCGCGATGTCCGCAGCAGCGACCCTTACGTTGTCGTCAAAATGGGTCGACAGGTTCCTCTTCCCCTATTTCCTCTCTTTTCTGTATAACCCTGTTAAGGATCCTTAGAATCTTCTAGAAGATGGATTTATTACTGACATTTTTATCAGCGGATTTTGATGTTGTAATATTGATTTTCATTAGTTCGTCCTTTATGACTCAAAAGCTCAAACTTATGAGTCACGATTCCACGTCTATATATCAGTATTCTATCTCCTTGCCGATGTGGGACATTTCTGGTCTGATCTCGATGATCAGGCCAGATTATCGGTTAAGGTTTTCTGCAGCTGTAGTTTGATTCCTGGCCGGTTAAAATCCATTTCAGCCTAGTCTGATGAGATTGGATTCAACCTTAAATTTGTGACTTTGCGGATTTCTGCAGAAACTGAAGACAAGGGTGATAAAGAAGGACATCAATCCTGAATGGAACGAGGATTTAACGCTTTCAGTCGCAGATCCTAATCTTCCTGTGACGCTGGTTTGTGCCTTTTAGCCAGTTTTAAGGTTTAGGAATTCATATGAAACTTGTTTCTATGTTTTGCCATTTTTCAGACGGTATACGACCACGACACATTCACCAAAGATGATAAAATGGGAGTTGCCGAATTCGACGTAAAGCCATTCCTAACCGCCTTAAAGATGAAGACGGCCAAGCTCCCAACCGGCACAGTCCTGGCAAGGATACAGCCCTGCAGAAAAAACTGCCTTTCGGACGAGAGCTGCATTGTGTTGAAAGACACCAAGGTTGTCCAGGACATGATCCTAAGATTGAAAGATGTGGAATGTGGGGAGGTTGAGATCCAACTTCAGTGGATTGATCTTCCTGGCTCCAAGGGTTTGGCCATATAGAAAACCACTTATGTCATCTGATGACCTCAGCGCGCCGCTGGCTCTGGATTTGCTTCCTGCCCAGAAGTTCCCCAGTTTGGGGATCCTGGGATGGCATGTATGTTGGAATCCTTGTCGAGGAATTGAACAATGTGAGATCCTCTGTTTTGTGGTATATGAAATTTCATGTCTCAATGTTCATGCTTTTTTCTTTTTTTAAAAAAAAAACCACACCGTTAGAGCCCAACCCTAATATGCATCAGAAATCGAATCTATGATATGAAATTTATTATACATGACCACTAGGCTAGCCCTTGCTGGGCACGTTCATGCTTCTTAAAATTTCCTCAAATGCAAATTTAATTTCTCTAAACAATTTATCATTAATGTAGCTAGATGAATTATTATAGATAATTAATAGTAGTTTAGTTTTTTATTATCAACAAATGTAAAACATTTTTATCAGTAATTAACATATTTAAAACTACTAAATATTATCATAAACAAATATAAAATTATTACACCAAATTTGTGTTATTGAAATTGAAGAAGAAATTTACAGATAGGCCCTTGTAGTTATAAACAGTTACAATTTGGGCCCAAAAGTATTCAGAAAGTACTGGGGAATTCGAGGCTGATAAATAGGCTGGGAAGAAGGAGCGGACTACGAGGAGATCCACGCACGGAGGAGAGAGAAGATAAGAAGAAGAGAGAAGCGAGGCTGATGCAGCAGAAGGGGAGATTCAGTAACCGTCGATCCAGAAGCTTCTCCAGAACTCGTCTCGCGGTCGAAGGTTGCTAGCCACGCCAGTTTCATAAGCATTCGAATCTACATTTCACTGATCAGAAGCGGTACAGCATTTGGACGCTGAACGAGGCAGATCTCGCATCCAGATCGACAATGGCTGATGGAGGTGAGGATCGGATTGAAATTGCGTAGTAATGTTTTCGTTTTGTTATTGTGAGGGATTGGATTCGGGATGTGATTGGATTGGCTTTGGTTTTAGGTGTGGAGAGGGAGGTGCAGAAGAGGTACTGGATCGAGCATACTTCTGACCTGACGGTCGAGGCGATGATGCTTGATTCGAAAGCTGCTGATCTCGACAAAGAGGAGCGCCCTGAGGTTGGACATTTTGTGGATCTCGGTTTTTAAGTGTTGAGAATTCATCTGGATTGGTGTTTTGAACCAGCTTTGGTGGCTTATGCTTACGCTTTATATATGTTGTTGTGTTGTAATCAGGTGATATCTCTGCTGCCTCCAATTGAGGGGAAATCAGTTCTGGAACTTGGAGCAGGGATTGGCCGATTTACAGGTGAATTAGCTCAAAGGGCGGGTCACGTGCTAGCACTGGACTTCATCGAAAGTGCTATAAAGAAGGTAATGGTAAAGAATGTTTTGCACACACTGAGGTAGTGTTTCATAATTCTATTACCTTTTATAGTGCCTTTGAGAATTAATGGTAGTCTTTGATGTTTCTTGTGCTTCTAGTGTTCTTTCTGTCGACTGTAGTCTGATGTGTGTACTGTATTTTACCTTGCAGAATGAAAGCATCAATGGTCATTACAAGAATGCTAAATTTTTATGTGCTGATGTGACATCCCAAGATTTAGAGATCACTGCACAGTCTATTGATTTAATTTTCTCGAATTGGTTGCTGATGTATCTCTCTGATGAAGAGGTATGATCAAGTGCTCATTCTGGTTGCATCCTCTGTTCTCAGAAATCTAAAATTGTCTGTTAATGCACAATTCAAGGGGGGATATTGGTTATCTTTTTTGATTACCTTAGTAGTCGGAATTACAATAAGGTTTTCCCTTTTCTCATAAGTACCATAACTGACCACAGTCGCCCCAGTTCAAATCGTTTTGAGATGTGCAACATTGTAGATATTTCTTGTATTTCATTTGGCATGATTACCACCCTTGATCTCTTCAGAAAGCCTCGATGATTGCACGGCATCATCCAGTCAAATTTTGTAAAGCCAATATTTCTACTATAGCTATTTCTTCATTCCTTATTTAAAGTGTGGGCGGCCTTTTTGCTGAAAGATAGTGATTGGACTGTCATAAGTGTACACTTTGCATGAATAAAAAAAGGATTATTGAAGAAAACTCTGTAGTCAATGATTCTCATAATTATTTTAAGTGAGCTGGTTGCCCTTTTTGATATTGTTTTGTCACTTCATAGTTTAGATGAATATGTTCATCGGTGTTCTTGATAGTGAAGCTGTTACTTTTCCTTTCCTTTGATTTCATTTCATATTTAATTGATCATAATGTAAGCAATGGGAGTATTCTTGCTCTGTTTAGGTCGAGAAACTTGCTGAAAGGATGATCAAGTGGTTGAAGGTAGATGGATTTCTCTTCTTTAGAGAATCTTGCTTTCATCAGTCTGGAGACAGTAAGAGGAGCAACAATCCAACTCATTACCGAGAACCAAGATTTTATACTAAGGTTTCCCTTCATTCTCCAACATTTGAGTGCATTTATGACATTGGAGGCTAGATCTGTTATCATATAGATATAGATTTAGCACATTATAATACAGATAGTAAGAATGGGTTGGATCATTTAAATTCTTATGTGTCGTGAAATTCACACTCCAGGATACCTATAAAGTAAAGCAAAAACCTATCATCAAGTTTTATATTCTTAATCTAATTCTTCAGGCATAAGTGAATTATTGACCCTTATTCAGCTACTAATAAATGTTCGTTTAGCTAGACTCAATATGATTTCACCCATTTTCTTTGCAGGTTTTTAAAGAGTGCCATATGACTGATGGTGATGGTAATTCCTTCGAGTTTTCTCTAGTTGGCTGCAAGTGCATTGGAGCTTACGTAAGAACCAAGAAGAATCAAAATCAGGTAAATAAGGCTCCTTTGTAGCCGTTGGAAGACTAAAAATGACCTTTGTAGCCGTTGGAAGACTAAAAATGAACACCACTTCCATAACCTGAAACTGCTCGTATTTCCGAAACATACTCATTAAACATACATTTGATGTCACAATAAACTTAAGACAGGGTATTAGCATTTTGAAGTTCATTTATAAACTAATTTATCATATTTCTGTTTCTAAAATAACTTTTATTTTGATCAATGATGCAGGTCTGTTGGATTTGGCAGAAGGTTAAGTCTCAGGATGATAAGGGTTTCCAAAGATTCTTGGATACTGTCCAGTATAAGCCAACTGGCATTTTGCGTTATGAACGTGTATTTGGATCAGGTTTTGTTAGCACTGGCGGGATAGGTATTCTGCTACCTATCATTTCACATTGCTCATTTTACTATTAGTCACAGGTTTAAGGATGATAATGTTTGTGGATTTGAACAGCCATTCCAAATAATATGAACTTTCCTCTGGATTAAGAGTATGATGTATAAAACTGAGATTTATCAATTTAATGGTTAGTTGCATATATTGCTTGGGCAGATACTACAAAGGAATTCGTGGAGAAGCTAGAGCTTAAACCTGGGCAGAAGGTCCTCGATGTAGGTTGTGGCATTGGTGGTGGTGACTTTTATATGGCTGAGAATTTTCATGTTGAAGTTGTTGGCATTGATCTCTCTATCAACATGGTTTCCGTGGCTCTTGAGCGTGCCATTGGACTCCAATGCATGGTTGAATTTGAGGTTGCTGATTGCACAAAAAAAGCCTATCCAGATAACACATATGATGTAATCTACAGTCGCGACACGATTCTCCATATTCAGGTAACTTTGGTCCACTTTATCCTAATTACTTTTTAATCCATTTTTGTCAAGGATACATGTGATACCTTAGAGTTAGATGCCAGTGCGTATTTTAATTAGGCCTCATGGCCAAAATCAAACTCCATCTTTTTTACCTATGCATGGTAACCGCCGTATCTATGGTTACTGTGTCAATTCCAGGACAAACCTACATTGTTTACAGCCTTCTTCAAATGGTTGAAACCCGGAGGAAAAGTTTTGATTACTGATTACTGTAAAAATGCCGGACCTCCATCACCAGAATTTGCTGAATATATTAAGCAAAGAGGATATGATCTGCATGACGTTGAAGAGTATGGACAGGTAGCAAAGAAGACATACAGTTTCATTAAACCAAATAATATTCTTCATTCTTCCGTCTTCTGTGTCTTATAATATTTTGACAACTGCATGTGATTATTTGAAACATTAGATGCTCGTAGATGCTGGTTTCAAGGATGTTACTGCTGAAGATAGAACAAATCAGGTTAGTTCAATCTTGGAGCTGAATGAGCCGTGTTTTCAGCAGTTCCTGCCCATGTTAACCCCTAGTCGTTACGCTCTGTTCAGTTCATACAAGTTCTGCAGAAAGAGTTGGATAGCGTAGAGAAGGACAGAGAGGCATTCATCCGGGACTTCTCTGAGGTAATATTAACATTATAGGCTACTCATCGCCAATTCATGCGAATCCTTGCCGTATTGACGACTGTATTCATGATAATTCTCAGGAGGACTATAATGACATTGTTGGCGGCTGGAAAGCAAAGCTGACGAGGAGCTCATCGGGGGAGCAGCGTTGGGGACTTTTCATTGCTAAGAAAATGCAGTGATACTGAATCTATCTCATTCTCGCTTCTGGGTGTGCCACTTCCATCTTTGAGCTACCTTTTCCGCACTTGCATGCCATCTTTTTTATCATTACAATCTCTACCTTTGAAGCATAAATGTGGATGTTCTGATGGGAATCTAAACCGCCTTTATTTTATTTGAAAGCCAAAAGCTTATATTAAGACAGGCTTTGCTTAGATTTTGCAATGCACAGAAGAAATATTGTTGGTTACGTGTGCATGACGTAGTTATGCATATGATTATTTCTCCAATTGAACCACAGCAGAAGAGCAACTTTTAGCTCGGTTAAATTTCCCGTCGAACCAAATTGGTTGAACCGTTTAAACCTTTCAATTCTGCAGACCCGCTTGATTTCTCTCATCCATTTGTTGCACCTTAATTTGAAAAGAGCATATCCATAAACAGTATAAACTAAAACGACGCCGTATTGGTTCAGAGCGTGAGCCTACACCAGTAGAATCAATAAAGACAAAATCCTCTGTTCTTTCCCACCCACTCGACAGACATTCTGACAGTCTCGAAAACCGGACCACCTTTGTCCTCCTCAGAGGCTCAGACCTCACCCTCTCCCAGGCCATCCACACTGCTTTTTCCTCATCCGCTTCAATTACTCTCCTCTCACCCACCTCCCAGTTCCCACCCTCGCGATCTCAAATATTTTTGAAAAATGTCACTTTTTAACTCGTCTTGGTTGCATAAAACTCCCATGTGACAACCTGCTAAATCAGCACTGAGCCGGGTGTCACGGGTTTGCTCAAGCTCGCATCTCATCTTTGCTTCCTCTCCCCCACAGCCATGAATCTCCTCCTCCTCACCCTCTGCGCCATTTCAGGTAACGCCCTTCTCCAGCTGTAAACTGCTCTGCTCTGTTTCTTGCTATTACTCTGCAGATGATGGATCGAGTTTTGTGTGTGTTTTTGCAGTGGTTGGAGTTTCAGCGACCAAAATCACACTCCACAACAAATGCACCCACCCAGTCTGGCCGGCAATCCAGCCAGGCGCCGGCCACCCAATCCTCCGCTGCGGGGGCTTCCACCTCCCCCCAGGCCAGGTCGACACCGTCCACCTCCCGCCGCTCTGGTCCGGCCGCCTCTGGGGTCGCCACGGCTGCAACTTTGACACAAACGGAAAGGGGACTTGCGCAACTGGCGACTGCGGCGGGTCTCTTTACTGCAATGGTCTTGGGGGCGCTCCGCCTGCAACTCTTGCGGAAATCACACTCGGAGATGAGCAGGATTTCTATGACGTCAGCCTCGTTGATGGGTATAACCTGCCTATCTCGATCTTGCCCGTTAGAGGTAAGGGTAGGTGCTCCTACGCTGGCTGCGTCCGCGACCTCAACTTCATGTGTCCCGTCGCTCTTCAGGTAATGCACGTCGCTAATAGCATATTTTGCGTTGCTAATATCGTCGCCCGCACTATATTCGTTTCGTTGCTAATTGTCGGCGTTTCGTTGCTAATTGTCGGCGTTTCGTTGCTGATTGTCGGCGTTTCGTTGCTGATTGTCGGCGTTTCGTTGCTGACTGTCGGCGTTTCGTTGCTGATTGTCGGCGTTTCGTAGCTAATTATAGCTAAATCTTTCTTATTCGTCGCTAAAATATGTGAATTATCGTGGCTAAAAGTTGAGTGGTGGTGTAGGTGAGGTCGCAGGACAAGGGGAGTGTAGTGGCGTGCAAGAGCGCCTGCCTGACGTTCAACTCGCCTCGATATTGCTGCACGGGGGACTACGGTAGTCCGCAATCCTGCAAACCGACGTCGTATTCCAAAATATTCAAGACAGCTTGTCCCAAAGCTTATTCCTATGCTTACGATGACCCCACCAGCATTTCCACTTGCACCGGTGGAGACTACATTCTCACTTTCTGCCGTTGACCGAAAACCTTGTCGGTCAACGCAATGCAAAAGACTCCATTTCTAACCCTCTTTGGATGCAAATTCGATCATTTGCTTGTTGTTTTTGCTTAGTTATTTTCTTGATTGGAAAACCCTTTATTTAGAATCGACCGAGTCGAGTATTAGATTGTTCAAGTTCGATCTAGTTTTGAATCAGTATTCAAAATTTATATCGTAGTTTGATTCGTTTATACCTATCTCCGCCTTTTAACTACGATCAAATGCAGTATCTAACGACTATAATTAACCTTGCTACAGAATCTAAATGTTACGGCAACTTTATTAATTTTTTTATTAAAAAATAATTACCATTAATCTTTATTTATAATTGTTACATATTAAATTATACGAATTACTATATATTTATTATCTGATACGTGAGTCGATGACTTATCGGGATAGGTTTAAGAAACGGCTACAGTCGTCTACATGCACCCTCACCTGTTGCTGTGAACCCTCACCCATGATACGACGCGACGCTACGCTCCGATCGCTGCTTCATCTGCGCCACAGCCACACCGGTACTTCTCTCTCTTGCTATCTAATCCATCTACCCTGAAACGGGCTATCGAATCGGCAAGGAGAGAGCAAGAGACCGAAGAGAGCGAGAGAGAGAGATAAGAAGCAGGCAAATGCGGAGATCGATTGGCTGAGAAACGAGTATCGTCGGATTGAGTGATTGATTTACTGGAAGCAGATTTGAGTTTCAGATAGGTCAACTCCATCTCCTAAATTAAGCGCATTTTAGGTTTAAATGGGGGGAAGTGGAGCATTAGTGGATGGGGTTCGTCGATGGTTTCAACGGCGCAGCAGCACTACGACGAGCGTGAGTAGTAGCAGTTACAATTATAGTCAGCAAAGCGATTTGCGCGGCGAGACATCCTCAGTGTCGCAGGACGGAGTCGGAGACGACGTTGGAGTCGTTGAGGATTTTGATTTATCTGGTTTGAGGAATATCAGAGTCCCTGATCGTATTGCGTTCAGAATCGTGCCTCCTCATATGGATTCCCACAAAAAGGTTCCATCTTCGTTCTGGCATTTTGATTCTAGGTTTTTTGATGCTTGGGACCTGGATTTTGATCTGGTGATGAATGTGTTTTGGATGAGATAAATCTGAGGGTGATTGTGTTTGTTCTTAGCAGCTTTGGTTATGACAAAGTAGAGATTGGTTTATGGATATTAAATTCATTGTTGGATTGATATAAGTATTGATCTTTGATGCTGAAAGAGGCCTTTTTCTTTGTCTTGTCTGGTTGCCACTTTATGACTGGTTTTTCTTTATATGTGGCTGCTAGCATGGTCTGTCGAGCTATTCCTTTGTTTATCGAGGTTCGGAAGGTTCAAACTTCCTGATACATATACTTGTGTGATAGGGATTAAGAAGGATTCTGGAGTTATGTAACTCTGTGCGGTTGATGCGTCGTGTTATATTTCCTGGTGGTACGAAGTATGCTAGCATCATTTCTTTGGTTATTAATGTTACGAAACACTGTTATCATTGCATGTTTCTTCTCTAGCACGGCCTGGGTTTTGAACATAGGTGGCCGATGTGCTAATGTTTTTTTCTCATTTTACTTGTATAATGCACTATTACGCAGCTAGGTTGAAGTGTGTGTTCGCTGACAGCAGTGCCAATAATTTTTTAGGGTGGAGAGTCGGAATTTTTCACTGAGTATGGGGAAGCTACTCAGTACCAAGTCCAAGAGGTTGTTGGGAAAGGAAGTTATGGTGTAGTTGGATCTGCCATCGACACCCACACTGGAGAGAAAGTTGCTATTAAGAAGATCAATGACGTGTTTGAACATGTGTCTGATGCAACTAGGATTCTGAGAGAAATAAAGCTTCTGCGATTGCTTCGTCATCCAGACATTGTAGAAATAAAACATATCATGCTTCCGCCTTCTCGTAGGGAATTTAAAGATATTTATGTTGTGTTTGAGCTAATGGAATCTGATCTTCACCAAGTGATAAAGGCAAATGATGATCTTACTCCCGAGCACCATCAATTTTTTCTCTATCAACTTTTACGTGGTCTAAAATACATACATACAGGTTGGCCTTTTTCCTTTACACTGAGCCACATGAGTTTGTTCACGGACAATTGTTAGTGACTATGTTTGCCTACTGACGATGAATACTGAATACAATTTACTGAAAATTTGCAGCTAATGTGTTCCACCGAGATTTGAAGCCAAAAAATATCCTTGCAAATGCAGACTGTAAGCTGAAAATATGTGACTTTGGGCTTGCTCGTGTATCATTTAATGATGCTCCATCAGCAATTTTCTGGACCGTAAGTACGTCAGCCATTCTAGTCGAGTGACATCTTTATTCATTCTGCAAGACCACGATCTCTTGTTTTACTCAAGGCCTTGCATGTGATTCTTATTCAGTTACTTGTATTTATGTGAAGGACTATGTTGCTACTAGATGGTATCGTGCTCCTGAATTATGTGGCTCTTTCTTTTCCAAGGTAAATTGGATTCATGTGGTTTTAAGTCCATTGAGTTATTCTTTTTCTCTTCTTCTTTTCAGCTGTGACCAACACACTGTAGCTCTTTTACCTTTTTTAAAAAATTGCTTCCTGTCATAAAGTTTCGATATCCTTGTGTAGTTTATCTTACTATTTACAGTGTTATTTTCCTTTCAGTATACCCCTGCAATTGATATCTGGAGCATAGGATGCATATTTGCTGAAATGCTCTCTGGAAAACCACTTTTTCCTGGAAAGAATGTGGTGCACCAGTTGGACATCATGACTGATTTTCTTGGAACTCCCCCGCCCGAAACAGTTGCACGGGTTAGTTCTCATATTCCTATTTTTTCTATTATTTCTAACCTTTTATAGTTCAATTATTATATTTTTACGCTCATTAGTAGTCCTAAGCTCTTAGTTTACATGTTGGGTCACTCCGTCCTGCCCACCTTCCTCCGTTTTCTCGCTCTCCATTCTGTTACGAGTTTCAACTTCGTTTTACTTTGTTAAAATTGTAATTTCTTCGTGACTATTGACAGATTCGTAACGAAAAAGCAAGAAGATATCTAGCAAGCATGCGTAAAAAACCACCAGTTTCCTTCTCCAAAAAGTTCCCCAATGCAGATCCGCAGGCTCTTCGCCTACTTGACCGTCTGTTAGCTTTTGATCCAAAAGAACGTCCTTCTGCTGAGGAGGTAGATTTAAACAATATAAAACATTATCTTCATTGTACGTAAGTATTTATGAAGTGGCACCACTTTTACTGATAACATTGTTTTTAATGTCTCCAGGCATTAGCCGATCCTTACTTTCATGGTTTAGCAAATGTGGACCGTGAACCCTCAACAACACCCATTTCGAAACTTGAATTTGAATTTGAGAGAAGAAAATTGACCAAAGATGATGTTAGGGAATTGATATATAGAGAGGTATGATCTTGTAGCGTTCAGTTCTATGGTTGCTTAGTACTTTTGAAGCTTGTGTTGAAAATTAATTATTAAGTTTACAGATACTTGAGTATCATCCGCAAATGCTGGAAGAATATCTACGCGGGGGAGAGCAGACTAGCTTCATGTACCCTAGGTCAGGGCATTTCTTATATCACATTATTTCGTATTTTGTTTTCATTTTGGGAAACATTGATCCGCTATATGGCAAAGTATTTTGGCTCAAAATTTATTTTCAACTTTATCGATTGTCAACTACTATTTTATACGTATTACATCTGCACCATCGATGAACATCATCCTCCTTTTAGTTGATTTTCAAAATTAATCTAAATATTATCTTACAAGTGTATCCCTTCTCTTCATTGATCCAGTGGTGTGGACCGCTTTAAGAGACAGTTTGCTCATCTCGAGGATAATCATGGTAAAGGAGAAAAAAGCTCTCCACTTCAACGGCAGCATGCTTCTTTGCCCAGGTATGATGTGCCGTTATAGTTACATCACGTGTGACCAATAACTGAAAAGGTTATAATACCACTATTCGCTATAAGAAACCGTCCCTGCTCTAAGTTGTACGAGATCTTCACTGAAACTTAATCTCTAAGAAGAATTTATTATGTGCTTAACTGTGCATCAATATGTGGTTATAGAGAGCATTGTTGTTTTAGAGAGGCTAGGTTTTTGTTTCCCTGTTGATTTTAGATTGGATGTATGGTTTCCATTATACTTAGTGTTTCCATCCTGTCATAGATTTGACGGCTTTTTCTTTGTATGCAGGGAGCGAGTGCAGATCCCTAAGGAACTCGCAGCTGCAAAGGAGGAGGAAGCAGAGAATAATATTATGAATACAATTGCTTTGATGAATCATTCAGGATCTCAGGAGAGCAACACTGATGCCAATGGACCAAATGGGATTAACAAACCGAACTACAGTGCTCGTAGCCTGCTGAAAAGTGCTAGCATCAGCGGTTCTAAGTGCATCGGCGAGGGTAAAAAAAATCCAGATGTAAGTATGTAAAGATTATTCGCATTTCACTTCCCAAAATTAATTTCTATATTATATTTACTCAACGTACAATCCACCGGTAAGAAAAATTAAGAGAAAATGCTACATTTAATCTTTGCCGCGTCGACCTTAACATTCATTCTACCATATTTTGATCCTAGGAAATGTCGAACATATCCAATAGCTGAATTTGTACATTTTGCAGGATGAACATATTGAGGAGCAAAATGAGGAGAGTGTGGATGCTTTGGGCCAAAAGTTAGCTTCTCTACATGCAGTGTAACGATATATAATCCTACAAATGCTTCACTGCCCAGCGGACTGTTGGTTCGAGAAGTGAAACTGCCAATTCATTAACGGCCAATACCACCACTGGGGCTATATTTATCCGTGCAAGTTGGATGTTTTCTCAATCTGGTATGGTTGAAGCTGACAAGAAGGTATGCCATACTGCTATTGCTAGAAATATGAAATCATCTTTTCAGTCTAATCTATTATCCTACGGCAAGACTATTTTCCATTGAGTTCCAAAAACAACTTGAACATGTGAATAGTTTAAGTTTCATATTTTTTCATTGTTTCGAGTTCTGAAAGCTGTTTGCGTCTGCCTACTGTTATAAGCTCTTACACATTATAATTATATATGAACAACAAATATTCTTGTCATAATATTTCAACTTTTCCATATAATGCCCCTGTTTTTATCTGTCAGTTGAATTAGGCTGTTGCGTTCGTCATTTTCGCCTTTTTTTTCGGTTAGTTCACAGAACTGATATGAATAAATCCATTATATCATGTACAGAGAAACCAGACGGATACAGCAGCCCCAGAAATTAAATAGGTAAGGTTCTGCAGGTAGTTTAGGTTATTCTGCATATTGATGAAAAAAACTAGTTGGCGATAAATTTGAATTTATTTACTTAAGTACTCGATGTGTTTGGCGAAAAATCTGAGCTGCAGCTGCAGGAGCTAGAATAACATTAAAAGGCTCAGTTGCAGAATTCCCAGCTGCACAGTGACCAACATCTTTAGAGCACCTGATAAGAAAATAAGTACCTGGGTTCATTTTGATGAAACAATCCCAAATGGAGAACTTGCAGCTTGTTTATGCAAACCCACCAACTCAAAAGAGCATCAAAATCAAAGCCTGGCTCAAGCCCTAGGGTTGCATCTGAACAAAGATTGACAGTCCTTGTAAAAAAAAAAGAAAAAACCCTAGTTGAGTACAATCAACGATTCACACAACAAAACCCAACAACAAGAATCAAAACTGAATCTCAGGTGTGTGAAATACGCAGAAAAAAAAACATCTTTTCCGACATGTATGAACTGAAAATGTGATCAAACCCACCTGGAAAAACACTCGAGTTTGATAACGATCATCAATACGCCGCCGTGTTGGATGATGTCAGCTCAAGATCCGACTCGTACGAATTGGGCGGTTTGTGTCGATTCGGGTCGGATTGAGCCGGGCCAACACAACGCGTAAACAATGAAGACTTAACGGGTCGGGTCGGGTCGGGTCGGTGCTATTTGAAGCTGTGTCTTCGCACCCAGCAAAGTGGTTCAGCTCGAGGCTAGACATCCATGGCGGAATCGGAGAGCAAAAACCTCAAGCCGCGGCCGATCGTTAGGCTCGGGATCTACCTGATCTCCCACAGCTTCCTTTTCAGGTACTCTACTTGAAGACTCAGCGCTTGACATTTCTGAAATTTTCGCTTCATTCGAGGCGTTGAATCTGGTGATTTAGTGAGCTGATGCGCTTTCGGATGTTTTAGTGTGTTATGCTGCGCGGCTGGAGTGGTGGCGCTTCTGCTGCTACCGATTTTGGCTAAGAACACTTACATCTCTGAAAATGCCCTAATTCCTGGTATTTCTGTTTGAATGTGGATTTAGAAGTTTGATATTGAGTTTATTAATAGCGATTGGTACTTAATTCTGAATGACTTGGATTATGGTGAGGAGCATAGATAGCTATGAATGGATTTCATACTCTTTATTTGTTTTATGATGAGAAATGGAGAGAAGAGCGAACATGGGGTATAATAACGTTTTTCTAGGGTGGAGGTTCTTCTGATTTCGAAACAATTATCTTAACTGTATAGTGTTTTTAATAATAAATAAATGGTTTAGTGTTCATTGGCCGTCTACGCAAAATTATTGTGTAGTTTTAAGTGACACCAGTTCGCGGGTTTGATATTTTGAATTGCACTGTGTTTGCTGGGGGTACTATGGATTAATTTAACTTAAGTACCTATATCAGGTTCCGCCAATAGCATGCTTACTTCTCAGGATGTTACAGAAGCGAATAGACTCGTTAAGGACATAACTGAATCGAGTTGGAAAGGCACAAAAGATGGCTTGTAAGTGCAGTCTCCAACCAGATTTTTATTTCAATTAGTATTTGACAGATGGTATTTGAATGAAAATTTTTCCTGTGGGGGGGCTTTTATTCAACTTATGTTGTGGAGATTCTTAAGATGTCTATTGTGAAACTATGAGACTGTGATTTGAGAACTTGATTTGTTAGCGAGAGACGCTAGATGAACAGTATACTTCAGATTCTGGAATGAAGATTGTCAGTCTTGTTTATGTATGTCTTTTCCATTATAATCTTTACAGTACAAAGAAAGCTACTGTTACCAATTTAGAGTTTTTATTTCACATAATGGGTTAAGTTCCTTCATGCTCCACTAGTTTTTAGAACAGTTTTGAAATTGCATGAGTAAAAGTTTTCTTATTTTGATTATCCAAGTGTTTCTTTTTATTACATGTCCATGGTTCGTTTTGCAGACATTTTAGTGTATGCCTGTAAATTTTATTTTGTTCATGTGCTCTTGTAGATATTAATGGTGTAGATAACTTCCTAGTAACTTGACAGTTCGACACTTCATTGTCTGACTGACATCTCCCTTGACACATATGGAACAGGGAAAGTCAAAGATTGATTGCTCAATATATGTCAGATTTGGGTGCTGAAGTAAATCATCACAGTTTCCAGGCTCCATCAAATAGTTTCCACCCATTACAGTTTTTTTCCAGCCCTGATCCAGGGATGCTACATGATAAGTTTAATTGTTCCCTTTATGGTATCAGTACTATTGGAGTAATCAGAGCTCCTCGAGGTGATGGGAAAGAAGCTATTGTCCTCGTGACACCGTATAATTCTGCAAAAATTGATGGTGCTGAAGCTATGTCAGTAGGAGTTGCATATTCAGTATTTTCATTATTATCACAAGTCACTTGGCTGGCGAAAGACATCATATGGCTCGCTGCAGATTCGCAGCATGGAGAATACACAGCTGTTAATGCATGGCTTAGGGAGTACCATGCACCTGTTTTTAATGGATTCAGAAACATGAAGGATGATAATTGTGAACAAAGCTCATTCATTTCTAGAATAGAGGGGAAACTTGATGTAGAAAGAAAAATTAATGATGATTTTAGACGTGCTGGAACTATGGCTGCTGCCCTTATCATAAAAGTTGCTAATAGGCCCCATACTTTTGAAGATTCACTCACTATATATGCTGAGGCATCAAATGGACAGATGCCGAACTTAGATCTTATAAATATTGTAAACTATTTAGCAGTACACAAACAAGGGTTTCATGTGAAAGTTGATAAAGTGATGTCGCTACTTGATTCAAAATTGCTGAAGCTTGTTGCTGGTGTATTTGAATTTGCTGGAAATTTGGCTAGAAGCTTGAATCCACTATGGAGATTCGGCATCCCTGCATCGGACTACATCGAAGGCACTGCGACACTTGCAAGTTCTTTGTATACACAAGTAACGACTCTACTGCATTTCTGGATTTGAACCCCTCTTGAATTTTCTCATTTTACACTAATTTGTCTGTATTTATCATAGCTTATGTTGACGAAAATTAGTTTTTCTCATCCTGCAACTCACATCATGCAGGCGTTAGGCATCCCGACAGGCCCACATGGTGCTTTCCGCGATTATCAAGTTGACGCAATCACTCTTGAGATTTCACCCAGAGTCTTAAAAAACAAGGCCAGGCGAACTGAGTTTCTTACTCGTGCTGGGAGGTCAGTTCTATCTTTTATTTTTGTTATTAAGACGTGAGCGGGAATATTATAACAGAGATAAAATTTTGTTTACTAATTAGATATCAATTGAGAAAATGTTGTTAGTAAAATTTCCTTACTGTAAAAGGATAACTGTACATCACACCCCTGAGATGAGTGTTCTCTATTTAACAACCATCTCTTTAATTTATAAACATTTTTGTTAAAACTAGGCGCATACTGTTTATCATGTTCTCTCCATCTCACTTTGTGAAAGGTTAGTCGCCCAATTTTGTGAAGAAATTTTGGGTTTCTTCACCAGCCTTTTGGATACCACCCTTTTTTCCTTTATAATTTTTTTCACCATTGTGGCTTTTAAATGATTATGCTGATACCGACATTCACTATGTTCGTGTTACAGGTTGATTGAAGGAGTAATACGCTCAGTGAACAATCTCCTCGAGAAATTTCACCAGTCATTTTTCCTGTACCTCTTAACTTCATCGGGCAAGTTTGTATCAGTTGGAGTTTATATGATTGCTTTTGGACTTCTCGTGGCTCCCCTCCCAGTGGCTGCGGCATCTCTTTATGCTGTTTCGGACAAGGGAGGTTCCAACCCAAAGAGAGTTCAGGATACCCCAGATTTTTCTTCTACTCAGAGATCTTGGCAGTGGATTTATGCAGCCAAACTAGTCTGTGTCATGCATATGTGGGGCGTGGCTGTGTCACTTCTTCCATACTTCATCGCTCAGATGCCAAACTCTACTCCCTCGAGCAGCGTTATAATATGGGGTCTGTTATCAGGAGTACTGTATTTGGTTTCATGTTCACCCATCTCAAGCGGTGTTACCTCTCAGCTTCAGCATCAAGAATGGGCCACATTAAAAGCTACAACACTATCCGTCGCCTTCATTGGCTTGAGCATCATGTCAGTCATAAACTTTGCCACAGCTGAATTCGGAGCTCTGCTTCTGGTACCAATTTGTTTAGTCGCTCATCCTTTGAAGCTTGACGTCAGAGCTAAAAGTTACACATCTTTCGCCAGAGCAGCATGTAATATACTCTTCGGATTTATCGGATGTCCTCTGGTAACATTCTTGTTGCTCAAAGGAGCATCCGAGGGCTTCAGAGAAGTGAACGTAGGCCAATTCTGGACATGGTCCGAGTCCCTTTGGGCGTGGAATAGTGCTACTTACCTTTACATAGGTATGGTTCACTTACCTTGCTGGGTATTGAGTCTTCATATTTTGTTCCATCCATGTTAGATTTTTGCTGCTGACCTTCAGACTAGATTTATTAATTAACCAAGCAAATCTTTGCAACATTGAATTTATATGGTCCATAGTGATTCATGCTGAACACTGAAATTTCCATATTCTAAGAAAAATTTAACATGTAGCTTTTGCTTGAAAGAACAAAATGGTATTGCATAAAGGATGACATAATCATAGAAAAACATGACATGTTTATAAGGTCTTTAAAAAGTATTCTGAATAAAAACTCAAGCAAGTCATCAAAATGTGCTGAGATGCAAACAAGACTAGATTTATAAAAGCAGCTACATTCTTCTAGTAGCGGCTGACTCCCCAAACTCTGATCACGCCATCGGTGTAGCCGCTGAACAGTGTGCTTCCATCAACGCTCCAGTTCAAACTGGTGCAGTATATGACCTGCCACGGCAATAGCAAATAAAAAAGAGTTAGCTTCAAGGCCATTCAAATCCGCGAAAAACAATTTAGAAGCTATAGGGAAATCACTAATAAGATCTTGTTAATCCATCATCTTGAACGAGTTAACCAATGATGTACTAAACAGACGGTATTGCAACTCACAAGAACACGAGCCAGCTTCAAGGCCTCGAATAATTTCCGAAGAAAAACAACTAGGAAGTTATAGGGAAATCACTCATAGGAACTGATAATCTGTAATCTAGAACGAGTTTTCAAATAATGTAAAAATCCAAGATATTACAACTCAAGAAACAAGGTTCGAAAATGACTAGGGTGAAAACACGTTAACTGTACCATACAAGGTACACAGCATATCTATTTTCTATTTACAGGTTACAGTCAACGAAAAAACACCAGGCAAGCTATGGTAAACTACTTGCATGATTACTCGGAAATCATAAATATCCAAAACACACATAATACGATTGGCGGCACGCAAGAAGAACGCAGTTAATGAAATCAAACACTTAGATCTATACCTTCTTTATCAAGTCAATCCTGACAAATACAAATCAAGGTCAAAACTTTATCAAGTAGAGTCCATACCTTCTTCTGATTGGCAATTCCAGTGGACTCTTCGGCCCTCTCAGCTTCAGCCTTAAGATCAACCCTTAAATCTTCAACAACGCTCTTACTCTCCAAGTCCCAAATCTTAATACTTTGCTCAGTCGCGGCACACAGCCAATACCGATTGGGGCTGAAACACAGCGAATGAATTATAGCGCCGGCCTCTAACGAGTACAGCTTCTTCCCTTCGGCCAAATCCCACAGCAAAATCACTCCATCTTTTCCACCACTAGCGCACAATGACCCATCTGGCGACACAGCCACAGTGTTCACATACCCACTGTGCCCAGCCAAGGTCGCGCGGTTCTTGCAGTTACTCAAATTCCACACTTTCACCGTCTTGTCCCAGGAAGCTGACACGATCGTCGGCTGGAGAGTGTTAGGGCTGAATTTCACGCACGAGACCCAATCGGTATGCCCATCGCCGTCCTGGATCGTGTACTTGCACTCGCCAAGAGTGTTCCAGAGTTTGATCGTCCTGTCTCTGGAGGCCGAAACGATCTGGCGATTGTCGATCGAGAATGCCACGGAGAGTACGTCTTTGGTGTGCCCTACGAATCTTCTAGCGGAGACGCCGGCGGCGAGGTCCCAGAGACGGAGCTCGCCGTCCCAGGATCCGGAGAGGGCGAACTGGCCGTCGGATGAGAGGACGACGTCCTGGACGAAGTGGCCGTGGCCGGTCAGGCGCCGTTTGGGGACTCCGTAGTTGGTTTCGTCCTTGGTGAGGCGCCAGACGATGAGGGATTTGTCACGGGACGCGGTCACGATCATGTCCGAGTTGTCGATCGGGGTCGCGATTGCCGTCACCATGTCGGTGTGCGCTCTCATCGTGCCGCGGAGTACGAGGTTGTCGCCCATTGCTGAATCTCCGGCAGGCTCTGGTGGACTGCTTGCTAGGGTTTCTCTGCTGCTGAATTTCGACGAATGTGGCGCAGTTCACCATTCCAAACCCTAGAAAACTCCTATACAGTCCAGCTGGGCCTTATGGGCCAGGCCCATATCATCTAGGGCTCGAGCTTATCAATGCAGGCCCGGTGGCTGCTTCATATAAACTCTTTCAGGCAAATCACCATTTCTTAATGTATACCTGATGAAGATGTCAACCCAATGAAAGAGCAATATTAAGTACAATGCGAATGGTGGTGGGTTTTACTACTGGACTGAATGTATCAAAATAATCAACGCCGTCCTCTTAATGAAATCCTTTGGCCACTAGACGCGCTTTAAAAGCTCAATAGAACCATTAGACTTCTGCTTTATTCTGTATATCCACTTACAACCAACAACATTAGCATTATAAGGTGGTGGTACAATATCTCAAGTTCCATTATGCAAAAGAGCATCAAATTCAACCTGCATAGCATGCTGCCATTGAGGAAATTTGGAGGCGTGAACAAATGTTTTTGGCTCAAGATAGTCATTAGGAATTGGCGGTAAAGGGTACTTGGTAATAGTGAAAGCTTTGCGCTTAAGATGGTTAGTTTTGGAACAGGTTATCATGTTATTGGACCTGTAGTATTGTTAGAGGTACCATCAGAGTTGGACTCCTCCTGCAAGGGCAATGAGATGGAATTACTAGCTTGGTTCATTGCTGGAAGAGAAGATGATGAAGAGACATCTGCAGTGGAGGTATGATTTGGCTGTGGAGCGAACTCGTTTACTAGCTCAGGCAAAACAGACGATTCCGCAAGTTGCAAAGGAGACACTGGCGAAACAGACACAGGTAACTGAGAGGTTCTGAAACAACATGAGATTGATATGGAAAAACAGATTCATCAAATATAACATGTCGAGCAATAAAAACACAACAAGAGGAGACATGTAAACATAAATAACTTTTATGTTTAGAGTTGTATCCAATAAAAATGCAAAAGGAGGACCTAAATTCCAATTTACTAGTGGCGTAAGGGCAAAGAAAGGGATAACAAAGACACGCTACTTATATAGGAGTTCTAATCTAGAAACAATAAATATTTACAAAGTAAAACAAAGGATATATCTTCTAAAGTATACTAAACGACATTTCTTCCTTTCCTTAATAGTTAATTTAAGGACAGCAGAATACGGATCACTAGATGGACAACCATGCCTCGGGCATATGGATTCCTACAAGCCCATATTGCTTGGCTCCGTAGGCCTGACCGCAGAGAGTGTCAAGTGCACTAGACATGCCCATCTGCGCAACATAAAACCAAACAAGGGTCGGTAGCTTAAAAAAACAGCCTATTTAAGGTAAGCTAGATATATGCCGTAAATAGACAATGTTGTTCCTACATTGAATTAACCTTAAACTTGATCTAATGCTGTTATCAAGTTGAGTAAAAAGTATTTGAGAATTTATTCTACATCGGTTGATAAATGAAAGAGATGTTAGTATATTTTGGGTCGCAATCATGATTCACAAATATGACTTTTGAGTCAACAAATCAATTAAAATTTCTTTCCATTGAACTGAGTCTTGTCTTCAGAAACCGATAAATGAAAGCCTAAAACCTTATTAAGATTATGTGGAATATGTTGAGTATATGCACTTGAGAATTTGTCATACATCGATTGATAAATGAAAGAAAAGCTAATATATTTTGGTCCAAAAATTTTAAATCATATATGTAGCCAATTTCAACGGTTTAGGTCATCCGCAAAAGCCAAGTCCTTCAAGTTCACATTCCCAGTTTCAGGTTTCTACTCCGACAGATGACTCGCCGGTGCTGTAAAAACCTCGGAGGAGGCAAAATAGAGAGCGAGACACGAAGTGAAGAAACCATTAAAAGAGAAGAATGACAGAGAATCCGGTGACGGACACAAATGAATACCCGAGTGCTGAACCAGCAAAATCCGACACGCTAAGACGTCCGACAAACATCACCGAGACAATCTGCAGACCGTACATAAACAGGCTGACGAGGATCAGAGGGACAGCCAGGAAAACCTACAACTTTGCTTCGGATATGACGTCACTTCTCCTGATGATTTTGCTCCCATTGCTGGAATCCACCATTGGAGAGGCGACAGTGAGTCCAGCTTCTTCCGTGTTCGGAGAGTTCGAGGTTTTCATTTTCTGGTCGGATTGCATGCTGGGTAGAAAATCACTGAGCTTTAATGGCCACCACCATTTATATTGATATTTTTCATTCAAATGTAATGAAACAAGATAAAAATTGAAAAATAAAATCGAATACTACAAATTTTGAAAATTTATTTGTCATCTATCATATTTTTGAATCCAAATGTCATAATTTTGACAAACTGCTATTCCCGGTAGCAGTTTGTTCCTCATTGTGTTATCGACATCAGCGCTAACATAACTCTTATGTGTCATATTTCCGACAAACCGCTATTGGGAGTAGAGGTTTGTTACTTTGCAAAAATCAAATCCCAAGATTTGTTATTTTATCGTTTTTTTAAATTAAATGTATCGTAAATGAAAGTGTACTGTTTTGAATTTAATACTTCAGCACCAACCCAACCCACACCTATATAACTAGGGCAGCCCCACGATTGTAAGGAGGGTAGATCCTACAATTAAAGGCTCTAAGTGAAAAAGTATCCGTCCTGAGCGTTCAGCAGCTGCCGGATGATCCACATGAGGCTCCGATAAACCCTAAACTCTCTGGTTCTTGATCTCATCAATGAAAGCCATCACCAGATCTCTCCTCCCAACTGCACTGTCCTCTTTGTCGGACTCTTTGAATGTGAGTTTGGATAGTGAAATGTGTCATCTTCATGCCGAGGTACACTTATTGTGGAGCAGTATGCATTTTAATTTGCCAGCAACAGTGGCTGCATATAAGGCTTGGCCTAGGGTTAGCAACTAGTCAAATCTGACCTCTCCATGTCCAAGTTCTTGTCATGGGGCTGCAGACAAACTTGCCCTCATACCACTCTTTAAGCACAAACCATTCCTTAAGCACAGACCATTTGTAACGGATATATGTATGAAACTTTAATCTTTCTTTATTCTATTCTTTTTGCAATTTCAACGTGGTATCATAGTCATTAATTATTGGGTGTACTAAGATCAGTCATCATGATTGTCGAGCTCACCGCTGAGCTTGTGATCCACCAATTTCGCAATTTCTTTTGTTTTATTTCTCTTTTTTTGCAACTTTACATTCTATATTGATTTCGATTTTGAGGATTTCAAATTTCAATTTAGATTTTTGCAACTTCGCATCTAAATTTAGAATTTGAGGGTTTTAAATCTGAATTTGTGATTTTGCAACTTTGCTTTCTTTATTCAGCATGGCGGGTGAAAATGATGATTCGCTTATATTCGTTAGTGTGCAATTTGATAGACAAAATACTCATATTTGAATTATGTCATAAAGAATTTCCTAAAAGGAAAATCTAAGTGGGATTATATTTTTGGAAGTTACACGAAATCTCATTTCACATCATATTTTCGTTTTAATATTATATACTAATATTTCTATATTCTGTAAGGATAATTTATTACCTATTTATTTTTACTATTTGCATTGTGTTAGAAACATTCTTTACCCGATACTCTTTATCTCCTTTTCTATTTTTTTTCCAGAGAATGTTCTTATCACCTCCTTATAAATAAGACCAACACGCAAAGGTCTCCTAAACCACTGACCTCCACAAAGACACAACATCATACAATATGAGCTACTTTTCAAGTCTTGAAAAGGATGACGAGCCACTTACTCCGGTGGGCCTGGTCTTCTCCCGGCCGGAGCTCTACCAGGTCATGAACTGCGCCGTCACAACGGCCGGTCCGATCGACGTCCAAGCACTCAAATCCGAGCTAGCAAGCTCAGCCTTCACCACTCTTCCACGCTTCACTTCTCTCCTACTCCGCCACCCCGAAACCGGACATGAGTACTGGCGCAAGACCACCTTAGTCCTCGACCGGCACATTAAGGTCGTTGATGACGACATAAGTGACGTCAATGAGTACTTGGCTGACCTAGCTGTCTCATGCCCACTCCCACTGGACAAGCCACTTTGGGAGGTCCACGTCCTCGCCGCGCTCGACTGCACCGTCTTCAGAGTCCACCACTCTCTGGCCGACGGCATGTCTTTCATGTCACTGCTTCAGAGCTTCTTCGCCGGAAAATCTCTCCCCGCCGGAACCAGTAAAAACCCGGTTGCGAGGAGTAGACAGAAGCCCATTTTGGAGCTGATCAAGATGGCATGGTTCACGTTGATATTTGCCTTGGAATTCAGTTTAAGGTTTTTGTGGGTGAGGGATAGGAAGACGGCGGTGACCGGCGGCGATGGTGTCCAGCTCTGGCCAAGGAAGCTTGTGACGTCATCTTTTACCTTAGAAGATATGAATATTGTGAAGAGATCAGTGCTTCCAAATGCAGTGAGTTTCATCATCATGTTAAACATCATCCTTAAACTTTGATTTAGGATCATTGGGTACCAAATTCATGACAGTTATTGGCATCTGTGTTGGTGAGCTCTGTTTTAGACAATAAATGACGTCATGTTGGGAGTGTTGTCATCTGGATTATCTGAGTACATGGATCTGCACTCACCTAATGGTACCAGAGAAGGTCAGAGGATTACAGCTATGGTCTTTGTTAACTTGAGACCAGTCACAGGAATTCCGGTGAGTACCTTTTTTTTATATGAATGGGCTCACAATTATCGAGGTGAACTGAATTAACACGATCAAACTGAGTTGGTGGTTACAGTCTAATCATATATTTCTTGAACCAATTTTTTTAAGAGTAAGAAACTGAAGAACGATATGATAGACCGGACCATAATCGAGAATAACATAGATTTCGTCTTTCAAAGAATAGCATAATTATCTCTGAGTATCTATATAATATATTACACGACTAAAATTATATATGATAAGCTTTCAAAAAAATTAAATCACGTTATTCAAACTTATCATAACAATAAGACATATAATTATTTGAATTATACGTTCGGTTTCAATTAAATTAATAATAATATATTGTTGGTTTTGATGGGATGAAATTGTTGAACAGGAGATATCAGATCTGATGAAGGCAGACTCAAGGTCAAGATGGGGCAACATGATAGGGTTTATATTTCATCCCCTAATCTATCACAAGCCAAATGAATCTGACCCTTTACGCCCATTGAAGGTAGCAAAAGCCAGCATGGACAGGAAAAAACTGTCCTTGGTTGCACGACTTTCTTACTTTGTTGGCGACTTATCCATGACATTTTTAGGACCCAGAGTAAGATTTTTGTCCACTTACTTGCCCAATAACCCTACAATCATTCCATGATTCCATCTCACAATTACAGCGTGTTCTTTTAAATTGAAACTTAACTTAATAGTCCGTGTCTTGTGCTTGTTTCAGTTTTCGACATGGCTGCTTTACAGGGCAACTTGTGGTACAACATTATCATTCTCAAACATTGTGGGGCCATCTCATGAGGTTTCCATGGTTGGAAAAAGCGTAACATCGATGAAGATGAGCGTATCAAGTCTTCCTCATGTATGCTAATAAACCCTAGCTAGCTTGCTACCATTGAAAACATGTATCAATTTCCTGAGGTATTTACAGTCGTTTCTTTGCATAGGCCATAACTATACACATGTTGAGCTATGCTGGCAAGGCAGAGATGCAGATTTCGGTGGCGAAGGACATCATTCCTGACCCTCAAGTTGTAGCCAAGTGCTTTGAAGATGCATTGCACCGTATGAAAAAAGCAGCCATTATTACTTCCAGCCAAGCATTTTCAATTTGCTGAGTTTTGGTTCGCTCCGTAGGCCTGACCACAGAGAGTATCAAGTGTACTAGACATGCCCATCTGCGCAATAGAAAACACAAGGGTCGGTAAAACAGTTTTTTTCTCAATTCTATCTGAAATCCTCCGCTAGAGAATTCTTGTTCTAGCCCAATCAAATCCTATTGGTCAAGATGTTTGACGTCATTTGTGTCATTAGAACATAGAGTGATGGGTCACTAAAGCAGTTGGTCATTATTGGTCGAGCTGATATATGCCATAAATAGACAATGTTGTTGTGGTTTACACATTTATAACTCAAAAGTTTTGGTTATGAATCATAGTAATGTAACGTAAGATATGGAGGGCGAGACACAAAGTGAAGAAACCATTAAAAGAGGAGAAGAGCTCTCACCATGACGGTGAATCCGGTGACAGACACAAATGAATATCCGAGTGCAGAACCAGCAAAATCCGACACGCTAAGACGTCCGACAAATATCACCGTGACAATCTGCAGATCGTACATAAACAGGCTGACGAGGATCAGAGGGACAGCCAGGAAAACCTACAACTTTGCTTCGGATATGACGTCACTTCTCATGATGATTTTGCTCCCATTGCTGGAATCCACCATTGGAGAGGCGACAGTGAGTCCAGCTTCTTCCGTGTTCGGAGAGTTCGAGGTTTTCATTTTCTGGTCGGATTGCATGCTGGGTAGAAAATCACTGAGAGAGATGGAGAGCTTTAATGGCCGCCACCATTTATATTGATATTTTTCATTGAAATGTAATGAAACAAGATAAAAATTGAAAAATAAAATCGAATGCTACAAATTTGAAAATTTATTTGTCATCTATCATATTTTTGAATCCAAATGCCAATTGATAAATCGCTATTTCCAATAGTAAATTGTTCCTCATTGGTTTATCGACATCAAGCGCTAACCTGACACTGATATGTCATGTTTCTGACAAATCGCTATTTGGTGTAACGGTTTGTTGCTTTGCAAAATTTAAATCCCGAGTTTTGCAAAGGCACAATTGGAAACCCGACACATAACCGTCATGTAGTGCTGATGTATTCTGCGAAAATTAAAATTATCCACAAACCGTTATCACGAGTAGCGGTTTGTCAAATTCGTGGCATTAAAAAAATCATAAAAATTATATCTTTTTAATATTAAATTTAAATAATTATTTTATTTTATTTTACAACCGTTAATCCTATTTTAAAAATATAATTCTATAAAGTTCTCGTTCAAAATGAAATTTCTGTCATATCAAAATGATGTAGGTTTGATATTTAAATAATATTTTTGTAAAGAAATAAAAAAAACATGCTATTACCTGAAATATTGGAATTTGTTCGATTTGCTATCTTTTTTAAAATTTAATATCAAAGCTACCCCATTTTCTTAATTTATTTTTTTGAAAAACTCCTCTTTAATAAATACGCTATTTATGAAAGCATTTTTAATTTTTTCTTTTCTGACTTAGCGAAATAATCTTTTTTAAAATTTTATTATATTTCTTTTGAGAAGAAAATACTTTGTTGAAAGCGCCTATTTAAATAGAGGTACTACAAAAACTAAATTGTAAAAGAATGATAAATTTGAGATTAAAATTGAAAAATAGGTAAATAGGTAAAATTGGAACGAAACGACACTTCAGACATGGATTGATGTTTCCAGTCTAACGGTATATTTCTTGGGTGAATTTCTTTGAAAGTGAGAAATTACTCAAACCTAATAGTCGGCCTCATCCGTCCATCATATTTGTTGGAGTACAATAAGAGTAAAACATAAAATTTTATATAACAGACATACAAAATCAGATTTGTTGAAGCTGATAATTTTCTTACAGCGTAATAGCCCCCTTTCGTACTGGGTGTGGTTGGCAATCTTCTTTTAAGGATACGAAAACAGGACTTTGAAGTGATTGCACCAATCAGTTGAAGCGAATTGGAGATTGATGCCTTTTGATTATCATAAAAACAGGATTCTATGCTACTGACAAACGAGTGAGAGATTGTTATATTTGGGTATCTTCAAATGAGGACGCAACCCTCCTAGAAGATGGAGAGACCCGGCTGAACCTCTAAGGAGATAAGCAACGATTCAGTCTGAATCTTATAATCTCCAAATACAAACTACGTAGTTTTGTGACTTAAGAAAAATGGTTTTAGGGTTAGTAAAAGTGCAAAACCAAGCGTCATTTAGACATCCGAATGAAGCTACATTCGTGTCCGTACATAAATTTTTACGTTTCGGGGCGAAATCGGCTCGTTATACAATCTAAAAAATAGATCATATAATACGAATTGGTGTCTCCCATTCAAATAAACTAATCTCTCATTGTAATCTTTACAATCTGGTCCTTCCGCCTCACATTGTGTATTTGATTAAAATTTGATATACCTGATTTGACACGATAAATAGTGATGTAAAAATAGGTTCTAGAAGGAAAACCAATTGGGCCGATAGGCAGAAACTGAAATGGGCCGCATATATATAAATATATATGTATAAAGCAAGTATATATATATATATATATATATAACTTCATAATCAAAACTAGCACAGGCCGAGGCCCAATAATTGAGCCGAGAAAATTAATTGGGCCGTGTGCCGAAATTGAAATGGGCCGCATTACGTCACTAATTAAATATTTAAAATAAATAATTAATTTGAAGTATAAATCCGTTCCCGGCGAAATTCAGAAACCCACAAATTTTCTAATTTTCGATCTCTCCGATATTTTCTCGAAATAAAAATAAATAAAATATTTTCATCTTCTTCGTCTCTCAACGTCTACGCTCACTCTGCAACCCTAAGATTTTCCGACCGTTCGGGAAGCGATAAAAATCGGACCTTTGTTGTTGTGTGTTTGATAAAGATGAAGCCGGAGAGGTTGAATCCGCTGCACAACTTCAAGCTTCCGTCGCGACTCAGATGGGGCACGCAGCGATACCTGCGCTGTAAGAAACAGGAGGGTGAGGCAGAAGCAGAAGGATCGGATCGGGGGCGGGGATCGGATGAAGGGAGTCAGATTGAGGCTATTGGGGAGAAGCTGATGCTGAAATTCAAGCTGAGGATGGATAATCTGAAGGTAGTCGGTACGGGCGAGGAGGAGAGGAGAGAGAAGGAGAAAGCGGAGGTGGGGGTTGATGTTGAGTCGTCACGGCCGTGGAATTTGAGGACCAGGAGGTCGCCGGCGCCGGTGCCGCGGGTTGTGGTGGAGAGGAGGAAGGTAGTCGGAGAGAGATCGTCGCCAGGGAAGAGACTGAGAGGGGTTTTGGAGGAGACGGTCAAGTTTAGGGTTCCGCTCAAGAAGGAGGAGGTTGAAGAGGACTTTCTGATGATGGCTGGGATTAAGCCTCCTCGGCGACCTAAGAAGCGTTCTAGAACCATCCGGAAGGAATTGGATGTGAGTTTCTTCATCTCTGTTATTGTTTGAAATGCTTGGCGTTATAATGCTGATGAAATCGAAATGGCCGAACGAGGATGTTTGGTTCTGCTGTGCTGCTATTGGTTTTGGGTTTTCGGAGGGGTCTAACCTTTTGGGTTTTTGTGGAATTGCAGGCTCTTTTCCCGGGCTTATGGCTGACTGAAGTGACCCCTGAAAGGTATCATGTGCCGGAGGCTCCTGAATCATGAAAGGTATATGAATATCCTTGCGATCCATAGTTTGGTCTGTGAATTTTCGTCTCAGCTAAAGTATGACTTAAAAAAATGTAATGGTCCTTTCAAAAATGTAATCAGTCTGCTCGAGTGTGGATTCGCTCAGTTTTTGAATCACCAAATTTATAATAAAAGTTTTGACTTGTTTGTCTTGCGCAGCAGCGTGGATTAAAGCAATGGCTAAACTAGTGCCCTTTTTATGCAGGGATGTATAGTAAGAATTTAAGGAAAACGGAGGCGGCCAATATGTTGTCTTCTTTTGCATTTGGATGTGAAAATAGGGGTGGTAATAATACTCCACGTGTGAAAGCTGGAAGCTTGATTAGTAAAATTAAGGTTAGCTCTGTCGTGTTAACTGCGATGTGTAGTTAGCCTTTGTGTACTGCGGCATCTCATGACGTAAGGGAATAACACTTGCATGAAAATCCTGGATTTTCTGTGAGAATGTATATGCCGCTTGGAAAACCACATTACGTTTATTTTTCTTCAGGTTGTTCTTCAAAAAAATTCACAGTTTATGCTTAATGTAGTTTCGTTTTTCGTATCGGAGTCTCGTGCATTTCTGAGTTCCTAGTTGAGGCAACAGCTAACTGTGTTTTACAGTTGGCTAAAGTACGTGTCGTTGGTTTAAAGTTGTTGCGTGAAGTCTTGTTTTTAGATGTTCGTCTCAACTCTCAAGTTCAAAGTCACTGAGTTAATACGTGTTGATCATGTCAATTTTTCCGAAGTGAACTTGGACATTACGGGCTGAAATAGCACTAAAATGTTTCGTAAATGTTAGCATTGACCTCAATTTTGAGGTTTACGGGAAGTGCATTATTACATCCACTATTTGAATATGCAGCAGAAGAAACAGGTGCTGCTATGCCTAATCAACCAGGAAATTACAGGTCAGATGTCCGATATTTTCTGTAATCCTGTTATAAATGTTTATGCAGGATTCGAGTAAAAAGGCTCAAGACAGAATCTTTTATTGTGCAGGGGAAGGGTCAACTGGAAATGTGCGCGCTTCGGATTTTAAAGCACCATTTGATCACTCAGATAGTCAGATTTTGTGTCCCTAGGCTTTTAACAGTTCTTGGATTGAGTATGGCATTTTGCAAGGAATCCATGGCTTATAATACTCGGGTTATCTACAGTATTCTCCAAGTCTACCAGTTCTGATTCCCTGCAACTCCATCTTCCAGGACAGTCCTGAATCAGCTTCAGGTCTCACCAGGAGATCATACATCAGGTAAACCTTAATCTGGATTTTGATGTCATGCACCTAAATTTCAGATGAGACCCAGTTGTCAAAATTCTCTCAGAAGCTCAATAAAACTGCAGCCATCCATCCCAGGGAGCAAGTCCAGAATCCTCCAACTGATGAACACCATTAAAATCAAAATCACAATCAGTGATCAGTTGGGTTTATCCTCAAGTCCCAACACATGGCACCATGTACCTCATTATTGTCCAGTGGCCCATCTGTGCTGCTTTGCAGTGTCCCTTTTCCTTTATCTGTGTCACCATCTGCCTCTCATGTTATTTGGTCACCCTAATTTCCCTTCTTTCTGTTTCAAGGATTTCATAAAGAGGGAATTTATCTGGGTTTGGAGTTTGACCAGAGAATGGAGAATTAGGGTTTTTGGTTGGAGAAGGTGATCCATGTTGAAAAGAGAGGGATAGAAAATGAAGAAGTTCAAATATTTGACATATCAGAAAGTTGAAATCAGATGCTGAAGGAAAAAAAAAAAAATTCAAGGAAGGAGAAGATGACAAGCATCAAGTTGAAGCTACCTGCTCTATGCTGACCCCCAAAGCTTGTGACATGTTTCATGTACAAAATTACAGCAAAGAAAACAAAAGAAAGACTTCTGACAAACACCCTATGACTCTTTCAACCATGTAGGAATCAACACCTTGTTCTTGTTGCCTGTCATATGATCACCTTCCACCTTCCTATGCCCCAAGGCCTCAGCTCCATGCAAGCATGTGTAATGTAGCTGGTGATAAGCTTGACAGCCTGGTCTGAAAAAACATGTAGTTCAGAGCACTGGAATGTCGTCGGAAGGGAGGGTTTTTGGGGTCATTTCTTGGGTTTTTTGTCCTTCCCATTGCGGAACAAGGAGCCTAAACCGAACAAGTTGGTGTTTGAAATGTATGGAGGTGGAACATTCAAGACAGAATTGGGTCTAGACCCGTATGAGGTTCCGGCATAGTAGCCTTTTGAGTGAGGTGGCTTCTGGTGGTATTGGTAGAAACTTGAACTGGCTGAAGTGGAGGAGGAAGAGGTGGAGGAGGATTTGGGCAATGGTGGAGGCTTACTTGGATTGATACCCTTATCTTTGTTTTGCATTGGCTTCTTTGGATTTGGGACTGACCCAGTTGAGTTGCTTCTGGAAAGACCTTGTAATGAGCACAGCAGCCCTTTTCTACATTCTGCGTCGCAGCTCAGGCTGCTGCTCCTCTTGAAACTCCAGAATGATGGCTTAGATTGAGGCTTTTCTTCAGGTTCAAGATAAGCCGGTGGTGCAGGCTGATCTGTTGAAGATTTTGGGAATGTTTCTGCAATGGGGATTTCTTGCTGATGATCAGATGGTGGGTGTGGAATGATGGGTTGCTTGCTTGTGGGGATACCCTTTTCGCGGATTTGTATGGGAAGTAATATGCCTTGTGAGAAGAGCTCATCAGCTGAGGATGATTCTTGATCAAAACTGCCACTGATCCCAAACTCAAAATCAATGCCAGCTTCCAACGGGCAGGGTTCAGATCGCGCAGGGACAAGGCTGGCCTGGCTGATATCGTGGGAGAACGAGTACCGGGGGCTGGCCTCGGAGAAAAGATCCACAGCCATTAACTAACTAGCTAGCCTCAGAAATCTTGGAAAGAAAGAAAAGTATGAGAGAATTTGAGGGAGGAAGGAAGGTAGTCAAGAAGAGGAATTCAATGCATTTTAGTGGGTGGGAAAAGCTGAGAAGGATTCAACCAAGTTGGCTGTTGGCTAAAAGATGAAGAATGCTACAATGGTTTGAAAATCTTACCAGAAGGTTTGAGATATAGAGAGAGAGAGAGAATGAGGGTCTTGTAGCTGAATGGATGGATGTGTACAGCAGGCTTTTTTTCTTGAGGTCATCAGTGGGTTGATTCTGATGAGAAGATGTGACCCAAATATGAGGCTAAGTGGTCTGGTCAGGTGTGCTTGTGAAGACAGAAGAAATAATTGAGGAGGAGGATTAGGAAAAGTAGGAGAAGGAAAACAAGAAAGAAAGACACCCTCTTCAGAATGGTTCAAGTATCCTTCAGGTCTTAAAGAAATCGTCGTCGCACCGGTCACTTTCTTCACCAGATTCCGGTCATCAATAATGAAACCTTCAACGTTTTCTTGCCTGAAATTCTAATGATGTCCCCGGCCGGTATGAGAAAGAGCATCCCCAATGGAGGTTGGCAAGATAAGTCCTTGAGGATGAAAATGTGAAGGGATGCCTTTGGAACAAGCCACGTTCAAAGGGAATAATAAAAGCATATGTTGTGGGTTAGAGAAGAATGTAAAGAGGAGGGTTCAAAAGTGTGTGATTTGGGAGGAGAATTATCCAATCCCTCCCTTTTACCTTTCTCTTTAAAAACGTTATTTGAACATGTGCGGTCCATGTCAGCAATTGACAAATTACAGGAACTGCAGTTTGACACGTGCGTTCCATGTTTGACAGATGCGAACCATATCCGTGGCGGGAAAATCACAAATGTCGATTGAAACTGCAGTTAATCCCCGTGAGCGACTAACAAAACACGATTCAAAGGTGGGTAAACATAACTAAGATAAAAATAAGCAGATGAGGAGGGAGGAGAAAGGATCAGCAAAAGGGTCACAATCTGTGACCATATAATTGACTTTTGAGCTGTATGATACTGCTGTCTCAACTACCATCCATTTACACTTATCTACCCTCCACCAGGTTTTGTTCCAAGATGAATCTCTTCTTGCCCTTTTCCTTCTTCTGCTTCCCAAAGAGAGAAGAAAGGAACTTAACATGAATCATGTCCCAGCCATGTCTGGTTCATGCTCAAATTTCTACCACAGTAGATAGATCCTAGGTTACTTAACTCACTCCATTTTTCTTCATCTTGGATGCTCAGGCTATGTGTCTACCATGTTCAAGCCTAATATAATCTTATATGGTCCTAGACCCGGTTTTTTGTGCAGGTTTCCGGGTTTTTTTTAACATGCTAGAGTATATATACAAGACTAGTTCTACCGGTATTAGGTGGTGGAAGTTCTGCAAACATGTTTTCTTGACATGCAATCCACCATCATTGACCAAATGAAAGATAATATAAAAGCTTCAGAAATCTGAGATGCTGACCTGATGCTGTGATCCATGGTTTCCGGGTTTAGGCTCAGGGAATTTCTTGAAGAACAATGGACTTAGCTCCTGCCTCTTCAGTTTTCCCTGCAACATAAAAAAAAGCCTCAAGTCCCAATTTGATCGGCACGAAACAAGAGTTGCAGAACTGTGAGCTGCATTTTTTTTAAAGGATTCAGAACTGCAATTCTGGCACTGGCAGGTCTTAAATCAGATTTGCGGATGCAGGCGGTGGATGAGGCTGACCTGTGAATAATCCTAGAAAAAGATTCATTTTTCTATGACCCTTTCAAAAAATAAATAGGCAAAACTGCAAAAGCAAACTGCTGAGCTGCAGATAAAGCCATGGAGAAGTGAAGTAAAATGTGAGGAGCTTACAGTCTCTTATTTGTCCCCGAGTCTCTCCAGTCTTGTGATCTGCTTCGTAGTTAAGATATCAGTCTTGTGTTCTATCCGATTCGAAGAGATATCAGTTTTCCAACATCTGCTGCAATTCTGAGAGTCTGTCTGCACATGATGAAACATTTTATCCATCAGATTTTCTCAATTTGCAGAAAACTTCAAATGCAAGTAACCCAAATCGCATATATGTGTATATATATATGTGTGTATATATATATGTATGTATACAGCCTGAAATGGTTGGTACCTTTCATGTGATTTCCCAGCAGCAAAATGAGCTTCATGGAATTCCTTGAGCAGCAAGATATTGAGTTTTCAAGAAACCCTGCAACACTGGTTTCCATCCTTGTAGCTTTGCCACTTTTGGTAATATTGCCACTCATTTTCAAGCTCTCATTTTCCAAATCCGTCATCAAAACCCGGCCACCACCATCACCATGGCGGCTCCCAATCATCGGAAACTTCCATCAACTAGGCTCATCACCTCACAGATCACTAGCAGCCTTATCCTCCCAACACGGCCCCCTCATGCTCCTCCACCTAGGCCAAAAACCAGCTCTCATAGTCTCATCCTCCCCAGCTGCGGCCCAAGTGTTAAAAACCCATGACTTGATTTTCTGCAACAGACCCAAGTCAGGCATCACTGCAAGGCTTCTGTACAACTACAAGGATGTCTCAGCAGCCCCGTACGGGGGGTTTTGGAGACAGATTAGAAGCTTATGCGTCGTGCAACTCCTGAGCGCCAAAAGGGTGCAGTCTTTTCGGCCAGTGAGGGAGGAGGAGACATGTATCATGTTGCAGAGGATCAAGGAGGCATGGCTGAGGTCGGAGCTCGTAGATTTGAGTGAAACTGTGATGGGTCTGGCCAGTGATGTGGTCTGCAGAGTGGCTTTGGGGAAGAAGTACAGTGACAGAGGGTTTAAGAGGCTGCTGAGTAAGCTTGTTGGATTGTTGGGAAGATTCAGCCTTGGGGACTTTGTTCCTTGGCTGAACTGGATCAGCAAGCTGGATGGGGTGGATGCAGAAGTTGATCGAGTTGCCAAGGACTTGGACGGATTTCTTGATCAGGTTGTCAGAGATCATCAGACAGGCGGCGAAAGTGACCCCGGCAAGGAGAGGGATTTTGTTGATGTTCTGCTGCAAGTAAAACAAGAGACCGAGTTTCTTGACATGGACACCATCAAGGCAATCATTTTGGTATGTTCCTGAAAAAAAGGTACTGAAAAAATCTGAACAGTAATGTCTGACCTTGTAGGTTTGTACGATGATGTTTGCAGGACATGTTTGCAGGGGGGACAGACACAACATCTTCAGTTCTGGAATGGGCAATGACGGAGCTGCTCCGGCACCCTGACGTCATGAAAAACCTACAAGATGAAGTGAGGAAGTTCAGTAAACATGAATTTGTAACAGAGGAAGATTTGGGTAGCATGAGGTACCTGAAAGCAGTGATCAAGGAGACTCTGAGGCTTCATCCACCAATCCCATTACTGGTCCCTCGGGAGTCGAGGCAGGCGGTGAAGGTGATGGGATACGACGTCGCAGCCGAGACGAGGGTGCTCATCAATGCGTGGGCGATAGGGAGAGATCCGGCGACATGGGAGGAGCCGGAGGAGTTTTGGCCGGAGAGGTTTCTTGTTAAGGATGCAGAGGTTGGGTGCAAGTTTATTCCTTTTGGAGCTGGTAGGAGAGGGTGCCCTGGGATGGGGTTTGCCATGGCTGTGAAGGAAATAGCACTGGCTAACCTAGTGTTTAAATTTAACTGGAAGCTGCCTGATGAAGGGAGAGCTGAGGATTTGGACATGGCTGAGACCTCTGGCCTTGCAATTCATAGGAAGTATCCTCTGATGGCAGTGGCAACTCCATCTGACTTGTCCTAAGTTTCTTCTAGAAGTCCCAGAAACCATGAACTCTGAAACTAATAAAGGTCTTCCTTAGTGTTGCTGCATTCTCACAAAACATGAAACATCTTCCAGAAAAAATAGAGTGAAGTGAAATCAAGGAAAAAACAAGCTGAGATTGAAAAGAGTTAATATTCTTTTCTGGATTCAATCACAAATTTAATAATACCAAAATTTCCAGGAGTAACTAGAAACGCAAGACATAGGGAAAACGGACAAGATCTGAATGGGACACACATCTTGTTTTTCTAGGCCTCGGTGATTGGGTATTCAAACACAACATCTTTGCCGCACAACTTCCTGTATACTGCAGAGAATGTCTCCAGTTTGTACTCAGTGTTGTTGCGCTCCTTGGGGTCCAAAAAGATCTGCATCAGATGATGATACTAATGAGGTCGATATAAGGGAGCAAGGTGAAAACGGGAAGAAAAATGAGAATGTGATTATGAACGAAAATATACATCCATACATAGCTTTAAGAGGTGCAATTGTTTACCTTCATAATTTTAGAACCATCTAGACGATATCTGATGCGCTTTCCCACAATCTCTGCTGGAAGTACCACATCTTCAAGGATGGCTTCATGCACAGCAGTAAGGGTACGGTTACGAGGACGTTGAACAGCTGAGCCCTTCTTTGGGGGCCTCACAATCCTTCTTGTTGCAATGAGAATTACATCCTGCAGGATAATAAATATGGTGACGATTATCCCCAAATGAGGCAGACTACATGTCTCTACATGGACACACACAAAAGGGATGTTTTAGTTGGAAGGATGGGAACAGTATTTTTTAACCAATAGTGAACATAATATGGAATGTAACCCCAAATAAAGAATTTAAACTGAGACTTAACACATCAATTGTCCTAACAGACATCTACAACTACTAACCCTTGCTGACATTCTCAAATAAATTATTCTACACACCTTTCCACTGAATTTCTTCTCAAGCTCCCTCACAAGCTTGACATGAACCTTGCGGTAGGCTTTCCTCAACCGAAAGGGAACATGAATTACAACAGCTTTGCGGCCCCCAGAAACATCAACTTGGCTGCACCATCCGATAACACCAATAGTTAGGTCACACCGGCACTGAGCATTTACAAAACATTATAAACTTAAAACATACAGTACCAGACTTACATTGCAGAGTTGATGTACATATCTTTCAAATCACTTTTCAAATCCTGGTTTGAATTCTCCAGTTCAAGAAAAGCCTGCACAAATAAAAATATCGCAAATGAGCAATATGCCAAGTCACAATAAACAGTACCCTGTCAGAACGATCACCAAACTAGTAACCTGAGCCACTGTCTCCTCAAACTCAGTTGGCTCAGCATCCTGATCCTTCTGAATCTTCCTCTTGGTGGTATACATGTTCACAAATCTGTTCACAGCACAACTTCGGATATTAACATAAATTCAGGCACAAACTTCACAACCCTAGGCCCTAAAATTTAACAAACAATGACACCAAAATACATACTCCAGCAATTTTAATTACAAAAACACATCTCTTGATTACACATACACCAAAATGAAATAGCTAATTCGAAAAGGCAACAACACCAGAATGAATACCGCCTTCACTCAAACCAGTCTGCAGCAAATAACCAATTTACATCACAAATCAAATGCTTAACGTAATTTCCAGCTAAGACGTTCGACTGGCAGCGGAACTTGGAGAAGATCCGAATCGGAATTACCTGGGAGAGATCGGCTGTTCAACGTCTACGCCTGCTCACTTCGCTGAACACGACGGTAAAACCCTAGAAGACCACAACTCCGCAATTCGAACCCTACTTATACAAGCAATCAACGACGTCCGCAAGATAATCGGACGGTTCCGATTAAGTCTGAATGGGCTTAGTATCTGAACTGTCGTCGAAATTATTGGGCTTTAATTTGGGCCGACCAAATTATAAGCATGGGGAAATTTATCAGCTGTTTTTAATTTAATAATAATTTATAGAATAAAAATGTTCTCATGTGACATGAAATTGGATCCAAGAAAGTTAAATAAAAATACATTGTATTGTTTAATTTATTCATTTTATCAGATCATCGATGGGATTTCACTTAAAGTTTCTCGTTTAAGAATCTGATGAAAATTAAATTATGGTATTTGGGGTTTTTTTTTAGTTTAACTAATTTACTTAAGTACTGATTTATAACGTAACTACTTAACATCAATATTTAATTTAACATTGTTATATTCACTTTCACCGATATTTCATTATAAAATAATAATTTAATTAATCTTAACTTATTTACTGAAATTTTAAATTTTAAAAAGACGGCTCTCGACAAAATAATTAGTAGTTTTATTTATTATGCTCATAGAATGTGGAACCTAAAATGTGTTATGCTACTCTTACATCAATGTTTTTTTTGCTGGATTCTGAATGGACGGTTGAGATTTTTTGTTTGGGCGTGTTTGAGCCGTTGGTTTTGGTGGTGATGACTTTGAGGTCCATGGAAGGTAAAGATCGGAAAAAGGGATTATCTTGGGCTATGGGGATTGTGCCACGTGGCGAAATGGGTCGTTCCCTTATCGTTTAGTGCTAGTTGCAGCCTTATGTTAAACCGAGTTCAATTATGAGTCAGCCTTATGTTAAACCAAGTTCAATTAAACTCATAATTCGATTAACCCGTTAGACCGAATGCTAACCAACGAACCGAACCGTATTCACAACTTCACAGAGATCAACCATCGGCTACGCAAACCAAATCATCACATCGGCCTAGCTCGTCGCCGATCATCAAGCTGCCGCCGACGACGACGACCGTTATCTGTCACTAGGGTTTTTCTTACCTGAAGTTCGTGCTTCGTTCTTCCTAAGGCTGCAGTCGAATTAGGGCGTGAAACAAGGCGTGTCCCTGTTGATAAACGAATTTCGCCCTAATTTGGTTCCTGAAATCGATTGGTAAATTCCATGGCGTCGAGGAAGAAGGAAACGACTGGGATATCGCTGTTGTCCGTGTACAATGATGAGGATGAGGAGATGGAGGATGTGGAGTCGGACGAGAAGGAAGATGCGAATGACGAGAGCAGATTTGATAACGTGGACTCGGTTATGGGAGATGAAGAAGAAGCGAATTTGAAGAATTTCAGCAATAATGAAGAAGCTATTGAATCTGATCATACGCCTCAGCAGCCTCTGGTTTTGGTGAACACTGAGCAGCTGAACGGTAAGAAAGCGTCTCTTAACTTTGTGGATTATGGCCATGATGAGGTAGCTATGTCTCCAGAAGCTGTTGAGGTACTTGTGGGATTCAGTGTGATTTTTTACTTAACTCTGTTTTGTGTTTGTTTTACTCCAATTTGTAGGTATCTTATTTTGCAGGAAGGAAAAATACATGCTGAAGGTCAAGATACCCAGGATTTGGAGCTTCGAGGTGAAAATGGTATGTGCGCCTCTCTGGTAAATGAATTATGACATGATGCACATGCGCTGTTCAATGCGTGCTTATCATAGTCCTTGATTGGGTTGATATGATAAGTTAGTGTTAGATCTTTTTGTGTTTTCCAGCATTTTCGTTTTGGACTTTTTGTCGGTTGCTATAAATTTGAAGATTGAAGTGCATTGGGTGGTGACATTAGCCCCGTATTTTTTAAATATTTAATTAAGGATTGAAGAATGAGAGGTGATTATGGAAATGGTGTAAGATGTCTTTTGATTATCAGGTGATGGTCAACAAAAGGATGGAACAGAAGCTACTAATGTTAGGTTATCAAGCAACCAAGCTATCTCAACAGGATTGTCCTATCAAATCCAGACATCACAAGTTGCCTCCAAAGATAAAGATGTGAGTGAATCAGATGGTGTGGAGGGCAGGGATGGTAAAACTGATGCAGAAGCGTCCAAAGATGTTTTTCCGTTAGACCTTTATCTCCCACCACAACCGGTAGAGAATTGTTCCCAAGAGCTACAAGTAAGTTCCTCTTAATAATCATCGTTAACTAAAATTAGAGGAAGGGTGTTCTCACTGCTCATTTATATTGCTCGTTTTTGTCGAAGACGCTCATGGATTTTGCTTCTACACCTCTCACTTTAGGCGACGAGCGAAGGCACTGTCATTGCAGTGTACTTGTTTTTCCCCTTATTTATTTCTTAATTCACATACAGTTGGAATTTATTAGTATAGTTGAGTGTTGATTTATGAAATCATGTTTCTTTCTGAGCAATTTAAAGAATTTATGCCAAATATGATGCCTTATTTGCAAGTGTATAGGCTAATACTTGTAAGCACTTAACTCCCAAGTTATCACTTTCTGAAATCAATAACAGAATTAAATATGCAAATGCATATTCTCGTACATCTTAGAAAAATATATAGTGTATTTATCTAATTAGATGTAGAATACTACATCACTCAGTAACTCATCTTCACCTGGCTTGCAGGACAAAATAAACAAATTTCTCGCTTTGAAGAAATCTGGAAAGAGCTTTAACAAAGAAGTCCGAAACAAGAAGGCTTATCGGAATCCTGATTTTTTGTTACATGCTGTGACTTATCAAGAAATTGACCAGATAGGATCTTGCTTTAGCAAAGATGTATTTGACCCTCATGGTTATGACAAAAGTGACTACTATGATGAAATAGGTAATTTTGTTTTTATTTTATCCCTAGTTCTAAGTTTTGTTGGATATTTCTTATTGCCCAGCGACACACAGTATTTAATTTAGCGTCTATGCAACTGCTAATGTTGCCATGTGGTCTTCACTGTTCACAAATCTATTGCTTTGTCACTTTGGTTTGAAGATGAATAGAACCAATGAACACTTACATGTATAGCATGCTTTCTTGTTGTTGTTGTATAGCTAAAATGAAACCGACACAAGATTGATTTTAGTTTATCCAATGTGTGATCTTAATTAATTTATGTCTTGCTCTTTTCTTATTAAGATACTCTTACCCGCTAATTGAAGAGGAAGGAGTAATTTGTTTGCAATTCTGAAGGAGTAATTTGTTTGCATTTTTGTTTGTATCAGAGGCTGATATGAAACGTGAATTGGAGAGAAAGGAGCAAGATAGGAAGAAGAATCAAAAGGTAGAGTTTATTGTTGGAGGTGTGCAACCTGGGATGGCTCCTGCAGCACAGAAGCCTACCCTCCCAAGCCCAGGTACAAAAAACAATAAAACCAATGCCATGTTTTTCATTAACTCCATCAATAGTCTGAACATTTTTTCTGCTTATACACACAGTCCCAAATCTTGCTGTTGGTGGTCAATCTGCGTCAGATGCTGCCCCTCGGGAAGGTCGGCAAAACAAGAAATCAAAATGGGACAAGGTACGCATCTGATTTTTACCAGTTTAAAAGCATAAGGTTGAAATGAATATTGTGTATGCGTACTTAAAGATGATCTTAACAACATATCTTATCAGGTGGATGGTGATCAAGTTTCTCAATTTTCCGGGGGACAAGATTCAAAGACCGCTGTTGTTGGAACACATTCCACACTTTTATCGGCAAATGCCGGTGCTGGATACACAGCTTTCGCGTAAACTCAATATGCCTTGTTATCCCAATACCTCTCCTTACTTTTACAACTACTCAATGTTTTTCTACTTAACTTCTTTTTGTCCTTGTTTATTTTCTCTGTTCGTTTTATAATCTAATCGATATTTTACTTTTCTACAGACAACAAAGACGGCGAGAAGCAGAAGAAAAGAAATCGAGCGAAAGGAGAAGGTCAAGGTCTTGATACCATAAAGAGTAGAAGAAGATGACATTAGGGTTACAGAGAAGAGAAAAGGGGACCGAGAGAAATAGAAATTGTTTCTATTTTCTTTGTTCTCTCATATTTATATAATTTTCTTTCTCGCTGACAAAGGACAATTTTGCCCCTTGTTTTCTTAAATTTGCGTAAGTAAACAGGTCTTTAAGTATTGCTCATCAGCTCCTTCTAACAAATTTTAATATTATTTTCATTATTAATTAAAAGATTCAATTGAACCGTTCATCTCATATTAACAACACAATTAAACGGTCGAGCTAGATTTCAATTCGACCAACCGGCTCGAAATCGAAAACATTCGCTTTAATCCAATTCAACATAAAGGACTGTGTTTCATTATAATTAGTTATCAAACAAAGTTTTCGATTGAACCCAATTGAACCGTCAAACCCAGATTCACTCGAATCGAACCGGATCGAAAACGACAACATTTGGCTTCATCCAATTCAACATATATATACACTCGAGACACTGCAGACGGCTCCGATCGATTCGCTCTGCCTCGCCGCCGCAACCATCATCTTCGTCTCGGCTGCTCTCGGTTGAAAAAGGTCTGTATTGTGATTTGATAACTTGTGTTGAATTTGAGGTCGTCGAGTTTCTACTGGTCAAAATCCCCAATCGGGAGAAATTAGGGCATGATTTCTGTAACTTTGTATATGGACAGGCGAAGTATAACGCGAAGTTTACGCGTTGCAGATTTGATGTGTTTTTTATCTGACAGATGAGGGTGAAGAGGCAGAAAAGGCACAGAAGGGCGGTTAGGTTTTTCGCCACTTGTTTTGGTTTCAGACAGCCGTATAAAGTGTTATGTGATGGTACTTTCGTGCATCATCTTCTGGTCCAGGATATAATGCCGGCCGACAAAGCTCTAGCTGATGTCCTTGGTGGCACTGCGAAGCTCTTCACCACAAGGTATGTTGAATTCTGCGTTGAAGGATTTGTACTTCTGTGAATCAGTGGTCGATGCGATCATGAAGTTTATTAGTTTGTGGGGATGGTTATAGTTGTGTTATTTCGGAGTTGGAGTACCTTGCTTATGAGACTCACAAGAAAAACAAGAAGAAAACCGGCAATCAATATGAAAGTGTTCAGAACGGCGGCATTGCAAACCATTATCTTGAATCTTGTAGGGCTGCGCGTAGACTTGGGGTGGCTAGGTGAGCGACTTGCTTGATTTTTCTGCACCTTATGTAGGAACGTTCATCTTCTTTTAGAATTTTGTGTAGTAATCTAATTGGTAATACGAGTTGGCAGGTGCGGTCATGAAAAGAGGATTGGGGCAGAGGCCTGCATTATGGAGGTGATTGGAGCTGAAAATCCTGAACATTTCTTTGTCGCGTCTCAGGATGCAGATATGCGCAAGAACCTTCAGCAGGTTAGCACTTATGTATAAGAATCTGCACTGCTGTTTGTGATTTCAGACAGCGCTTGACTTAGAATAAGATATATTGATGGCGCACTATGGAAGTTTATGAGGTTCGTGAATGCTGTTCTTCAATTAATGGACTTTCTTTGAATCGGCAGAAACCTGGAGTACCCTTACTTTATGGTCTGCACAAAGCACTTTTGCTGGAACCTCCATCAGCATTTCAAAAGGAATTTGCTGCGGCTTCTGAAGAAAAACGATTGCATATGACAAAATTGGAACATAATCTGTTGAAGAAGAGAGTTGATAAGGATTCAGTTACTGGTGGAGTAAGTGATGGAGACTTAAGTGATAAGGAAGCTACGGAAGTGTCTTCTGCCAGTGAAAATTTAGATAAACTCTCTACGAGACAGCAAGGAAAGCAAAGAGTCAATCATAGAAGGACGGTTTTGGGTGTATCTGATAAACCTCAATTCAAGAGGAAGAAAGCGAAGGTACTAACTATCATCATGATGTTTATTTCGCCTAATTCATTTGTCTTGCTACCTCTATCGCCTTCCCGCATGTTATCTCTACACAATAAATTCCACATAATCCTGAAAATAATGTACTCGAGTAAGATTAGTAGACTAATTGCGTGGTAGTTGTAAGCTCAGGGAAGTGGGATCAAAGATCTCACCCATCACGTTAAAATCATACGTGGAGAGTGCACGAATGATTTTTTTTCATGTGTTTCTAGGTGCAGTATAAGTTAAACTCCACTGATCTTATGATAACTTTCAGGCCCCAAATCCTCTCTCGTGCAAAAAGAAAAAGACTAGGGCTCAAGAAGATGGTGCCACAAAAAAGGTGAGTTTTCACTTTTCAATCCAGCCGGCTTATTTATAGAGGCTCTATAATCTGGATAGAATTCTAAAGCTCGACACTTTCCATTTTCTCGTTGAAAATAAGACTTTTGCCCCAAATAGTTATTTCACCAGGAACAAATGTGGCGAAGTTAAAACTTAAACGCAATGGAACTGTCATTGGTTATTTTTAAATGTAAATAGTAACCTTTAACAGGGTAGTTATGCCGCATAAATGTTCAATGGTTTAACATATATGAGAATATACAGATGAGGCGGTTACTGAACTTTACATGATTGGCATGAGTTGATTGAGAATAAGCTTTTCCCGATTCATGTCCCAAAGACCAAATATATGTTTTAATCTGATGACATTCTTACCATTTTCATATAAAGTTGATTTACTCCAATACAAAGCTTTCACAACTGATGCCAGTTTTTATACAGGGAGACAAAGATCATACTGACACTCAGAAATCCAGGACTAGGAATAGGAAAAGGTCACGCAAAGGAAAAACAGCTGCAGAGACTCATAGCTAGCTGCTGTCTAGTTTACTAGCAGCCGGATTCTTCCAATTTTGAAGCTGATAGATGATGCACTGCCCGCCCGCTGAGACCCAACCAACCAGCATCAGCTGATTCAAATATGATATGCAGTTATCTTCGCTCCTTATCTCTGCAGTTGCCGTGTTTTGTAATCTTAAAAGAATTTTTTTCAGTATGCATTTTTTCAAAGTTTAATTTGTAACGTACTTGTCTTTCTTAATTTATTTTCCAAAATACTCTTTTTTGACGCTGTTCCAATGCCTCTAATTTAATTAAGGGAATTTCTAATTTTCTATAATAAAAAAGTAACTGAAATAAAACTAATTTGATTGGGCCGGAAGTCCATGAAGTATGGGCCGATGCCCATTTGAGCCCGGCCCAACAACAAAACGTTGCTCGATCATCTTCGTCAGCGATTCTCGCAGAGTTGAATCGATCAGCGAACACGGGATGGGGAGGAAGAAGGGAGTTCCGGAGTTCGACGAGACGCCGCCGGATGACTTCGACCCGTCGAATCCGTACAAGGATCCGGTGGCGATGCTGGAGATGCGGGAGCACATAGTAAGAGAGAAGTGGATCGATATCGAGAAGTCCAAGATCCTCCGGGAACGTCTCAGGTGGTGTTATCGTGTTGAAGGCATTAATCATCTCCAGAAATGCCGTCATCTTGTCCGCCAGTACCTTGACTCGACTCGTGGAATCGGTTGGGGCAAGGACGGCCGTCATCCTGCTCAACACGGTTGGTTGATTGTTTGGGTGAACTGTGATGATTAGGCTGCGTTTGATTTTGGTATGATCTGATGATGGCGGAGTGTGTTGATATGAGAGTTAGGGTTGCTATTTTGATCTTATTGAGCTGAAGATTGTTGCTTTTTCTGGTTGTTGTAAACTTTCTATTTTAAATTTTTGTTTATGCCATTTCCAGAAGTGCATAGTTCTGCAGTTCCTTGTGCATTTTTAAATTTCCTGCTTTTTATTTGTGCTTAGGTCCTAAAGTTGTTGAGGAGGTGGAAGCCGAATGAAGTCTCTTTGAATTTGAGGTATTCACACAAGTATTATTGTTGTTATGTGTTTCGGATGGACTCTCTAACTGTGTTATCTAGTTTTCTAAGCTGGTGTAACTGAAGGAAAGTAGATACATCTCAATGTGGTTCTATCTTGTTATAATGCTTATTGATGAGAAATCACGAAGTCATAATTACTAGTATTACGATGTTTTGACTAATGATGAGTTAGTTAGGGTGCAGCCTGTGTGAATGTGTTGTTGCATGTGTAGACATAAGTAGTCTGACGCTACAATTTATGCATCATTGTTCCGCCATAGTTTATTCTCTTTGCATTTTGTTGGAGGAGCTCAACTTTCTCGTCAAAATATATTGGTCAATCATTCCACAAACTGAGTTTTAGTGGTTCCTTGGGAGAGAAAAAATGTTGATGACAAAATACTAATATAAACAGTGGCTTTTAGGTTCCTCTGGCATGCCCTGTGAGAGAATTTTTTAAAGGACCTGGATGCTTTTAAAAGATGAATCAGATCATGGAAGAGGGGGGAGGGGAGGGGAGGGGGTATCATTCTATAAGAGCTTAGCTGTCCATCCTAGAGGGTACTGAAGTATGATGATTGATCTGTGAGACATCTATAAATAGACTGGGTTACAATGAAGTTTATTATCCTTGAAGTATGCGGTGAATGTCTGTTTTTTTCAGATTTTTGAGACAGTTTCAACTTAAACAGTGTACCTTGGGGTTTGAGCATAATTAAGTTTGTGTATCAGTGATTTGCATGCTCAGTTGGTTGTAGCCAAAATTATTATTTTTAGAACCAGGTTTTCTGACATGGTTTTAATTTATCTTAGTTATATTATATGAAAACTGTTATTATAAGCATAGTAAAATAAACACAGATGACCTCTTGAAATTCCAGTGATAGTGAAACCGTATCTTCACCGTTCTCTTAGAGGATTATGGGATCTATGACTGGGCCATCTGTTAAGCTAATGAGTAGTTCACTTTTATTCTGTTTTTTGCAACCTTGAAAATGACCCGTCCGTGAAAGCAAAAGAATGTACTCATGTCTCAAACTAATTTATCTTTTTATTATACCATATTATTGCAGAATCTTTAAGGTAATATTAGTTAGGTAGCGTTCACAATTTCTTTCCCACTTCTGTGAGTTTTTTTTGTTTGTTGTACAATCAGCTTCCGAGGTTATATTTTTTAATGAATTTAGAGATCATTTGGTTTCCTCTCAACGGCAGAGAAGAGCTAGAAGCGCCAGTCAATCGTTCTCCTGAAAGAAGTCAGTGATTACTGAGATTCAAGTGTTTTTTTTTTTTTTTTTTGCAGGCTGGCAGGCATTCATTCTTGACATGGAAGCATCAGGACGAAGAAAACAAACTGCTTGCTATCTATGGTTGCTTTTATAAGCTTTATTGCAAATGACATTTGGTAATTCATATATTTCTGTCTCATTCAATAAACTTCCGGATCGTTAAATTGCTGTGTATGGGTATGGTAGTAGATCGCCTGATTGATCAGGAAATCTGAGACCCGCAAGGAAATAAATTAACCAATTCAGTGCCTCTATTAGAATTGTTCATTACCAATTGTTAATTTTTGTCTTTGTTTTCATTTATACACTTTTGAATCACCCATGGAATTAGGTTAGGTTCATGTTTTGGCTGTGTGGATCGAATCAAAATCTTCCCAATATTTCTACCTTGAAACCATTGATGAGTATTTCAAGCCAACATTATTCCTGTCATTCATAGGTGAGACTGGACATAAATTTATGTACCCTAAACATACTTTCTAACTAAAGTCAATGGAGAAGCATAGAATTTCAAAATAGAATGCATATAAAAAATTGCTTGCAGAATATTAACAAGAGAAAATTTGCAGGTTGAAGGGCTGCCAACATGTTAGCAAAATATATCAAGCTGACCTCATTGCTTACCCTCTCTCTCTGTCTACACAGGATCTATGTAGAGCGTAGTTGATCAATGATTCTTAGCTATCAACACTGATCATAGCTTCTCATGATCAGTTATGAAGTGGGTTTGGACCGGTTGGGATGGATCTAGCCTCCTCCCCATACGTTACAAAATCAGCATGTTCTTCAGCCGGTGGCAGTGGAGGATGATGCTGTGCATGATCAGGACTCCATGGCAGCAGCCTCATTCTATCCTCCGAGCAATCTGCCTCAGAATCTCTGCATAGTTTCCTGCCACCATGACCGCCGTGTTGCGGTACATGACTGTTGATTGCATCTGGGTTTCTTACGCTCGCAGACTGAATGAAAAATGCTGTCAAGATGAGAATACACAGCCATGTTAGAGCTGAAAAATGGCGAAGCAGGTGGATAGAGCTGGTTGAGTGTGATGAACAGAATATTTTCCTCATAGGTGCTGGAGAGAGTAGCCTAGGAGTTGAGAAGGAGAAATACTAGAATTGTAGTGTGCCTGATTTGAATGGTGATGTGTATAAGAAAGAGGTAAAGTTTGAGATGAAAGATAGAAATAAAATCTCTGAAAAAAGTGGTGTAAAAACTAGTTGAGGAGAGAGGAGTAGCCTTATTAATGCTGATGGGGAGGTTGTCATTAAGGAATCCCTGCTTGTTTCACTTTTTGTTTTTTGAAAAAAGTGTTGCTTGCACCCACCTCATGACCTTAATTAATAGCCTTTCTGAGATGTTGTACAAGTTCCTGCATATATACCACCATCACACAAAAAGTTTACCTCTATAAACCCCAAAAAATCAAATCACAAGGATGCTGATCAAGTGATCATCATCCAGCCAACATTGCAGATACATCCTGATCCATGTAAAACCCTTGTTTAGGTTTATGGGCATGGTAAGATTTTTTAGGGTTTGGGTGGAATGTGGAATGAGAGAGAGGGTTAGTAATTGGTAAACTGACAAGGAACCTGTAAAGGACAGTATGGTCTGTGTTGTTCCTGCCTTTTGGTCTGATGAGTAGTAATTATATTAAGCAAAAGCAAAATGGGGACTAGTGGACTCATTGACCTCATCTTCTTCTTTCCCTTGTGAATCTTGGCTTCTGCATTTGCTCAGTCTCTGTGTCCTTGCTTGGGTCCTGCAGATGAACATTAAATATGAGTTTGATGTTCAATGCCAACCATTTATTTCCTTCCAATCACAGCTATTTTTCCATACATTCTCTTTAGTGGAGTCATCAAGGAATGCATTGCAATCCATCATGCATGCAATCCATCAGCAGATTCAAATTTGCTTTTCATAAACTTGGAAAAAGGTTGATTTTAGCTACACCCTAAAGACACTCTCAAAATCATGTTGCTTTTTGCAGTTCATATTTAGGGCAGGCAGGCAGACAAGAGACAACATATTCATTGCTAACCAGTAACCACTGAAATCGCATATATGACAACAGACATTAAACCTAGGGATCTTAGGGAAGATCAACTTGTAGCATATATGCATCTGACCCATCAGGAAAAAAACATGGTCTAGTTATATAAGCATTGAAGTGTCAGCTGAGGCAGCAAAATTTTGCATCTAAATCTACCTAAGAAGATAGGAAAGAAGTGAAAATGTTCAGAATATGTAGATAGAGAGAGAGAGAGACTGCAGCCAATGTTCCAGGATTCTAAACAATACTTACAAATTTGGGATATGTCAGGAGACAAGTAATACATTTTATACAATGTTTACTCATTAAGTCATGACAACAAACTTGGTATTTTAATGGGTAAGAATGGTAAGATAAATTAGTAAGAATGGGATTTAATAACAGTAATTCTTGTGTGTTACGTGATAAATAGAAAGAAAGTCTTGATCATCTGTTCTTTAATTGTGAAGTATAAAAAAAATTTGGTTTGAGGTGTTGGTATTCTTACAAAGCCCATGCATAATTCACTCATGGCAGCTCCTTATTCCTTGGATGCTAAGCCTTCGAAAGACTAGCATTAAAGATAATTTTATGTAGACCGCATTGACAATAACTATTGATTGCGATATGACAATTCAGAAATCGTAAGATCTTCAGAAATGAATCACAGGGAGCTGAGAAAATTGTCAAAAATATCATATGGACTCTCAAAACAAAAATGTCAGCGTTGGACAAATTAGATAATTACAATCAGGCTCAATGGTTGAAGGATATGAAGATATTGTAAATGCCTTTCTTTTGAGATTAGATCGTTTGATGTTAGTTCTAGCCGTACTAGGAGATTTTGGAGATAGTTTAGTATAGTTAGTTGTTTGTTCCTTAAATTTTCAGTCATTCTAATATAAATATCTTTTCGAGAAAAAAACAAACTTGATATATTCGGACAAATTTGCAGAGGCTAAAATTCAAAGAATCCAGTCAGAGATTCAAGAGCTTGTTTTGCCTGGCATGAAACAACCAGTGTTTCATTCTTCATCTTCTTCCTCTTTGCCCTCAGGTTCTTCTTCTTCGACTTCTTCTCCTCCTCCATTTTCATTCGTCCAAGTTGCAAACTTATAATCCTCACTCTTCTTCTTCTCTTTATGATCTCTTATTTCTTAGCTGCCATGTCTCTATCTTCTAGTCTTTTGAAAATGGTAAACACCTCTTCAAGACACCAAACCCTACCATGCATTACTTATGAGCAACCTCTTGCCAGTTTTGTCTTTGTCAGCCTTATTCGTCTCCCGCTTCCATCATCGTCTAGATCACCACAACTTATAAGCATCCCTTATTCGATAAATATGAAGAAGCAACTTATGACAAAACATGTGACATATCCAATCAAAACATGGTTTTCAGGTTCTTGATGAACCACTCCAAATTGCCCAAAGAAGACCCACCAGGAGAAGCACTAGCCATGGCCATTACCTTGAACTTGAGTGCATTTGCCTTGAAGCGCAAGTCACCAAGCAGGCTCTCAACCGTTCCTTTAACCATCAACCTTGAAACTATCCGGTTTTCATCCTCGTCCAGAGCCAATCCTACCCTCCAGACTTCACAAATGTACATCTTGTTCAGAAACTGGTCAGAGAAGTAAGGCCAGCAGATAAATGGAATGCCCATGCTAAGAGCTTCAATGGTTGAGTTCCATCCACAATGACTTATGAAGCAAGAAATCGACTGATGAGCCAAAACAAGGTCTTGTGGCGCCCACCGGACAATCTTTCCTCTAGTTTTCTCAAGAAATCCATCTGGGTATCCGACTTTAGCTCCATTCATAAGGGCAGGAGGAACCACCCAAAGAAATGGCCTCCCTGTGAGCTCAAGGCCAAGAGCTAGTTCATCAAACTGGCACTGGCTGAAGATAGCCATGCTCCCAAAAGCGACATAGATGACTGAGTTAGTAGCCTGAGTATCAAGCCAGGTCAGGCAAGTTGAATCCTCCTGCCAAATGCTTCCAGATTGAGAGGCAGCCAGTAGAGGGCCAATACACAAAAGATTGCGAATCAAGTCACAATTGGGAGAATCAAGATCTTGGAAGGCATTGCAGAAGACATGATCAGAGTGCTCAATAGCTTTAACTGTGGAGGAGGCATATTCAAATGTGACTCTCTGCGTTTCCAGATTGAATGGGAAAGTCCATGGAAACTCATTGGTTTTGAAAGCTGGTCCACCCTCTGATAGCCTGATGCTTTCACACCCTTTTGCTGCTGTTCCTGCATTTTTCAGAAGCAGTTGAGCTTGTGTTAATACCATTTTTCCTGCATAAGGAACTGAAAGCTTTAAATGAAAACCTACCATTGAAGTCCACAATCCCATCCTCAATGAGCTTTGGAATCTGATACGCAGCCGCCAACGAGCAAGGTCCAGCTGGGGAAAAAGCAGCACACTTCACTCCCATCTTCTTCACATCCTCCACAAGCCATCCTAAAGATGTGTCAATCACAACATAACTTACCTTTTCACCAGGCCCATTAAGTTTCTCAATCAGGTTCTGCAAGTGCCCAGGCAAGACTCTGATCAGGCTTCTCATGAACTTTACCACGTCTCTGCGACTATCTCCCAGATCTAGTCCATCCGGCACCGACACTAGAGCCACCTGGGTATGAACCCTGCTGACCAGGATTTGTGCCTGCATGATCTCAGTGTTGACAAATGTGACTTTAACTCCATGATCAGCAATAAGAATAGCCAGTTTCATCAGTGGGGAGATATGGCCTCGTGCAGGAAATGGAACCAATAGCACATGTGGCTGCTTACCCATGAATTAATTTCCATGTCTTGCAGGTCACTTCTTATACTTAAACCTATTCTGATTCTATAGATGGTTTTAACAAATGTGATGAAGTATAATATGATGTACTTGTGTCGATTTCATTGTAGCAGACAATGGAAGGACAAAAGGATAGTGACAGGCTTATAAATCAATATGTTAGGTTGTACCTCAAGAATGATAAACAAGGACATGGTGAAAATGGTGCTTGTCAAGTTGTATTTCCTTGACCATTTCAATGACGTGAGAGGTTTCAAAAAAAACAAGTTCAACTTAATGAGGAACTGACTAGCAGCACAGTTGATTAGGAGGAACATAATGAAACAATGTCTAGCTCAGTCTTCTACTTCAGCTTTGTGTACCAGGTCTGGCAGGTCCTACGTAGTTGGAAACCAATCCCATTACGGCAAACCTGCATTCAGTTGTACAAAATCTATTGTAATGTACTTACAAAACCAATCACATATTCTACTACAGGCTGCACAGTACTAAAGTCAATGAAAAAGTATCCGGTATGATATTGAAGACCATTTGGGCGCAGCTTGAGGCTGAACATTACCTAATAACTACTGATGCAAGTATAGGAGTGAATTTATACCAAGGTTTTTGTATTTGTAACATGATGAATTTTACACCTAAAAAACCAGACAATGATGCTGTTAGGGACACAAGCTCAAGGGAAGAGCTCACCACAAAAGACTAGTCTGATGTGGGAGAGAACCCCTTGATATTATATCCCACTAGATGGTTTCCCATCTAGCCGATGTGGGATCGTAACATTACCCACCCCTTTGAGAACCAACGTCCTCGTTGGCCCACTCTGGACGGCTTTCACTCTGGCTTTTTCGGCAATCAGGTAGCCCTTTCCCAGGTCGCCCCTCCCGAGAACGCCCACGACGGCCCACTTTAGGTGGCTTCACTCTGGCCACGTTGGGCAATCAGGTAGCCCTCTCCTAAGTCGCCCCCTTCGTGTTGGCTCTCAATGAAAGCACCAAATGTTAGGGACACAAGCTCAAGGGAAGAGCTCACCACAAAAGACTAGTCTGATGTGGGAGAGAACCCCTTGATATTATATCCCACTAGATGGTTTCCCATCTAGCCGATGTGGGATCGTAACAGATGCAAGAGCTAAACTACAAGCCCACAAAAAGCATCCAACAGAACCTTTCCTGAAGTAAGTTAATGAAATATACAGTCTTAGTACTTCACTAGTTCAGAGAAAAAGCATGGAATCCTAGCCAACACAGGCAGTTAAAAACATCGGTTTGATCATATTCTAACTAATTCGAATTCCAAGTACTACGGTGTGCAAATTCTATGGCCCAATAGAATGCGGAGAAAAACAATAAACTTACATCATGGCCATAGAAATTTGCTTCAGATCAGTTTCAACATTCCTCATATTCGCAAGCGACTGAGCACAAAATATTAGAGTGAGCCACGAGCTGAGCTTGTACTGCAGAATAGAATAATAAAACCAATCAGAAGCAGTACAGACATCTTATTCTTACCATCAACAACCTGGTTCAATCCTGATTGAATTCCGGAAGGCCATCAGCTTTAAAATTCAATTAATTTTATAAAATAATTCCAAACCATGCGGCACATTGAACTCTCAAGATCTCCACTAACAAACACAATGTCATGAGCTCACTATTTCAATCAGAACACCATACATCCAATTCAAAGCATTATTCTTCTTCTAACAACATATTACAAGCTCAATCATTAACTATAATAACAACAGCGATATGGATGTGCATTCACTTCCGATAGATAGCGATTCAGATCTAGCAAAGCTGATAATTCAAAATCAAATTCACGATAAGGTTAAACGTCTAGTAAAGCTGAAAATTAACTCTGAACATGACGCCGCCGATTCCGAAAACGACGGCGATGAAGCCGGAGTAGTCGATCGGGAGGTCCTGCTGCGCAATCGCCGTAGCTACGAAGGGCTTGGCCGCAGACGGCTGCCGGGGATCGCTCGCCGCCGATGAGTTGTGCGACATCGTTGACTTTGACTCGATCTCCAACAACTGCTTTCTTCTTCAGCTTTTTATCTTTCCAAGTAAAATTGTATAAACGGATCAACTTTCACAAATATCAATCGAGCCCCCAAAGTTTAACTTAATTTATTTACCCGCCGGAAGTTCCGAAAACAATAAAGAAGCCACCAAAGTTTAATATATTTACTTACATGCCCCGATTGTTTAAAAAACAACAAAGAGTCCCCTAAATCCTAGGAAATTTAACAAAAATATCCATTATGCCAAAATGCAACCACCTGGCCTAAATTTTAAGACCGTGACAAAAAAGACGTAAAACATTCTTAAAGTAATATTTCTTTTTCCTGCAACGGAAAAAACACAGATTGTTCACATTCTCTGTAATGTACAAAATATGGAACTATTTTTCTCTTGCAGATAATCACAATGGGTAACACTTACATATAACAGATCCGCGGCAAATTCTAATAGCAGCGGTTATGGCAGGCATTACTTATACCCGTTGAGCGACGGTTGCACATCTGCGATTTAGGCTGTCGTTTGAAGGGCATTGGGAAAATTTGGCCGCCTTGTGAAACGAACAAAAAATGATACGCTGGGTATCACAGTGAAAGGCATTGTACTGTATCGGGGAGATTCCTAGGTGAAGGGAGCGCAGTGACGTATCTTTGAGAATTCATGGCTGAATTTAAGGTGGCTGGTCCATCAGCTTGACCTCTTCCATGGAACTTGGCAAATCGGTTTATAACTGAGAATTTCTCCATGTCTTGCCATTCTGTTCTCAGGTCTAAGATGGAGGTTTGGTTCTCGAGACTGCACGTTATAAAGAACCACTCAAATGAGTTATGGAAATGATACGCCATTCAATAAACGGCAACAACAATAATTATAAATCGAAATCCGTATTACAATTTTTGGTCATATTACCTATAAGTAATATTTTCATAATTAACTAATTTTTTGTCAAACGCTCAAATAAGTTGGAGATTACCCGTCTCCCAAATATGAATGCTTCAAATTCACATTGACGATGTTTAAGGAGATATGTCAGCATTTCATAGTAGAAATACCTTGACAAAGCGTTTTCCAGCTTGGCTGCCCTAACAAGAAACTCGTTTTCAACACTTGCCAGGAGCTCATCACCTTGCTTGGACGCCTTCTTAGAAACCCTAAACATCATTTATCAAAATGTTATCAATAGATATTGTCCGAGTGCCGTGAAAAAAGGGATTTTACATGCCAACTTTACGCAAATAGTGTCAATATTAACTCTTACATGTTGTTATGGTCGATGCAGAGATTTTTTGAACAAGATAAGTTGCAGGCACTGCGACACGATTCTCTGGATGTGAAATAAACCACAGTTTCATAGTTCATAAGGGCATTTGAGGACATAACCGAAGCTGGCGGAGGCTCAAGTAATTGCTGCATTAGCTGTGTTGTTAAGACGAGCCTTTGTTTATGATTTAACATTACATTTCTATCTTCAGCACGGTCCACTTCATCAATAACCTGTAACAGTATTTTTTTTTTTTTTGTCAGAACACCATGCAAGCGACAGGAATACATTAAATGATGCAGTGGAAAACTCAATGAGAATAGACCTTCTCAGGAATCCGTTTTGTTGCACTGGCCCATTTCGCTTCAGAAGAACTGCAATATTAATACTTGCTATGTAAGTCGTATCAATGTAAATACTAAATACACAACGGAAGTAGTTGAAATATCAATGTAAGTACATGCAAGTCGACTTATGAAACCGGTAAATCAACACCAACAGACAATGTTATAATCAATTGTGAAGCAAATATATGACCTTGCACATGATATATTTATATGACCCGCAAAATATAAATGAAATTTGTGAGATACCAACCACATAATAAAAAGACATTAACAATGCTATACATTTAACTGATGAGGAAATACCTAATATTTGAAAGATCTCGCAAACCATCCTGTGCCACTACTTGATGCGACGGTACGAGCTCCAATGTAGCAGTTTTACAGTTAAGTGGCAACACTGACACCAATCTGTCAGAAGTAGTGGGAGCCATCAGTTGAAGCGGGGATGATTGCTCAACACCAAGAGGTTCAGTAGCCAAACTGTGTTTAATATCACTAACGTGATGAACAGCAGAAGGGGCATGTATCTGATCTACTTCAATCCCGGCCAAGAAACTAGTGGAAGAGTTTTCAGGTGTCTTTGCTAGTTCTGGTGGTAGTGAGAGTGATTGTTTCCAAACATCTGTTGCCGCTACAAGCTGCTCCCTGTTGAAGCTTCCAAAACGCTCAAACCAAGAGGGTGCCATCTGAGGGCTAATTTGAGGAAGAGGAGAACTAGACAGTACAGGACTACTATGATGACGATTCTGAGTATCATTCCGGCCTAAGGAAGGCGTGGTTTGATACTGCATGCTTCCATGCTGTATGTAACTATGATTACTACTCAGCTCTGAAGTAAAATTTGGTAATTTGGAATCTCCTGAAACGACCAATTTGCTGTTACCAATCTCAGTGACCACCGGATTGTATGCATGTAGATTCTGCCCAGACCTTGAAGGTGACTGCTGAGCATCTGAGCTGCTATCTTGCCCTTTAAGTCTTTTGGAATCCCTATTGTTTGGATCACTTTCTGTACTCCTCATAACCTGTAACTGATGCAGCAAGGAATAGCTGTTTTGTTTGGTTTCAGATTTCATAGAAGTTCTCGAGGTTTCACAAATTGGATGAGTAACAATACCACTTGAGAGAAATCCGTCTTTCGCCAGTATGCTGGTTGTTTTTGCCAGACCTGTTCCATCAGGTTCTCCAAACTTCGAGGAGCTTTCGATTGTATGCTGATCTTCCTCTGAGGACACACTTGTGGAGTTTTTGTCACGTGCACCAGATCCTGGCGAATCAGTTCCTCTCATAGTAAAGTTTTGATCATCTTTCTGAATTTGAGGAGTGGCAGAGGTTTTCCTATGAGATTGGGAAGCCAATGAATTAGGTTGGCCCTTATGAAGCGTAGCACTGGATGAAGTTTGCTGTTTTGGAACATTGGTCCATGAGCTGGGGAATCCCACATGAAAAGAACCTTGTCCTAGTCTGGCATTGGATTGGATATTTTTATCAGGTTGGGATGAACTGGAAAGCATAGTCATAGGATTTCTATTGTTGCCCATAGCGTTGAACTGTGCTCCAACAGAATATTGCAGGCAAGAAGCTTTAGCACGCATGTCATCTGTATGTTCCAGATGTGATATAATTTTATCAGCAGACGTACACTGATTGTTATTCTGTTGTACACTTCCTGCGTCTGTCTGCTGATTCGGATATTGATTACTCAAATTCGGAAAACCCGACGTGATAGGTGCACCGGAGTTCGCCTGGACTTGGTGTAGTGAAACAGCATTACCACTCTGTCCCAAAAACCCAGATCTTGCACCATGAGGTTCAACTTGAGATGTGTCTGATGGCCGGCATTGTAATAATTGGCCAGAATTTAAACTGAGAGAATTGGGAGCTTGGGACGAGCTCCGAGATGAGTAGTGGATTTGAGTGGGAAATTTTTGATGCGGAGGGCCGAGTTGTAAGCCATAAGCATGGGAACTTAAAGACTGATTTCGTTGCAGACGAGACATGGATGCATCAGGACTTTCTGCAGCAGACTTCTCAAATAACATATTTTGCTCTGAAGAGTTCCTGCTTGCTTCTGCACTGTTTTCCCTTGGTTGATCTGCCTTGTTGAGAAGTTCCAGCATGTTCTGACTGCCATTATATAAACAATTGAATACAGGTAACAGTAAGACATTGGTAAAGGATTTTAGCCTAAAAAGATTTAATGTTGCTGAAAGTGACAAGAGGAAGCTAAAAGGGTCGTAAATTATTAAAGAAAAATCACACTATGAAAGTAGAAGAGTCCTTTATAGAAACAAGGACATGATGCTTAAAACTTGACATAATTACCTTACACAATGAGACACAAATATATGCTTACTATATGAGATTTTATGTTACAAACAGGAAATTTTAAGTGTGAGAACAGGCTATAACAAGTTATGACACCAACGAACCAGTGAGCGATCTCAGATTGTGTTCAAGTGCAACATAATTGTGAGAAATATTATAAAGAAACCAATAGGAATCAATACCTTGACTGGAAAATCTTGTTTGTCGAATAGCTACTGCCAGATTTGTCGAAAGTCTTGTTCGACAGATTATCCACAGAAAGCTTTACCGAAGATGCTTCATGTAATTTTTGTGTGTCGATGTGAGAATCAGATCCTTGCCCCTGAAAACACGAAACACTAAGTTATTTGGATTTGTTTATCGATAAAAGATTGATTACTTGTCGTAAGTGAAGAAATGACAACCTTATCATTTTGATTAGAGCTTTTTGGTCCTTGTCTAGCAAATAATGTGTGCTCTGAGGACACTACCTGCGCTCTATCAATATGTTTCATTCCAAAGTAGGTTTGTGCATTTTCATCCAAATGTCCCATAGGATGGTACAGAAATTTCATAAGACCAGGAGACTGCCCAGTAACCTGGTCGGGAGTTTTTTGCTTCCTAAAAGCGACATTTGGATCACTTTGGCCCGACATAACGGTATCTTTTAACCCATTACTAGAAGTATTATCCCAGAAGTTGGACTGCTGCGAATGACCAGGAATTTCCTTATCAAAGATATTGACTGATGAATCCGAGACATGGGGATGTCCCTCCAGAGGATGCTGAGACCTTCCCATGTTTTCATTTCCCAATTCTGGGATAGATCCAACATGTTTCCAGTGATTGAAATGATGGTTTGTTGGGGGTTTTTGATTAGCATTTCGATTATCAAATGCAGAATTCCTGATAGAAGCAGTTTCCATACAGCTGTTAGAGTTTAGTAGCCCCGTATGAGCAGGTGAGTTGGGTATCAAATTTCGGGTCCAAGCAGAATTATCTTTCTGCATTTCTTCATGCATGAATCTTTTTTGTTTGTCTTGAAGATGATGCGAGTTATTCTCATTTGAGGTTGATTTCACTGTAGACTCTTCACCAGGCACAAATCCCATATGATTGTTATGGCTATACTTATTATAAGCTTGATTGCCAATGTTATTTGACGTTCCATGCTGAGGACCCCATGCACCTGATGGGTCTTTCAAATTCAGTGTTGCAACTGGATGCTTGGAACTAATATTGATTTGGTTGTCTTCTGAGAGGGCCTTCAAATTGCTTTGATAAACCGACATGTTACCTTCTGGTACATGTTGACTTGACTTAGCGGCTGAGTTGGATCGAAACTTTTTATTCACATCATAAGAACTTTTCAAATTTGACATTGGAAGTCCTTGCACACCATGAGAGTTAGTAGCTCTGCTCCTATCGGACGACATATAATGTTCCACATCCAAGGAAGGTGCATTATCTGAATTTCCATTAGTAACCCACGTCCTGCTCTGTTTCTCACTATTGCTGAATGCTAAAGGTTCATGAGCTTCACTCGCCGGATTGCCACTAAGGTTCAAACCAGACCACTCTTCCTGATTGCCTGTATCACCACTACATGTTTCTCCTAAGGCAGACTGCATAAGAGCACTCCAACTTCCACTTTGCATGGAAGGAAATGGATTCTGAAACTCTGAACTCTCAACCATGTTATAATCGTCTAGTCCCGAGTTAGAGCTCTTCCCGAAAGCATCCCAGATATTATCATCTGAACCAAACAAGAATTTTTCTTCAGTTGGATCCAATGGAGCAGCATCTTGCAGAAAGCCAGTCTGTAGCACCATTTTTTCCTTGGAATTCATAGAAGAACTCAACATCCCTTGGATTCCTTGAAATTCCATGGAATGATTTCTTTGTTGAGATTCAGCCGGTGATAATTTTCCCAGAGCCCCAGGGTAACTGCTTTGATTAGAGGCATATGTCAGATTACTGTTCCCTTGGAAACTGGGTGTTGATCCAAAGTGTCTGTCTTGTGCACTAACCTGACCAAGCGGAGTACCATATTGATTAGCTGGAAGACGAGTTCCTTCACTCGTCTCCCGTCGTGACAGTGGCACAGGCTTCTCCATACTATGAGAGTAGTGGCTTGATGAGCGTCTAGTGTTCGTGACAGGAAACCCATAAAGAGAGTGAGCAACTGCTTGAGGCGAAAACCCCAAGTCGTGCGGTGAAGCACTTTGTTCAGTTGAATAAGGAAGTCCATTCGAGGTCCCTTGTATAACAGGAGATACGACACCCTGAAGCCAATTTGGATTCTCAGCCCCATGCTGAGTCATCAATGCAAAATTAGACCCATCTTGAAAAGGAGTTGTATCATTTAAGGAAGCAGAATGATCCTTGGGCTTTTGTTGCCCACCGGATAAATGATTTACTGAGTATGTTTGCCTAACGTCTTGTTGCTGCAATTGTTGCTGCATCTGGACCTCATACGAATTCCTACGAACGGCTTGTTGCTGCAGTAGTTGCCTTTCATATAACCCTAAATGCTGCCTTGGCGATGACTGAAGCATGCCAAGTTGTTGATTATTCATTTTCTGATGGTCGCCAAGAAAGTTGAAATTAACAAGGGATTCAGTAGGTTCCAGCCTCGTGTCTCTATACTGCTCAGATCCATTTCCATACTGAGCTTCAGAATTAAATAACCCCCTAGAAAATGGTTTATGCTGATTGAGCTCTATATTCACTCCCATAATATTTGTGTCATTATGCCTTGCCTGGAGATTGGTATGATCATGGATGTACCCATCAAAGTTAGTGTGCTGCTTCAAATGCGGATTTACGGTAAAATTTGGCCTTTGTGGTGATTGTGAAAAAGGAGAGCCACGAACCAAGCTTGAATGCCGATCCAAGTTACTTCTATCCGGATCAGAAGCTGACATCATAGGCATAGAAACAAAATATTTGAAATTCTGAATGTAACTAAGTCATCATGCACATCACTGAGCACTGGACTCTCTGTAACGATTCTCAGGAGGACGCACCGAAATGACAAACTGAGAACTAGAGTAACAAAATACCAGTACTTATTAATACCTGATTGTTCTGGACTGAAATTCACCGGCGAGCTTCCTTGTTTCTGGTTTCCAGACCAATGAAAGCCACTTGAGACCAGTCTGCTTCCATCTACAACCTGCGAGTGATGATGGCTGAATCTTTCTTGGTCAAAAAAATTATGGACCCTGTCTCCACCTTCACTTCCGGGCATGAAGAATCCGTCTGCGTTGAGAAACTATAATTTCAAAGAAAAAAATTTCCACCTGAAAGAGTAACAATATAAAGTGCAAATGTAGGACGTCCTTAGTTAAAATGTAGGACGTTCAAGCGCAACTTCAATTGCTACATTCTCAACATAAAGACTCAAGCAGCACAAAATTTATTGCATCACATAAACACTGATATGCCACAACTGGAACTAAAACATGATGAAGAATGCATAAATTATTGTCAGCCGGGTTGAACCATCAAATGACAGTGTTAGCAGCATGAATTATTCTTATTTTCCACAACAATAAAACTTCAGAGTCCACTTTTCATAAGATAAACAAATGTGACTGATAGTTGAGCTAGTCTAGGGCTCAGCAGTCTTAAGCCTTTCACAGACTGAGTGAAACAATAAAAGATGAAAGGTAACCAGAATTAGTCCCAGGATGACACTGAAATGTGTTACTTAAGGAGCCAATTACAAGGTAGTACAAATAAGGGATCGTGTTGTTATCACACAATCCTTTTATTAAATATGTATTCCCTGAAATCTTAACTGCCTCAAGAACCAAAAAATGCAGTCTATTCTTTGTCATATCTTCCAATCTTGTAAAATTAGAGATTTTTGTATGCTTACATCGAGTCACTAACTTACCAATAATACAAATATTGCATTCATGTTGCTAATTTGATTTGCTAAATACACTAACAAGGAACTACCCATTCACCCAACAATCAAAATGAAATGACATATACTGTAACTTGGAAACTCTACTACTACAGCTACGTAATGGGTAAAATGTACCGCACACAAATTCTTGAGTTACAAAGATTGACAGTGGATAACGAGTACTCCAATGCTACACAGATCAAATATCTTCACACATCACCTTTCAAAGTCCAAGAAAATACATACTGTAAGGCTATTGCAAAGGAAATGATGCCAGATAGTAATTCAGAAGCCTTGAACACACACTAAGATTTTTCCTTATAAGTCATAACACCATTTATAACTCTAACAGGAGATAGAGAAAGGTAAAACAGCAAAGATTCTCTCTAAACCTGAATGAGTCACATTGCCGAAAAAGAGGCGATTTTGCCTCTACAGAAGCAAATTTGCCTTCTTCCCTATGCTCAGCTAAGCAAATGATCCACAAACTCAAAGCCCTAAAATGACCCCAAATTTCCCCTATTTTTCACAAAAACGCATCCCTGAATTCACAATTACAAGATCCCCAGGCTGCTCCACGCAACCCCACAACACCCACACTTCAAAATCCCACACAAAACCCTCCGATTGGAAAACTATAAGCTCCAAACACAACCAAACAAGCTCAAATCCTCTCTAATTCACATGAGGCCCTAATTAACGGCACCCGAATTTGAAGCTAGGGTTTCTACATTCAACACGTAAGAGTGCGAACTTACGGCTGGAGCTCGGCGACAATTGGGAATCTGATTCTCCAGAAATGGGTCGATTTACCTGCAGTTGAGCTCCAATTTGATGACAACAACCGAGAAATGTCGGATGGCGAGGCGATATCGGAGGACAAATAAATCGCAAAAATCGAATTTTTGTGTGTGAAATCTTCAACGAACAGTAGGGGTGGTCCGAGGCTCGGGTCCGGAGCTGGGGCAAGGAGAACGAAGCTGAGGTTCGAGGCTAGGGCTCGGTTTAAAAGAATCGGTTATTACTTTTAAGTCCTTGTAGTTATCTCTATTGTGATTACGCAAGCTGTTGTTACTCCGCTGACTCTTCATCTTTCAAATATATATTCATTCTTATAACTCAAAAAGAGACAGTTACAAATGAGAGTTCAAAGCCAAAAGTCAAAAAGGGAAAGACGGAGCTAATCGAAATCCTTTCTTAATAAAAATCCGTCTGCCAATGCCTTCTGGGAAACAAAAGATAACTTCTGTCTCAAAATGGAGAGCGCTGCCGGCGGCTCCATACTCTTAGCCTCCGACCCACCTCGCCGCCACTGTCCTGATCAGTTGGTCTGCCCTTGCTCCAAAACCTCCTACAGACTCCATAATGAAACGCTCGAACATACACATTTGGTAATCTCTGCAAAACCCTAGTTTTAGATATGTTGTGCGCTTCTTCTTCTGCTTGCTTGTTTTTGTGACCATTTGGGAATTTCTGCAAAACCCTAGTTTGACATTGGTTGTGTGCTTCTGCTTGCTTGTTTTTGTGAACATTTGGTAGATTGAATGAGTTTCTAATGTGATTTGGCAAATAGGGTTTTCCTGTATTTCTAGGTTTTGGCTGAAATTTGCCTGAAAGTTTTAAGATTTGGTGGTCTTTTGGATCTATTTTTGTGCCCATTTTGTGCTTGTGGCACTGTCTTTTTCTGAGGTTATTGGCATGCTTTTTTCAGACATTACCATCCTTTTGACTTCTTTGGTGTGTGCTGTAGAGTTGTATTGCATATTTCCAGAATCAAGTGTGTCAAATCCTCACCATCACCGACATGGACAAGACCAGCAGAAATCAACAGGAGGATATTAACAGCAAGTAGAACTACTTAAGGCTCAGCTGCATGCAGAAACAGAAAGGCGTCAACAGCTAGAAGCCCGAGTTTTTGACTTCACAGTTTTATTAAACAATGAGAAACCCCTCCAGCCATATGGAAAAAGTGATGAGCTCTTTATCGTCATAAGAAGTAGTAGATTCGGCTTGTCGCTACCATAGAGGTTGTGAAGGTGTTGTCACGACAAGAATGTTCTTTTAGAAGTAATGATGAATCGGCTTGTGATAATTTTAATGCAATTTTGGATTTTTTGAAAAGAATGAATGAGGACTATCGCAGAGTGCTGGACAATGCTCCAAACAATGCCAAGTATACATCTCCAATGATTCAAAAGTAAATTGCAAATATTCTTGCCAATAAGGTTAGAGCCACGATTCGTGAGGAAGCAGGAGAGTTAAAATTTTGCATTCTTATTGATGAAGCTCTTGGTGTGGCAAATAAGGAGCAAATGACATTCTTCGATTTGTGGATTGTAATGGATTGATTAGAGAAAGATTTTCAAAGTGACTAGTGTCGTTGACACTTATTCTCAAACATTAAAAGATGAGATATCTAGGGTCTTGCTCATTATGATCTCAATGAAGAAAACATACATGGACAATGCTATGACGGTGCAAGCAATATGCGTGGTTAATTTAATGACGTGCAAGCTTTGTTTCTAAGAGAATATCCATATGCATATTATGTGCATTGCTTTGCTCACTGCCTATAACTGACTTTAAATGCCGCGGCTAAAGGAGTGGCTGATATTTGACAATTTTTTTCTACTCTGACTACAGTTGTAAACTTTGTTGATTCTTCAGCAAAAAGATATTCGATGTTAAAAGCTTATAAGGAAGGAGAAATTCTTGATTTGGTGGCTGCTGGTACACTTAACACAGATTGGGGTATGAATCAGGCTTGCACTTTGCAATGAGCCGGGGCTACTCATTGGGGATCACATCTTCGTTCTATTTCAAGTTTGATCAAGTTATTTGGAGCTACTCGAACAACTATTGAGACTTTGTATAAAAATGGAGTAGACAAAGTTCAAGGGGGAAGCGAAAGGTATTAGTAAAGCTATGAAAAAAATTTAACTTTGTCTATTGTTTGCTTTTGATGCACGAAGTGGTGAAGATTACCGAATTTCTTTCTCAAGCTTTTCAAAAGAAAGATATTGACATTTTGAGTGCTGTGCACTTTCTTTCAATACGAAATAAAAACTTCAAGATATAAGAGGGAATGGATGGGATGATTTGATTATGAAGGTTGATGCATTTTGATTCTGAGAATGCTATTACTGTGCTGAATGTCAGCTCTTTACAAGAAAGGTATGAGACATAGTGAATTAAATATAATAAACGAGCACTACTTTCAGATCAACATATTTTATTCTGTGATAGACTTTCAGTTGAAAGAACTGGATAGTAGATTTCCAGAGAGGTCTATGGAGCTTCTTATTCTCAGTGCATCATTTCATCCAAACAATGATTTTCCATCATTCAAAGCTGAAGATGTATATAAACTTGCTTCAAAGTTCTATCATTCAGGCTTTTCATCGTATGATATGGTTGACCTAGATATGGAGTGTGGGTTATTTCTACCTGGTATCCGGCGGTATCCAACATTTGCAAATATGGCTTCCATATCTGATTTGTGCAGGTTGTTGTTTGCATCAGGAAAGTCATCATATTATCCCATGATTTATTGACTGATCTGTCTTATTTTGACTCTTCCGGTATCTACAGCAACAACGGAAAGGGCATCGTCCATGAACATCATCAAGAATAATCTTAGAGAAAAGATGCAAGATGAATCTCTCGATGATCTTATAGTCCTTTATGTAGAAAGGACAATTACAGATTGTATTAGCAATGATGATGTAGTCAATAAATTTGAACTAATCAAAATATAAAATTTAATTAGTACGATATTTTGTGTAATTCGGTACCATTTTCCTCACTTTTGTCCGAACAAATTAAATTTCTCCTGGTATGACATTTTTTGTATTACCTCTGCTTCCTCTTCATGGACTTTTGTTGAGGCTAGTCTACAGTTCTTAAACCATGTAGCAACAATGGCGATTTTCAATTAGCGACAGTTTGTTTATAGCAACGAATTTCTCGTCGCTAAAAGTCTAAATTTGTCACCATCTTCCACACGGCAGCTTCTTCCATCAGCATCCAACACTTCTTCTCCGACAATCTTCTCCGACGCGAGATTCCCACATCCACCCAAATCAGGCATCCCTCAACCGCCACAGTACCCAATGATTTTGGTGTGTTTCTAACAAACCCTAAAACGATGCGATTAAACAACAGCATCGGAGAGGCTCCCCAAATCGCCGAATCTCTCGCCCCCATCTCCAGCTTCGCCCCCTTAATCAACGATCAAGGTCTCAAGTGTCATGGGTTCTTCCACAATGCAGTTTTGGTGGCCGCCTCAACGCTGTTTTTGATGTATTTAGGGTATGGTGTGATGAGGAACTTGAGGAGGCTTGTTAATGGAAGGTCATGGGTTATGATATCGTACTATGCGCTTCTTTGGGCTGCTGGCCTTCTCAACTTTGCTTGGTGTGCTCTGCAGGTATGTGTATGTGTATCTTTGTTGTCTAATTGTGTGGTGAAAATTGGGGATTGAAGACACTTATGAATTAGGGTTTGAAGTGTAGTTGATAACTTGATATGCTGAATTTGAAGAAACATGTTTCAAGGTATTAACTTTCTCGTATTGATCTTGTTTCGGATATAGGAAGTAGGATCTTGATGAAATAGATCATCAGGGGCTCAGTTCTGAAATATGCGTAGTTGTTAACTTGTTATTGTATCCGCAACTTGGAATTTGGAAAATGTATTGGTGGGTCGTAAGTTCTTTATAAAGGGATTACTAATCTGCTACCGTGTCCTCGTCGAAACATTATATTGACGAGAACGAAGATAGCTTGGATTGTAAATGATTTGCTCAGTTTGAAGAAAGATGTGTCGGGCTATTAGTACTGTCTTTCCTTGATCGAGTTTCGGAACTAGAAAGCAGGATCTTGATGTAAAAAAAAAAATTATCTTTAGCGGCTCAGTTCTGAAAGATGGGAACCTCGTACGCGGAGTTTGGCAAATGGATATGTCCTGAGATATATAAGGTTTCTTGATCTGCGTTCTTGTCATCATCGAATCATTGTACGAATTAGAAGCAAGATAGAAAGCCTCTAAACATTTTTTAATCGAGACTGTAGACCAAATTTAGTTAGATTTAATATGGGGTACTCTCTATACATTTACATATACTAAGTTACAAAATCTTGGCTGTGGAGTGTGTTACTGGGTTTACGGTTTAATTTCTATATAGATGTGGCAGTGCTCTCCGGGAAAGGAAGTCTCTTGGAATCAACTGTCTTTATTCACGACTTCTGCTATGCTTTGTTTGGAGATCAGCTTGTTAGCCTTCTTGCTTCAAGAAGACTATGCTAGTGGCCTCGAAAGTCTCATACGCATCTTTATGATTTCAGGGATAGTAGTAGTCGTGGATGCACTTTTCAAGGTAAAATCTTCTCGCATCATGTTTAGGCTAATTTTATTTTACTTCATTCTGTGGTTTATCATGGTTTAACATTGACTGAATCAATAAAATTTTACTCCACTTTACAGTGTATGCTCTTCTGGTACCTCCTTCCGAATAAATATTTTAACCCTTCTGTTTTCTTCGGATTGGCTGTCTAAATTTTTCATTTTTACTTCGATTGGCTTGTTGATTGCAAAATAGATGAAACACAGGCATTATGCGTATTTGTATTCAAGGTCCCATTTTTACTTCACTTGTTTGAACACAGGCATTATGCGTATTTGTATTCAAGGTCCCATTGTTCATGAACATCGAAGATTCCAACCATAAAGGAAAGTGGATCTTGTTGGCCATCCATGAACTTGTCCTCGCCTCTGTCTATGGCTACATTGCATTTGTACATTTCTCAAAATGGAGAGAGAAGTTACCTCGTGAGTCCCTCTACGATCCCTAAATATTTCAGCTCTTGTTTCCATTTTAATCCAAATTCCTTACATCCAATCCAATTATCTCAGTTCAGAGTTTATCTTCACATTGCAGCCAGACCAGCTTTCTACCACTACATCATGGCTATGTTCGGCGTGAATGCTGCTCAACTGTTTGCCTGTGTACTTGCTCTCTTCGGTGCCAGCTTTGGGGTTTGGTATGCGAGTCTCCAACTTCCTTTCACCGATGCATTATGTCAGTTGACCTGTCAAACATATAAAAAAAAACTCGTCATTTCTCATTTGCTTGCCTGATAGAGTTTTGCGTTCTTAAAATTAAGTACGCTTTTTTTTTTTTCCTTCTTCATGTTTTTATGTTTGGCAGGTTATTTGGCGCGGCAGTGGTTGTATATCATTCCTTGTATCTTCCACTCCTTTACACAACTTTCCTAGCCGACTTTTTCCAGGTAATTTAGCAATCTCAGGTTTTCGCAAGATCATAATTTCACAGATGCATAACTGACGTCTCCATTACACAGGAGGAGGAGTTCCTCTTGGACAATGCATATTACGCAGAGATGAGGGATGCTGGATTTTTCGACGCGGACTGGGATTAGTTACTCCAGTGACCTTCCTTATCCTGCAAGCTCTGACTGATATCAGTGTCAGCTGTAAATATCCATATTACATAACTTGCAGAAATTATCAGAAGATTGGTAGAACATTTTTTATTTTCCCAGGATGAAAAAACTTGTGCCCACAATATATTTTTTTCTTACCTTGATGGTTTTATTAGTTATAAGTTACGTAATTGATCTCATCACATCCTGATTTGAAACGTGAGAAATATCAATCACCTCGGTCAACATAGGAACTCGAAACAAAAGAATTTACTTGTGTGGTCTGCCACAAAAAATAGCTTCATTGAGCTCGAATGGAAATAAATATTCCTGGGACAAATTTAAACCATACAAGTGACAACGTACACTCCCATGGCTGGGACAATTATTGGATTGTTTCATAAAAATGGTAGAAACCATGATAAAAAAAATGTGGACGCAAAAGTTTCGAGTCAGGAACTTATTTCGCGCCATTGTCAGCCAGTGGTGAGCTGATGAACTTAGCCCTCAAGAGCTGATGCTCCAGATATAATCTCAGTCAACTCCGTGGTGATGGAAGCTTGACGAGTTCTGTTGACATAAGAACTAGTATGAATAATCTGCTTGTGAAATCTGATGAGTGAGTATCACAGCAGGAAAAAAGTGGGATATGTACCTGTTATAGGTAAGTGTCAGACGGTCAAGCATCTCTCCAGCATTTCTGCTTGAGCTGTCCATAGCTGACATCCTCGCTCCTTGTTCACTGCATGCATTCTCCATTACGGCATTGAACATAACCTGAAAGTACATAATAAGTACCCTCTATGAACTTCGACACAACAATCTACAGTTATTATAGATATCTAGCAAACGATAACACCATCCACTGAAATTATTAGGCAACGAAGACATCATCTACCAAAACTGGAGAGCAGTGATTACTTGCTGGGAGTGAACAGAGGGTTTAAGTCGTCTAACTAGGTTTCCTCAGAGTAGCAACAATATAACTATAAATTTAGGATGTTTCTTATGATGAAATTAAGAGAAATACATACGCAAGACATGTAAATTCTGGATTTCACCCATTGAAGGACTTACACAAGAGAACTGAAATTCTATCAGATTTGGCAGGATTTCACTTTTATAAGCTTCGTCTTCAAGTTCATAGGAGTCCAAAAGAGCAAGCTTTCCTCCAGCTTGAGCCTCATTCTCCGCAACCTGTTTCACATAATCAATTCAACTAACAGCGAAGATGATATTACCCATAAGTGTGTTAATTGTTTGCGAAGTTCACACTTTAATTAGATGCGCATGACCAAATATTATTTAGACCTCTGGAGATAAAACAGTTGCCATTGTTGGGATGAAAGAGACAACTGACTGAAACTTGTTGTATATGATCCTCAATGCATCATACTCCACATTCTTCAAAATGTCATCAGCCAAAACAGAAACCTAAAGAAAAGAACAAACATTCTGTGAAATAACTTGATCATTATCATAATACTTATGTGATGCTCAAATACCATATTGAAGATTAAGCCTACCTCCCATGAAAAATTATCCTTAAATGCCTACTGGCAGAATACAGCGAACACTAAGACTCTGGAGCACATTTTACTTAAGGAGAAAATCATGATACTATGCACCATGAGTTTATGATACTAAGGAGTACTTTTGCACTATGAGAAGGGAGGAATATCAAAAGTCTGATACATGAGCAACTATGAACTTGTGCGCTCACAATCAACCAAGAACCAACCTGGGAATAATTCAGAGGATTCTTCTGCAACTCAGTTATGATGATTTCAATGTCTTTCTTTGAGTCACGAATCAACTGGGCTTTCGCCTTTTCTCCCAAAATAATATATTTGTTTTCTTTATCAGGGCCTATGGAAGTAAACTCCTATATCAATTCCAACTATTTTTAAATCCAGTTTCACTAATGATTTAAAATAACAGGCTTGGATCATATGGTAGTGTGAAACATACTAGTGCTATATTTGTGAAAAGCCTTGCTAGTTTTCACAGCAGTAGAATTGATTCCGCCACATAGACCCTTGTCTGAAGAAATGGTAATGAGAACATTTTTCTTCACATCAATAGCTGAAAACCATAAACGCATATTGTTGTCAGGGAAATAAGATATAGTCAAACGAATGTGCAAATAAGAGCCAGAACAAGTTAGCAACTATCATTCAGTCTCACGGACACAATATCACATTCTTATATGCCTAAGAACTAATAAGTAAGAATATACTAATCATCTTCGCACATTTAACAACTATTATGCTTGATAAGCATAATCAACCTGACCTAATATAGGACGAGAAAACTAAACTCAGAATCCATAACGTACTTATTTAGACTTTTCAACTATAAAAAAATAGATCAAAAATTCAAAAACTTCTCTGTAAAAGCAGTCGATAATATGTCTATAATGCCAACAAAATAATCAGATAACAAGATAAATTTTACTAATTATGATCGGCTCAGTCACATAAGGTTCTACACTTAAATATTATTTTAATATCTGAACTAAAACCTACCAGGAGTGTCGCCAAAAAGGGCTGTAAAAGGCTGCCACAGACCACGAGAGTTTTCAGCTTTGGATTGGATTGCTCGTAGCTTTGAAGCTGCAACCATCTTCATTGCCTTGGTGATTTTCTGAATATTTTTCACACTCTTCATCCTGTTCCTAACTGCACATTTTATAAGACCAGATGAATAAAAGCTCAAACGAGCTGAATACCTCAACGAACACAACACAAAATTCAAAAGTCTATGACCCTTACCCACTTGGGTAGAAATTGAACGAGCTCCAAAAGGGACAGACTCCCTGGTTACCATGTAACTAATTAAGTCATCAAAACGAAGATGATAAAAACATTTAACATATGACTCACACACTCATATAAATAAATAGTGTAACAACAAAGTAATGTGGAAACCTCTAAATGAGACCAAGGGAACAATCGCAAGAACATAGCTCAGCGAATTTGCTTTGTTCAAGTCAGCCATAGTATACACATATGTCCTATATGCCTTTACGCCAAAACCAATTCCAGTTGCCAGCGACTCATTGTGTAATATTTCATAAAATCCATTTGAAATGTGCACGACATGTACTGCCTCTCCCAACTCACAGAAGCACAAACCTTTGAGTGGCTAATCATATCCACCTACAAACTGAAAAACCTAACATATTTCGACGCCATCAAAACATCATCAATGAAACACCAGAGCGCAAAAATGATGCGCCAAACAGCGTTAGGGCCCCAGATCTCAATTTCCGCTACAACACAAAACCAATCCTACTCCCAAGCCCATCGCGATTCCAGCCAAACAAAAAAGAAACAAAATCGATTACGCTAGTAATTTGAATAAATCGAAACGGACATACTCGGTGGACTTAGGGATGAGAGTAGATTGGACGGCCGCGATTGGAGCCGGAGACATCAATTGAGGGAATCTCTTCGCCTCGCGCCTCAGTAAAGACATCGCCATTTCCGATGATCGGATCGGATCGGAATACACGCTTCTTACTCCTCGTCCTCTTCCTGTCGGATGCCGGAACTCTAGGGTCTTCTGGTAAGCTCGTAAATCCGAAGCAGACTGTATTTTGGTTGGTTTATGCTAAAAAGGAGCGAAATTGAACAAATTAAAAGTACAGGGGGTAAAACGTAATTTTATCAAAGTTTGGGCAGACTGCATAAACTTTATTTTAAGTTTTACCAACCTCATTTCAATTTTAATAAAACAATATAATTTTATTTAATGAAATAAAATTTAAATTATGTAGATAAAATAAATGAAAATGAGACTACACTTGACCATTTCAATCAAACAAGCCCAAATCCGAGCCCAAGACTAAACCCGACCGAACCCGAGCCCAAAACCGACCCGGTTAACCATCTTAGCTCATTCGGATCTTCACCAGATTCCCTACCAACCCCAGTTTTTCGCCCAGATCCTCTATTCGTTCCACCAACCCCATTTTGTCCGGATCCCAGAAAACCTGCATTCTCAGCTGTACCAGGAACATGTATGTTTCGTAATCCTGAAGGATTTTGTTTCACTTTATTCTCTGTCATATGTTGTGTTGTGTTTTGTTGTTCCCAAATTATGATAGGATCTCATCTAGGTATTGTTGTAGTTCTTGTTTAGGATTGTGAATAAATTGTGTGGTGAGATTTTGATAAGCAGATTGATAAATGGAGGGGTTGATGAGGTTACAGATTTCACCAGCTGGATCACAGTTCTTGCCGCAGCGGAATTTCAGCGATTCGGGACCGAATTTCGGTTTAAGGTTTGGGAGAGTGGTTTACAAGAGCTCTGTGATTATGAGACATCAACAACCATACAGCAGCAACAACTCGATAGCTGCGTCTGTTAAACCGGTGGAGGCTGCTTCGTTCGCGGGCCGGTTTGATAACACATTGCCTACTAAAGGTTTGGTTGATTGATGCGAAGGGATTGTGGGGTGTGGTTGTTTTTGTTTGTGTAGAATTTAGCTAATTTTTTGGACTTTTTGGATATGGTAGAGGTTCTTGATTTGTGGCAAGGCGCGGATGCGGTATGCTTTGATGTGGATAGCACTGTATGCGTGGACGAGGGGATTGATGAGCTTGCTGAGTTTTGCGGGGCTGGTCAAGCTGTTGCTGAATGGACGGCCAGGTTGTGCGTCCTTAAGTTTTACCTGAAGTAATTTTGGTGATTGAAAGTGTATCGTTTGTTTAATAATGTTGGTATTTTGGTAGAGCCATGAGTGGTTCGGTTCCTTTTGAAGAAGCCTTGGCTGCTAGACTCGCACTCTTTAGTCCGTCGCTCTCAAAAGTCCAGGATTTTCTTGCGAAAAAGCCTCCTAGGTATACATATTTGCATTGTTTATTTTTCAGTTGTGCAGTTGTTGGTAAATGCTGGTCTTCGTGCAACATAAAATGTCGCATTTCACTTGCAGAAAGACACGTGCATAATGTTTCGTTGATTGAAATGTTTTGATTTCCCCCATTTATCCTCGGAAGTCAAAGTCACTTGGATGCTTACGTCTCCTTAACATTACACTTTTTTCAGTCAAATATTTTGATTAATGTATTATCGTCAACCGATCCAACCATTTCTTTTCATGATTATTTGCGGAAAGAATATATGATTCTCATCTATCAACAAGATGGTATTCTTAACTGTGAGATACGAATCTCGACATTGGAAGTAATGTTCTCCGTTTTGCTCACGTGCAGGTTATCTCCTGGCATAGACGAGTTAGTGAAGAAACTAAAAGAGAATGGTAAAGATGTTTATTTGATTTCCGGAGGGTTTCGCCAGATGATCAACGTAAGGCCACCACTATCTGATATAAGCTTAACTGTTGGCATAAGTTCGAAGTCATTTGCTACGAACTACTACTAAGTTTTCTTAGCGACACTTATCTCTCGCTCTACTCTTTAGTCGGTCGGATAATCTTCTCTCGTCCTTTATTTTTATATTTACTAAGAACAACAAAGATTTGAGTTGGGTTTTCATAAAGAACTCCATTAGAGCTACATGCTCCCATGCCCTCTCAATGGCTCTATTTTTTTCTCGTCGTGTTTTGCAAATTCTGCTCGTCCATGTTCTTGGTAGCACCTCTGCGATGATTGACTAGCATGACTGCATACGCAAATATTATAACCTAAATTATTTTTCGTTGAAGCCTGTTGCATCGATTCTTGGGATTCCTAGTGAAAATATCTTCGCAAACAATCTATTATTCTGCGATGATGGGGAATTCAAAGGATTCGACGCAAGTGAGCCTACTTCAAGGAGTGGTGGAAAAGCCACTGCAGTGAGAAATATAAGAAAGGTTAGTCTTTCGTATCTGTTAAATCATATCTTAACCGAGTTTCAAAATGTCATTCTATTTTCACTGTTCGTTGTTTTTCTGGTTTCCGGTATATCTTCAGTCTCATGATTACAAGACGTTAGCCATGATTGGGGATGGAGCAACTGACCTTGAGGTATTTAACTTATTTAAAGTTGCGTCCATAGTGAGCAGATTTAATTTTAAGAGTTTCACGTCTTATGAAAACTGTCAATTATAAATCGCTTAAAATTCCTATCAGGTTCATTACATCTATAAAACCGTTAAACATTGAGAACTGTTTCCTCTATGAAATTTACAGGCACGTCAGCCTGGAGGCGCTGAGATATTCATCTGCTACGGCGGGGTTCAGCTTCGAGAGGCTGTTGCAGCAAAGGCAGACTGGCTAGTCTTTAACTTCAAAGATTTGATCAACTCCATAAATTAGCGGTGCGCTCAGCCCCCGCTTGTTTCGATTAGCATTTGGGCGCTGTTTCGGTTGGCGCTTTGTTGGCTGTGTGCAGCCTCAGCTACTCTCAACAGGTCATTCTTCTGAGAAGATGATTATCTTTTTGCTGATACCATCACATTATTGCGCGATTGTGTGGCTTGACTGTCACTTTACCATTTTTTGGGGTGAAATAAGACAACCTTATTCATTAGTCAGCTTAAGAAACAGGGTGCAGCTATGCTTGTTTTTTTTCTTTAGGAACAAGTTTCCCTCTTTTTTGTCGGGTCTGAACTGTCATGTGATTGGGACCGTTGGATTGAAATCTCAGATTTCATGGATAGGCATGATGGATGTTGTCAGCTCAAATGTTGATGGTATTAGGCCCGGCCCGGCCCAATAAGTAAATATATATTAATTTTTATAATTAATAACTGCACAAGTGAATCACGGACGGACCAAAACATAGACTACAGCTGCCCGAGTGACAAACAGAGCTGCCCGATTTTGTTTATTTTTGTTGCTTTTCACGTGGCCCGGATGACGTGGAGAGCTGCCCGTAACGGTTCATGTTAATTTGAAACATTGTCGTGTAGCTTCTGAAATTTTGACTCGGGTCAAGGGATTTCCGACACGAGTCAATGAATTGAATCAGAAATTTCAATTAAAACGTTAAATAAAAACCCTAAACAGAACATGAGATAGGTACGAGGCGTCCGCATAAAATCTACAGGTGCAAAATCTGATCTTAGGTTTTTGAATCCCAACGGTCGCATACATAGACAGAGACTTTACTTGACAAACCTGGTACGGCCATTTCCTGACTTGGGTCTCAATCTACAGGCCACAGCGCCACTGCTGACAATCTCATTAACCAGGTTTTTAAAAAGTGAGCGTTCAATGTCCAGAACCACCTCGGTCACCCCTCTGTCGTAGAAAGTCCAGCTATCTGGAGGACTCTGCATTACATCTTGCCATAAGAGATCCTTGAGACCATCACTGTCAATATCATCTTCCATGTCGAATTCCTGCGTTTTCTTCTTCTTCATCTTCTTCCTCTGCTGAAACTGTTCCATGTCTGTACAGAGCTCTTTTATGAGATTCTGGGTGCTGAGGGCCTTGTTAGCAAGTTTATGGAGCTTGAGAGGATAGTCTGGAAGATCCCTGCTTGTGGCCAGTTTCTTGATGAGGATCTCGTTGACCGCGTCGAAAATGAGTTTCCGGTGGGATTTTGAGTCGTCAGCATCGGCATTGATATCTTCTTCATTCAAGGGCTGGTTTATTTTTGGTGCAGGAGCTCTGGACTTGGTCTGCTCCAAGACGTTGAATAATTCTGGATTGATCAAGTTGCCTGATGGATGGAGTTGGAAGGGTTTTGCACCGGAGCCAAATTCTCCGAGGAGGAGACCGGAGGCTAGCAATATCTCTGAAATGTATCTGTGGTCCGGGTTTGTGGTATCACATAAAGACGCTATGTAGTCTGTCCTGGACTCGTCGTGGGTGGAGTTGAGTCGCTTAAGCTTCTGAACTAGGCTGTCAATGGATACTAATTTCCTGCGGCTTATCTCTGAGGTCAGGCCAAGTTCACCACCACTCACGTTAGACTTAGTATATGCACTGTAGCCTGGAGCAAAATCTGTCATGCAAAAAAAGGACAAAGAGAGCACAATCCTCAGATGATCGAAAATATGTTCATCACTTATGCCACAACAAAACGAGAAGATATACAGTTGGGGAGATTTATACCTTCAGGAGGCGTCGTCAGCTGCTTCTCTTCGGTTCCCAAATCATCCATGTATGGGGAAGTGTTAAGAACTGATACGGGGCTGGGGTGCTCAGGAGCAGCAGTTTCATCAAGCTGAACTGGAAGACTTATATGGTTGGATAACTGGGAAAGAAAACCATACTGAGAAGAAAATTCTGAAATGCCTTGAGAATGAATTTTTATGATGAGAACATGAACTAATTATGTAAGCTAAGACTGCAGCATGTACCTGGTTGGAGGCCAAAACTGCTTGTTTGGATGCTCTCTTCGATGGGCTGTGGCTGCCGTTGAGTTTATTTGATCGCGCAGTGGGAGTGGCCGCTTTATCCCTCTTTGAATCCAGGGTTACATTTGTGTCTGCTGGCAAAGGTGCTTCATTTGTCAGAGATCTCAACTTTTTAATTTCAAGAAGAATTTCAGATATTTGGCCACAGTTTTGTTGCTTGTTGCTGATTTTCTGTTGAACTTTTCCACCAGGGGAACTTGTTTCAGCAGGCTGCTTCGAAACTAGTACTCTATTCCTGTTGGCATCAGATGAATGGCTTGAAAACTGATCTTGCTTCTCTGACTCGAGCTTCTTGAGACGTGTTCTAGGACTAATAGATCCATGGTTTCTCGGAGAGCCTGAGGAGGTGTCCTTAGATTGTTGTTGCTGAGGCCTACCGGCATTTTGAGTGGATTTGGATTTCTCATTAAAACTGACAGCATGATCTTTGTACATAATCTTGGAGGTCTGGCTCCTGGGCGATCTGCTGATTGGTTTCATGATCACAATGGGCGAGTCCAAAGGTCTCCATGAATTACCACGCCTGGGGATGATCTCAGTCAAGTGCTCACCTCGAGCATTTTGCTGACCCACTGAAGCATTTTTCTGATTCCCTTTGATCAACGTCAGCTCATGTTTTTTTCTACTAGTCGCAGCATATGAAGCTTGCTCTTGTTTTTCATCCTCCAGAATTCCTTTGGCATGAATTGATTCCAGTATCTGCTTGAGAGCTCTGAGATCTTTTCCAGATTGGTTAAACTCGATATCCTTAAATCTCTTCTCAATTTCACTATAAACCGAAGGAAAAGGATTTGACTGTCTTGTTGGAGATTTTACCCGCCTGGATGATTGCTTGAGCAAACTACCGCCTTTATCCTGGTTTTTCCATGGGGCTGGCTCCACAGGAATCCTGGAGCTTGAAATCGGTTTCATCTCAGAAGTAATCCACCTTGGGGAATCAGGCTCTTTTTTTGAATCCAACACTGGCTTTTCAAGATTGGAGTTACCATACTCATCTTGGATATTGGGAGCTTCGATTAATCCAGTATCTTTTCGACGGGCCAAGGTGGAATCTGGCATAGCTGTTAATCCCATCAACTTAGCTACCAGACTTGGAGGTCGTCGTTGATGAGTCCCTGATACTTCTCGCGGATTCTGACCCTTTTCCTTTGTACTGCAACTTCTTTCCAGAGAAGCTTCCAACCGGAAGTTTGACAAGGAATCACAGTCTCCTTGGCGCATTAGGCGTTCCCTGCCATCCAACGAGAGCCTTGGTAAATCCCTGAGTTTTGAAGCAGATAAAGTCTCTCTTGAATCAAAGGAGAAACGGCTTGTTTCCATTCCATCAGAAAATATACGAGAAGGCTCCTTGGACTTGTGTTCTTGCCGATCATTATATGGCCAACCAGCTCCCTGAAGTTTAGAAAGAACTTTAATGGACTCCTTTAGATTATCGCGCACATTTTGGCTGTCAGTGCTCCTCGCCCCATCCACAGTTTTATGAAGCTTCAAATCCCTTGGGGGATCTCTCTGTTTCACAGCACGGCTCATACTATCTTCTCTATTTATGTTCTTTACCGACATGCCTCGAGCAATCCTAGGAGAAATGCTGCAGCGGGAGTCTTCAAATGCAGCTTCTGAGAAAGTGATCCGGTCATTGTAAGCAGGATCAGGCTGTGTGCCTCTACAGTAATCCACAGAGGAAAAAGAAGATGAGCGCGACGATGAAAATGAAGCTCTGGATGATTCTGTGGAGAATCGCTGTCTCTCGTAAGCATTCTTGTTTGAATTCATTTCCTGAATGTTCAACAACATAAATGCAAAGATGAGCTCATACAAAAACATCGAAACATGAGCATACAATTCTTACTGCTGGCTGACGCTGATATGCACTGTGATACTCCTCTTCCAGGTTGCCATTGCTAAACTGGGAATGACCTGAATGCGACGACAGACATTGCGCTTCAACTAGTTTAACAATCAAACGCATAAAGACAGAAAGGCCTAAAGCCATTCAGTAAGATTTTACTCGATTCTTAAGAACAATGCTGTAGACAAAAAGCAACATTTGAGCAACTCAGTGCACTTATTCATGTTCCAAAGCTGAATGATTTGGTACGAGGAACTGAATTGAATGGAACTGAACTAGGCGAGTTAATGGACTTACGTGGGAGAGTCTTCCTTTGGCTTTGGTCAGCAATGCGCCTACCAGAGACAACCATTTGTTGTCGATCAAACATCTGAAAAATGCCAGTCATACACCCAATTTGCTTCTGTAAATCTGGATTGTCATCTGTTAAAGAATGTAACAGCTTGGCCGCCATGACCACTTCCTACAGCTATACGAGTTACACAATCAAACCAACACCATCATAGATCCCCAAACCCTCACAACAACACTAAACCTTAAAAGTGTTCCACACAGGTTTATTTCAGAGCTACTTGAGCAAATTTGCAGCAATCATCAACCAAATCAGTTCAGTGAAACATCAGAAATTAAAACACATTACCAAAAATATACAAAAACAAAGTCCAAAAGACATCAATCTCCAATCCTAAATTCGCAAACATAAACTGAAAATCAGCCTTTGACTGCCTTTGACCAAAGTACCCAGAAGCTCAATCCACTCCACCGCATCTTACCATCAAATCGCCAATCACCCACAAAATCTCCCAACAAAAAACACCAACCCCGCATCAAAACTTCCACAAATCTGCCCAAAGATCGCTCCTTTAGGCCCCAAATCCCAGAACACCAGAAAGGAAAGAAACCCCCAAATCAGCAATGTGATTCAAATCTCTTCTCACCACCCTTTTTTATCTAAAACCCATCACTCAAATTGAGAACACAAACCTGAAACCGAGAGCTCAAACCTCACTGCCGGAGATCAGAGAGAAACACATAAGACAGAACTTGGAGATGAATGAGGATGAAGTGGGGCAGTCAGCAAAAGAGTTGTGGTTGGTTCCCTTTTCCTCAACTCACATGTCTTTGTTTTGGGGGGAAGTTACCCATCATCTCCACGACACAGGATCAAGAAAATGTCAAAGCACGCAAGCATTCATCAAATGCTAACTACCATGTTCTTTGATTTTGTACATAAGCTAAAGCTAAGTGTTTTCTTCATAAAATTATATTTTCATTAATTAACCCAGGATTAATGTAAATTTATTTAAACATATATTTATAGCAAATTATTATTCGGTTGATCTTATATAATTAAAATATGCATTTTTGGTGCTATTTTTGTTCTTGATGAGTTGTACCTAAACCTACCCATGAATGATGAGGTGTGAGCTGTTTTAAATTTAATTTTATTGTCGTTTAATTATTGTATTATCTGATTGATGACGTAATTTTTTTTTTTTTTTTTTTGGATTCAAAGCACTATAAGTTTGTCACCACTGACCCCCAAATAGTTTTCAAATTGTCTAAATATTTTTTAGGATTATTTTTTGTTTATTTTAAAAAATATTAAACCCTCCGTATTGAATATCTTATCTTTCCATTTGATGACGTGGAATATATTTAATAGCGATTTTAAATCGATTTTTACCAACGAAATGATGATTGATATCTCTCGCCATTTCAATTGAAATGGTATATTGATAGTAAGGTAGGAGTAGCAAAACAAACAATCTGACATCCTCTGGTTACCAGTTGATGGAAACTCTTAATTCCCCAGCCATCATTCTAAGACACACATGCATGTTTCTTTCTTTAAGTATATCCACAGAGATTTCAGGCATAACATGTGCATTTAATTCCATGACATAAACACCTCCATGTATTGAAATGAAAGACTGCAGATGCAAGAACTTGGAGTGGCCTAACTTTTAGGGTAGGATGACATTGTTGATTCTGACAATCAAGGATTGCCTTGCAACTAGGGGGTTCTAACAGTAGAGGTATTGCAATACACCTGCTAGTAAGGGTTGGATGTAGGTGCTCAGATTTTTCCCAGGATAGGAATAAAACAACACTTGTCTCAAAGGAACAAAGTTATGTAGGGTTAGGGTGGACTTACAAAGACAGTTGGTTTCATTGGCTGGGGTCTGTAGGGTACCCCACTGAGGAGATGAGTGGTGCTGAATCAATCAAGCTCACCCACATCCAGGATGCTGTAATAATACATACTAAGCATCAAAACTCATTGATTGTCATAACTTACAATGTGAGAAAATGATGGTGAAAAACTGCAAGATCATGACTAACATGATGTAAGATAAAAATGAGGGTAATAATGATTGAATTAGGTTTTGCCAGATTGATCATGGGAATCTAAGCACATTTCCATGCACATGTCCTAGTTGGGTCCTCTACATTTATAAAACAACCTCACCAGCCGGATGTGATTCTCCCTAATAAAATCTTATTCCAAGGTCCATACCCCATACATACACCACCATGTCACAATTTGTTAAGTACATATCTAGGTGGTTAGGTTCCAAGACTGCATATATATATATATATATATATATATATATATACATCAAACAAGCTCGTTATGACATGCCTCTGCAATTACTGTGCTGATCTACCTGAATAGACATTTGATGCTTGCCTAAACCTGCATTGATTTTCCATCAAAAATCCTGCATAGATGAACTAACACATTCGCAACTTGAGGAAATGGAGTAACAATAACGCCACAAGGCAGCTGCAGTGAATGATTTTCAGAGAGAACAGGTTGGCTCCTGGAGGCCATAGAGGCATATGACTGAGATGATGATGGTATGCCATCCAGTCGAGGGTCACTGGTCGTAAGCTGATGTAAGGTTCCCAAACTCTGATGCTGTTCTGAAATAGATTCATAAGAAATATTCAACTTCTGAGTTTGCTGACCAGCATATTGGAAAACTGTAGCAGAATGATCGACTTCTGATGGCTCTTTTGAAGACAATACAGCAGAAGAATTTACTAGAGACTGCAAACCACTAGCATCATAGGGGTGACATGCTTGGGCTGATTTCTGATATCTATCATTACCAAGATGATTAGTACCATTCTGATCTCGAGCTACTTGGGCCATTGGAGCTTCTACCACATGAGCAGTTTTCCCACCACCATCCCCATGTTTATGTAAATGAGAAACCATTATATGGCCATCCTGATCTAGCTGAGTATGTTCCACAACTGTTATTCCATCTCTAACAAGGTTAGGTTCCCTAACTTTTTTCAATGTTGAAGATTCTCCAATAGCTGGAAGAATATGTGAAACATCATTAAAATTAGCTTACCATGAGCAAACAACTTCAGAAAACCATAATTAAAATGTTAGATCATGCACACACATTTAACCAATCAGAAAGGAAAAAAAACAGAAGACATGCTGATGCTAACCTTCCATATCCATGTCAGAATCATCGGTAGAACACAACCACCTCCACCGGTTAAACTATTGAGCTGTGATGAAGTTCCAGCTTCATGTCTCAAAAGTTCTGATTTATGATCACAGACTGATGAACCATCCACCATTGGAACACATGCTTTACCTTCATGATATATGTGGTCAACGTTCTCTGATGACACATCATTACGAGAAGTGAGAGTAGGCTCATTATAAGCATTCTCATGACTCGTACTAATTGGATCAGGACATCCATTAGAAATTAGCGGCGTCGAAGGGGATTCGGAAGCAGCAATCACAACGGCTGAAGTGAGTTCATTAGCATTAGAACCTGGTTGGCCCGATGGCGGCGATGCGGGTGCAAGTGGAAGGGGAGAGACAAGCAAAGAAGGTGTTGGAGGAGGAATTGTGAAAACTAAATGAGAATCATTTGGTATTGAATGAGAAGATGATTCAGAACGAGCGATTTTGTGCAAAACAGAAGCTAAAGGTGGTGGTGGTTCAATACATGTAAACCCTTGATGGTCGGTAGGTGGCATGGGCCGGCCGACACCTTTATACATAATATTTGCAGATGGAGGAGGAGGAGGAGGGAATTCAGAATGTTGAAAGCAATGGGAGGCTGGGGGAAGAGGAGGTGGAGGTGGAGGTGGAAGACATGGTCTTGGTGGTGCAGCGTGATACAAATTTTGAACCCCAAATTGCTGAGTAAGTTGGGAACTCTGCTGACCATGTGGGTAATGGTATGAAATAGGATTACCTCCAAGATGCAGTAAAGCAGGATGAACATACAACCCACTGTTTGGCATTCCACTTTGAGGAACTTGCTGAACATGAGGATGTGGAGGCATAGGAGCAGTCTGATAAACATGAGATCCGGATTGATTACTAAAATGCTGCATTACAGGGCGCTCAAGACGTTGATCTCCTTGCTGAAAAGGTTGAGATGCACCCAAAGGAAGTTGCTGAAACGAAGCACCTGGACGAGGAGCCGGGTTCCCTTGCCCAAACATCTTCAGACCAAATATCACTACCTAAACAAACAAACATGGCAGTTTCACAAATGTCCACATAAACTCCAACTTCACAAACACAACATAAATCCTCTGTCAGACAGAACATTATAAACTCCATTCCAAACCAACTTCCGCAACAACAAAAAAAGTACCCAAAAAACCACCATTCACAAACCCTACAAGACCTCTCAGCATATCAAACTCAAACAAATCTCAACATCCAACCATCAGCACTCAACAACTTCCTCAAATGCTATCACTATCCACCAAAATGCTCCTCAAACCCTAATCCTCAATCCACATAAAGCGCCACTTCACGAATCGAAAAACTCAACATAACGTCCGCTCAAATTTTCGGCATTCGATCATACAAAGATTCAGTGAATTACACTATGCAGCTTACCGGAATCGAACTCGCGGTGAGCCTCGCGTGTAGTGAATCAACTGATTCGATTGAAGTAAACCCTAGAAATCTTCAGAAATGCTGAGTCGCTAATATTTTCTTCTCTTCGCTGAACCGACTACAATTTTTTTAAAAAATAAAATACGTTATTAATTTAATATAAATATAAAATTAAATTCAGTTAATCTCCAGAATACTTATTTAATTATTGAAAAATGAAAAAGAAAAATCTCAGAGTATAAAAGCTGAAATCTAGCAAGTGTCTGATCATCACTCCTCAGCAGATCCATCCATAACTTCCCCAAGGTGCGTTGATCCGCCGATTTACATCCACCATTTTTATGGATTCTCTCCCTGCTATAATTTCGTTGTTTGAGATTTTTTTTTTTGGAATTTTTGGCAATTTTTGTAAGGTTGTGGACACCGATCTGGCTCAGCAAGTGTAAATTAGGGTTTTGGTGTAAAGTGTTGGTGGATTTGAGTGGGTATAGGGTTGGTTTTTGAGGAAATGGGGTTGTTTTTGCGGTGCAGTGACGTGTGTTGATGTAGATCGAGTTGGGGATCGTAGGGCTTTGTGAACCTGTTGGACCAAAACTAGGGTTTGGAATGGTGAATGTGTAAATTTGTTGATTTTGTGGTCGTTCAGTTTGTTGGATATAGTGTTTTTTAATCCTGGGCGGTGTGATGAATTGTGATTTATTAGATGAGTTGATTGAGAATTGGGGATTTTGTGCTTGCTTATATTTTTCAAGATCTCTCATCTGCAGACTACTGAATCTGCATTTTGTTGCATTAGGCAAGGGGAGAGTTGGTGGAGGCTTTTGATTAGGATTTATGGTTTAACCTATACTTATACTGATGCGAATAAGTGAAGTATTTCGAGAAAGTGATATGTATTTGTATAGGCTTGTCAGTTTCTGAAAGACTAGAATCGGCGGAAATGGGTCGTGGAGTGAGTAGTGGAGGAGGAGAGAGTTCTTTGGGTTATCTTTTTGGAGGTGGAGAGGCTCCGAAGCCTGCTGCACCCAATGTTGAAGCACCTAAGAGTGTGCTGTCTCAGAAGGCTGAAACTGCCCCCATTGATGTGAGTAAGCAAATTCCAGCTGTAATTCAAGCCAAGGCCACTAACAACTACATGCGAGCTGATGGGCAGAACACTAGCAACTTCATCACTGTATGAATCTTGCTTCATTGCCTCTAAGATTTGTCTGACTTAGGTGGTCTATGGCAGTTCTGCTTTTGATATTTGCATGCCCCGCATACCGCTTCAAATTGAAAATTTATCTGGTGTGATATCATATTTAGGCTTCAGATTCTCTAGTATCAAGTCGATTTAACTATTAGAAAACACAACAAAATGATGACCACAGCTGCAAACTGGTATTAAATAAGAGTGTTGTTTTATCTTAGATACTTTTTTCTCCATATCTTTATTATCCTAATCAACCGCAAATAATGTTTAATACCCCATTTGGCACCACCAAGTCTTTTTCATCATCATGCCATAAAATGAATGATGTTTTCCTTTTTCATGAATTGACTATCTGTTGTTTGCTTATAATCTTTTCATCACTCAATTTGTAATAAGTTTAATATTTGGTGCAGGATCGGCCTTCTACTAAGGTCCATGCTGCTCCAGAAGGCGGATCATCCCTGAACTACTTGTTTGGCGGTGGAAGCAGCTAAAAAGACTTCATCTCGAAACCCAAGATGTTTAAATACTAAAATATGTATCTGTGTGAAATGTACTACTCTATGAGTTTGAAGCTCTTTCCAAATGCTATTATCTTTTTGAAACTCTTTCCAAATTGCTATAGAAGTTTCCACAAAACCTCACCAATCTTTTAGCAAAACTCAAGACTTGTTGACATTTTGACAAAGACTTCATATCAGTTGAGTCTATAAATTAACATCAACAATTGACTTATATTAATCTAAAGAACTATGCTGCAGAAATTAGGAGAGTCATGAATGCTATACATAAAAAATGGACACAATTGTGCTTTTGGTTAAATCTAAATCTGAGGTTCTCAAAACCTGCTTGCATCCACCAGCTTTACAGATGATGGATACTAAAGAAGTTTCAGCTTGCGACAATTTACCCAACTCTAATTCTAACTAGGAATTTCTAAAAGACCAAGTCCTCAAGCTCCAAACTCGACGCCAAATGTGCTAAAATCTCGATGAGGGCGTACTTCATCGTCAAACTCCAAGTGAATATTTTCAGAATCAATTAATACGGTACATGGTAGAGGATTTTCTTCGCCAACCAAAAAGGAACAACTTTCGTATCTTCCCTCTTTGGGAGGTAGGTTCAACAAGCAAGATTTTGGAACGGCGATTATTTGTCCGTGGCAGATATAGTGTGTCTCTAAGTCTTGCAACCTGAACACAAGACGATGCCGTCGACCCAAAAGTTTGGATACATAGCCCATACCCCCATTGTCGAGAGCGTAACGCACACGAGTAGAAGAGACTTGTCCTCTTTCTATTGAGTTATGAAGCTCGATATTTTTACCATCCTGGTTCTTGTCCATGACGGGATTTATTATATATGCATCAATACCATACTCGTTGCACAGCCTAACAAGCTTTGATGCGTCGCCAGAGGCTCGATATCCAAATCGATAGTTTTCACCTAGGAAAAAACAGTTCATTAAACATAGAAATCTTGGACTTATTTATGAAAAAGGAAAGGAGGAAATATAGTAGGACACAGCTATTAACGGACTTCAACCGTTAGAGCGTGGCATGGCATGTGACGTGAAATACCTGCGACAACTCCACTTAAGCCAAATTCTTTCACTAATTTCTCAACAAATTGTCTGGGTGACAAAGACCGAACACTTGAAAACTCCATCTGGAATTCTTTTGGGGCTACATTACCACAATGCGAGGCCCAAGAGGATAGGACTCGCTTCCGGTCACAGTTTGCAACTATTGGAGCCCTATTTAGAGAATTACAAACAAGAATCGTAATCCTTTTCAAATTTACAATAACGAAATTAAAGTCAAAGCACCATAAATCACCCCAAATCCAAAAACTTCGCAGAGAAATTAGTGACGATGTTTACACACACATACACAAAAACGATACGGTATAGTTGTTAATACACACAGAAGTCGAAATTGAAGTAATAAAATGCTAAAGAACATGCAAAACTTGGATAAGAATCTGGAAAAAAAAATCACAAATACATGTTTGCAATTAAAAAAGTAAGTCGAAAGGTAAAAATATAATTAATACCTAGGTTCCCAGCCGAGTACCTCCGCCATTCCAACAAATGACAAAAGAAATGGAGGTCCAGCCTTGGACGCTTGTACTGCTAATTCTCTATGACCAATATGAAGGGCATCAAACTTCCCCAAAGCCACAATTCCACCTAATGAGAACGATGAACATGATAGTATCGTGAAACTCCTATCTCATTTTATTTAACCACCAATGCATTTCAAAAATAAAAAGGTGATCTGTGATGTCAATTTCAATTGAAAATGTTGTTTTGGTATTTATATGCTACAAAGTCTACTTGAAGAAATGAGAGCCTCTCAAAAGAACAAGATTTGATCAGATCAAATGCTCCACGGGCTCTAACATACGTAAATCAGATCAAATGCTCCACGGGCTCTAACATACGTAAATTACCTTTGACAGGAGAATTTCCATTTCCAAAGGTCTCACAATCGTCTTCTGGATCGCTTTTAGCAAAGAATAAAACAAATATTCAATCAAAAAAATGTATAGATAACAAACTGCAATGTTCTTCAATATGCGAAAGATAAAACTTCAAAATATAACACTAAATCATAGTACGAGACGCACCGTTCATTTATGAGATATAGACACTAACACAATAAATACAGAGACTACTGCAAAATAATTTCTAAAATAGAAGAACAAATCACAAAGAACGCAAATGTTTACAACTTTAAGGGAGTCCAAATACAGCCGAAAATTTCTATCCTATTACTTGTGATCCAACTTAGTTTGACCGGAACTTAAACGGATGTCACTATTAACAAATACATACTTAAGTCAACAAAGACTCATTCTAAGAGCATTGCACTGATACGTCTTAAGTCTCAGGAGGCGAGAAAATAACTGTGTTACTATTCTAAAATTATTTGGATTTAGAATAGCTTCGGCGGTCTACACGTAGCATACACGAAGTAAAATTATTTACCTTTTGAAAGGAAATGTATGTGGATTTCAAGATTTTTTACCATTTTATCGCAGTCCGAGAACTATCCTTCGAGCAACTGCATATAGAAAAACTTTTACGCGATACATATGTTTGCATCTCGAGAGTCCGAAGCATAAAATTAGGCCATAATTCAGTCCCTGCAAGAACCATAGCTACACCAGCATGATACTGCACTCTTGTCAACTTTATCCACCAATCAAAATCGAGTGACTCAGGTGCTGCAGAAAATACAACAGCAAGAACAATACAATTGGCCTTATTCGAAACAAACACGCAATCAAGTGGTGTGATCCCCATCCAAAACAAGTTGTTCAAATTGGCTTGGCTACCTAAGAAGCACAATTTTGGCCCATTGAACAAGATTAACCCACCAAGCGGTGTTACCAAAATCGTAGAACACGAGTACCTTAGGACATATGCAGCGGTCGCTTTCTCCTCGAACAATCAGCAAGTGATTGTTTCATTTTTGTGCGCAGCGGTGAATGCTTGGCGAGAAGAAATGCCGGAGGAGGAAGAAATTTCTCGGGCGAATGCTTGGCGAGAAGAAATGCGGGAGGAAGAAGAAATTTTTCGGGCGAAGGCCCCATGAGGATGTGGAGGAAACATTGCTGCTTGAGAATTGAAAAAATTGATGAGAATTGCTCCTTGAAAATTGCTCGTCGAGGAAGCAATTGCTCGAGAGAGAAATTACTGACGGAAAACTTTCTCGAGGAAAAAACTGCTGCATATGCTCTTAAACTCTAAAACCCATCAATATCCATCCACCACTTAACCTAATCGGCCATGAACATGAAATCAAGTAATGTTTACGCAAAAAGGAGAGACCTTTACCTCTGCGGATCCGGATGCACATTCGGGTAGACAAGCTTGGAGTAGTGGCGGAAACAGTAGCCGGGTCTGACACCAAAACCGGTGCTGTTGCGAATGTCGCCATGGCAGCAGGAATCAGAGAACGATGAAGCGATTGTTCGACACGTGGTAGAAAACCCATTTAACAATCCTTTTGAATCTTCCTCTTGGTGGTATACATGTTCACAAATCTGTTCACAGCACAACTTCGGATATTACCATAAATTCAGACACAAACTTCACAACCCTAGGCCCTGAAATTTAACAATCAATGACACCCAAATACATACTCCAGCAATTTTAATTACAAAAACACATCTCTTTGATTACACATACACCAAAATGAAATAGCTAATTCGAAAAGGCAACAACACCAGAATGCATACCGCCTTTACTCAAACCAGTCTGCAGCAAAGAACCAATTTACATCACAAATCAAATGCTTAACGAATAATTTCCAGCTAAGACGTTCGACTGACAGCGGAACTTGGAGAAGATCCGAATCGGAATTACCTGGGAGAGATCGGCTGTTCAACGTCTACGCCTGCTCACTTCGCTGAACACGACCGTAAAACCCTAGAAGACAACAACTCCGCAATTCGAACCATAAAAATTGGATGCAAGAGAGTTAAATAAAAATACATTGTATTGTTTAATTTATTCATTTCACTTAAAGTGTCTCGTTTAAGAATCTGATGAAAATTAAATTATGGTATTTGGGATTTTTTTTGATTTCTAGTGATACTTTGTTTCATATAAGAATTGAAACTCTTACATATATATAAATATCCTACTAACAACATTAAATACGTTATTTTACTTATCATATAAAGTGTATTATAAATATTGAACACTATATTTCACTCTTTTTTTTATGAAATCGAAAAGTCTCATTCATGGCAATTACAAAAACAGGGTTGGTTTGAGCCTCAAGTGCCGACAGAAAGTTATAATATCTCCCCATCTAATAACACCGAACAGGTAGTAAAACCCTCCAATCCTATGGAGACGGCTACCATTGATCCTAGATCAAGAATAGGTTCGGGCATACCCATGACCTTAAAATACATAAAAAGAAACAACAAAAACTAAACAAAAACCATGTCATCACCAAAAACATAAGTATTCCTATCAATTGTCATCATGATGTCATCCTGATACTTGTCATCATTTCTTCCAAAGGTAGTGTTGTTGCGGCGCACTCCACCTCTAGTGATATTCAAATCATCACGAATCATTACAAAACGATTATTAGGGGTTTGAGTGTTCATGACAAAGTGTCTAAGGTTCTCTCTATCTTGATGAAGACTTCTGCGAATAAACATTGGCAAATCAGACAAGTTAGAAAATGCTTTGTCACCGACTCACCGTCACCATTAAAAGCCAAGCTGATAGCGGCATGGTTAAGAATCGGAGATGTTCTTTGAGTTCTTAGCACCTTAAAAACGATGGAGAATTCTCAGTAGGTTGTGAATAGAATACCAAGGAACATCTCAGCATGTGAACTCTCTATGAGATCCACTTGAATTTCATGGTTTTGAGTTTCCGCGAGAACATGGTTAATGAGATTCAGAAGCTCCGGCATAGGATTTTCTCTGTTAATAACACTTGTAAACCCGATTCAGCGTATGAAGGGTTGCCAATGGGCTTGAGCAGTCTGGATGTGACATGAGAAGATGTATGCAGAACAGCGGTAAGGCTGTCTGATGGCAGATGTTGTTAATTAATGGAGTTTGCGATTTTGAGAGTTTTGAAACGATGACAACGTAAATTATAGCAATCAAGAACCAAATATAGCCGAGGCAGATGTATGACTGTGATGATGTCATGTTCAGTTTTTCCGATTTCTAGTGACACTTTGTTTCAACCAAAAATTAAATTCTCATATATATATATTACATCCTATTAAATAGATTGTTCCACTTAAATATATCAAAAGATGTGTAAAAACATTAAACACATGTTTCACTTTAATATATCATAAATTGTAGTAAAACATTAAATCCGTTGTTTGGTTCGAAAGGAGACAAGACAAGCCAAATCGCGCACGATATGTATGCCGAAGACTTTCTTTTCACCTTCGCAGGCTCTTGGCTACTCCGATATGCCACCAGCTCCCATTTGGTTGGGGATGTTGATTTCTCATGAAGTGGTGTCATGATGACTAATCTTGACTTTGTAAGGGTTATAGAGTAAAATAAAATTTTGAACCAGATAATTTTTTTATATATATAATCAAAAATAAGTACACAATTTATAATTAATAATCTAAATGAAAATTTGTAAATTCTAACAAAAATAAATATGTTCCTTCATCAAATCCACAAAACAAGAATTTGTAGTATTTGTAGAACTGACGACTCTTAACAATAAATTCATTCAAAACTTTCTAAAATCAAAGGAAGATAAAATAAGGAATTGTAAGAGTAAAAAATAATATGTTTACGTTTACGTGACTGGAGATGTAAATTCGTATTGGAAAAGTTAAATAAAGTTTGACTTGAATATGAAGTAGGAAGGTGAGGGTTAACGATATTTGTAATCGTAGACAGGAGTTTATTAAAATTGTGTTATTCAACTAAATATTTATTTACTAGAAATTCTTATAAAAATAATTTTACAGTAGTTAATTCTCCTATTAAAAATTTTTATTTTGCAAGAATATTTTTAAATACTTATGCATGTTATTCATTTATTTTAATGGACAAATAGACTTTTGTCGTAGGTTTCCATACCTCAACGCCGAGGCTGACGAGGACATGCGTGGATTGTTGGTATGTGTAAGTTCAAATTATGCATATTAATATGTATTTATTATTGAAAATTCATACAACACTTGTTTATTTATTTCTATGCGGCCATACGACACATAATCAAAATCATGTGCAACATTCTCGCCAACAACAAATTATCCTGATCCAATGGACGCTCTTGTCCGATGAACGCATCCCGACACCTGGCCACCTCTGCAACCCCATGGGCCGCTGAGTTCCATGACTCAGCCACCCTCCTATGTTTCCAATGGTCCCTTACGTTCTTCGCATCCTGCACAACGTTCTGATACATAATATGGCAAAATCTAAGTGCATCTATATCCTCTCTATCTTGGTTGATCAAATGCTGAACTTTCTCAATTGAAGCTGTCGCGTTTCTAAATGTTAAGGTACTCGTTATGTCACCCAACGTATGGAGGGTTGCCAGTGGGCTTGCACTTGCTGGATGTGACATGAGGAGATGTATGCAGAACGGCGGAGAGGTTGTCAGGTGGCAAATGTTGTTAATCAATGGAGTTTGCGATGTTGAGAGTTTCGAGACGATGACGACGTAGATTATGACAATCAAGAACCAAATATGGCCGATGGAGATGTATGACTGTGATGAACTCATATTCGGTTTTTTCCGATATCTAGTGACACTTTGTTTCAAACAAAAAATGAAACTCTCATATATATATATATATATATATATATATATATATATATATATATATCCACTTTAATATATTAAAAGATGTTTAAAAACATTAAACACCTGTTTCACTTTAATATAACATAAAATTTAGTGTAAAAACAATAAATAAGTTGTTTGGTTCGAAGCGAGGGAGACGAGCCAAATTTGTAAAACAAAAATTTGTAATATTTATTAAAAGTAGATATAAGAATTACAATTGTTAATTATTCAAAACTTTGTGAAATCGAAGGAATATAAAATAATGAATTGTAAGAGTAAAAACAATATATTTACGTTTACTTGACGCGAAATATATAAAAAAATTGAAGCTCCCCCCCCCCCCCCCCCCTCCATTGCCATGCCTCCGCCACTGAATAAGAAGGTGAGGGTTAACGATGTTTGTAATTGTTCCACTTTAATAAATCAAAAAATGTGTAAAAACATTAAATATGTGTAAAACATTAAACACATGTTTCACTTTAATATATCATAAATTGTAATAAATACATTAGATACATTGTTTGGTTCGAATAGAGCGAGACAAGCCAAATCGCGCACGATTAGTATACCGGCGACTTTCTTCTCACATTCGCTAGTTCTTGGCTACTCCGATATGCCACAAGCTCTCATTTGCTTAGTGATGTTGATTTCTCATGAAGTGGTGTCACGGTGGCTATCAGGATCTGGTCTGTTTCTGACTTTTTAAGGGTCCCAGTGTAAAAATAATTTTGGACCCGATAAATAAATAAATATTTTATATAATCAATAAAAAGTACACAATTAAAAATATAATTAAGAATCTAACTGAAGATTTATGAATTCTAACAAAAATAAATATGTTCCTTCTTCAAATCCACAAAACAAGAATTTGTAATATTTATAGAACTGACAACTGTTACCAATAAATTCGTTCAAAACTTTCTAAAATCAAAGAAATATAGAATAAGATATTGTAAGAGTAAAAAACAAATAATATAATTATGTTTACGTGACGGGAAGATGTAAATTCGCATTATAAAAGTAAAATAAAGTTTGACATGAATACGAAGTAGGAAGGTGAGAGTTAACGATGTTTGTAATTGTAGACAAGATTTTATTAGAATTTTTTTATTCAATTGAATATTTAGTTACTTGAAATACTTATAAATAATTTTACAGTAGTTAATTCTCCTATTTAAAATTTTTATTTTGCAAGAATACTTTTAAATACTTATGTATGTTATACATTTATTTTAATAGAAAGTAAGCTTTTGTCCTAGGTTTAAATACCTCAACGTCGGAGCTGACAAGCACATGGGTTGATTGTTGGTATGTGCATGTTCAAATTATGCATATTAACATGTATTTATTATTGAAAGATCATACAATACTTGTTTATTTATTTTCTATGTGGCCATATGACACATAATTACAATCATGTGCAACATTCTCCCCAACAATAAATTATCCACATCCAATGGACGATCCTCGTGTCCGAGGAACGCATTCCGGCACCTGACCAACTCTGTAATCCCATGGAGTGCTGATTTTCTCGACTCAGCCACCTTCCTATGTTTCCAAAAGTCCCTTACGTTCTTCGCATCCTGCATCACGTTCTGATATATAATATGACAAAATCTAAGTTCATCTGTATCCTCTCTATCATGGTTGATCAAATGCAGAACTTTCTCAATTGAAGCTGTCGCGTTTCTAAATGTTAAGATACTCGTTATGTCACCCAGCGTATGGAGGGTTGCCAGTGGGCTTGCACTTGCTGGATGTGACATGAGGAGATGTATGCAGAACGGCGGAGAGGTTGTCAGGTGGCAAATGTTGTTAATCAATGGAGTTTGCGATGTTGAGAGTTTCGAGACGATGACGACGTAGATTATGACAATCAAGAACCAAATATGGCCAATGGAGATGTATGACTGTGATGAACTCATATTCGGTTTTTTCCGGTATCTAGTGACACTTTGTTTCAAACAAAAAATGAAAGTCTCATATATATATATCCACTTTAATATATCAAAAGATGTTTAAAAACATTAAACACGTGTTTCACTTTAATATATCATAAATATTAGTAAAAACATTAAATAAGTTGTTTGATTCGAAGCGAGCGAGACGAGCCAAATTCATAAACATGAATTTGTAATATTTATTAGAAGTAGATAAAAGAATTGACAATTGTTAACAAAACATTTATTCAAAAATTTGTGCTTTTCGGATGATCTTCAAAGGAGAATGCAACCCTCCTTTTATAGTGATGAAGAGCCAACCCCTCACGCCCCTTCCACTTCTCCACCGTTCCATCTTCTCATGACCGTCAACCTCCCAAAAGTAAATGGGAAAAAGAAGAGAAACGGCTGGAGGTTAAAAGAGAGACTTGGACAATTTGCATGTTATATAGTTGATATCATAAATCACATAGTGACTTAGGAGAAATGCAAAATTAAGCTGTCATCTCGCACCCCGATTAGAGCTACATTCGTGTCCGTAACATGCGGGCGCACACAAGTTTCTTCACGTTTCTTCACCCAAATTTTGCTTCGTCCCACCAATGTGGGATATCAACCAAGTGAAAACATAAAGCCTTGACATCCATTCCCAATGAACTCAAACTTTGCATGTTTTCTATGCAACTTCGAGTATCGATATCTCATTCGATATTTGATCAATTTCGGCGTTCGAATAGTCAATCTTATAGTACACCTTGCAAGGATTTTTATCAAGATCTTAACTATTCAATTCGATGTATAAACGACACCGACATTGGCTCATGAAAATAAGACAAACTCATTTTCTTCACACATTGAAAATCCAAAAATTTCCAACATAATGTGCTATTTTCTATCAGCATTTAATAGGTTAGAAACCTTGAGCGTCTCCGTCTCTGTCCGTCAGTTCCGGCCGACAGGCAATCTTACAGCTTGACCCTGTTAGATCGATGTCAAGGAAAGGGAGAACCGATGGTGCTCTAGGATCAAAGCCTTGTGTCGAAACGGCCAGTAGCTCCCAGAGCAAAACTAGTAAAAACCAACTTACTCATGACAATGTTTAACATTCTGTGTTGGAACATTAGAGGTATTCAGAGTAGAGGAACTATGGCAGTCCTCAAACACATCCTCAAATGTCATCATGTGGATATGTTAGTTCTTCTTGAACCTATGGCGAAGGCAGAGCATCTTAATGTTACTGAAAGAAAATTGGGATTCAGTTATTCAGTCAATGGATTCAGGTACGGTTTATTTTACAGTAATCATGTATGCTTAATTATTCTGGTATGAGCGTGATCCTGTTAAATTCGTTTCCGGTGTATGATTATGATCCAACACTAACTCCTTTATCAATTACTGGGGAAATGCCACAACAAGAGCTTTTGGTATAATCTCAAAACTGGGATTGCGTGTTGCGGGCTTTGGGAATTATGGAACGCTCGTAATGCTGATCTTCATAATAAGCCGGCTCAGCCTCTCATGCATAACATGGAGAAGTGGATTAGAGTCTTGGCTGGTCTTATCCCTGGTAATATTGATAACGACAAGGATGCTACATTTATTAGTAAGGAATTGTAATATTTGTAGAACTGACAACCGTTAAAATCAAAAGAATATAAAATAAGGAATTGTAAGGGTAAAAAATAATATATGTAAGTTTACGTGACGAGAAGATGTAAATTTGGATTAGAAAAGTAAAATAAAATTTGACTTGAATACGAAATAAGAAGGGAGGGTTAACGATGTTTGTAATTGTAAACATGATTTTATTAGAATTATTTTATTCAATTAAATATTTTGTTACTAGAAATACTTTTAAAAATAATTTTACAGTAGTTAATTATGCTATTCAAAATTTTTAGTTTGCAAGAATATTTTTAAATACTTATATATGTTATACATTTTTTTAATAGAAAGTAGGTCTTTGTTTTAGGATCTCATAGCCCAAGGGCGGGGCTGACGAGGACATGAGTGAATGATTGGTATGTGCATGTTCAAATTATGCATATTAATATGTATTTACTATTAAAACTTCATACAATACTTGTATAATTATTTTCTGTGCGGGCCATATCTAACATCAATACAATCATGTGCAACATTCTCTTCATCTTCAAATTATTCTCATCCAATGGACGCAAGTATCCGGTGAACGCATCCTGACACCTGAACACCGCTGCAAACCCAAGGATCGCTGAGTTCCTCGACTGAGCCACCCTCTGTTGTCTAAAAAAGACCCTTATGTTCCGCGCATTCACTATCACGTTCTCATACATAGTATGACAAATTCTAAGTGCATCTTGATCCCCTCTGTCTAGGTCGATCAAATCTTGAACTTTGATAAGCGAAGCTGTCGCATTACTGGCGGTTACGACACTTGTTATTTCAACCAGCGTTTGGAGGGTTGCCCGTGGACTTGCACTGGCTGGATATGATACAAGAAGATTTATGCAGAACGACGGGAACTCTGTTTGGTGGCAGATGTTTCTAATCAAAGGAGTTTGCGATGTTGAGAGTTTCGACTCGATGATAACGTAGATTATAACAATCAAGAACCAAATATGGTCGATGGAGATGTATGACTTTGATGAACTCATGTTTGGTTTTCTCCGAATTCTAGTGACACTTTGTTTCAACCCAAAAATGAAATTCTCATATATATATATATATATATTATACATCCTATTAAACAGATTGTTCCACTTTAATAAATCAAAAGATGTATAAAACATTAAACACGTGTTTCACTTTAATATATCATAAATTGTAGTAAAAATATTAAATATGTTTATTGGTTTGAAGCGAACGAGACAGCCAATTCGCGCACAATTTATATGCCTTCAACTTTCTTCTCACCTTCGCTGGCTCTTGGTTACTCCAATATGCCACCAACTCTCATTTGCTTAGTATGTTCCTGACTTTTTAAGGGTCTTATTGTAAAATAAAATTTTGGACCCGATAAAAATAATTTTTATATATAATCAAAAATAAATACACAATTAAAAATATATAAGTAATAATCTAAATGAAGATTTGTAAATTCTAACAAAAATAAATATTTTCCTTCTTCACATCCGCAAAATAAGAATTAGTAATATTTATTAGGAGTAGATAAAAGAATTGACAACTGTTAACAATAAATTCATCAAAACTTTGTGAAACCGAAGGAATATAAAATAAGGAATGGTAAGAGTAAAATGTAATATATTTACGTTTAAATGACTGGAAGATGTAAACTCGTGTTAGAAAAGTAAAATAAAGTTTGACTTAAATACGAAGTAGGAAGGTGAGCGTTAACAACATTTGTAAATATAGGTATTCTTTTATTAGAATTGTAACAACATTTGTAAACTTATTACTTTACTTATATATATTTATATTTACTTATATGTACTTATATTTACTATTCATCATCTCTTTCCACTACCACCATCACACACCACCACCTTAAGTCCCTAACCACACACCACCGTCGTCATAATAAAAATAATAATTATAATGTATTTATTTTAACTTAATTTAACTTAAAATAAATACATTATAAATATGGTGGTGGTATGGTGTTATGGTTGGTGTAATAGTGTTGTGGTGGTGGTGTTGGACGAAATAGTGGTGGTGGTGATGGTGATGAATAGTGGTGGTGATGTGTTGATAAAAGAGATGATGAATAGTGGTGGCGGTGTTTTAATGAAAGAGATGATAAATAGTGGTGGTGTTGTTTTTATGGTGGTTGTGGTGGTGGTGATGTTTTTATGGTGGGTATGGTGGTGGTGGTGATGAATAGTGGTGGTGGTGATGTTTTTATGGTGATTGTGATGGTGGTGATGAATAGTGATAGTGCTTGTGGTGGTGGTGAAAGATATGATGAATAGTTACATTTATTTATATTTACTTATATATACTTACATAAGTACTTTATAAGTTCAAAAGAACATAGCTTCAGTGCCGGAGGCTGAGCGCCGGTGTGGTGATGCTGACGTGGCCGTCGGGTGCATATATTGATACAAAATTTAATTAAATGAAACTTAACAAGTTTGTTTAGTTCATTTATTATTTAACAAATCTAAATGATAAATATATATTGATATACTACCATTTCCGATGTTTATAAATTTGATAAGAAATTTGAATGATTTTTTAATAAACACGGATTAATAGAGTACATAAATTTCCTTTTGCTTTTATTGAATTGAAACTTGCATTTGTTGGATCAAATGATTAGAATTATCTTTCAGTGTCCCAACATTTTATTGTATGTGATCCATTTATGTATGTTCACTTCAGCAATGTATTTAAGCATATAACCAATAATACACTTTGTTGTGTTTTGTGCTCTTTTTTATGATTGATTTTTTTATTTATTTTCTATGCGGCCATATTACACATAATTACAAGCATTTGCAACATTCTTCCTACGAATAAATTATTCAGATCCAATGGAAGCTCTTGTCCGGCAACCGCATCTCGGCACCAGGCCAACGCATTAATCCCACGGACGACTGAGATCCTCGACTCAGCCACCCACCGATTCTCCCAAAAAATCCTCATGTTGTTGACATGAATCAACACGTTCTGATACATATGAAGACAAACACTAAGTGAATCTCCATCCCCTCCACCTATGTTGATCATATGTTGAACTAGCCTATTCGCAGATGACACGTTTCTGGTTGTTAAGAGACTTGTTGTCTGACCCAGTGTATGGAGGGTATCCAGTGGGCTTGAATGTGACACGAGGAGATCTATGCAGAACAGCGAAAAGGTTGTCTGGTGGCAGATATTGTTAATCAATGGGGTTTCCGATGTTGAGAGTTTCGAAACGATGACAACGTAGATAATGACAATCAAGAACCAAATATGGCTGAGGAAGATGTATGACTGTGATGAACTCATGTTCGATTTTTTCTGATTTCAAGTCACACTTTGTTTCGAACCAAAATCTATATATATATATATATATATATATATACACATTGTATTAAACACATTGTTCCACTTTAATGTATCAAAAGATGTGTAAAAACATTAGACACATGTTTCACTTTAATATATGATAAATTGTAATAAAAACATTAAATAAGTTGTTTGGTTCGAAGCGAGTGAGACAAGCCAAATTGCGCACGATATGTATGCCGACAACTTTCTTCTCACTTTCGCTGGATCTTGGTTACTCTGATATGCCACCAGTTCCCATTTGCTTAGTAATGTTGATTTCTCAATGAAGTGGTGCCATGATGGCTACCAGGATCAAGTCTGTTCCTGACTTTTTAAGGGTCATAGTGTAAAATAAAATTTTGGACCCGATAAAAATAATTTTTTATATATAATCAAAAATAAGTACACAATTAAAAATATAATTAATAATCTAAATGAAGATTTGTAAATTCTAATAAAATAAATATGTTCCTTCTTCAAATTCACTAAACAAGAATTTGTAATATTTGTAGAATTGACAACCGTTAACAATAAATTCAATCAAAACTTTCTAAAATCAAATGAATATAAAATAAGGAATTGTTAAAGTACAAAATAATATATTTACGTTTACGTGACGGGAAGATGTAAGTTCACATTAGAAAAGTAAAATAAAGTTTGACTTGAATACGAAGTAGGACTGTGATGGTTAACGATATTTGTAATTATCGACAGGATTTTATTAGAATTTTTTATTCAATTAAATATTTAGTTACTAGAAATTATAAAAATAATTTTACAATAGTTGATTCCGCTATTCAAAATTTTTTTATTTTGCAAGAATATTTTTAAATAGTTAACTATGTTATACATTTATTTTCATAGACATTAGTCCTTTGTCCTAGGTTCCCATACCTCAAGGCTGGGGCTGACGAGGACATGCGTGGATGATTAGTATGTGCATGTTTAAATGATACATATTAACATGTATTTATGATTGAAAATTCATAAAATACTTTTTTATTTATTCTCTATGCGGACATATCACACATAGTTACAATCATGTGCAACATTCTCCAGGCACCAAATTATTCCAATCCAATAGACGCTCAAGTCCAATGAACGCATCCTGGCACCTGGCCACATCTGTAATCCCATGGACAGCTGAGTTCCTCGACTCAGCCACCCTCCAATGTTTCCAAGGTTCCCCTATGTTCTTCGCATCCTGCATCATGTTCTGATACATGCGATGACAAATTCTAATAGAATCTTTATCCCCTCTGTTTTCTTTTATCAAATCCTGACTCGCATAATCGAAGCTGTCGCGTTTGTGAAGGTTAAGATACTTGTTATGCCACCCAACTTATGGAGGGTTGCCAGTGGGCTCGCAGTGGCTGGATGTGACATGCAGAGATGTATGCAGAATGATGAGAGGCTGTCTGGTGGTAGATGTTGTTAATTAATGGAGTTTGCCATGTTGAGAGTTTCGAAACGATGTCAACGTATGTTATGACAATCAAGAACCAAATATGGTCGAGGGAGATGTATGACTATGATGAACTCATGCTTGATTTTTCCGATTTCTAGTCACACTTTATTTCGAAACAAAAATGAAACTCTCATATATATATAAATATATATATATTATATACATCCTATTAAACAAATTGTTCCACTTTAATATATTAAAAGATGTATAAAAATATTAAACACATGTTTCTATTAAACCTGATATAGGTTTCTATTTTAGGACGATACGGTCGGATGGTTGATATGTTCATATTCAATTATGCATGATAACATACATTTATGATTGAAAATTCACATACTTTTTTATTTATTTATTCCCTATGCAGCCATATCACACATAGGTACAATCATTTGCAACATTCTTTCGAGCACCAAAATTTTCGATTCCAATGGATTCTCCTGTCCCATCAATGCATCCCGGGATCCGACCACTGCATCAATCCCACGGACCGCTGAGAGCGACATTCTCTCGAGCACCAAAATTTTCGATTCCAATGGATCCTCCTGTCCCATCAATGCATCCCGGCATCCGACCACTGCATCAATCCCACGGACCGCTGAGAGCCTCGACTCAGCCATCCACCAATGTTCCCAAAATGACCTCATGTTATTCGCATGAAGCAACACGTTCTGATACATATGAAGACAAACCCTAAGTGAATCTTCTTCATCCCCTTATCTACCTCTGTTGATCATATGTTGAACAAACCTAATCGAAGATGTCACGTTTCTGATTGTTAAGACATTTGTTATGTTACAGAGCGTATGGAGAGTTGCATGCGGGCTTGAGCAGTCTGAATGTGACATGAGGAGATGTATGCAGAACGGCGAGAAGATTGTCCGGTGGCAGATGTTGTTAATCAATGGGGTTTGCGATGTTACTTGCTTCTAGACGATGAAAACGTAGATTATTACAATCAAGAACCAAAATATGGAGATGTATGACTGTGATGAACTCATGTTCGATTTTTTCTGGTTTCTAATCACACTTTGTTTCGAACCAAAAATGAAACTCTCGTGTATATATATACATCCTATTAAACACAATGTTCCACTTTAATATATCAAAAGACGTGTAAAAATATTAAACACGTGTTTCACTTTAATATATCATAAATTGTAATAAAATATTAAATACGTTGTTTGGTTCGAAGCGATAAGTCAAATCGCGCACGATCTGTATGCTGGCGGCTTTCTTCTCACCTTCGCTGAAGAATATAAAATCAAAGGAATATAAAATAAGGAATTGTAAGAGTAAACAATAATATATTTACGTTTACGTGACAAAAAGATGTAAATTCGCATTAGAAAAGTAAGATAAAGTTTGATTTGAATACGAAGTAAGACGGTCACGGTTAACCATGTTTGTAATTGTAGACAGGATTTTATTAAAATTATTGTATTCAATTAAATATTTAGTTACTAGAAATACTTATAAAAATAATTTTACAGTAGTTAATTATGCTATTTAAAATTTGTAGTTTGCAAGAATATTTTTAAATATTTATATATGTTATACATTTTTTTAATTGACAGTGGGCCTTTGTCCTAGGTTCCCATACCCCAAGGCCGGGACTGACGAGGACTTGAGTGAATGATTGGTTTGTGCATATTCAATTATACATATTAATATGTATTTATTATTAAAAACTCATACAATACTTGTTCATTTATTTTCTATTCGGCCGAATTTAACATCAATCCAATCATGTTCCACATTTTCTTCATCATCAAATTATACCCATCCAATGGACGCAAGTATCCCGTGAACGCATCCTGACACCTGACCACCGCTGCAAACCCAATGTTCGCTGAGTTACTTGCCTGAGCCAGCTTCTGTTGTCTAAAAAAGACCTTTATCTTCTGCGCATGCGTTCTCACGTTCTCATACATAGTATGACAAATTCTAAGTGCATCTTGATCCCCTCTCTCTAGGTTGATCCAATCCTGAACTTTCATAAGCGAAGCTGTGGCGTTATTGACGATTACGTCACTTGTTACGTCAATCAGCGTTTTGAGGGTTGCCCGTGGACTTGCACTGGCTGGATATGACACGAGGAGATTTATGCAGAACGACGGGAAGTCTGTTTGGTGGCAGATGTTGTTAATCAAAGGAGTTTGCGATGTTACGAGTTTCGAGACGATGCCAACGTAGATTATAACAATCAAGAACCATATATGGCCGATGGAGATGTATGACTTTGATGAACTCATGTTTGGTTTTCTCCGAATTCTGGTGACACTTTGTTTCAATCCAAAAATGAAACTCTCATATATATATTATACATCCTATTAAACAGATTGTTCCACTTTAATATATCAAAAGATGTGTAAAACATTAAACACGTGTTCACTTTAATATATCATAAATTTTAGTAAAAATATTAAATATGTTTATTGGTTCAAAGCGAGCGAGACAACCAATTCGCGCACGATTTCATGCCTGCGACTTTCTTCTCACCTTCGCTGGCTCTTGGTTGCTCCAATATGCCACCAACTCTCATTTGCTTAGTATGTTCCCGACTTTTCAAGGGTCTTATTGTAAAACTAAATTTTGGACCCGATAAAAATAATTTTTATATATAATCAAAAATAAATACACAATTAAAAATATAAATAATAATCTAAATGAAGATTTGTAAATTCTAACAAAAATAAATATGTTCCTTCTTCACATCCGCAAAATAAAAATTAGTAATATTTATTAGAAGTAGATAAAAGAATTGACAACTATTAACAATAAATTCAATCAAAACTTTGTGAAATGAAAGAATATAAAATATGGAACGGTAAGAGTAAAAAATAATATATTTAAGTTTACGTGACGGGAAGATGTAAACTCGCATTAGAAAAGTAAAATAAAGTTTGACTTTAAATACGAAGTAGGAAGGTGATGGTTAATAACATTTGTAATTTGCTATTCTTTTATTAGAATTGTTTTATTTAATTACTTGAAATACTTATAAAATATTTTTACAAATAAGGATTTCATACTGCTATTAATTTTTTTATTTTGCAAAAATTTTTTTGGAAAATTGAAGGACCATAAGCTCCGAGGAAGAAGCTGTGGATGTTCCGTCGCAACGGACTATGGTGTAATTATCTCTTTCGTGATCCCCTTCAGTTTTTGATGCTCCTTGCTCTGCTTCGGATTGATGCAATTCAGGTTAGGGTTTCAGTTTTTGCCTAATTTTGATTTTTTTTTTTTTAGGGTTTTGTGATTTTGTATGTGATGTTGGATCAACCGAGTGTTTGATTTTATGGCGATTGGCGGGTTTAGTTTTTTTGAATTACTTATCAAAAATTTATGATTGTGATTTGAAGCTCCGGTGCACCAAATGCAGCAGTATTATACGCTTGGAGTTCTCTAATGGACTGCTTGACTTTCGAAACTAAAATAGAGAGGTTTTGGTATGTATCACACTTCCCATCTTGTGATTCGAATTCGCTTATCGATTTATGTTTCTATTCATTCGCTAATTGAAATTTTGTAAATTATCGTGTGTGTAACCGTCTGCTGGAAATGGTGGGGCTGAGGATGGTTCTATCTTGTGCTGAGAAACCAGAAAATATAATTAGATTATATTGATTTCTATTAAAAATAGAAATTAAGGAGCAATCGAAATAGTACTCTCTAGCAAGAGGAATTTTCGATTTCTAGTTAATTTCTGGGTGGATACCGTGGAGGGCTTCTGTTTTGGAGTCTCGATAGGCACACACCAAATTTTTCGGGCGCTGCAATTCATCCACCAAAAGGCAGATACGAGGGACTTCGATTTCTTGCTTAGAGACAAGAAAAAAGAAAGGTTAACATCCCTTGTTCGACTGTTTACTTCGAAATTTCAGTTTGAAGTCAATTACATGCAAAGATTAGTTGAAAGTTCTTGTAAATGTTTTAAACTCCACTGCATTTATTTGTCAAGAAATCACAACAAATTTCACCAGCACCAAATTATTTTGAATCAATGGACTCTCGTGTCCAAAGAACGCATCCCGGCACCTGGCCACCGCTTCAATCCTATGGACCACTGAGATCCTCGAATCGACGACCCTCCAATGTTTCCAAAGTTCCCTTATGTTCTTCGCATCCTACATCACGTTTTGATACATTTGATGACAAATTCTAAGTGAATCTTAATCCTCTCTATCTTCCTTGATCAAATCTTGAACTAGCATAATTGAAGTTATCGCGTTTCTCAATGTTAAGATACTTGTTATGGTCACTTAGTGTATGGAGGGTTGTCAGTGGGCTTGCATTGGCTGGATGTGACATGAGGATATGTATGTAGAACGGCGGGAAGAGTATCTGGTGGCAGATGTTGTTAATTGATGGAGTTTGCGATGTTGAGAGTTTCTAAACGATGACAACGTAGATTATAACAATCAAGAATCAAATATGGCCGAGGGAGATGTATGACTGTGATGAACTGATGTTCGGTTTTTGCCGATTTCTAGTGACACTTTGTCCTCTCTATTTGATCTTAGGGTCTATAGAGTGTAACCACTTTGTTGTTCAACAAAAGTCTTGAACTCCTTAAATGCGTAGAAAGCCTCCACTTCTCTTTCAAGAAATAAACATACGACTTTCTTGAAATATCATCAACAATGTCCATAATGTACCGCTTTCTGCCAAGAGCTAAATAATCATGGATGGAGAAACAAGAGGTATTTGACCCATGATTTGTCATAAGCCCAAATTGAGGCGAACCTCCAATAGGAAGCAAAACTTGAACATAGAAGCGACGCCTGAAGGTTGAGGCATTGCTTATGATAGTGGCTTAAGTGACATGACGCTTGAGGATCCTTTAAAGTCACTAAATGGTATTTAAGGTTTTAGGGTGACACTAAGTGAGGGGACGCCTGATTTGAGTAACGGCTCTTAAAAGCTACTTACAAGCACTCAGGTGATGCGTAACATGAAATAAGAGATTTCCTAGGTTGAGGCGTCGCCTAGCTCTAATTTAAGGTGAAGCCTGAGTGGATTAAATGATTTTTAAGAGCATTAATAAGCACTCAAGCAACATTTGACAGTAAGTGAAGCGTCCTTTGGCTCTAAAGTGAGGCGACGCCTGTGCATTACTGTCAGGGAGCCTATATAAGAGAAGACATTTCTCTTCATTTGAATATCACATTCAAAAGAGCCCACACATTACACACAATTTATGCCACTTGGATATATTGGTTCCCATCGAATGAAGGGAAAAGTGCCATGACTCGAACCTTCAAAAAGTTATATATCAAATAGTGACAACACACCTACAAACAATAATAACATACATTTATGATTGAAAGATGTGTAAAAACATTAAATACGTGTTTCATTTTAACATATCATAAATTGTAATAAAAACATTAAATACGTTGTTTTGTTGGAAGCGAGCAAGACAAGCCAAATCGCACACGATCTGAATGCCAACGAATTTCTTCTCATCTTCGCTGGCTCTTGGCTTACACCGATATGCCACCAGCTCCCATTTGCTTAGTAATGTTGATTTCTCATGAAGCGGTGTGATGGTGGCTATCTGTTCCTGACCTTGTAAGGGTCCTAGTGTAAAATAAAATTTTGGATCCGGTAAAATTATTTTTATGTATAATCAAAAATAAATACACAATTAAAAATATAATTAATAATCTAAATGAAGATTTGTAAATTCTAACAAAAATAAATATGTTCCTTCTTCAAATCCACAAAATAAGAATTTGTAATATTTGTAGAATTGACAACCGTTAAAATCAAAGGAATATAAAATAAGGAATTGTAAGAGTAAAAAATAATATTTTTACGTTTACGTGACGAGAAGATGTAAATTCGCATTAGAAAAGTAAAATAAAGTTTGACTTGAATATGAAGTAAGACGGTGAGGGTTAACCATGTTTGTAATTGTAGACAGGATTTTATTAGAATTATTTTATTCAATTAAATATTTAGTTACTAGAAATACTAATAAAAATAATTTTACAGTAGTTAATTATGCTATTTAAAATTTGTAGTTTGCAAGAATATTTTTAAATACAAATATATGTTATACATTTTTTTAATTGACAGTAGGTCTTTGTCCTAGGTTCCCATACCCCGAGGCCGGGGCTGACGAGGCCATGAGTGAATGATAGGTTTGTGCATGTTGAAATTATGCATATTAATATGTAATTATTATTAAAAATTCATACAATACATGTTTATTTATTTTCTATTCGGCCATATCTAACATCAATCCGATCATGTTCAACATTCTCTTCATTATCAAATTATATCCATCCAATGGACGCAAGTATCCCGTGAACGCATCCTGACACCTGACCACCGCTGCAAACCCAATGGTCGCTGAGTTTCTCGACTGAGCCACCTTCCGTTGTCTAAAAAAGACCCTTATGTTCTCCGCAATCGTTATCAAGTTCTCATACATAGTATGACAAATTGTAAGTGCATTTTGATCCCCTCTCTCAAAGAAAAAGTAACCAAGGATAACTTCCATTTCGGTAGACGAGTAAAAACTTCCGAGTTTATATTTTGAAGGCCTATTGATAATTTTTTTTGGCAAACCAAACCTACGTGGCACTTATTTAGACATAATATGATGTTATCGTGCTGATGAGGCTTTGAAAAAATTGTTACTTTAAAGAAAAAGTAACCAAGGAAAACGTCAAGTCCGGTAGACGAGTTAATCCTCCGAGTTTTTATTTTGAAGGCCTATTGGTAATTTTTTTGGCAAACTAAACCTACGTGGCACTTATTTAGACGTAATATGATGGTATTGTGCTGACTAGGCTTCGAAAAAATTGTCACTTCAAAAAAAAAGTAACCAAGGATAACGTGATAAAATGTACTATACATATTGAACACTATATTTCACTCTAATATATCCGTAAACTGCATTAATTTAAAATGCATGAGTAGATACAAAAATTCAATGAAACTTAAGTTATAAGAAGTTTATTTAGTTCATTTATTATGAAACAAATCTAAATGATAAATATATATTGATATACCACCATTTCTGATTTTTATGGATTTGATAAGAAAATTGAGTGATTTTTGATATTGGTTTGATAAACACGGATTAATAGAGCACATAATTTACTTTTATATTCTTTTGCATTTATTAAATTGAACCGACACTTGCATTTATTAAATCATTAATTTGAATTGACACATGAATCAAATGACTAGAATTATTCTCACCCTCTCAAAATTTTTATTCTTTGTTCATAAGTGATCGATTTATGCGTGTTCACTTGATCAAACATCTCAGCGACTAATCTTCGATTCCTAATACTCTCCGAACAGGAGTTGGTAATGGTGATGACGAGAATGAGGAGCTTTATGAGGACGTGGTCGGGTGGTTCATATGGTCATGTTCAAATTATGCATAATAACATACATTTATGACTGAAAATTCGTACGATACTTTTATTTATTTATTCTCTATTCGGCCATATCACACATAGTTACAATCATTTCCAACATTCTCTCGAGCACCAAATTATTTGATTCCAATGGATCCTCGTGTCTCATGAACGCATCCCGACACCCGACCACCGCATCAATCCCACGGACCGCTGAGAGCCTCGACTCAGCCACCCACCAATAATCCCAAAATGACCTCATGTTTTTCGCATGATGCAACACGTTCTGATACATATGAATACAAACTCTAAGAGCATCTTCATCCCCTCTATCTGTGTTGATCATATTTTGAATCATCCTAATAGAAGCTGTCGCGTTTCTGATTATTAAGACACTTGTTATTTCACCCAGCGTATGGAGGGTTGCCAATGGGCTTGAGCAGTCCGGATGTGACATGAGGAGGTGTATGCAGAATGGCGGGAAGTTTGTTTGGCGGCAGATGTTGCTAATCAATGGAGTTTGCAATGTCGAGAGTTTTGAGACAATGAAGGCATAGATTATGACAATCAAGAACCAAATATGGCTGGTGGAGACGTATGACTGTGATGAACTCATGTTCGGTATTTTTCGATTCTTAGTGATACTTTGTTTCAAAACAAAAAAATATATATATATAGATTGTTCTACTTTAATATATCAAAAGATGTGTAAAAACATTAAACACGTGTTTCACTGTAATATATAATAAATTGTAGTAAAACATTAAATATAATGGTTCGAAGCGAGCGAGACAAGCTAAATAGCGCATGATCTGTACGCCGGCGACTTTCTTCTCACCTTCGCTGGATCTTGGTTATTCCGATATGCCACTAGCTTCCATTTTCTTAGTGATGTTGATTTCTCATGAAGTGATGTCATGGTGACTACCATGATCAGGTCCGTTCCTGACTTTTTAAGAGTCCTAGTGTAAAATAAAATTTTGGACCCGATAAAAATAAATTTTTCTATATAATCAAAAATATAATTAATAATCTAAATGAAGATTTGTAAATTCTAACAAAAATAAATATGTTCCTTCTTCAAATCTACAAAACAATAATTTGTAATATTTGTAGAATTGACAACTGTTAACAATAAATTCATTCAAAACTTTCTAAAATCAAAGGAATATAAAATAAAGAGTTGTATGAGTAAAAAATAATATATTTACGTTTACATGACGAGAGGTTGTAAATTCGCATTAGAAAAATAAAATAAAGTTTGACTTGAATACGAAGTAGGAAGGTGAGGTTAACAATATTTGTAATTTTAGACAGGATTTTATAAGAATTTTTTTATTCAATTAAATATTTAGTTACTAAAAATAGTTACAAAAATAATTTTACAGTAGTTAATTCTGCTATTTAAAATTTTTATTTTGCAAGAATAATTTTAAGTACTTAAATATTTTATACATTTATTTTAATGGACAGTAGGCTTTTGACCTAGGTTCTCATACCTCAAGCCTGGGGCTGACGAGGACATGCGTGGATGGTTGGTATGTGCATGTTCAAATTATGCTCCTCACATGTATTTAGGATTGAAAATTCATGCAATACTTATTTATTTATTTTCTATAACTGAGTTAGAAAATATTCTAAATTGTTCCTAATCTAGATAATTAATCAGGAATATTAATTATCAATAAAGATTAACATTTGAATTAAATGATGATCTTGTTCGACATATCATCAGACAAGAAGTTGTCAATTTAATGAAATGGATACTTGATAGTGATCAAGGTATTGGACGTGACCAAAGTAGAACACTTAATATGGATCGTGTTTGTATCATTAATGTTTTTCCAGTGTCTTGAATTCGAAGGTATGAGATAATAATATTTATCATATGAGAATATAAGTTGTGAGTATAATCTAAATTGTCTGCAAATGGCTTTTATCAGATGCTATCTCGACATGTATTCTTATGTGATTATATATATATATATATTATCAAGAATACCAATGTCCCTCATATATAAATGAGTGATGATATCACCGGGCCCCTTGATGTATAATATATGTATGTGCACATATGATTAATGAGTTAATTATAATTACTATATTATATGGAATCAAGAAATGAATAGATTTGACAAGGATGACACATTCCTACCTTGAATCTATTAATGATATTACGAGACATGGAATTGACACGAAGCAATAGTTGCTTTAGGGATCATGATAAAGCAAGTAATTATCATCTATGTTATTTGGGTAACTATAATACATTGCTAGATGTCGCTTATAGTTTATGAAATTAAAAAGAGTTTTTAATTTCATTACCAAATTCATGGATCCCATCGGGTCACACCAATAAGATATTAATTATAAATGCTTCTGTATTTACTTGGTATGTTCGACGTACAAATAAATCGGTTTCTCCGACAAATTTGAGAGAGTCAAAATTAGAAATATTTATATCTTATATGGAACACCCAATTAATATGATTAATTGTAATTGTATATTACAGCCAAAACAATGCATAGATTAAATGTTTCAAGTTGAAGATGACTCGGCAAATATGTTAGTACCTGTTCCAGACAAGGAGATCAGTGACTCGGACCTCCAAAAAGTTATATATCAAACAGTGACATCACACCTACAAACAATAAGAAAAATTTTCAAAGTTGCCACGAAGTGGCAACTTTGTTCCTTAAGTGCCACACTTCTAAACTTAGTTCCCGAAATGCCACCTTTTTGACAAACCGCTACTTCCAGTAGCGGTTTGTTTAATTTTTCAATTTGAAATGCTGACTGGTCGATGAGTTGGCGCTGAGGTGTACGAATTCCACAAACCGCTACTCGAAGTAGCGGTTTGATGTTGTCTCAAACTCAGAGGCTCTGAGTTTTGAAACACAACAAACCGCTACTACGAGTAGCGGTTTGACCGAAATTTTTTAGTCAAACCGCTACTCGCAGTAGCGGCTTGTTCTTTATTTACAGAAGCCGCGGCCTTCCTCCTCATTTCCCGCAGCTGCTCCTTCATCTCTCCTCCCCGCGCGCCGGCGCTCAGTCCTCAGCCGCTGCTCCTACACTCCGATTACAAGGTAAAATGAGTCCTATGGTTTGATTTTGTCATTGATTTAGGATGAGGGTGAATGGGTGTTTGGGTTAGGGTTGGGAAAATTGGGGGTGGATCCGAAATTGGTTTTAGGGTTTGACAATTTTGGTTATTGCAGTTACAGATTGGTTGCCTTAGAGTCCATTTGTGGTGAGTTGCTTAGATTGAAGGTGTTGATTAGGTTTTTTGAATATAGCTTAGTGACATTGTGCTATATTAGTTGTTGTGTTTGATGTTGTTGAGTTTAGTGCAATACTATTTTGACATTATGCTATATTAGTTGTTGTGTTTGATGTTGTTGAGTTTAGTGCAATACTATTTTGACATTATGATATATGTTGATTGTGTACGAAGGTAAAATACTTGAAAGTTTTGGTTAAATGGATAATGAAGAGCTAGATGGAATGGTGATGTCCACTTTGGAAACGTTTGATGTAGCTATGTCCGATGAATACAATAGAGAAACTCTTGAAATGTTAGATGCGGTAGGAGACAATGATACTCCACAATCATGTACATCGGCACAAGTTGAGAATGAAAATAGAGTTTTCAACAACACGTTGTGGGATTATCCCGGTTTTAATGATGTATCACATTGGATGGATAATATGGATGTTGACGAACATTTGATGGGAAATAGTGAATTTACTATGAACTCACTATGTAAGGGGATGTTGTTTGCATCAAAGGAGGATGTCATATATGCATGTCAGAAGTATTCAATCCTAAATAGAGTTGAATATTACACGTATAAGTCAGATGTGTCTAGACTTATACTACATTGTAGAGATGGAGCTAGTAAATGTGCATGGCTCGTTCGAGCAGTAAAAAAATCCAAGGCCGCTATGTGGGAGATCAGTAGATATGGAGAAGGACACACATGCGAGAAAGACATCATTCCAAAGGACAACACACATTTCAACAAGTCATTCATTGCAAAAGAAATAAATGGGATTATTCGAGAGAAATTGAGGCTTACTCCTAGAGCAATAAAGCAAATGATGTTCAAAAAATTTGGATACGACATCCCTTATGTGAAGGCATGGAAAGCACGACAAAAAGCCCTTGAAGATTTATTCGGAGATTGGAAGACATCATTTGGACACTTGCCTCGTTTTATGAACATATTGCAATTTACAAATCCCGGCAGTGCTGTATTTTGGCAGACAAGCCCGTTGCAAGGCGGCAACGTAAGTGTAGACAGGGTGTTCTGGGCTTTTGCCCCGGCGATTCAAGCTTTCGTGCATTGTCGACCCGTGATTTGTATTGATGGAACTCATCTTTACGGGAAATACAAAGGGGTTTTGTTAGTGGCCGTGGGCGTAGATGCGAACAACCATATCATTCCACTTGCTTATGCCTTGGTTGAAAGTGAAAATAACGATAGTTGGAGTTGGTTCATGTGTTGCTTAAGGGCTGGGGTAACAGACCGAAAAGAGCTTTGTGTTATTTCAGATAGGCACATTGGAATCGTAAATGCAATGAAATTACCGGATTGGGCACCACCTATGGCATATCATCGTGTATGTTCTAGACATCTTGTGAGTAATTTTAATATGCGGGTGAAGAACAAACAGTTGAAAGATTTCCTTGCACGAATTGCCCACCAAAACCAGAAGAAGAAATTCATTAAGCTTTTCTCCGATTTGAGGGAAAAATTGAAAGACAATGTTGAAGCCTTGAAATGGGTTGATGATTTGGTAACTGAAAAGTGGGCGTTGGCATATGATGAAAAAGGGCGTAGGTGGGGGTCAATGACCACAAATGCTTCAGAATGTTTTAACAACATTTTGAAAGGAGGTCGCGATTTGCCAATTACGGCGCTTGTACACTACACCTTCAAACAAGCAAATGAATATTTTACAAGGAGACGTGATCAGTACCAAACGACAAAAGGCATTTATTCTCCAACCATTGAAAGAAAGATAAATCATCTAAGGTGGAAGTGTACTGGCCATGAAGTCGAAATGTACGACCGCACGCTTGGTGTAGCCTCTATCACCACTGCCAGTCGACAGAATGTTCATATTGTAAATATCAATGCTGGTACATGCACTTGTGGAAAATGGGAGGCATTCCACTATCCATGTAGCCATGTGCTAGCTGTTTGCATGAGAGAACATTTGAGCGTGAGTGCATGTGTCGCACCGGAATTTTACATGGAGGCATATAATAGGACATGGTACCCGAAGTTCAATCCCATTCCAGATCAGGCATATTGGCCACCATTTGAAGGGCCTCAACATGTGCCGAATGTTCATTTCAAAAGAACTAAGGTGGGTCGTGAACCGACAAGAAGAAGACGCAATGAGATGGACTTTGGAGCATCTGGTGGTGCCAGCAGTTCAAGAGCATCTAAAGCTGGGAGAATAATGCGGTGTTCCAAATGCGGTCTTCTTGGCCATAACAAGAAGACGTGTGAAGCACCAACGCAGTAGTTTTACACATGCAGAGTATTATGCGTTTGTGGTATTGTATGACAATGTGGACTTTTTTGATTTAACCGTAATTTTAACTTAACCGTTGATACTTTTGTACATTAGGAGTAGTTGTAAATACTTTTGTACATAATATTTGTTTTCCATTTCGTATCAGCTATGCCGCGTGGTAGCCACATTCCTTCCTCATCGGGACATCATGCCAGCCCTCACCGTGACGCGCAGTATGACGATTTGTCCTCGATTGTCAACCCAGGCCCCATAGACGATTCATTGTTGAAATGGCAAGATAAGCACATATCTGGCGATTGTTGGCGTAATGGGGTACAATTGTATTTTCATTGCACGTGTATGATTTTTAGCATCTAAGGCATTCATTTGATTTTAATTACATGTGTGTGATTTGCAGGATTCTCATGTCTTGGAGGTACGCCGACATAATATGTGGGACTTGGATCCCAGGATATCAGAGATTGTTACACGTTCGGGGTTCTACCCGTGGACTTTAGTGCAGAACATGAAAGTCGATCACGGGTTCCTAACTGCACTGGTAGAGAGATGGAGACCTGAGACACATACTTTTCACTTGAGACCTGGGGAGATGACCTTGACTTTACAGGACGTTGGTGTGATCACTGCATTACCTGTGGACGGAAGGCCGGTGACCGGAAGCGAGGATGTGGTCAACTGGGATGCATTGTGCATGAGGACGCTTGGGACAGTACCACCACGAGGGAAGTCACGTACTAGTGTTCATCGTACGTGGTTCAAGAATAATATGAGCATTGTGCCGCCGGATGCGTCTGAGGAGGATTTACAGAGATATGCTCGAGCATATCTGTTATGTATGCTCGGTACATCACTCATGCCAGACGGATTGGGCAGTGATGTTTCGCTCCACTACCTCCAGTGTTTAGCTGATTTAGACTCCGTGAGCGGTTATAGTTGGGGCAGTGCTGTTCTGGCATTTCTATACAGGCAACTTTCCGTTGCATGCGAGATAGGTCATAGACATTTGACCGGTTGCACGGTTCTTCTCCAGTTATGGGCCTGGGAGCATATGTCTATCGGACGCCCGATGCGCATTCCGAGGGAACCAGTTCCAGGTATTGCTGCACTTGGATTCAGTAAATGGGACGGGCCGAAGACATATCGCGAGACTCCACAGCACGTGCTACTATTGTATCGAGACCAGCTAGATCGGCAGGAGTGTATTGATGTGGAGTGGATGCCATATACAGATGAGATTATTGCTTCACTACATCCTATGTGTGTCCAGGGACGCCACATCTGGATGGCTGAGGTACCATTACTATGCTTTAATATTGCAGCATGGCATTATCCATCGAGGGTGCTACGGCAATTCGGATTCCGACAGCCTATCCCACATATGCCACACCCTACTCACAGAGAGTTGCATTTGATCACAAGAAAGAAATCAAAGAAGGATTGGAGTAGAGAGTTGCATGTTTACGTGACGATGTGGAATAATAGGAGCCAGCATGTCGTAGACGGAGAAGTTGACACTCGTGGGGACGTGGGTTATCTGGAGGAGTACTATGCATGGTATAACACAGTTACCATTAGATTTATTCAGCCACCCAAGCCGAAGGATACGCCCATTCCATACCGACCGACTTCACACCAGACCTCGGCACATGTAACATTTCTTTCTTTTTCAAAATCTAATTCTATAACTTACATATATTTTGGACTGACATAATTGTCGATATTTTTCTAGGTACGTTCGTTGGTCAGATCTGGTCGTATGGCCGCTGAGATATTTGCAGATCATGTTCCCGAGAAATCTAAAAAGCTAGCGTACGATTTATTCCACGCTAGCTACGCTGATCTAGCGGAGCTTGGAGAGGAGAGAGCAATGGGAATTACACCGGTTCATCATGGTAGGAGCAATTTTTTTGTTCTTTTTCCATATTTCTAGTATTGTTAGCTAATACTGGAGATGCATTTTTTTGCAGATACTGCTGCAGGCCCATCTCACGAACCGGTATCCGGAGATCCAACTTTAGCTGATCAAGGCCCTTCTCAAATTACTCAAGCACAAATTCAAGATGATGATCAGCTACGACTTAGGAGGAGCCAAAGGATAAAAAAACCAGTACGAAGGTCGATGGACCGGTTATTCCTTAGATTGACATCATCAAACTGCATTACACTTTAAGAATTTTTTCAGAATTTTTCCAGATAATTTTCTAATTACAGTAATCTAAATCTTAACAGTAAACATTCAAGAATCATTTATATAAAAGTCAGATTAAAATTATAGTGCGGCTTAATAACACACAAAGCCCTAATCTCAAACTCAGAGGGTCTGAGTTTTGAAACACAACAAACCGCTACTGCGAGTAGCGGTTTGACTAAAAAATTTCGGTCAAACCGCTACTACGAGTAGCGGTTTGTGGAATTCGTACACCTCAGCGCCAACTCATCGACCAGTCAGCATTTCAAATTGAAAAATTAAACAAACCGCTACTGGGAGTAGCGGTTTGTCAAAAAGGTGGCATTTCGGGAACTAAGTTTAGAAGTGTGGCACTTCGTGGCAACTTTGAAAATTTTTCAAACAATAATAACATACATTTATGATTGAAAGATGTGTAAAAACATTAAACACGTGTTTCACATTAATATATCATAAATTGTAATAAAAACATTAAATACGTTGTTTGGTTCGAAGCGAGCGAGACAAGCCAAATCGCGCACGATCTGTATGCCGACGAATTTCTTCTCACCTTCGCTGACTATTGACTTAGTCCAATATGCCACCAGCTCTCATTTGCTTAGTGATGTTGATTTCTCATGAAGCGGTGTGATGGTGGCTATCTATTCTTGACTTTGTAAGGATCCTAGTGTAAAACAAAATTTTGGACCCGATAAAAATATTTTTTTATATATAATCAAAATAAATACACAATTAAAAATATAATTAATAATCTGAATGAAATTTGTAAATTCTAACAATAATAAATATATTCCTTCTTCAAATTTACAAAATAAGAATTTGTAATATTTAAAGAATTGACAACTGTTAAAATCAAAGGAATATAAAATAAGGAATTGTAAGAGTATATTTACGTTTACGTGACGAGAAGATGTAATTTCGCATTAGAAAAGTAAAACAAAATACGATGTAAGAAGAGGTGAGGGTTAATAAATGTTTGTAATTGTAGACAGGATTTTATTAGTATATTTTATTCAATTAAATATTTAGTTACTAGAAATACTTATAAAAATAATTTTACAATAGTTAATTATGCTATTTAAAATTTTTAGTTTGCAAGAATATTTTTAAATACTTATATATGTTATACATTTTTTTAATGGAAAGTAGGCCTTTGTCCTCGGTTCCTTAATATGTATTTATAATTAAAAATTCATACAATACTTGTTTAATTATTTTCGGCCATATCTAACATCAATCCAATCATGTTCAACATTCTCTTCATCTTCAAATTATGCCCATCTAATGGACGCAAGTATCCGCTGAACGCATCCTGACACCTGACCACCGCTGCAAACGCAAGCATCGCTGAGTTCCTCGACTGAGCCACCTTCCGTTGTCTAAAAAAGCTTCTTATGGTCTGCGCATACGTTATCACGTTCTCATACATAGTATGACAAATTCTAAGTGCATCTTGATCCCCTTGATCTAGGTTGATCAAATCTTGAACTTTCATAAGCGCAGCTGTCGCGTTATTGCCGGTTACGACACTTGTTACGTCAACCAGGTTTTGGAGGGTTGCCCGTGGACTTGCACTGGCTGGATATGACACGAGGAGATTTATGCAAAACGACGGGAAGTCTGTTTGTTGGCAGATGTTGCTAATCAAAGGAGTTTGCGATGTTGCGAGTTTTGAGACAATGACAACGTAGATTATAACAATCAAGAACCATATATGGCCGATGGAGATGTATGATTTTGATGAACTCATGTTTGGTTTTCTCCGAATTCTAGTGACACTTTGTTTCAATCCAAAAATGAAACTCTCATATATATATTATAGATCCAATTAAACAGATTGTTCCACTTTAATATATCAAAAGATGTGTAAAACATTAAACACGTGTTTCACTTTAATATATCATAAATTTTAGTAAAAATATTAAATATGTTTATTGGTTTGAAGCGATCGAGACAGCCAATTCGCGCACGATTTCTAAAAATATAAGTAATAATCTAAATGAAGATTTGTAAATTCTAACAAACATAAATATGTTCCTTCTTCACATCCGCAAAATAAAAATTAGTAATATTTATTAGAAGTAGATAAAAGAATTGACAACTATTAACAATAAATTCAATCAAAACTTTGTGAAATCGTAGGAATATAAAATAAGGAATGGTAAGAGTAAAAAATAATATATTTATGTTTACAAAACTGGAAGATGTAAATTCGCATTAGAAAAGAAAAAAAAGTTTGACTTAAATACAAAGTAGGAAGGTGAGGGTTAATAATAACATTTGTAATTGTAGCTATTCTTTTATTTGAATTGTTTTATTTAGTTACATAAAATATTTTTACAAATAGGGATTTCATACTGCTATTAATTTTGCAAAAATATTTTTGGAAAATCGAAGGACGATAAGCTCCGAGGAAGAAGCTATGGTGTAAGTATCTCTTTCGTGATCCCCTTCAATTTTTTGATGCTCCTTACTCTGTTTTTCTCATCCGGCATTGGATATGTTAGAAAACAAACCTAAGGAGTTGATATTTCTTAGGGCTTATTTCCGAGCTTCAATGTTAAAGACATGTCCTTGCCGGAGCTGCAAATACAAAACGTTCAACAAGCTCATAATCATCAAATTGAAAGTTTGGAGAAAGTCTAAAGCGTATGTTATTGACCAATGAACGGCAATGTTATGGGTTATATAACCCTAATACAAGCAAAAGATAAAAAGACTAAAATAGTCTTAAACTAACATTATACTATGCTAATATCTTCTCAAACTCACGATGCTATATCAATAAGCATTGAGTGTTTGTCAGCTAAGAAGCGGAAGCGCGCAGTGGAATGTGCCTTTGTGAACAAATCAGCAATCTGAAGAGAAGAGGGAACATAAGGCAATGCGATCGTACCGAGTTGTAAATGATGACGAGTGACATGACAATCAATCTCAATATGCTTGGTTCGCTCATGAAAGACCGAGTTACGAGCAATCTGAATGGCACTCGATTATCACATTATAGCGGCATAGGATGATGGAGAGTGACACTCATATCAGTAAGTAACCAGCGTAACCAAACAATCTCACATGTAGTCGTGGCCATAGCGCGATACTCAGCTTCGGTGGAAGAGCGAGAAATGACATCATGCTTCTTGCTCTTCCAAGAGATGAGAAAATCTCCAAGGAAAATATAAAATTCAGTGGTGGACTTGCGATCGGTAGGATCACCAGCCCAATCGGCATCAGAGTAGGCACGCAGCTCTAATGAAGAGGATGAAGGAAACAATAGGCTCTGAAACTGACTACCACGAAGATAAATGAGAATACGAAGAACGGCAGCCCAATGGACTGTGGTGGGAGCAGTGACAAATTGACTGACAACATGAACAGCATGCGCAATATCGGGACGAGTAACTGTGAGATAAACCAAGCTCCCTACCACCGTGCGGTATAGACTAGGATCAGGTAGAGGAGACCCATCAGACTGAGAGAGTAGCGAGCATTGGTTTCAAATGGAGTGTCAACAGTCCTGTTGTCAGTGAGACGAGCACGCTCAAAGAGATCTGACACATACTTCGACTGCGAGAGAAGGTAGCCGGATAGAAGGCCACCTCTATTCCCAAAAAGTAACGCAATGAACCCAGATCTTTCATAGCAAAGCACCAAGCCAGGTCTAACTTCAATGATCCAATTCCATCAGAATCATCACCGGTAATAATCATATATCAACATACAAGGACAGAAGGATGCGACCTGCACTTGTACGCTTGACAAATAAAGCGGAATCATGTTGGCTGGGAAGAAAGCCAAGGGAGGTGATCACTGTGGAGAACTTCTCAAACCAAGCTCGAGGAGCTTGTTTGAGACCATAGAGAGCTTTGCGCAGCCTGCACACATGACCGGGTTGGTGCTCAACACCCGGAGGGGGTGTCATATATACCTCTTCGTGAAGATCACCATACATGAAGGCATTCTTGACATTCATCTGAGATATTTTCCACTGATGAATGGAAGCAACGGCTATCAGCGTGCGGATGGTGGTCATTTTTGCAACTGGCGCAAAAGTCTCTTCATAATCCATACCATATTCCTATGAATAACCCTTAGCAACAAGACGAGCCTTGAACCGCTCCACGGACCCATCCGATTTGGTCTTGATCTTATAGACCCAACGCGAGCCAATGGCTCGCTTCCCTGATGGCAACGGTACGAAATCCCATGTGTGGGTTTGATGTAGAGCAGTAAATTCCTCAGCCATAGCAGCCTACCAAAGGGGATCAACAACAGCCTCTCTGTAGGATAAAGGCTCAGACAAAGAGTGAAGAGACACAAGAAATGAAACAAAGGAAGTAGAGTACGCAAAATCGGGAAGTTTAGTGGACTTACGAAGACGAGTGGACTGACGCAGAGAAGAATGATCCACAATCTCTTCGGATGGCTGAGCAGTCGTAATAGGGGAAGTCGGAGGTGTGTGTGTCAGTGGGTATAGCCTCATCGGTGTCAGTATCAAAAGGATCAATACAAAGAAGATCTGACTGAGTCATGTGATGAGAACTAGCGAGGACTTCTGACTAATACCATAACCTAAAAAGACACACAAGGCAGACTTAGGAGACAATTTATCGCGCTCGACGTGAGGTCGAAACACGAAACAAGTGGAGCTAAACACAGGAACAATTTATCGCGCTTAGTGATGTTGATTTCTCAGGAGGTGGTGTGATGGGGGGGGGGGGGGGGGGGGGGCTATTAGGATCAGGTATGTTCCTGAGTTTTTAAGGGTCCTGCTGTAAAATAAAATTTTGGACCCATAAAATTAACATTTTTATATATAATAAAAATAAATACACAATTGAAAATATAAGTAATAATCTAAATGGAGATTTGTAAATTCTAACAAAAATAAATATGTTCCTTCTTCAAATCCGCAAAATAAGAATTTGTAATATTTATTAGAGTTAGATAAAAGAATTGACAACTGTTAACAATAAATTCATTCAAAACTTTGTGAAATCGAAGGAATGTAAATAAGAATGATTGTTGTAAATTTTAGTTTTTTGTTTAAGCTAAAACATTGAGTTTTGGTTTGGTACATTGAGAGTCGTTGATTTGGTTTATTGTTGATCCAACGGTGAAAGGAAATGCCTATAGAAGGGAGATTGCATCAGAGTTTTAGGGCACGGGAAAAAGAAAAAGAAAAAGCTGTGTTCTTGAGATCTGAGCACAACGAGAGCAAGAAGAAGTGCATCCTTGGTGCGTGAAGGTTGGCTTGAGAGCTGAGGCCGATGAAGGTTGCAGAGGAGGCTGCTGGAAGAGGGATACTCCTGCTGCGGGTGGCTGGCTGGCGGGTTCTATGGTGTCACTCCCTTAAAGATTAGGGCATCGCGCAGGATGGCCCGGTGACGTCTGGATCTGGCCAAGGGAGCCACGCAAGTCAACTTTGCTGGTTGTAGCTTTCTTGAGTAGCGCAGTGTAGGGATTGCAGCATAGTATTTCTTGTAATTTATAGGCCTGGTTGTAAACTTCTACCTGGTTAATGCATCGTTCTAAGCCTCCGAGTTCAGCGTGAATGTAAGCTTGTTCACAAGCCGAACGACAATAAAAATTGTTGTGTTCTTGCGTGCTAGTTTATTGTTTTTTGTGGCTGGTAGAATTGGCAGGTTTTGGTTGTTTCGGTGTGCTGCTGTATTGATTTTATTAGAATAGTAGGAATTACTACAGTAAGAGTAAAAAATAACATATTTAAGTTTAGGTGACAAAAAGATGTAAATTCGCATTAGAAAAGTAAAATAAAGTTTGACATGAATACAAAATAGGAAGGTGAGGTTTAACAGTGTTTGTAATTGTAGACAAAACTTTATAAGAATTGTTTTATTCAATTAAATATTTAGTTACTAGAAATACTTAAAAAATATTTTTATAGTAGTTAATTCTGTTATTTAAAATTATTTTGCAAGAATATTTTTAAATACTAATATATGTGATACATTTATTTTGATGGACAATAGGCCTTTGTTCTAGGTTCCCATACCTCAAGGAGGACATGCGTGGATGGTTGGTTTGTGCATGTTCAAATTATACACTATAACATGTATTTATTATTGAAAATTCATACAATACTTGGTTTATTTATTTTCTATGCGGCCATATTACACATAATTATAATCATGTGCCACAATCTAAGGAGCACCAAATTATTCTCATGCAATGGATGCTCGTGTCCAATGAACGCATCGCGGCACCTGCCCACTGTTATCATTCCATGGAAAGCTGAATTACTCGATTCAGCTACCCTCCGATGTTTCCAATGTTCCCTTACGTTCTTCGCATCTTGCAACGCGTTTTGATACATATGAAGACAAACTCTAAGAGCATCTTCATCCACTCTATCTCTGTTGATCATAGATTGAACTAGCCTAATCGAAGTTGTCGCGTTTCTGATTGTTAAGACACTTGTTATTTTACCCAGCGTATGGAGGGTTGCCAGTGGGCTTGAGCAGGCTGGTTGTGACATAAGAAGATGTATGCAAAACGGCGGGGAGCCTGTACGGTGGCAGATGTTGTTTATTAATGGAGTTTGCGATGTTGAGAGTTTCGAGACGATGACGACGTAGATTATAACAATCAAGAACCAAATATGGCCGATGGAGATGTATGACAGTGATGAACTCATGTTCGCTTTTTTTCCGAATTATAGTGACACTTTGTTTCAACCCAAAAATGAAACTCTCATATATATTTATACATCCTATTAAACAGATTGTTCCACTTTAATATATCAAAACATGTGTAAAAACATTAAAAACGTGTTTCACTTTAATATATCATAAATTATAATAAAAACATTAAACACGTTGTGTGGTTCAAAGCATAGATGGAAGTGGGTCGAGCCACGGGTCTTTCTGGTACAAAATTTCTTAACTCACGCGAGTTAGGGTTGGGTTTGGTCGAAACGAAAACAAGCTGGGTTAAGTAAAAGAATCTGAACCCAGCCCGACCCACGGGATATAAGTCAGCTCGCCACGAACGAGCTGAATTGGGTTGACCCACGAGTTGGACACATGGGTTGGACCCATGGGTTGGACTCACAAGTTGAGCCAACGGATTGGACCCACGAATTGAGGGTTATTGTACAAGGGTTTAGGGATTTGAAGTATAGAGTATAGGGTTTAAGATTTAAGGAACTTGTACTTGTACATATATTTTTTATCTAAATTATATTTAGAAAATAGTAGTAAAATACTTGTGAGTATAGAAAAAATTATTCTTTTAAGTTTAATTAGAAACCCGCTCATTTATTAATTGGGACCTAAACATCCTGGTTCGAGGTAAGTACATATTGATGGCTAAAGTCTAACACAAACGCTAAGTGTCTAAACTGGAACTTTATAAATAGTTAAATCTTACAAAAGCCTAACACCAATTGATTATAAAACATGCTAAAAAGATAATGATAAATTATTCTATTTCATCTCTAGTTTCATAATCAAAATTTGTTTTACTGTCTTTTTCTCTTCTTTCAGCAGCAAGCCAATCTTTTAGGCAAATTCCCATTTCAATTGAAGTATCATTCAAACGTGATCTTTTGTCATCCAATACCCTTGTACCTGCAGAAAAATAAGTTTCGGACGCCACAGTTGACATCAGAGCGGTTAGTAGGTTCCTAGCCATAGCAGATAGTATAGGCCTAGACATAGGTTTAAACATAAGAATTCTTTTTTGCATCACCCAATCAATATCAATCTAATGACCAGTTAAACAAATATATCCATATCCAAAAGGAGAACAAATATCAGATGTTAGAGAAATCATACATTTTATATCTAAAAACATATTACTTAGCGTTTATTTTTTAAGGTTAAATGTACGAAAATCATCTTCTCGAATAGTTTTTCGTGAACCCCCTTAAAATATGGTGTAAATATTTTTTAATAAAAACTAATAAACTTAGGATCATCACCCATTGAAAAAGGTTGTTCGACCTCTATTATATATTTAGCTAGACCAATACGAACTTTAGCTTCTGAGTAATGTCATGTTTGTCCCGGTTGTTCACGAGGTTGTGCACTACCAGTTCCGAAGGATTCACCAACTAAAGTAGTTTGGTTAGACTCAATAACTCAATTCGGATGTTTTTTAGCAATATGCCTTGAAAACGTACATGTACCCCCTCCCACTGAAATTTTATACTCTTGTTCACATTATTACATTTGGCAAATCGTACATTATCTTTCCAAATGATTTTAAAATAAACCCAAACTGAAGATTTATATATGTGTTCATTTCTCCTAGAGGTAGATGTGGATGATGGTGTGATGGTATGAAAGTGTGAGTATTCGGTAGTGAGTAGTTTGGAGCTTCGTCCATCCTTGGAACACTATCCACATGTTCACTTTTTCCACGTCATTCTCATCATTGGGAAAAAGATATTCGAAGTTAGAGAGATTAAAATTTTTCATGAAAAACAAATGCAACAAATACAACAACAATTAATATCTAAATAGCAAAATAAAATATACCGAAATGAAGATTTGAGCTTTAAGATTTGATAAGTCCGTTGCTTGCAAACTTGAGACTTGAGCACTTGAGAAGAAGAGAGGTTTTAGAGAGTTGTCGGTGTGCAAAATATGATATAAGCATGAGGTATTTATAGAATTCGGGAATGAGATCAAAATTTTGAAATTTTGATATTTTTCAACTTCCAATGGCTATATTTTGAATTTTAGCCCGCGGGTCGAGGTCGTGGGTGCGTGGGTCAGGGCTGGGCTGGGTCGAACCCGGACTGGCTCGAATTTTTTTTTTTGACGGACCAAGCCAGAACCGCGTGCTGTAACCCAGCCCACTCGACCCATGAGTTGATGTGTCCGGGCTGGGTCGGGCCAGCCCACGACCCACACGAGCTGGCCCACGGATTGTCTAACCCACTTCCGTCTCTAGTTCAATGCGAGCGAGATAAGCCATATCGCCGCGATTTGTATGTCTGCGACTTTCTTCTCACCTTCGCCGGCTTTTGGTTACTCCGATATGCCACCAGCTCTCATTTGCTTAGTGATGTTGACCCTTAAAAGGTCGTTTCCTGACTTTTTAAGGGCATCTGCACCCGTCCAAGCAATTTCTCAATTTGAGAACGTTCTCGACAGATTGAAATGCAACGATTTGGAGGAAAAGATGGAGAAGGAAGAACGTCCTCGAAGTCGATCTTGACTGGATCGTCCAGAAGATCAATCCAGGAGAGAGAAGGCCAGTGGGAAAGGAAGAACTGTCACGTGCAAATCACGTGGCAAGTTGATTTTTTTAATCCAACCGGTTGATCTGGTCCGTTAGATCAGATCTAAATTTGATATAACGATTCAGATTTATTTCTAACCTGATTTAAGCCAAAAAAATATGGAAAAAATATGGAAAAAATATTTTTTTTATTATCTAAAAAAACTATTATAAAAATTATTAAAAATGTGAATAGTAATAGAAATATCTCTTCGAGATAATTATGGATGCATAAAAAGTGTAGATTGCTATTACTGTTTGTTGAATAGTAACAGGAATTGCTTCTCGAGATATTTCTCAACGAGATAGAACTTCCTCAACGGGTGCAGATGCTCTAAGGGTCCTACTGTAAAATAAAAGTTTAGACCCCATAAAATTATTATTTTTATATTTATAATAAAAATAAATACACAATTATAGATTTAATTAATAATCTCAATGAAGATTTGTAAATTCTAACAAAATAAATATGTTCCGTCTTCAAATCCGCAAAATAAGTTGTAATATTTGTTAGAAGTAGATAAAAGAATTGACAATTGTTAACAATAAATTCATTCAAAACTTTGTGAAATCGAAAGAATATAAAATAAGAAATGGTAAGAGTAAAAAATTCGCATTAGAAAAACAAAATAAAGTTTGACTGAATACGAAGTACGAAGGTGAGCGTTAACGACATTTGTAATTGCAGCTATTCTTTTATTAGAATTGTTTTATTAAGTTATTTGAAATACTTATAAAATATTTTTACAAATACAAATAGGGATTTAATTCTGCTATTTAATTTTTTATTTTGCAAAAATATTTTTACATACTTATATATATTACCCATTTATATTGAGGGCCCCTTGAGGACATGGGTTCTAGATCGTTGATTTATGTGCCCATACCTTAAGGTCGGGGTTGATTAGAACATGTTTGGATGGTTGGTATATGTATGTTCAAAATGTGCATAATAATATGTATTTCTAATTTAAAACTCATATAATAATTTATTTATTTATTCTCTATTCGGCTAAATTACACAGGATGTGTTCTATATCAATTATATTTCGAGAAATTAGTAAATATCAGTAATATTAATAAATGACAATAAACATTAGTAAACTAAAGTTAAATAAAGATTTGTTTTTTTAATAATTTAAAAATAAATAAGACAAACATGGTCCAACCATATTTAAATTTAATATTCGACTTGAAAATACAATAATATTATATTTATTTGAGTATAGATACTAAAGTCTAAATCTTTTTATCTTCCTCCATTATATCTTTTACTTAATTTTCATGATTTGATTGCATAATTTCAGATGCTATCATGTTTCACATATGATTCATGTGCTCTTTTTTAACAACATCGAATGATTTGATAAGGTCATTCTTTTAAAACACGGAATAAGCTCTTTGATAAAATTAAATTTTGGAGTCCATCCAAATCCATGGGCTGGAGAATTCTATGAAAAGAATAAGGAAGTTATTCCTTCCGAGAAGCATCTTTTTTTTTTCACTATCAGTAATTCTTGGTGATAATTTTAAAATCAATGATAAATTACCAAAAGCAAAAAATTTGTAGAAATAAAAAATGTATTCAGACAAGTTTTTTTGCTTGCTAAAAACATAACCAATCAAGACATACTTGACATCTCATTCTTAGAAAAAATTTATCCTTTAAAACAAGTCGATAAGAAAGGTATTATAGAAACTTTTGAAGGAAAAGATATCTCCTTAGTACTTATCTCTGAACCTTTTAATATAGGTTATGCATAGTATCTATAATGATATATCCTTAAAGGAAAATCAATTGTATTTTCTAAAACAAGAACTAAGTCTTATGATTGTCGAAGACAAACTTAAAAATCCTAAATTACAAAATAAGATTAAGATATTAATCAATCAATACTAAATAGATATTTGTAGTGACTATCCAATGTCTTTTGGGATATAAAAAAACATATTGCTTCTCTTTCCTATGAAGAAAATTTTAATGAAAACTAAATTCCTATCAAAACCAGACCCTATCAAATGAATACAGAATATTTACAATCATTCAGAAAGGAAATTGACTCCTTGTTACAAAAAGACTTATAAGTCCTTCACAATCTACATGGTCATGCACTGCTTTTTTTATTAATAAAAATGCAGAAAAAGAAAGAGGTATTTCCTAGACTAGTTATAAATTATAAACCTCTTAATAAAGTTTTGAAATGGATCAGATATCCTATTCCAAATAAAAAAGACTTACAGGGTATATGACTATATTATCTTCTCAAAATTCGACTTAAAATAATTTTTGTTATGTTTGTTCATACGTAATCCTCTTTATTCGTCTTCATTTGAGCAATTTATTTGAGCATATAATTAGTAATGCACTGTTGTGTTTTCAGACATGTAAGTGCATTTTATTGGTTTGAAACCGATTTCAAAATTGTGCTTTATAAACTAAATTCAAATGGGTAATGTTACGGTGACATTTTTTGGTGCGAGTTGAAATTTAAGGTGCAAAATTTCGTTTCAACAGTTGTTGTATCTTGAGAAACAATTGCTCATCAAAGCACCCGTGGGAATGCAATAATGTTTTAAGGAAATCATCGAACGAGCTTCAACTGTGCCTATTCTGCTTTGATCATTTCATATTACAAAATAGTTATTTTTTCATAATAATTATATGTTTTATTTGTCTGTACAATCTGTCTACACTCATATTCCCGTAACTTGTACATTATTACTAACAATTTTATACATCCACGACCAACAACTCTCACATCTACACCGTCTTTGGTTAGTATAGACTCTATCGAAGATTTGTTCGACCTGATTCACAATCCTGGTGTTCAGACTATTGGAATATATTATTGTTACTTAGGTTCTTGTTGAACCATATCAGGTTAGTGTGTGACAGGATACACTAAGAAGAGAGTGGGCGTAACTCATGTTGTTTTGCTGTCGATTTGAAGGCGTCACAGTGCAGATCCGAGTCATAATGAACTCGACATGAACGTAGCACCTTCTGGTATGAACCAAGGTAAAACCCATATCGTCACTTCTTCTTTTTTTTGCATTGATTTGTTAATTGCTAAGTTGTTATAGTCTATGCATGTGCTAGATTAGTAGGATGTAGTGCTAGGTAGCTTAGATAGATTCACTATGGTATTCCTTGTGAGGTACAAATAGTTGGGCTTGTCGAGGCGAGTGCCTATGACTGCAAGGGAGACTTTGGTGTATTGAGCCTGAAAATAAACGTGTTGTTGGCACAGTAAAAAGTCTCGGCCGCACAAGAGCCAACAATAGAAAATGGACAGAGGATTAGAAAAAGTGAAAAATGGAGATTGATGAGGCCTTCAACCTCCTCATCCCGACCCTGGCTAATCCAGTGCTCAAAAAGGTTAGTACCACTGTCGGACATATTAAAATGTGGAGTAAACTATTCAGCCTTTACTCTAATAAGTATGAGCCCAATCTATCTTGTCTTAAAGCCTATGTGTTTGTCTTTAAGAAGGATAGTTGTAGGACAACTGATGAGAACCTTGATGCTTTTTTTAAAAAATTATTTTGTTTGGACCCGATCACAGTATGATGATACACTTTTCGACTCAGTCATTCGTAGTGACTCAAAATTTTCTATCAGTGTTTGGAAATGCATCTAAATGACTCTCTTGTCACCTTTGTAGGACTTCTGCATGATTATCCATGCATCGTGAGATATAACCGCAGTTGATTTTTTTTAAATATTGGTTTCTCATAGCTCGAAAGATCCCACATAATGCTTTCAGATCTCTCTTAAGAGTTTCCTCCAATAAATCTTTTTCTTCCTTTTAAGCTCGTCAAATGCTTGAAAGATCGCACATAATGCTTCGCCACCTATTCATGTGTAGCTCATTTGAACCAAACTTCATAAATATTGGGACAAAAAAATACCATCTCTTAGATAGACAAATTTTTAAAATTACTCCCGTCGAATTTTGTTATATGCAATAGAATACTGTTAGACATGTTTGACCCAAAATATGAAAATATCACTCCTGATATTTTATATACAACTCTAGCTCCGAAGCCAGACATAGAATAAATCTAATTTCTCAGGATCAATATAAACATAAAACACTAATTTTAATGAAGTTTTGTCAAAAATACTTGACAAACAAGATTAAAAATAACCCGTAAAATAGGAAACGGAATAAATTTTAAAATGATTAAAAATTAACATAATACTTTTTTATTTGTTCTCTACTCAGCTGCATTACACATAACTATAATCATTCGCAACAGACTATCCACCACTGTATCAACCCCATCCAATGGGTAACTGTATCCTATAAACGTATCCCGACAGGTAGCCACGTCATTAATTCCTTGGCGCGCCTCGAACTTCGACTGAGCCACCTCCCCATTTGCCCAAAATAGCCATATCTTCCTTGCATTATCTTTCAAATCCTTATATGCACGATAACAAACATTGAGCATTTCTTCTACCGGGCTCCTAAATCTTATTCTAATGATCATCCTCTCAACATCATCCTTCACGGCCGTCACGTTTTGTAAGAGTTTATCACTAGTTACGCAACCTAGATCATAAAGGTTTGCATTTGGACTTGCGCTAGTGGGGTCGGACATGAGTACTTGTCTACAGAAATCCACGAAGGTTGTTCGATGACAGATGTTGTTAATCAATGGAGTTTGCGATGATACGGGTTTTGAGACGATGATGACATAGATTATGACAATAAAGAACCAAAAACAGCTTACAAAGATGTATGACTGTGATGAACCCATTTTTTATTTCTTCATGTTTGTAGTAATACTTTGTTTCAAACCAAAAATGAAGCTCGATATATATATGTCCATTATATAAAACATTTTAATGGGTCATAAAGTTTATTAAAAACGTTAAACACGATTTTTCACTCTAATATATCCTCAAACTGCATTAATTTAAATAAAAACACATCATATAAAAAATTAAATTGAATGACATATTTATCTTATTTAGTTCATGTATTAGGAAATATATTAGAGTTTTTTCAGCCATTTTGATTTTATGGATTTCATAAGAAATTTGAGTGAATCTTTAAATCTTATTTGATAAACACCGAGTATTAGAGAATAATATAGTAACTAATTACTTTTGTATCCTTTTGCATTTATTAAATCGAATTGATTATAGCTCGAGATTGATAATTTTCGAGCCGAGCTCGAGCACCTGAAAATTTAAACGAGTCGAATTCGAACATGAATATTTAGGCTCGACGAGTTCGAGTTCGAGTTCGAGGACGAATACAATATATTTCTAATCGAGTCGAGTTCGAGCTTCACACTGCTCAGCTCGACTCAACTCATTTGCAGCCCTAGTGCTACTTTGTTTCAAACTAAAAGTGAAAGTCTTATATATACATCATATTAAAATTAAACACATTTTCCACTTTAATATAATAAAAAATATTAAAAACACCGTCACACTTTAATATATTCATAAAATGCATTAATATAAAGAATTTGAAATGCATTGATAGACGCGTAAAATTTAAGAGTTTATTTATTTTATTTACTTTATTTTTATATAATTTGAGGAGTTCACTATCGGACTGGATCGGTAGGTTGATTCGTTCATTTGACGCAGCGGTGCATCAATATTTGGTGCATATCTGCAACGTGGATTTCACGGTAGGGCAGCAGAGGTTGGTGGAGTTGCGTCTTAAGGTAGGTGGGCTAGGCATTTCGGTAGGGAACGACATGGCCCTCTCGGCTGCCGTTGCTTCCTTGGTGCAGGCAGGGGGCTGTGGGAGATGCTTACGAGGGACTCATTCTCTTCTTCAAGGTGTGGAGTTTTGCTGGAAGAATGAGATTTGAGGTACCTACCCTAGTTGGTTTAAAGGAGCTGAGATCGAATGCTAACCCACAACAGTAGTTTACCGGGTTGGCCGCTGAGTCATTAGGGAAGAGATCAAGAGGCGGGGAGGAGCCCGAACAAAGACCCTGGTGAATACGGTTTCTATGTCCGGTAGCGGTATTTGGACTACAACGATACCTACGCCTTTCTCTGGGCTTCGTATGAACCTACCGGCGTATTGTTTAGCCCTCAAGTACCGTACCAGTCACAATGTGTTCACCGTTTCTCGCGCTTGTGCGGCCTATAGAAGTTTGCACACTTCTGATGCGGCCGATGATCACGACTCCCATTGCTCCGGGGAGAGGAGGAGGATTCGGAGGCATAACGCAATGAGAGCCGCTTTGTTCACTTTTTTAGGGAGGCTAATTTAGGTTCTAGGCTGGAGGTAGCTCGTCTTCTTGCCATGGGAGAAAAGCCAGCGGACATTTTGGTGTCGCCGTGGGATGGAGGTATATATCTTTGTATGGATGTGTCCATTGTCTCCCCCTTTGTGGGGGCAGAGGTATGGCTAGAGTCAGAGGAGGCAGCTAGGAGAGGAGAAGATCTCTAAGTGTCATTTTTCAATTCATTTTCTTTAATTCTTATCTTCCATGATGTATATCACTATTCACAATATTATTTTATCAAATATGAATTCATTTTAATAAAACTCAATTATTTATTGCAATGCAATTAATGCACTTTAGGTTTTAGAAGATTTGACATTGTATGTATCAATGCACTTTATGATTTTATGATATTTGACCTAATATGTAGCAATCCACTTTGCTAGTTTTTATCTACAACAAAAACTCAATGCACTTTGACATTATATATTATTTTACTTTTAGTAGTTTATCTGTAATTTTTTCTGCTAAAATCTAGACCACTTTTTAAAAAAAAAATCGAAAAGACAAAGCCGATGAAAATTATGATAATTTTGTTTACTCCAAGCATGCAACCATTTCTTTTAATGTTCACATAAAGTTTGTGTAATTGTTCCCTTTTTTAATTCTACCCGATATTTTTTTGGATCAAATAATTTTATAAATAAAACTGCTTGTGACAAAAATGTTACTAAAAATTTTCACAAATGTTTATTTTTTAATGAAAGTTTATTATTATTATGACATTTTACTCATTTTCATAATTCTAATATTATTAAATTTTCACTACATAGCAGCAATATCAGACATCACAAAAGCCATAGTAAACAATCTCCTTAAAATCATGTTATTGGCCTTCAATGGCGACTCCCCTTCCCTAAACACCGCTTCGCACTCCGCCACCTTATCAATCCCCCTTTTCGCCTGCACCTTCGCGTCCATGAGCCTCCTCAATCCAAAATATAACGGTAACTGATACGTGCAATCCACCAACGTGTTGTACGCTTGAAGGCAAGCTTGGAGTTTGTCAAATCGCTGCTCACTTTGATGATATGTCAACATTTCTTGAATGTGAAGTATAGAACTAGTCACATTGAGGGCGATGAAGTTGCAAGTGATCAGTCCTAGTTCGTGCAATTTCGCATTTGGGCTTGCGCTGATTGGATCCGACATGAGTATATGTCTGCAGAAATTAACGAAGGTTGTCCGGTGACAAATTTTGTTGATCAATGGGGTTTGCGATGATGCAGGCTTCGTGGCGATGACAGCATAGATTATGACAACGAATAACCAAAGGGAGATGTAGGAAGGTGATGTCATTTTCGATTTTTTCACCTTTCTACAATAACTTAAGCTCTCATTTATATATAAAGCATATTAAAATTTTAAACATGTTTTTTTTTAATTTTAATACATGCATTACATTAAAACATTAAACACGTTATTTCATTTTAATATATATCTATAAGGGAGTGGATCGAAGTGCATTAATATAAAAAATATAAAGTGTAAATATAAATGTAAATTAAATGAACACGTAAAACTTTTATTCAATTTAGTTTGATTTATTAAGATATAAATCTAAATAATATTTTTTCATGATTTGTGTTTGAATTTTTTAAGAGATTTGAGTGAGTTTCGTGATTAAATAAATAAAAAATAATATTTTAAATATTAAATATTATGTCATTTTATAAAAGTCCAATATTGATTGTGGGCTACATAAATCATTCGAAGCTTATTGGATCGAAATGTTCGAAAATAAAATTTGGCTCTATGCAGAGGCCCAATTGGTCTTTTTTATTTTAATAATATTTTATTTAACACCATTCTAACTCAAAGAGTGCTGCTTGCTATGAATTAAAAATTACAGAAGTCAAAGTAAAGAAGTAACTCAACTACCTGTTTAATATATCTTACAATTAAACGGGAGAATGATGAGAGTAGGGAAGATGTTGTCGACACCCTAAACATTAATGTCATTGAACACTTTACGGATAGATATACCGAAATAGTAAAAATATTATGACGCTGTTACAAAACTTGATAAAACACTAACTGACTTTAGATATTATATAAACACTTTTCTTAGTAGAGTTATAGAGCTCCCGATAAATAATAGTTCCCACTGAAAGTCAAAATTTATTAACAGATCCCCCAGTTTATTTGGTTATCATATCTCGGCTATATTACACATAAGTACAAACATTCGCAACAATCTCTCGACCACCAAATTATTCGCGTCCAATGGACACTTGTCATTTATGAATGCATCCCGGCACTCAACTATCGCATCAATCCCCTGGCGCGCCTCGGTCCTTGCCTTTACCACCATCTTAAATTTCCATAATAGACGCATTTGCTTGGCATTCTCCAATAATTTCCAGTACGCGCCGTGACAAATTTGAAGCTTTTCTTCAACCCGGCTACTAGAACTTTCCATGATCGTCTCCTCGATTCGCCCGATCAAGCCCGACACGTTTTGGAATGTTCGGTGACTTGTTGTGATGCCTAGCTGATGGAGGTTTGCATCTGGGCTTGCACTGACCGGATCGGACATGAGTACATTTCTGCAGAAATCGACGAAGGTTGTTCGATGACAGATGTTGTTGATCAAATGGGTTTGCGATGTTGCGGGTTTTGAAGCGATGACAACGTAAATTATGACAATCAAGAGCCAAAAATAATTAAGGGAGATGTATGACTTTGATGCTGGCATGTTCGGTTTTTTCAGTTTTTTTTTGTGATACTTTGTTTTATATCAAAAATGAAATTCTTTTATATATATATCATATTAAAAATACTAAACACATTGTTCCACTTTAGTATATCATAAAAGGTGTTAGAAACATTAAACACGTTAATTTACTTTAACGTATCATAAAGGATATTAAATACGTTGTTTCACTTTAATCGTTAGTTTACAGTTGTGATTATGTGCAAAATATTTTCTGTCTAATTTAATTTTGTTCTTTCTAATCATTTATGTCTTCTTGAAAAAAACTAATTTGTGAATTTGTGATCAATATGTTCGAGCAAAAGCAAAAAAAAAAAAAAAAAAGGACAAACTAAATTTGTCAAAAATACTTTCAAATACCATAATCAAAAGAACAAAAACAAAGTACTATCATAAAATGAATTTATTTATAACCAAAAGATCAAATATAATCGACAAACGATACGCCGTCTCACCCTCTAAGAACATTGGTAGTCTCAAAGGATCTGCCTCTTATATATATCGTATGAAAAAAATTAAACGCGTGGGTTCACATTATATATATCAACTGGATAAGATTATGATCATATGATCAACTGGATAAGATTATGTCTGGCCGTGTCGACCATTTTGTTATGTTTATTCATTTTATTTAATGGATTCTGCTACGATGATTTTTGTGTGAGTTGACAGGACAGAAAGTAGACGAATTGTGTTTTAACCGATTTACTCTGAACTTTTGTTCACACTTGTAAGTTGAATTAAAGGCCAAAAACTACATTTGATGTTAGAGAAATTGAATAAAATTTTGACAAGTTGAGTATATGTGATGAGCCCTATAGACCTCCGTTGAGTATTGTAAATAAATATTACATGATTATATCATAAAAGCCAGCTGAGCGAGTCACTTTGTGATGTTGATTTCTTATGATGTGGTGTAGGAACTCATGAATAATTGCTTCTCAGGTTACAACAAATTCTCATCTAACCAACGCACCAAATTATGCAGCTTTAACAAATTGAATCGTATCTTCCACTATCATGATGACTTTAAGATTTGAATGAAAGTAAAAGGAATTCTAAAAATAATCATCTAGAGAAAAGAGGATTATTATTATTTTCCTTGTGTGTTAAATGAAGAGAAATGCTCCTTTTTATATAGACTTTCATACTGTACTAGTCAGGCGCCGCCTTAATGAGTTAGGCAACGCCTCACTTTAGGCGTCACCCAATTGAAGTCAGACGACGCCTCAAAGCTCATTAATAGCTATTAATATACTCAGGTGTCGCCTCGAAAGTGAGCCAAACAAGCTAGCCACGCCTTGACCATTAAGTGCCATTTATTATCACTAAGTCTTTGCCTCATACCAAGTCAAACGATGACTGAACGTTACAAGTTTCTTAGGTGTTGCCTCACTTAAGCCATAAAATTTTTGCGACGCCTGGATTTTCAAGCGTCGATCCAATATTTCCAGTTATGTTTAATTTGATCAAATGAATCACATGCTGCCAGTTGGTGGCAAGCAAAATTTAGAAACTTTTTTCTTTTATTGAATTGAAAGGGATGTTAGGTATTTTGTGTTAGTTTTTGTTCTTTTGATGAGTTTGATTTTATTGGATTGGAATTTGATATTTTTATGGGTTTTGGGTTGTTTTTCTTATAGTGTATTTAATTAATGAGTTTTAATATTTGAAATAATTTTAAAGAAAGTGCATTGGTTTCTAAATAAAGAGCATTAATACTCTCACATAAAAGTGAACTGTTTTAAATAAAGTGCATATGTACTATTTATTAGAACTCTCACATAAAACCACATTGTTAGTAAATAAAATGCACAGGTATCGTGCATTAAAAGTCTCATATGAAAGTGTTTTGACTCTCAAATTCTTCAAAAATCTAAAGTGCATTGATATGTGTTGCGATGTTCTAAAATTTAAAGTGAATTGCTATATGTATGCCAAATGTTCAAAAAGTTATGAGTTTTTTCATGTATATTAAAATGCATTATACGAGTTGTGTTAAAAATAAATTGATGGAAATAATATTATTCATAGCAGGATACATGCCACATGTGGGTTATATATAAACAATGAGAGAAAAGCTGATCGGAGATATAAAACTTTATGGGTAAATAGTTTTCTCTTTTTCTCTCTGATAATCATTTCTTCTATTATTTCTATCCAAGTTATATTTGACATACTATAAATAATGTTATTTCCATCCATTCATTTTTAACACAATCAAATAATTCACTTTAATATATTAGAAAAGCCTCATAGATTTAGTAATGTACTTTAGCTTTTGAGCATACATATAGCAATGTACTTTACGTTTTAGAACATTAGAACATACATATGAGAGTCTATGCACTTTCATATGAGAGTTTTAGTAAATAGTAATTATGCACTTTATTTACAAACAATGCACTTTCATGTGAGAGTTTTAACGAATGGTATCAATGCGCTTTATTACAAATCTAGTCATTTTTGTTATAACTATTTTTCAAATATCAAAACACATAAAATAAATATACTATAAGCAAAGCAATCCAAAATCCATAAATTCTAAGCAAAACAATCCAAAACCCATAAAAATATCAAAACTCATTTCTTAAAAATCATAAAAATTATAAACACAAAAGGACAAAAGCTAACATACTTTTTCAATTCACTAAAATGCAAATTTTTAACTTTTGTTTGGCGTCAAGCGACAACATGTAAGTCATTTGATCAAATAGCTCACAAAATACCTTAATAATGTACCTTATGAGGGGGCCTTAATTGAGTATCCCTATATATAAGGGCTAAAACGAGGCCCTCCTCATAACATCCCTAAGCCCCTCATAACATCCCTAATGTACTTTTATATATATATATATATATATATATATATATATAAGTGCTCTAATTAGATCCTCATAAAGTACATCTCTATGGTACTTTTAGGACTTTTGGATCAAAGGTCCAACAATTCACATTATGTCGTGTGTCTACTACTATTCTTATTAATAGTTGAAATTTCAACAAATGAATTAAAAAAAAAACATTTGAATCGTTAGTCATTCATTTTTCCGAGGCCACATGTCACTATTCAAGTGTTTTTTCGAGGCCACATGTATTCAAATGTTATTTTCTTTAATTCCCCAACTTTCATCATGTTTCACTATTCACAATATTATTTTATCATTTTTGAATTCATTTTACAAAAACTTAGTTATTTATATCGATGCATTTAATGCACTTCAGGTTTTAAAACTTGAACAGTATATGTATCTATGCACTTTATAAGTTTAGAGAATTTAACTTAAATGTAGCAATCCACTTTACTAGTTTAATCCATAAAAAAAACTCAACGTACTTTGGCATTATATAAATTTTTTACATTTGGTAATTTTGTGCCAAAATCTAGACCACTTTTATAAAAAAAAATACCTATGAAAATTTTGTTTACTCTAAGCATGCAAGTCGAGATGTTCTGACTAGTTTGTCAGTTCCTTTCTGTTTGTGATTCCCCATTTGTAATTGTCTTATATTGAGTTATAAGAATTAATATATATTTCTTTTAATGTTCGTATATAGTTTGTGTAATTGTTTTTTAAATTCTACCGGATTTTGTTTAGACCAAATAATCTTCTAGACAACTGTTTGTGACAAAAATGTTCAGAAAAATTTCACGTCAAATGTTTATTTTTTATCAAATAATATTATTATGACGTTTTGACGCATTTTTATTATTCATATATTAATAAAAATTCACTATTAAGCAGCGATACCAGACATCACAGTAACCATAATAAACAATCTCCTCAAAATCAAGTTATTGGGCTGGAATGGCGAATGCCCTCCGCTAAGCGCAGCCTCGCACTCCGCCACCTTACTAATCCCCGTCCTTGCCTGCGCCTCCGCTTTCTTGAACTTCCTATGCCCCCAATATAACGATAACCGCGACGTGCACTTTCCCATTGTCGAGTAGGCTTGAAAGCAATTGTAGAGGTTTTGAAATTGCGGCTCACTTTGCTCATATGCCATCATTCCAGCGATTTTGTCTGTGGATTCGGTCACATTAGTGCCGATGAAGTTGCAAGTGACCTTTCCTAATATGTACAAGTTCGCATCTGGGCTTGCGCTCATTGGGTTGGACATGAGTACTCGTCTGCAGTAATCAACGAAGGTTGTCCGGTGACAAATGTTGTTAATCAATGGGGTTTGCGATGATACGGGCTTCGAGACGATGACGACATAGATTATGCCAATGAAGAACCAAAAGGAGATGAATGAAGGCGATGTCATTTTTTATTTTTTTTTCACCTTTCTATCTACCCATAACTTAAGCTCTCACTTATGTATAAAGTATAATAACATTTTAATCATGTTTTTTTCTTTTAATACATGCATTAAAAACGTTGAACACATTATTTCACTTTAATATTTATCGATACGGGAGTGGATCAAAGTGCATAAATATAAAGAATTTAAAGTGTTAATATAAATGTCAATTAAATGAACAAGTAAAACTTTTTATTCATTTTAGTTGATTTATTAAAAAACAAATCTAAATAAAATTTTTTGATGATTTGTGTTTGAATTTTTTAAGAAATTTGATTAAAATAAATAAAAAATATTTTAAATATTTAATTTTGTATCATTTTAAAAGTGTCCAATATTGACCGTGGCAGAGGCCCAAATGGTCCTTTGAAACGGAGTCGTTTTGTATCTGGTTAGACACGAATCAAAGCTGAGGACTTGGCTGTAAACACTTGGCTGCGCTGGTGTTAGTTCGAGCTTCCCCAGTGTAGCAGCGGGCGAGACAGCAGCGAAGTAGTGAAGCAGCGAACGAGACGGATCTACAGCAATTTTGTAAGCAGAGGTTCCAACATCATAGGTCGGAGTGCGTCAGAAGCCGGGATGATGTGACGAGTAGAATGTAGAAAGCAGCTCTTTGTTGATAATTTCTGGATTTTAGCCGGATGGTTTTGGAGCATTTTGATCCGTTTTTTATGCGGGTGTTTGGCTGGTTGATCCTCGCTGCTATCTTGAGTTTAAAGGGAGGAGCTTTGTCGAGAAGGGGATAAGAATTTTTTTTGGGGGAGGTTTTCGAAGGGTGAGCGGATTTAGGGTTTTCCAGTGTTTGGTTGCAGCTGTATCCATTGGTTTGTTTTTCTGGGTTTTCTTCTTCAGCAGCTTTCTTGGTTTGTTCCATTGTGCTTCGGGAACGGTTGGCATTAAAGTTTAGACTAACCTGGGTCGAATTAGGTATGGCACCATTTATGGGATGGATTATAGTTCAAAAAGCTTTAGAAAGGGATGGAATCTCAGGACAGTGGTGGTGTTAATGAAGTATTGGACGGTCTTGGGTAGAGTTCGAAGTACCATTTCTCATTTTGTTCAAGATTTGGCATGAAATTGAGGGGCTGCGGGATCATGTGTTTGGTCAGTTGAGGAGTTCGCGGAGTTAGTACCTATTTGGAAGGGGTCGGTGGAGTTAGATCTATTCTTTTGAACTTAAGTAAGTTATTTAATTATTTAATTCAACTTAATTGAAGTGTATTTAATTTAAGTACTTAAATTACTATTCATCACCACAACCAACCATCACAAAAACACACCACAACCACCACCACCATATTAATCGACCACCACCATCATCACCACACCCACCACCACCACCACCACAAGCCACCACCGCATAATCCACAACCAAATAACCTACCATCGCCACCGCCACAACCCACCACCACCCACCGCAATCCACCAAAACCCATCACCACCACCACCACAACCCATCACCACCACCACCATCACAACTCACCACAACCCAACACCACCACCACCACCACCATCACAACAACAACCCACCACCATCCACCGCAACCCACCACAACCCATCACCACCACCACCACAACCCATCACAACCCACTACAACAACTCACCACCACAACTCATCATCACTCCCACAACCCAACATCACCGTCATCACAACAACTCACCACCACCACCACAACCCAACACCACCACCATCACAACAACAACCCACCGCAACCGAACACCACCACCACCACCATCACACCACAACCCAACACCACCACCACCACCACAATAACCCACCACCATCGTCACCACCACCACCGCCACAACTCACCACCCCCCACCACAACCTCTTAGTGAATAGTGGTGGTGATGATGAATAGTGGTGGTGGTGAATAGTGATTGTGATGAATAGTGACTATGATGAATAGTAGCGGTGATGAATAGTGACGGTGGTGATGAATACTGGTGGTGGTGATGAATAGTGGTGGTGGTGAATAGTAGTGATGATGAATAGTGGTGGTTGTGATGAATAGTGGTGGTGGTGGTGATGATGGTGATGAATAGTGGTGGTGGTGGTAATGAAAGACATGCATGAATGTATTTAACTTAACTTAACTTAATATAAGTATACTTAACTTAATTTAAGTACTATAAATTATAGTTCAAAAGAACAGGCCCTTAGTTCGTACATTTGTGAGCATGAATGATGATTATGCGGTCGATGCAGTAAGACGTACAGAGTTGGGATTTGGTGTCGTCCGTGATTGTGGGGACATCTTTGTAATTTCTGAGGAGTTACCGATTTGCATTATGTTTGGGTCTGCAATGCCAGTTTTGAGAGAGATGGTGTTGTGCAGCAAGGCCAGATAGACCTAGAGGACGTACCCAATGTGTATGCCCGTTGAAAGAGATTCTGAGGTATTCCTGAACTTGAGAACCGCAACGTCCCTATCATGAACTTCATTCCAAGATCTTGTAGGAGGGGTGTGGTTAAGTATAATGCTGAAGGAATGAAGAAGGTAAATGAGGTTTCTGGTGACCTTAACCGATATGAATTATGCAGATCTTTGTTGTGTTAGTTCTTAGATCGATTAGAAAAAAATAAAATGGTGACGTCTCCTTGGTTGAGTTTCTGGCTCATAGGTTGACGAAGAACATCTTTCGGTACTTTTTTTATATATAGAATAATGTTCATATGATGCCAAGGGTATTTTTTTAGGTTTTTGGATCAAAAGATCTAACAACCCACATATTGAAATGTGTCCACTACTAATTCATTAATAGTTGAAAATTTTAATTCTAAATAAACTAAAAATGACATTGAGTCTTTACTCATTCATTTTTTTTTTCAACCTCATATAATTATTCAAGTGTCATTTTCTTTAATTCTGTATTTTTTATCAAATTTGAATTCATTTTAATAAAACTTAATTATTTATTGCAATGCAATTAATGCACTTTAGGTTTTAGAAGATTTTCACTATCAAGCAGCAATATCAGACATCACAAAAGCCATAGTAAACAATCTCCTCAAAGTCAAGTTATTACCCTCCAATGGCGACTCCCCTTCCCTAAACACCGCTTCGCACTCTGCCACCTTATTAATCCCCCTTCTCGCCTGCTCCTTCGCGTCCGTGTACCTTCTATTTCCAAAATATAACGGTAACTGATACATGCAATCTACCAACGTGTTGTAGGCTTGAAGGCAACTTTGGAGGTTATCAAATCGCTGCGCACTTTGATGATATGTCAACATTTCTTGAATGTGAAGTATAGAATTGGTCACATTGAGGGCGATGAAGTTGCAAGTGGTCAGTCCTAGTTCGTACAAGTTCGCATTTGGGCTTGCGCTGGTTGGGTCGGACATGAGTACTTGTCTGCAGAAATCAACGAAGGTTGTCCGGTGACAAATGTTGTTGATCAATGGGGTTTGCGATGATGCAGGCTTCGAGGCAATGACAGTATAGATTATGACAATGAAGAACCAAAGGGAGATGTAGGAAGGTGATGTCATTTTCTACTTTTTCACCTTTCTACAATAACTTAAGCTCTCGTTTATATATAAAGCATATTAAAATTTTAAACATGTTTTTTTATTTTAATACATGCATTACATTAAAAACATTAAACACGTTATTTTATTTTAATATATATCTATAAGGGAGCGGATCGAAGTGCATTTAGCCCGAGCATGCATCAATGAATTTTTGTGATGCTTTGCACTTGTTGCATCAATGAATAGCGGTCCGGTGACTTGTTGTGATGCTTTGCACTTGTTGTATCTGATATAGAGGCATTAGCTCGAAATTTGAGGATTATGTTTGATTGTAACGAAAGTCGGGTGGTTCAATGTCAAATAGCGGTCCTGTCACAAATCACAACTTTATTCGTAACGTGGAGTGTTTTCCAGCCATTCGACATTAATTCGGGGGCTAAATAGCAATTTTACAATCCTTAGGATAATTTCCCGTTGAAATTCCCCATATATCAATGGGGTTGAAATTCATTTTTTCTCAACCTCATTTCATTATTCAAGTGTCATTTTCTTTAATTCTTTATCTTCCATGATGTATATCACTATTCACAATATTATTTTATCAAATATGAATTCATTTTTATAAAACTCAGTTATTTATTGCAATGCAATTAATGCACTTCAGATTTTAGAAGATTTGATATAATATGTATCAATGCATTTTATGATTTTATAGAATTTGACATAATATGTAGCAATCCACTTTGCTAGTTTAATCTACTATAAAAACTCAATGCACTTTGACATTATATTTTTTTTTTTACTTTTAGTAGTTTATCTGTAAGTTTGTCGGCTAAAATCTAGACCGCTTTTTAAAAAAAAAAAAATCAAAAAGACAGACGATAAAATTTATGATAATTTTGTTTACTCAAGCATGCAACCATTTCTTTTAATGTTCACATAAAGTTTTGTGTAATTGTTCCCTTTTTTAATTCTACCCGATATTTTTTGGACCAAATAATTTTCTAAATAAAACTGCTTGTGACAAAATGTTACTAAAAATTTTCACAAATGTTTATTTTTTAATTAAAGTGTAAATTAAGAGCATAAGTGTCGTGCGTCGAACCATGTTGTACTGTGGACCTGAGAAGCTAGTGGATTAAGAGTTGGAGTTCAGCCCTTCCCAGACGTAGGCAGATTGGCCGGACTGGGTGAACAAACCATTGTTCATTGTTCTATCTTGCTGCATCAGATTTGGGTGTTCAAGAGTGTGCTGTAGCAACTGCTTGTACACAATCTGCAACTCAGAGGCGCTGCGGAAATTTCACGTTCTATTACTAGAGTGTGTTGTCAGTGTAGCTAATCTGTGTGATCAGACTAGCGGAGATTTCGACTAGGTTAGGAGTAGAGGTTAAACTAGCATTGGCTAGGTTTTGGAATCCTTTGTACTCTAATTGAGATAGTGAAATCTTGAGGACCGAGAGTAGTCTTCTCCATACGTAGGTTGTTCCCGAACTAGGTGAACAAATTGTTTGTGTCTTTGAGGTTCCGCCGAAACAAGAAATTCCACAAACTGACCTAGAGGTTGCTGCACCAACCTGCTGATATAAGTCACCAGCAACGCGTCATAATTTCAATATGTTTAATAAACGACGTTTAACATATTGTGAGCCGCCTAATCAATCAAATAGCTCACAAAGTACCTTAAAATGTACCTTATTGAAGGGTGGTCATTTGAACGCTCATATATGACACATGTTACTCACTAAACATTACATTTGAAATAACAAATTGGTCAAAATGGTAAATTTGAAGTTTTGTTCATCAAGTTTTCTCTCATTGATCATTCTTTTTCTTTTTCTCTTTTTAATAATCATTTCTTTCATTATTTATATGCTGACATGTGTCCTACTATAAATAATATTATTTTCATCTACTCATTTTTAACACAATCAAACAATGCACTATAATAACAAGAAAACCCTCATATATTTATCAATGAACTTTAGCTTTTGAGTATTTGATCATACATACAGCAATGTACCTTACGTTTTAGAACATTGGAACATACATATATCTATGCACTTTACGTTTTTGGAGCATTTGAAAATCAATGTACTTTCGTACGAGAGTTTTTACGTATAGTACTTGTGCACTTTATTTACAACCAATGCCCAATGCACTTTCTTACTTTATTACAGATCAATGCATTTTCTTTAAAACTTTTTTCAAATATTAAAAACCATTAATTAAATATAATATTAGCAAAACAATTTAAAACCATAACTTATAAGCAAGACAATCCAAAAGCCATAAAATATCAAAACACGTTTCTTAAATTCAAAAATCATCAAATCTATAAAATCACAAAAGGACAAAAGCTAAAAAAAAATATCTATCATACCCTTTCAATTCTTAAGATAAATTTTTAACTTTTGTCTGACGCCAAGTGACAACATGTACTCATTTGATCAAATTCCTCACAAAAAGCTTTATAGATGTATCTTATGAGAAGTGCCTTAATTGAGCGTCCCTTATATATAAGGGCTAAAATGAAGCCCTCACAATACATCTCTCGGAACTTTTTTATATATAGAAGAACGTTCAAATGAGGCATCCATTTAAGTACACACATAGGGTACTTTTTGGGCTTTTGGATCAAAATATTCAACAACCCACATATTGTCATGTGTCCATTATTATTCCACTTATAGTTGGAAGTCAATTCTAAATGAACTAAAAATTACATTTGAATCGTTACTCATTTATCTTTTCCCAACCCCATATTACTATTCAAGTGTCATTTTCTTTAATTCTCTCTCTTCCATCGAGTGTCTCACTATACACAATATTATTTTATCAAATTTGAATTCATTTTAATACAACTCAATTTTTAATAGCAATACTTAATGCGCTTCAAGTTTTAGAAGATTTGAGAATAGTATGTATCAATGCACTTTATGGTTTTATAGAATTTGACATAATATATAGCAATCCATTTTGCTAGTTTAATCTATAACAAAAAATCAATGTACTTTGACATTATGTATTTTTTTACTTTTCGTTATTTATCTGTGATTTTCAACTAAAATCTAGACCACTTTTTATAAATAAAAAATCGAAAAGACACAGCCGATGAAAATTCACTCCAAGCCTGCAACCATTTCTTTTAATGTTCGCAATTAGTTTGTGTAATTGTTTCCTTTTTTTAATTTACCCAATTTTTTTGACCAATTAATCTTCTAAACAAATCTGTTTGTGACAAAAATGTTATTGAAAATTTTCACAGATGTTTATTTTTTTATCGAAAATTTATTATTATTATGACATTTTACGCATTTTTATTATTCAAATAATGCTAATATCAGACATCATAAAAGCCATAGTGAACAATCTCCTCAGAATCAGGTTATCAATTTCTAACGGCGACTGTCCGTTCGCAAATACCGCCTCGCACTCCGCCACCTTATCAATCCCCCTTCTCGCCTGCACCTTCGCGTCTCTGTACCGCCTAGTCTCAAAATAAAAATATAACCGCGACATGCAATCCACCAACGTGATGTAGGCTCGACGGCAAGTGCTGAGATCGTGACGTCGCTGCTCGCTTTGCTCATCTGCAAACATTCCTTCAACAGTCATTACCGAACTGGTAACATTGCGCATGATGACCGAGCAAGTGACCCGTCCTAATACGTGCAAGTTCGCATCGGGGCTTGCGCTTTTTGGGTCGGACATAAGTATATGTCTGCAGAAATCAAGAAAGGTTGTCCGGTGACAAATGTTGTTGATCAAATGGGTTTGCGATGATGCAGGCTTCGAGGCGATGACGGCATAGATTATGACAACGAAGAACCAAAAGGAGATGTATGATGATGATGTCATTTTCGATTTTTCACTTATCAACAATGACTTAAGCTCTCGTTTATATATAAAATATATTAAAATTTTAACCATGTTTTTTTATTTTAATACGTGCATTCATTAATAACGTTACTTCACTTTAATCTATAACTATAAGGGAGTGGATCGAAGTGCATTAATATAAAAATTTAAAGTGTAAATATAAATTTAAAATAAATGTTTGAAAAAAAATTGGCTTTCCAATTGGCCAATTGGGTCCCCTTGAAACCGCGTCGTTTTAGATCTTATTAGATACCAAAGAATATAGTAAATAATCGTCTGAGCAGCTTCTTTCATTCAGGAGAAATCAATCTCTCGGAGATGTATTGGGCTCTCGAATTGGAGATTGAATTGCGATGGGATGCAACTTCAGGCATGGGAGGCTTGACCCAATCCACTATGCAATTATTGTTCGCAGTACAAGCAATAACAACACACTGATCAATCAACCAAGAATGTGCCTTAACCGAACTAATCAAAGAGGACAGAAACGATGACAACACAACTACAACTAGAAAAGAGAGGTGGAGGGTTCAAGCCACCTCTGATAGCCCCTGGGCGTTAAGCGCCAGAGATGTTCCTCATTCGCTGCTGAAGACCGGCGCGCCTCCGCCTGGTCGCAGTCCATCGCTCCCGCGGGAAACACTTCGTCTTCTGGAAACCGTGACTTCGCAAGAGCGGACTCGTTCTTGCGAAACACCTCCTCAGCAAAGCTCCTCTACTCCATTTTGTAGCCTGGAACCTCCAAAGATACGCCATCCTTGCTCGCTCCGACAGCCGCCCTCGTCGAGCGATGCTCGATCTCCGCTCTGTCACGGACTTAGATTTTGCGCACTAAGTCGTGCGGCGCTTAGCTAGAACTTTCACCCGACTAGCTAAGAAAGCCTTCCCCGAAAGTCGCTTGATGCGCTAAGACAATAAGAGAAATTGAAAGCTAGAGAGCAAGAGAGCTTGTGAGAGAATGATTTGTATTTTTGAGGTGGTTTGGAGCAAATGACTTTTTCCTTATTTATACACTTCGGCCTCTTCAATGGACAACCAAAATCATTTCAATCCTACGGCTAATACATACAAGTCTGGAATATTCCAGAATATCTACAAGGGTGGAGACCCTTCCACCATCTTCCAAAAGTTTCCAAAGTCTTCCAAAGTGTTCTCTTCCAAAACCTTCTAGATCTTGGACCTGGGCTTCATCTATTGGGCTTCTTCCTCCCTTCAAGTCCACTTCTAATGGTCTCCAAAGTTGGGCCAAGGGTTAGGGAACCCACTTAGCTAAGTAATGTCTTGTCATGGCCCAGAAACCTCCCGCCCCCATATTTTGGTCCAAAATAATTGGGCCGTGACATGCTCCCCCACCTAATTCGTCGACGTCCTCGTCGAGGTTTCCTAGAACTCCCGGATTTTATCTTTGAACTTCCAAAGGGATTCGACGGGTTCCCAACTTGCCTCGCTATCCGAAAGTCCCTTCCAATATACCAAGTATTGGGTACTTGGAGGATGATTCTTTCGCCGTACTCGCTTCGCCTTGACTCTTCCACACGTCTCTGCTTCTTATCTGCCCACTTCTTCAAGCCATGTTCGACTTGCATCGCTGAAAGACTCATACAGTTTAAGTTTGACTTGGTCGTCGTGGCCACCATGTGCGGACCTCCCTCCATTATTAACATGGTGTTCTTCTTCGGCCAAGCTAGCACATCGAATTGGCGCAAGAACTCCATTCCCAACACACATTTGAAATCATCCATATGTGCGATTGAGAAGTTAACGTTACCTCGCCATTCTCCAAGTTGCACATTCACGCCTTTAGCTACCTCACTCAAGAGCGTTGCCTCGGTGTTTGCCGTCTTCAACCAAACTTTACTCTTCTCGGTCTTTAGCCCCAAACGCTTCACCTCACTTCGTTGGATGTAGTTGTGAGTCGCACCTGTGTCCACCATGATTGGCAAAGTCTTCCCATCGACTTTCCCGTCTATGTACATAAGTGTACGATCTCCAACCTTTTGAGTGGTTCGCTTGGCCTTCAACGCTCCAAGAAGTTTGATGCACCCCATCGTCACTTCTTCTTCCTTCTCCTCGAGTAGAGCATTAAGAGCATTCTTTTTCGGACATTCCCTTGCCCAATGTGGCCCTCCACATAAGAAGCAATCGTTCTGCGGCTTCCTTTCCAATGTCTTACCGTGGAACACTCCTTTCTGGGCTGGTTTGCCGCCTCCGAACTTAGGCTTGCCACCCTTTGGCTCATGCGCTCCACCGCCATTGACGAAGTTCTCCTTTTTGGTGTTTGGCTTTAAAGATGATTCTCCCCTTCTGTACTCCGTCAAAATATCCGCGATGGTCATGGTCGTCGCGGTATCCCTTACGTCCCGTCCCGCCTTTCCAACTCCATCCTTGCCCATGGCTTGAGCCCATCCATGAAGTTAAAGAATAACTCAGCCTCGCTTATGTCGGGGAGTTGGAGCATAAGAGTCGAGAACTCCCGCACATATTCTTGGAGTGATGACCCATGCTTTAACTCCTTGAGTCTCTTGCGAGCTTCATGGGTAGCGTTCGAGGGATAAAATTGTTTCTTGAGTTCCACGCGGAATGCTCCCTAAGTGTTGATCGTGCAAAGCCCATTTTGCATCTCATGAAATTTTCTACACCACCAAGTTGCAGCAAGATCAACTAAGTATAGGGATGCAGTACTAACCTTAGAAACGTCATCCAGTTGGATGGCTTCGAAGTAGTGCTCCATGTGCCAAAGGAAGTTGTCAATTTCCTCCGCATTTCGTGATCCCTTGAACTCCTTGGGCTTCGGCACATCCTGGACCCTTGGAACATCCCGTGTGAAAGGGATCACTTCTCCAGTTCTCCCGGCTCTCCGTAGCTTCACCATTTCCAGGTTGGTCTTCTCCAAAGAGGACTGTAATTCCTGGACTTGAGTAACCAAGGCATCCACCCTTGCCTGGTACTCTTCCTTCTCACACCGCCATGCTTCGAGGACGGTGTTGATGTGTTGGAATAGCTTGGCTTGTAGGTCCTCCCCCAAGGACACTACTTGACTTTGAAGAACTCCCACCTTGTCTTCCAAAGTCTCGACGTGGGTCGTCGCATATCCCAATGCGATCCGACACTTCCCCAATGCCAAGTTCCAACTTAGCAAACTGCTTCTCGTTCCAATAGACAGAATGATCTCTTGGTGCTTTCGTCTTCTTGGAATCCTTCTCGGTATTCCTCCCTTGAGTTTCCGTGTCGGAAGCCATGAAGATGTCGAATCTGGCTCTGATACCACTTGTCACGGACTTAGATTTTGCCTTACTAAGTCGTACGGTGCGTAGCTAGAACTTTCACCCAACTAGCTAAGCAAGCCTTCCCCGAAAGTCGCTTGATGCACTAAGTCGTAAGCCATCTGTTGGGCTTCTTCCCCCCTTCAAGTCCACTTCTACCCTGTCCTAGTTTTGTTCTAGTCACAGCTCAGATGACATAGCACTAGCAAACCTAGATTAAAAAGCTAACAGTTCTGATCCAGAACACGGAACAGTTGGAGTTACTGAGGGAGGAGATTCGAATTTCATGGCTTTTCAATCATCCTAATGTGCTTCCACTTCTGGATCATGCTATCATTGCTGTAAAGGTGAAAGCCATTGTTTTGTTATCCTCTTGAACAATTAGGCTTGTTGATGTGGCCTCTAGACTGAGTTGAGACTTTATGCAGCTATTTTTTTCCCATGAGGATCGGCATAAAATGCATCATCTTTCATGCTCGTTTTTTAATGTATACCTCAGGAGGATGGAACTTCTTTCTGTTATTAAGGTATTCATATATTTAGCATGGTAGATGGCTTATATCCGATTTTTCGTACATTTAATAGTATTACAATTATCTGCCCAGGCTGCTCAAGAGGGCTCTTCGAATCACGAGGCATACTTGTTATTTCCTGTACATCTTGATGGAATACGGAATATTTCACCAGGAGAAATTAATGAAGGATTTCTTCTCTACGTCAAATGTTCTACAAATATTTTGCCAGGTGAAGGACTTTTTCAATTCAGTGTTCTTACTTGCCTTTTTTTCACAAATCTGGAATTTAATCTTTCAAGCTTTCTCTTCAAAACTATCCACTACATTTGATTCTCGCATATTCGGTTTTTTCAGTTTTTTTGTGATTAGGGAAATCAATCGCCGGATCAAATCACATTTCCGGTTTGATTATTTATAATTAATAATTGATTTTTTTATTTTTTTACAATTTTTTATCTTTCAAAATGTATTGGTATTATGAACATATTGGTGTCACACTGTTTTATAGATGTACAATTAGAACTAAAAAGAGGAAACAAAGTGCATCAGAATTCAATTAGATGCGTCAATTTTACCTTTTGTCATGTTTTCATACTCGAACACCAACAAAAGGTAGACAATTTTACTCCACGAAATGAGATTAATTAGTTGCCCATCAGTCTGTCGAAGAACAAATTTTCTTTTGTGTCGTGTGAGTGATAAGTGACATATTGTGAGCCATTTGATCATTAATTAACAGTAACGTTTATTTATTGGTAGAAAATTAAATTTACCCTTTTGACAAATTCAAATGTAATTGTTATGGTTGTGCTGAACACAGTTTGTGGGTCCAAAACAGAAGAAGGTCTCTCATCCAAAGATCACTGAAATAAGCACGACCAGACCTCCCCAACTACTACACATGGATTTGATGGGACCAATGGAGGTGGAAAGTTTTGATAGAAAAAGTTACGCATTTGTATGCGTTGATGACTTCACTCATTATTCATGGATCGACTTCCTACGAGAGAAGTCAGGCACAGTAAAGGTGGTGGCGGCGTTAGCCACTCAACTGGAGCAAGAGAAAGGGCTAAGAGTGGCAGCCATTAGGAGTGATCATGGAAAGAAGTTCGAGAATGAAGTTATGGACGAGTTCTGGATCAACCGAGAGATTACTCATCAATACTCATCTCCCATTACACCACAGCAGAATGAGATAGTTGAGTGCAAGAACAGAACAATACAGGAGATGGCTCGTGTTATTATCCATACAAAAAAGGTTGCACTATGATTTTTGGGCTAAGGCAATGAATATTGCCTGTTACATAATTAACCTAGTGTCCATCAGGAGAGTGCAGACAAGACGTGTTATGAGCTCTGGAGGCAAAAGAAACCAATTTTAAAATACTTTCACATCTTCGGAAGCGAATGCTACATCCTAAGTGACAGAGGATATGGCAGGAACCTTGACCCAAAAAGTGAAATAGGGATATTTCTTGGTTACTCGAAAAATAGCAGAGCATATCATGTCTACAACAAAAGGACAGAGACCGTGATCAAATGTACCAATGTGATTGTCAAATACTCTAATGAGAATACTTCAAAAAGTGATGATGAAGACCCTGAACCGAAAGAAAGCATCCAGAATAATCTCCAAGAACAGGTGTTGACTAAGAAAAGGCGACAGAGGAATAGCAGAATCCATTGATCAACCTGTGGAAGAATGTGACTCTGATCTTAACTTTGAAGTATCTGCCAAAGAACCTCTTAGTACACCAGGTTCAACTCGTCTACCCCCAAAGAAAGTTCAGAAGGATTATCCCACAACCAATGTCATTGGTAGTCTCAATGAAGGGAGACGAACTCGAGGTACTTCTCACTTCAACAAGTGTTATTTGATTAGTAACTCTTACTTTATGTCCAATGTTGAGCCAAAGAACATTAAAAAGGCTTTGAGTGATGAGTTCTGGATAGCTGCCATGCAAGAGGAACTTAATGAGTTTGAAGAAAAATGATGTGTGGGACTTGGTGACTCGACCGAAAAAAGTTAACATTGTTGGAACCATGTGGATATACAAAAACAAGTCTGATGAGAAAGGTAACATCACAAGAAACAAAGTCAGACTAGTAGCTCAAGGGTATACACAAATCTAATGAGTTGACTTTGATGAAACCTTCCCTCCAGTTACTCTGATGGAAGCAATCAGATTACGGCTTGCCCTGCTTGTCATTTGAACTCAAGCTTTATCAAATGGACGGCAAGAGTGCCTTCTTGAACGGAACTCTAACTTAGAAAGTGTATAAGACTCAGCCTTAGGGATTTTAAGACCCCTATCATCTCGATCATGTATGCAAACTGAAGAAGACCCTCTATGAGTTAAAGTAAGCCCCAGAGCCTGATATGAGAGGCTGACCATCTTTCTAACTAATCACGACTATGATCGATGAGGGGTGGATAAGACATTGTTAGTCCGAAGAACAAGGTCAGACTTTGTGATAGCTCAAATAAATGTGGATGACATTATCTTTGGATCTAGTTTCAAGCAGATGGTAAAGCAGTTTGTTGCCCATATGCAAGAAGTTATAAATGACCATTGTAAGTGAGTTAACTTATTTTCTTGGACTACAAGTTTCAAAAAATGAGGATGACGTTTTTATCTCTGAAAGCAAATATGGAAAAATCTGATAAAGAAGTTTGACATGAACAAAGCAAGTCACAAACGAACGCCTGCAACTACATATACCAAAGTGATCAAAGATGAGGCAGGGGCAACGCTTGATGAAACTTTGTATATAAGCATGATTGGAAGCCTGTTGTATCTAACTGTTAGCCAGCCATATAGATCCTATGTAGTAGGAATGTGCGCCAAATATCAATTTTATCTAAAGGAGAGCCTTCTTCAACTGGTAAAAAGAATTATCAATGTATTGGAGGAACAATCATCTATGGTTTATGATACACAAAGGACACCAGTGCGGACCTGGTAGGCTATTTTGATGTAGACTGGGCAGGTTGCATGGAGGACAGGAAAAACACATCTGGTAGTTGTTTCTTCCTTGACAACAACTTGGTCTCCTGGTTCAGAAAGAAGAAGAACAGTATTTCCCTATCTACTGCCGAAGCAAAATACATAGCTGTAGGAAGCTGCTGTGATCAGATGTTCTGGATAGGCAGATGTTGGATGAACATAGGGTGCAACAGGATGCTATGACACTCTATTGTGACAATATGAGTGCGATCAGTATATCCAAGAATTCAGTTCAACACTCAAGGACCAAACACATAGATATCCGACACTATTTCAAACAAGATCCGGTAGAAAAGAAAATTATTGTACTGAAACATGTAGCTACTGAGAAGCAGTTGATTGACATATTCATAAAACCATTGGATGGAGCTCGGTTCGAGGAACTTAGATCCGCTTTGGGGTTATGTGTGATCCCAATATAGAATGCTACTGCATCCTATGACAGCATAAGACATGTGAAAGGCCCCATATCATTGCAAAAAAGAGAGAAATTAAAAATGTTTTTGTGTACCATGTTTGTCTCACAGGTTTTGTCAGTCAACCCTCAAAAGAGAAGAGGAGCCCCAGTTGTAGTTTTTCAAAAATATCAAGGAGGAGATTTTTATAGTTGACATCCTTGATAAAAAGATCTAGAAGATGCTACAGCAGCTTGCGAAAATTGAAGCTAAAGCATTTTCTAAAGACTGGCAAATCAAGCGTAAGAAGATGGTACAAAATCTAGTTGCAACAGAAGCTGTAACAAGCTGTCTGAAGATAACAGAAGATGTTATAGCATCCCCTGAAGACTTCAAGGTGGAGCAGCGTAGCCAACCAACTTAAAGTAGCTTGACGATCATCCTGGAGCAACCCAGAGAGCATCAGGAGGGTTGTTTCCGGCGTCGCAACAACTCAGAGAGCCGCCTAGTCGTCCATGGTTGTTCAGAGCGATTAGAAGAGATTGAAGTTGTCGTGTTTCTAATCTTCAATTTAGGAAACCGAATCTCAAGAACTCCCGAGAATCTAAAAGATGTGTTTGCGCCGCAAAATGGGTTCCTAAGTTCTAGTCAGCGTGGAGTTTCTAAGTTGATTGGATCGTGGAGGAGATTAGTCGGAGTCTGAAGAACTTGTGGGAAGTCCGACAATTAATGCACTTCTGGTTTTAAAAGATTTGAACATGTATAAATGCAAATTATGGTTTTATAGAATTTAACATAATATATAGCAATCAATTGCTAGTTTAATCTATAACAAAAATTCAATGTACTTTGACATTAGTTATTTTTTTTACTTTTCATAATTTATAATTTTCTGCTAAAATAAACCACTTTTTATAAATAAATAAAAATCGAAAAGACAAATCGGGTGAAAATTATGTTCACTCCAAGCAAACCATTTCTTTTAATGTTCGCATGTAGTTTGTGTAATTGTTTCCTTTTCTTTTAATTTACTCGTTTTTTTTACCAAATAATCTTCTAAACAAAACTGTTGGTGACAAAAATGTTACTGAAAATTTTCACAAATGTTTATTTTTTATTGAAAATTTATTATTATTATGACATTTTACGCATTTTCATTATTCAAATAATGCTAATATCAGCAATCATAAAAGCCATAGTAAACAATCTCCTCAGAATCAGGTTATCGGTTTCTAACGGCGACTGTCCATTCGCAAACACCGCCTCACACTCCGCCACCTTATCAATCCCTCTTCTCGCCTGCACCTTCGCATCCCTGTACCTCCTTAGCTCAAAATAAAAATGCAACCGCGACATGCAATCCACCAACGTGTTGTAGGTTTGAAGGCAAGCGCGGAGGTTGTGATGTCTCTCCTCACTTTGCACATTTTCCAACATTTCTTCAATGTGGATTTTGAAACCGGTCACATTGAGGCTGATGACGTTGCAAGTAACCTGTCCTAGTACGTGCAAGTTCGCATTTGGGCTTGCGCTTCTTGAGTCAGACATGAGTATCTGTCTGCAGAAATCAAGGAAGGTTGTCCGGTGGCAAAAGTTGTTGATTAATGGGGTTTGCGATGATGTAGGCTTGGAGGCGATGACGACATAGATTATGACAACGAAGAACCAAAGGGAGATGTAGGAAGGTGATGTCATTTTCAATTTTTTCACCACAATAACTTAAGCACTCGTTTATATATAAAGTATATTATAAATTTAAACATGTTTTTCTTAATTTTAATGCGTGCATTACATTAAAAACGTTAAACACGTTATTTCATTTTAATCTATAACTATAAGGAAGTGGATCGAAGTGCATTAATATAAAGAATTTAAAAGTGTAAATATAAATATAAAATAAATGAACAAGTAAAACTTTTTATTCAGTTTAGTTGATTTATTAGGAAACAAATCTAAATAATAATTTTTCATGATTTGTCTTTGAACTTTTTAAGAGATTTGAGTGAGTTTCAAGATTTGTTAAAATAAATAAAAAACAATATTTTAAATATTTAATTTTATGTCATTTTAGAAGATAAAATTTGGGCCGAAATGTTCGAAAATAAAATTTGGCTCAGGCCCAATTGGTCTTTTGAAACGGCGCCACTTCATATCAGATTAGACATCAGATCAAAGAGTGTAGGGGTGTGGAACGAGATAGGGCGGGTTTGACTTATGTTTAACCGATTCGATATATTGATCGAATCATTTATTTGAATCCTAATTTGATCCTAAATATTGATCGGGCTAAGTGAACACTAATTCGACCAAATTAACCGATTCTGTATTATGAAATTGGGTTCCATGTAAAGGCCTGGTCTGAAGCAAACGACTTCGTTTTGTATTTGAACAGACACCATTATAAGAAAAGAATATAAATAAAAATTAAGTAAGTAATTGTAGAGCCGCTTCTCTCCGGCTCAAATCAATCGCTCGGAGATGTATCGAGCTCTCGAATCGGAGATCAAATTGTGATGAGTGTTGAGTGTGAAGTCTAATTAACACAAAAGTGCTACTGAGACCTGACGCAGAGCAGTCAAGCTGATCGACCTGAGCACAGGTCGACGGGAGTGTAGGGGGTGATAAATCCCCCTTCAGGGGTTGAAAGGGGCAGCGCTCCCTGCGCAAAATTCGCCTATAAGTAGTGGTGGTCGTACTGATACAGGCGATACGACCTGTACGGATCCTTTGAACTTGCTGCTGTCGCACTGGTCGTAATGGTCATGGGTCATAATGATTGTAATGAGTCGGGTCTAAACTCTAGTTTTTTCTATATATACGGCCTGTCTGTCGTCACTATATGTATCGAAAAAGAAAAGAGAGTGCGGGAGACAAGTTTTTGAGGTGTAACGATCTTCCCCGATTGGGAGATTATAATGCATTAAAGCCTGCAAGCGACAAGTGGACGAAACTCCCACATTGAGAGCGAACCATCATAAATTGTGTGTCAGTTCTTAATTTTTTTCACCATGATTAGTGACTAGTCTTCTTATGCCGGCATCCTACAGATCTCATGCATGTACTTAACAGTTCATGTGATCTTAATAAAACCTTTCGATTATATTAATTTAGTTATTTAATTCTATTGTTCTTAATTTGCCGTTCTTGCTTTTCTGACATTGATTGGGATGCTTTATTGTTAGAACGAAATTAGGTTAATAACCAAAAAAGATGATTGGGTCTGAGGTACTTAATCGGATTAAATAGAATTAATATCGAAGCATGGTAGCTATATTGTTAGTACATGAATTGATAGGAAAGTTGACATTATTTGTCTGAAAACCTTAGGCTTAATAAATCAAAACTGTTGATAATATGTGATTGGACAGCAATCTAGATTAATTAAGGTAATGATTCGTAATTGGGCAGATTACCTGATGTTATTAGGTTATTTCCACTACTCCATAATATAATTGGATTGTAGCATTATTGCATGATTTGTGAGTTAGGCATGAGTGAAGTTTGATTATGGTTATTGATTTTATTGCACAATATTGTTCTTTTCCCAGAATCACTTAGTTAGGTAAATATAACTTTTTCATTATTAGAATAGCTAAACGAATGCAGTATCTTGCATACTATACACATGTATTTCTTCGATCGACCCTTGGCTTAACAAGGTTTATGAAATTATATTTGACTGCAACTTGACCTCTAAAACAAAATTGACAACTATAAAAGGTTAAAAATATACTTATCACCTCTCTAGTTGGTTTGGAGAAGCTTAGATCAAAAACTAAGCCACAGTAATAGTTTAGAGATTCTTGAGTGCATACTTTTACATAAGCCATGATACTCGCTAAGAATTTTACATATACCACTATGGACGTGTTTGATATTAATGTTTAATTGAATCGTAGTCCTTGTTTGTATACCATTATAATTTCATCCCCACATTACGTTTAAAACTAATTTGATTATTTAATAGATATCGGTCGTGGTTAGGGGACAACGGCAAGTGATACATCAGTTAGACAGAATGAACAATCTTCTTCATGAATACTTACGAGAGAGATTCAATTTTTATTTTTGATTTCTCATTTGTAATTGTTTCATATTTAATTATAAAAATTAATATTTTTTTAATGTTCGTATATAGTTTGTGTAATTGTTTCTTTTTTCTACACAAAATTGTTTGTGACAAAAATGTTGCTGAAAAATTTCAAGACAAATGTTTATTTTTTATCGAAAAATTATTATTATGATGTTTTTACGCATTTTCATTATTCAAATATTGCTAAATTTTCACTACAAAATAGCAATATTACTTACCAAAGCAGCCATAGTAAACAATCTCCTCAAAGTCAGGTTATCGCCCCCCAATGGCGACTCCATATCCCTAAACGCCGCCTCGCACTCCGCCACCTTATAAGCCCCATCCTCTCGTCTGCGCCTCCGCTTTCCTGAACTTCATATTCCCCCAATTTAACGATAGTCGAGACATGCACTTCCACAACGTCTTGTAGACTTGTAAGCAAACGCCGAGCCTTTGAAATCGCTCCCCATTTTCCTAATTTGCCCCCATTCTAGCGATTTGGTTTGTGGAATCGGTCACATTATCGCGGATGCACGTGCAAGTGACCTTTTGTGTAATTCTTTAAATGTTTACTCCAAGCGTGCAACCATTTCTTTAAATGTTCACATATAGTTTGTGTTTCTTTTTTTAATTCTACCCGATATTTTTGGACCAAATAATTTTCTAAACAAAACTGTTTGTGACAAAAATGTTACTGAAAATTTTCACAAATGTTTATTTTATCGAAAAATTATTATTATTATGACATTTTACGCATTTTCATTATTAATATTGCTAAAAATTCGCTACTAAGTAGCAATATCAGCCATCACAAAAACCATAGTAAACAATCTAGTCAAAATCAGGTTATTGTGTTCCAATGGCGACTCTCCTTCCGGAAACATCGCCTCGCACCTCGCCACTTTATTCATCCCCCATCTTGCACGCACCTTTGCGTTCGTGTACATCCTATTCCTAAAATAAAACGGTAACCGCGTCACTAAATCCAGCAACGTGTTGTAGGTTCGACGACAAGCGCGAAGTTTGTTAATTATTTGCTCACTTCGCTCATATGGCAACATTCTTTCAATGCGGATTATGGGACTGGTCAAATTGAGGCTGATGAAGTTGCAAGTGGCCAATACTAGTACGTACAAGGTTGCATTTGGGCTTGCGGTGTATGGGTCGGATATGAATACTCGTCTGCAATAATCAACGAAGGTTGTCCGGTGACAAATATTGTTGATCAATGGGGTTTGCGATGATACAGGCTTCGAGACAATGACGGCATAGATTATGACAACGGAAAACAAAAGGGAGATGTAGGAAGGTGATGTCATTTTCAATTTTTTCACTTTTCTACAATAACTTAACCTCTAATTTAAATATAAAGTATACTAAAAATTTAAACATGTTTTTTTATTTTAATATGTGCATTACATTAAAAACGTTAAACACGTTACTTCACTTTAATCTATAATTATAAGGGAGTGGATGGAAGTGCATTAATCTAAAGAATTTAAAGTGTAAATATAAATGTAAATCAAATGAACAAGTAAAACTTTTTATTCAATTTAATTGATTTATTAAGAAACAAATCTAAATAATAATTTTTCCTGAATTGTGTTTGAATTTTTTAAGAGATTTAAGTGAATTCAGATTATCACAAATGCCTACTGCTTTCAATAATGAGAAAACATGAATGTGAACCTTTGCCTAAAATGTTCCTCCAGAAAACATGGTACTTTGCCATCTTGTGGTTATTGGTGATTCAAAGTTGTAATGTTATAGAAACTAACCTCTTAATTACACTCCTTTAAAAAGTAGTCGACCTTGAACTTGAATGAGAAACTACTTTTGTCAAGGCAAGAAATAGTATAACAATATTTGTGTTTATCCGATTGAGGCGTGCCATGTCTTTTTGGAAAGCTAACTCGAATGGCTATAACTTCTTAATTTATATGAAGACCAGATTTAAAGGTTTCAAGGGTAAAAAAGAGAAAGAATCGAGCAGAATACAAAGTTGATTCGCCCAAACAAGTGCAGGAATCAAAAGTGATTCGACGTCGAATCAACTCAGGCTGCCCGGATCAACTTAACTCTAGGAGATTTCGCCGTAGACCAGCGTTGACAGAATCAGAATGAAGGCTAGGGCGAATCAAAATTGATTCGACCAGCACAAAACCCTTCGTCCAGGACAATTAGTTTGATTCGACCAAGGGGCTAATCAACTTCTGGGCAACATGAATCGACTTTGATTCGGGGAAGACAAGTCGGCCCGAAACCTAATTCTAGAACCCAGCCCAATTGATTTTAGTATAAAATAAAAACCTAGAACCTAGAAAAAAAAATGATTCTAAACTTGGCCAAGATTAAACTAAATTCTTTAAGAGGGGAAATACGACCCAAGGCTCCAAGAAGATTCAAGATCAAAGACAAAACACGTTTGATTCGTAGTGAAGGATTCCTGTGTACTTTCCGTTTCTTCTTCTTTAAATTTTTTTTATATATGTATTTTGGTTTTATAACATGATTAGTGAGTAGTCGTCTCGTTCCGGCATCTTACAGATATCATGCTTGTATTTAACAATTAATGTGATCTTATTAAAACCTTTCGATTATGTTAATTTTGTTATTTAATTCTATTGCTCTTAATTTGCAGTTCTTGCATGTCTGACATTGATTAGGATGCTTTCTTGTTAGAACAAAATTAGGTTAAAAATCACTGAAACACTTAATTGGATTAAATAGAATTAATATCGAAGCATGGTACCTATACTTTTACATAAGCCATGATACTCGCTAAAAATTTTACGTATTCATAATAGTGTCTCTCGAAAGCACGTGTTAGATATTAATGTTTATTTGAATCCTAGTCCTTATTGTATATCATTATAATTTCATCCACACATTACGTTTAAAACTAATTTGGTTTTTTAATAGATATCGGTCATGGCTAGGGGATAACGAACGGCAAGTGATACATCAATTAGACAAAATGAACAATCTTTTCCGTGAATACTTAGGAGAGAGATCTCAGAAAGCAAGAGTTTGTCAATTTTTTTCATTTGTAATTATCTCATATTGAGTTATAAGAATTAATATACATTTCTTTTAATGTTCGTATATAGTTTGTGTAATTGTTTCTTTTTTCTACACAAAACTGTTCGCAATTTCTTTTTAAAAAATTAGTACTATGGTGTTTTTACGCATTTTCATTATTCAAATATAAATAAATTTTCACTACAACGTAGCAATATCACTCATCATAGCAGCCATAGTAAACAATCTCCTCAAAGTCAGGTTATCGCCCCCCACTGGCGACTCTACGTCCGTAAACGCAGCCTCGCACTCCGCCACCTTATTAATCCCCATCCTCGCCTCCGCCTCTGCTTTCCTGAACTTCTTTTTCCCCCAATATGACGATAGCCGCGACATGCACTTCACCAACGTCTTGTAGACATCTAAGCAAATGCGGAGCCTTTGAAATCTATCCTCATTTCGCTCATATGCCATCATTATAGCGATTCGGTCTGTGGCATCGGTTACATTATCGCGGATGCAGGTGCAAGTGACCTGTCCTAGCGCGTACAAGTTCGCATTTGGGCTTGCGCTGATAGGGTTGGACATGAGTATGTGTCTGCAGAAATCAAGGAAGGTTGTCCGATGACAAATGTTGTTAATCAATGGGGTTTGCGATGATGCGGGCTTCGAAAAGATGACGGCATAGATTACGACAATGAAGAACCAAAGGGAGATGTATGAAGGTGATGTCATTTTTTAATTTTCACCTTTCTACCAGTAACTTGAGCTCTCGTTTATAAATAGAGTATATTAAAAAAATTATCATGTTTTTTTATTTCAATACATGCATTGCATTAAAAATGTTAAACACGTTATTTCATTTTAAAAATGTTAAACACGTTATTTCATTTTAATATGTATGTATTAGGGAGTGGATCAAAGTGCATTAATATAAAAAATTTAAATTGTAAATATAAATGAACAAGTAAAACTTTTTATTCAATTTATTAAGAAACAAATTTAATTAATAATTTTTCATTAGAAATCAAGAAAGGTTGTCCGGTCCCAAATGTTGTTGATCAATGGAGTTTGTGATGATGCAGGCTTCGAGGCGATGACGACATAAATTATGACAACGAAGAACCAAAGGGAGATGTAGAAAAGTGATGTCTTTTTCGATATTTTCACCTTTCTACGATAGCTTAAGCTCTCGTTTGATATATAAAGTATATTAAAAATTTAAATATCTTTTTTATTTTAAGACGTGCATTACATTAAAAACGTTAAACACGTTATTTCAGTTTAATCTATAACTATATGGGAGTGGATCGACATGCATTAATATAAACAATTTAAAAATGTAAATATAAATGTAAATTAAATGAACAAGTAAAACTTTTTATTCAATTTAGTTGATTTATTAAGAAACAAATCTAAATAATAATTTTTCATGATTTGTGTTTGAATTTTTTAAGTGATTTGAGTGAGTTTCGAGATTTGATTAAAATAAATAAAATAATATTTTAAATATTTAATTTTATGTCATTTGAGAAGAGTTCAATATTGACCGTGTGCTATATAAATCATTCGAAGCTTATTGGGCCGAAATGTTTGAAAATAAAATTTGGCTGCCCAATTGGCCCTTTGAAATGACGTTATTTGATTAAATGACTCACAAAATGTCTTACTGATGTATTTTATGAGAAAGGCCTTAATTGAGTGTCCCTAAATAAGGGCTAAAATGAGGCCCTCTGAAAACATCCCTTAGTACTTTTATATATGTATAATAACGAACGTACACATATAGGATACTGATTGGACTTTTGGATCAAAAGATCCAACTACCGACATATTGACATGTGTCACTACTAGTTCACTCATATTTGAAAGCCAATTCTAAATGAGCTAGAAATTACATATGAGTCGTTATTCATTCATCTCTTCTCAACCCCATATCACTATTCAAGTGTCATTTTTTTAATTCTCTATCTTCCATCATGTATCGCATTATTCACAATATTATTTATAGTAATGCACTTCAGGTTTTTCACAAATTTATTATTATGACATTTTATGCATCTTCATTATTCAATATTGCTGAATTTTCGCTACCGAGTAGCCATATCACACATCACGATAGCCATAGTAAACAATCTCTTCACAGTTTTGTTATTGGACTCGAATGGCGACTCCCCTTTCCTGAATGCCGCCTTGCACTCCGCCACCTTATTAATCCCCATTGTCGCCTGCGCCTTTGCATCCGTGAACTTCCTATTCCCCCAATGTATCGAGAACCGCGACATGTAATCCCACAACGCCTTATAGGCTTGAAAGCAAGTGTGGAGGCTGTGACGTCGCCTTGCACTTTGCTCAGATGACAACATTCCCTCAATTTTGGCTGTGGAACTAGTCACATTGTCGCTGATGAAGTTGGAAGTGACCATCCCAAGTATGTACAAGTCCGCATTTGGGCTTGCACTGGTTGGGTTGGTGATGAATGCTTCTCTGCAGAAATCAAAGAAGGTTGTCTGGTGACAAATATTATTGATCAATCGGCTTGCAATAAGGTTTGCAAATATTGTCGAAGCGATGACGGCATAGCCTATTACAACTAAGAACCAAAGGGAGATGCAGGAAGGTGATGTCATTTTCAATTTTTTCACCTTTATACAATAACTTAAGCTCTCATTTATATATAATGTATACTAAAAATTTAAACATGTTTTTATATTTTAATTCGTGCATTACATTAAAAACGTTAAACACGTTATTTCACTTTAAACTATCGAAGTGCATTGATGTAAAGAATTTATAAGTATAAATATAAATGTAAATTAAATGAACAAGTAAAACTTTTTATTCAATTTTGTTGATCTATTAAGAAACAAATCTAGATAATAATTTTTCATGATTTGTGTTTGAACCTCCTTATGCACATAATGATGTCAAACCTGGAAACATTCTTCTTACCCATCGAAAAGGTCAGCATCCACTGGCCATTATGATGGATTTTGCAAGCAATGTTCCTCCGGTAAACATGGTACTTTGCCATCTTGTGGTTATTGGTGATTCAAATTTCGTTCTCTTTTATATCTAGCTGACACTGAAGTTGATAGGATCGTGATTAGTAGTAACACATTAGGTATAGGAACCTAAACTTAATTGGCAAGTATATGTACCTCAGAGTATAAATGCACAGCGGAAATACGTCTAAAGATTATTTTATTAATCAATAGACTGTGCAAATACTTACAGCTATTTGTACACTTGTAATAGTGTTGCTAACTATCACAAAACAAGTCACCCTAAACCTGATGATCCCGGATCACCAATCGCGACTTCCTGAGACAAGTACCTTCGACGATTCCGAATCGCTTACTTCGTCTGGCACACTCTGATCTGATTACTTGATGCACAGGATGTGGCTTACTCAAGTATTCTGGCTTCAATTCTTTTGTTTTTTCAAGCACTAGTCGGGTTGCCGTTGAGTTGCTTTATATATGAGAGCAACGGTCGAGTCCCGAATCGGTCAAGCGCTGCCTTGTCAATTGAGGTCGTCCAGCTCACAACGTCGTTTCTCACGTTGTCCATGATTTTTGCAACTGCTCGGTTGACTTGGTTTCGACTCCGTTCCCTTCAAGTCCTTCTGTGTCCGACACAGGTTCTGGTCTCTCGTCAGGTACAGGTACCTTCAAACTCAGTTTAAGAGTTAGTCGAGTGTTGTCATCATCAAAAGACCACATGGGGTTCATGTTCCAACAATTTCCTTCTTTTTGATGATGACAAACACCCACGAGACAAGATAGATAATAAACCACAAGAAATACTAGTCATCTACTAGTCATCTACCCTGACATGATTCCCCCTGGATAGGTAGCCTACTAACTCTTCCCCTTTTGGCATCAACAAATAAAGGTTAGACAGTTAATCACATTAGTCATCAATAGAGTTAGTCAAAACATGCAATAAAATTGAAGTCACGCAAACTTCAAAATTAATTACAAAATGTCAAGAGTGCATAACAAAGTTCAGGGAAAAATAAAAAGATTAATGCGATGGGGAGCAAAGAATGGATTAATCTATGATGGCGAAGGGTGTTGGCAGCTGATAGAGAGTAAAGGAGCTCTAGTTTTATACATGTTATAGCAGTAAATTGTATTTCCTTGCTGTCTCTTCATGCATATCTCTAACCTAGTGTATTTACATGTCTGAATTGCAGTTGGCTCACCTTGTCAGGTATCCCAAAATTTGCAAATTAATCAGACATTAGACGGCAATAGAGAAAGGTTTTCCTTTTGAATTTTCCAAGTTGAAGTCTTTCCAGGGGTTCTTTGATACATCATCCATTCCTACATTATTATTTTGATCTGACTTTGAATGAGTGAAAGTCAGAGATTGGAACATGGAACCTTCCAACTCACATGCCCCACCCTTTTGTCAAGTTTGTTGTTTGTTCTTCACATTTATACTGACATAGCTGGACTTTTCGCTCTTTTTCAAATCAGTTTGCCACACAATTTTTACATTGAGGTAATATCAGCTCTAAAACAAGTCACAAATTATCTTATGGTTTGTGCAAAATGTACAAATCCAGAAACATGACAGGTCCCCTTCATGTATCACCATTCACAGGATTCATGTCCCACCACCACAACATGTTTCAATCAAAATGCTTTGATTCAGGTTCTTCTTACGTGGGCCCATTTATTCTCAGAAAAAAGCAATGAATCTTCCACCTGATTTTTGCCCTTCTGTCCTTCTATTCATAGTTTTCTAATTTTGTTTGTATTCTTGTTTCTGGGTCATCATTGCCTTCCTCTCCACGCCTCTTCCTCATCCCGCTGACAAAAATGGTGCCTTGTTCATAAACCCCCAATCCCATCCCAACTGGGTTGAAATCTGATTTTAGGGTTTCTTGTTCCTTTGCTGGTTCTTCTTGTATGGATACCAGAAGTGGGTATGGATGCTGGCTCAGGAATGTCTATGTGGTCCTTGCTTTCTGTGCTGCTCTCTTCCTTGGAGCTCTCAAAGGTCTGCAACTCTAACTTCTTTATTTATGAAATTCTCAAACCTCTGCTAGTCTGACCTGAACTGGGGCTTCTTCTTCTGGGTCTTTGTTGATATTTTGCCAACATTTTTGCAGCTGTGTTGGTGGGTCCTGTTGCCGGTTTGATACTGATCATAGGAAATCTTGGGACCATTCTTGGACTCTTTCCTGCTCATGTTGGATGGACAATTTTCACAGTTGTCAAGTAATTTTTTTTCTACCATGCCTTTTTCCTCTTTACCTTTTCTCCTAGGAGTAATGTGGGTTTTTACAGGAGTTCCCTATTTGATGCGCCACTCAAAGTTGCAATCTTGCTAGCACTGCCAGCCTTATTCGGTCTGTGGCTGGGTCTCAGCATTGCAGGCAGTATACTTGTAGGAGTTGGTTATGGTTTCTTCACACCTTGGGTCTCGACTTTTGAAGCATTTAGACTTGAAGATGATTCCATGAAGTTCAAGCACTGTGTTGTGGTACTTAACTGGCCCACCCCCTCTTAGAACATAAATCTTCTAGCTTTGGTTGTTTGCTTGAACTTTTTTTTGTTGTTGAATCAGGATGGAACACTGGGAACTGTCAAAGGAAGCTGTACAGTAGTTAGAGACTTTGCCGATTGCTGCTATCATTCATACCCGCTGTACTTGAAGGAGTTGAGGGAATTTACTGCTTCCGATGACGTCAAGACTCTCAGGTAACAAGGCCATTCAACTGCTGATGTCTCAGAAATATGAGGAAGTATTTTTGAACATAAGAAGCCTGCCTCTCAGTATCTGGCTGCTTTCCTGCAGGTTGATTCATGTTCCTGCGTGCATAATCGTAGGAATCGTGGGACTGCTTGTGGAGATTCCTCTTTTCACTGCTATTGCAGTCATCAAGAGTCCATATCTGCTGTTCAAAGGCTGGTTCAGGCTGATACATGATTTAATAAGCCGTGAAGGCCCGTTTCTCGAAACAGCTTGCATCCCAATTGCTGGTTTGGCAATTCTGTTGTGGCCGCTTGTCGTCACCAGTAGCATCCTAGTCGCCATTTTTTCAAGCATCTTTGTTGGCCTTTACGGATCCATTGTAGTCTATCAGGTAGTCCTTCATCTGTACAAGTCTTTTTTCTATTCAAGTTTGTTCATGCTTTTCACTTCTTTTTCCAACTGCAGGAAAGGTCGTTCCGCAGAGGTATTGCCTTTGTTATAGCCATGGTGGCAGAATTTGATGAGTACACAAATGACTGGCTGTATCTCCGCGAGGGGACTATTCTTCCAAAGTAAGGTTACTTCAAACTTCTGAATACAAAAATACCTGATCATCCACTTTCACCACATTTAACGTTCCTTCATTCCTCCTCTCCAGGCCTGGGTATCGGAAGAAGAAAGTTCCGAGCTCTGCTGAGATTTCTGTAAGAGAAGGGTACTCAAATCGGGGAAAGACAACTTCTGTCTTTGAAGCACCAGCAATGCTAGTGCCTAGTCTGGCTCAATCTAGATCAGTCAGGGAAACAGTACAAGATGTCCATATGGTGCAGGTACCGATTAAGCACGAATAATCTTTTTTTTTTTTTTTTTGCCTGAAGTGATGATATGAATTTACTGGTTAGATGAGAAACTCTTACCAGGTTTGGAGCCACATAATGAACAGTCTGGAAGAAAGCGGAAAAGAACTTCTGGATGCAAATGTCATAACACCAGCTGATCTCTGTGTATGGATGAAGGCCAGCAATTCAAACGAAACAGCTGTTATTAGCATAGGGTTGCCATGCTACTCGCTGCTTCAGACACTGGTCACTTCCATCAAGTCAGATACTAGCGGACTGATGATGTTTGACGGTATGGAGATCAACAATCAAAACCGGCCACAAGATAGACTGGTTGACTGGTTCTTTCACCCTCTCATGGTTCTGAAAGAGCAAATCCGGGTGCTTAAACTGGATGAGGGTGAGGTGAAGTTCCTGGAGAAAATGGTTCTGTTTGGGAGTGACAATCCGCGCCAGGAGGCATGGAATAATGGCAGCTTGGTACCCAGAGATGCACTCAGAGCAGCTCAAATACAGGGAATCAGTAGAAGGTACCACAATTCTTCCCATAATCATAAGATGCATATTGAGTTTGGCTCCAGAATCTGAATCAAGTGCTGAATAAAATTGTTGGTTGGCAGGATGTTGGGGCTGATTAGAAGTGTGACAAAGCTTCCTACATATAGGCGGAGATTCCGGCAAGTTGTCAAGACATTGGCTGCACACTCCAAGGAAATGGGTGGCTCAATGAGATACAGTTCCACAAGATCATCAATGGCCTCTTCCAGTGACATTGTGTAAATATAGCAGAGATTCCAGCCAGTAAATGTCCTTGTACTCTACAGGAGTCAGAAATGACCTGGATTCCAGCCGTTTCAATCTTTTGTAGAGCAGACACACTGTAATTGTAGGCTGTCTCCAAATTCAGATTCATTCGGCTTCAGCTTGTACATTGGAATAGTGAGTAAACTGACATTCATGAAGACAGACAAATTCATGATTAATAAAACTGAAGAAACTGATGCTCATGTTCATATTTCACAAATGGTGCAACATTTTCCCAGGTGTTGTCATCAAAGGTCGCATACCATACTAGTATTCAGTACTTACAGGACGTGGAGTAAGAGTTTAGGTCATGACATTGCATATCACATCCAGTTTAAAGAGAGAAGTGCCATAGGCAAGCGCTATATAAAATGAGGTCTTTGAACGCCAAGGCTGCTGCAGTGGGGTGATAAATCTAGGAAGGAATGTCAGTTCACCATGCTCTTCATATCCAAAACAAACTTTTGAATGTCTTCAAGTTTTGTTTTTGAAAATCCTGCAAAGAATATTCGTAGGTAAACGAAATAGATCAATCTGTGAAGAAATGGCTGCTTTTGACTTTTTACCAGTGGGCATGGATGACTCGGCACTTGAGTTGTGTATCCGCTCATATCTTGCATCTTCAATCCGCTCTTTCTGTATAGAATTTAACTTCTCCAGCTTGCTGCGCAGTTCAGAGGCAGTTTTCAGCATCTCTGCATTAAGAAACAGAGAAGCTAGATGTGACTAATGTCAAGAAATGACCAAAAAGACATGAAGATGTTCAACTGTTATATTTTCTTCTGAAAGAGAGAAAGAAAAAAAATACATACTCTGGGAACATTACATAACTGCAAACAGCCTAACAGGACCTCCTATAACTACAGAAGAAAACACCTTCAAAACACCCTCAGACACAGGTACATCCTGAGACAAAACCTGGAGCTAGACACTAACTGATCTCCTCTACTCAGGATCAACTACAATAACATCTGGATAAGCTCACATCAAAAGTTTCAACTGTTATGAGCAAAATACATCAGCAATTACAGACAGCGCAATACTTTTTCCGTAAAGAAGCCAAGGCCTGAACTCATGATGAAAGAAATCAGGCGAGTATAGGAGACTGGATTTGAGAAATATGAGACTACCATCCGGTGAAGAGTTGATGGTTATTACTCTAACAGTTACCTTGAAACATATCATCTGCAGAGTTCTGCTCATAAATCTGTAAAGCCTCATTGACAGCTGCAGCACGACGGTTGCTAGAAGCAGCCTTCTTTTCCAGCATCTGCAGCTCTCTATAAAGCTCTGCTGTTTCTTTTCCTACCTTCAAAATAGAATTCCAGTTGACAAGATAAAAATTATAAATTAATACATAAACACGTGAAGAGATAATGCAAATAAAAGGACTAAATTACCTCTGCGAGTTTATTCCTCAAAGAATCCAACTGACTATCTAGATCAGTCAGCTGGCCTACATCAACTGAAATATCCTCAGATGCTTTATCCTACAATCACATTTAAACAAAAGCTGGATAATAAATATGAAGGAAAAGCAAAAAATAGCAGACAATCCTCAACAAACCATAACACACATCTACACATTGCTGAATGTTAGCCGGAAAGGGCAGCTGTTAGCATCCCTTTTTAGTTTGGGATGTCAACTAAGGATACACTGAGCATATCATATATGTCAAAAATTAACAAACTGTATTATAGAAGTTTGTGAGAAACACAAACATACATACATTGAGAAATGTATGCGATCCCAGACAGCAAAAACACCTGAAGTTATTCATCCTTTGAAACTGTCATAGACATGCTTTCCAACCATCTCAATATGGCATGAAAACTTTTGGTTCGAGTAGGAAGAAGAAAATGGTATAGCGTTCAGAGAAAGATTATACTAGTAATCATATAAATCAACTCACAAGTCGCAACTTAAAGCACAAAATCAATTTGAACCTCCTGAAAAAATTACCTCATCTAGTTAGATAGGCACCCTACTATTTCTAGGATTTGAAAAGGCGTTCTTATGTCAAATGGAGCAATTAATTAGTTAATCAAAGTTCAATATAACGCATTTAACATAAGAACTAGTTAGCCAGGTAGCACAATTTCTTCAACTTGATTCCCTAAAATCTCTTTAAGCAAACATCAAACCCACCTGTTCAGGCAACGAGAATCCGTCCGGAACCACAAACGAATGTGACATGCAATACTTCTCCCACAAACCCAATTTCTGATCCAAAACACGCTGCACCATTTTCTTCAAGATCACAACACCCTGTAACCAAAAACCACCATAATTCACATGTAAATCACTTCACATCGCCTCAGGCCAAACATTGCATTATCTTTTCAAACCCAACTCGACATTGAAAATTTATAACCAAGCACGACGAAAATCAATATTTTCAAAATTCTCAACTTTCCATCATACCTTCTCCAGATCCGCAGCTCGTTCCGTCCCTCTGGCTCCGACAATCTTCGCCGCCTCCCTGTAAAACTCGCCAACAGTCTCAAACTTCAAACACGATAAAACAACTTCAAGCACAGAGCAGCGTGCAAGTGAAAGAGGATTACTGATGATAATAGTCGAAGGCACCGTCGACCATGTCGTCGACCGAATTGAGGACTTCATTGATGAAGCCCTGTGGGTTCAGATTGAAGTAATTGAACAAAGCTTCGCTCTCGCTCCCTTCCATTGCACCCTAACCCTAATTTCAACAATGAATTGAAATTTGGGGATTCTCCTTTTCTGCTACGTCTAGAGATTTTCCCGCCATTGATCGACTCGGTTCGACACTCGGCTCAATCAGGCGTGGTTCGACCGATGGTCCAATAGCTTGGTTCGAGAATGGGTTCAATTAGATTCTTGTCCTTCCTTCCTTGCAGCATCCATTGTTCGATTTTTGAGGCCATCTGCAGATACAGGAAGAAAAATGCTACGGAATTTCGGAAAATCGCTGGGAAGTCTCGCAGGTTTTCCGCCGCTGAAAACCATCGCGGCAGCGTTTCGGAACTACTCGGGCCTGACGGGGAAGAGCTCGTCAGTTCAATCTCTGTATGAGCTTTGTGTGAAGACCTTTGGGACTTCTTCGCAGCCGCTTACACAGCCTTCGCAAGCCTCCCACGCACTCTGCTCTTTGATTGGTTTTCTCAGTTTTGATCTTTTTTTCGTGATTGTTATTTGGTTTGTGAAAAGTTTTGAGTCTTGTGTGAGTTTGGGAATGTGGTTTGTGGCTGATTGAGCTTGAGCTTGAGCTGAGATGTAATGGGAATTAGGGTTGATTTGGTAGTTTTCTTTGGCTAGCAGATAGGTTGAATTTTTGATAGGGTAGCTGTTTTGTATGTTATTTGATGATGCTGGTAACATATTTCTAAGAAGGAGAAGTTTGTGTGGAGCTCAAAATCGAAGTTTAGCTGTTTGAATTTCAGTTCTTGATGTAATGGATGAATGTTTGTTGGGAATAATTGAAATCCTATAAAGAAAATGTCATCGCCGGAACGTATGATTTTGTGTAGTTTTATGGTAGGTAACTGCATCTTCTTATGCCATTTGTTGATAGTGGAACGGAACTTTTGAGAGATGATTTCATGGGATAAATGTGATGTCCTTGCTTTATTTGACTATTTCGTGTTTGGGTTATAGATACGATCGGACCGGGAGATGTTGGGCTTAAGAACGAAAGTTCGGAGGATGATAGAGGCCATGGTGTTTTTGGACTTAATGAGTTGAGCAGAACTGCAAGATGGTCTCAGCCGATAACGTATTTGGACATATATGAATGTGATAATTTTACAGTGAGTGTATTTATACGAGATGTGCTGCACCCCGTGACTTTTGTTTTATTGATTCGAATAGCAATGCATTCCTTCAGAATATGGCACGTCCTTAAATTGGAGTAGTGTACATGTTTCCATAAGTGTAGAGTTTCATACGCAGACCGGAATTTAGGTTTGGCTGCCTTGCAAAATACACCATATAATAGTTCCAAATTTCCAATATATACTACCAGTCATGGATTAGCATCCCTGTTCGTAGTGAGCGCTGATAGTGAGTTTTATGGAGTTCCTCATTGTGTTTGTTGATTACAAGGATTGTTTTTTTTTGTCTATTTTGTTGTAGATGTGCATCTTTTGCTTGCCTACTTCAGCTGTCATTCCGCTCCACGACCATCCTGGCATGTGTGTTTTCAGCAAAATTCTTTACGGATCCTTGCACGTTAAAGCATATGATTGGGTTGAGCCTTCTGTTTTCCGGAGTACGAAGGGACCAGAAAATATAACAGGTTTAGTACGTCTCTCATCCAATTTTGTGCTCAACATTTCTAGTCGATTTTATCCGTGTAATGTAGTGAAAAGTTTTATTTCGCTTCTCATATAGCATCAGTTAATATTAAATATTGTCATGCAATCTTTTCCTTCCCAGAGCACCTTGATGATAATTATTGTTTTGTTCAACGTACGCGACGTCCGGCAGAAGAGATAGAGTAGAGGACTGGTTATTTCAGATTTGAACTCTAGAATATCACTGGAGGCTTATCTAGCTGATACGCGATCTTTACTATTATTTTGCCAGTGAGGTTGGCCAAGTTGGTTGTGGATAAAGTTACGACGGCACCATGTGAGACCTCAGTCTTGTACCCCAAAACGGCCGGAAACGTTCACTGTTTCACTGCTGTTACTCCCTGTGCCGTGCTTGATGTTCTAGCACCTCCATATCTGGAGTCAGCTGGCAGGACATGCACTTACTACCATGACTACCCTTTCTCCAGCTTTTGTAAGTTCTAACGTCTTAATAAGCCTTCAGTAGTTTAGAATCATTATCTGCGTATCTGTAATAAGCTTAAAATGTTTCATTTTTATTTGCCGCATGTTGAAAAGCTCTGGAAAATGAAGCTGATTTACCCGATGAAAAAGGAGAGTATGCGTGGCTAGCAGAAGTCTTATCACCAGATATCTACATGCGCCAAGGAAGATACTCAGGCCCCACTATCCATCCTTGACGCTTAATCAGTGATTTCTACTTATTGCCTATGTTGATAGGTAGAAGCTCAGTAACGTAAGTGCTCTTGCAACATATCCCGGATAATACAATGAGGTCTGATAAAAACTCTCCCAAGAAGCAAGAATTCGTCTTGGACAGAAGCTCTAACTCAAGTGCTTATTTGCCCGCTGCACATCAGAATGTTAAGCCAGACGTGGAATCCTGGATGACAAAATAGGCTGGCTAGGAAAATGGGCAGTCCTGAAGAATCATTGTGGAGTCATATAAGTTTATGGCATACTCTGCAGCTCTCAAGCTTTAGATTTTCACTTGGCTGTACTCAACAGTTTTCTGTTTGAAGATTTCTTTGAATTGTCAGTGAGCATTTTGGCTGATTTTCCAGAAGCATCAGTTTCTTTTTTTCATACAGTTGTAAGATTTCTGCTGTCTGCCTAGGAAGTACCTTGCATAAAATAAACTGTAAATGCTCTTTACAGGAAACAGGAACAACATCATATTCAACAATAAAAAAAGGAAGTCTCATTGAGCTGTCTTAGAGTTCCATTTCTGGGATTTTTTTTATCACAGACATGAGTAATAATCCAACGCTCCCTTTTTCTCAATGGCAATTTATGCAAAACTGACTTTGCTACAACAAAGCATATAACCCTGAGACTCGGGCAGTATTTCAGTATTCTTTTCTCTATGGTGACCGGAAAGCTTCACCAGCGTAGCGTACATTTCCTAGCTCCTCTTCAATGCGCAGAAGCTAGAAAAAAAACAAGCAATCACAACACAAGTTAGACATGGCTGTATGAAAAATGACGCCGCAGCATCCTAAACGAAGTCTACTCGAGTTGACTATCTGACGGAGTTAATTGCTCAGAAGGATATCACATTGTCAACTTGAATTTTACAAGTTTGTTCATTGCTCAAAAATTGCAACATGGCTCCTCGGCTGACTAATTGTTTTCAACTCGATCAACGGAGTAGCATAATTAGATCGGCATCTTTTTTATGATGCGAACAGCCTAATAACCGTATCCATATTATTGGCTGTCATGAGAAACAATCTATAACATAGGATTTTGCATACACGTTGTTCTGTTCATCCAAGGAATCAAAGTTAACTAGCAATGTTAATGCGTATTTTATTCCCCTTGTAAGGAATCAAGTCGGCAGCTTTAAGAAAGGTCTCCAACTTTTAAAATTGTATAAGGGGATTTATCTTAGCCTCATCCAGAGTACGTCTCTAGTTATGATTAAGATAATGCACTTATGAATAATTTGAGAGAGTAACATACCTGGTTATACTTAGCCAACCTCTCACTCCGGCAAGGAGCGCCAGTTTTGATCTGTATGGAATAAGGTAAACATATCAGGCTAGAAACACATAACAAAAGCAACTATCTAGCGCAGTAAAAAGATCTTAAATAATTAACCTGTCCACTAGCCAGCCCAACGGATAGATCAGCAATGAAGTTATCCTCAGTTTCACCACTTCGGTGGCTGACCATGACACCCCAACCTGCAGCTTTCGAGTCAAGCGCAGCTTGGATGGATTCAGTCACGGTCCCAATCTGGTTTACCTGCAACAAAGTAGGCAAACCAAGTTAGCTATTCGTGCAATGTACTTACTTGTGAACAAAATACACAATTACTATTGTCCGCGGAAACTTAAAATTGCAGCAACTCATCTGGATGGTTTACAAGGATCGAAGTAAAATCCCATATACTAAATCAATGTCTGTTGTACACTTACCTTCAGTAGTAAAGCATTGCAAGACTTCTTCTTAATGGCTTCGGCTATTCTTGTCGGATTTGTGACCAATAAATCATCTCCTACTAGTTGAATATCAACCGAAGATTGCAGCGAACCCCATGCACTCCAATCATCTTGGTCAAATGGATCCTCGATTGAAACAATAGGGAAGTCCCTGACAAACTCCTTGTATAAATCACGTAGGCTTTCGGCAGTAAGGACATGGGCTCCATCATTTGGCTGCTTCTTGAAGTTCAGATCATATCTTCCATCCTTCAAGTAGAATTCTGAGGCAGCAACATCCATTCCAATCTTGATCTGAGTGGTTTAAGTCATGCCAACAGAATTAAAATAAATAAAATAATCGCAAACATTAAAATTGAAAAGCAGAATGACCATTTCAAACCTTGCCAGTATAGCCAGCCTTGTCGATCGCATCAATAAGCAGGACCAATCCTTCTCTGTTATCTTGAACATTGGGAGCAAAACCGCCTTCATCTCCAACATTACATGCATCTTGACCGTATTTTGCTTTGATAATTCCCTTAAGAACATGATAAACTGTAACATAAATCAAAAGTCAGAACTACGATTACAGTCCATCATTATTCCATCTTTCTCGAGTATTTACCAAATCACGCACCTTCGCTTCCCATTCGAAGTGCCTCAGCAAACGACTCGGCCCCCACCGGCAAAATCATGAACTCCTGCATAGCCAAATTATTCCCCGCATGACTGCCCCCATTAATCACATTAAAAGCCGGCACAGGCATCACAAGCTCCTTCGTCCCTGATATTTCCTGAATATGCTTATATAGAGGCACTCCCTTTGCCCCCGCACCAGCTCTACATACACTAAGTGACACTCCCAGTATCGCATTGGCCCCGAATTTTGACTTGTTTGGTGTCCCATCAATCTCCAGCATCAGTGCATCTACCGCAGCCTGGTCCCTGACAAATCCACGCAACAACAACAAAGCTCCTAATCCAACTTCTTGGCGACAGCAACAGATATAATCATATAAACCCTAAGCTCTACAGTAAACCAAAAAACAGTATAATAAAAATGATTCTGAAATGAGATTTTACCTGACATCAACTCCAACAAGCTTTGGCCCCAAAACGTGATTAATATTCTTAACAGCCTGAAGCACGCCTTTACCGCCATAGATGCTCTTATCACCATCTCTAAGCTCCAGCGCCTCATAGATCCCTGTCGACGCTCCGCTAGGCACGGCGGATCGGTAAAGATCATCAGTAACCAGATCCACCTCAACAGTAGGATTTCCTCTACTGTCAATGATCTGCCTAGCCTTGATAGATTTCACCGCATGCGCATTACCAGCAACTGATGAACAGGTGACCGTCAGCGGCCGTGATTGGCGGCGCGGGAGAGGGACGGAGGAGTTGAGTAAGGATCGGGAGGAGGTGGCGGGGTTGAAGGTGAGTTTGAGGGAGGAGAGAGATGAGGCCATGTTGACGGAATGTGGAGATGGGTTCGAGGTTTTTGTAGAGAGAAAAATGTCGGAGGCTTTGCGGAAACCGGAGAAGGAGTGGCGATGAAAACGAAGGTTTTTCCTTGAAGGTTTGGTGAGAATAAAATTTAATTAAATAGATTAAGAAAATACATTTAAATAATTATTAAAAAAATAAATTTTAAGGTTAATAAAATAGGTTAGGTAGAAAAAGTGGTCAAGTTTTGGGAAGGTAGCTGTTTGATTCAAATGTAATTCAACACCTAACATGTCGCCCTCTTCCTCATGGCCCGTTGGAAAATGAGAGGAAAAAAAAAAGTTTGTCATGCATTGCAAATGTGGGATTTGAACTCACCCTCCCTTGTATAAATAAAGCCGGCCGCGAAATGGAATGAGATCAAGAGTATGAAACTATCTGCAATTTTCTCTAGTCTCGTTCTGATGGACGAATTTATATTAAGGAATGATTACATTTAACTTTACGATAAAATAAATATATAACATCTTTTTTGTGATCTCTTATTTGTAATTGTTTCATATTTAATTATAAAAAGTAATCATTAAATAAGGATTTATTTTTGTAACATAAAATTTCATAGCATTTAGTAACGACATCAATATTTAATTAGTTTCCGTTTAAAAAAAGTACATGTACCTCATTATGGAGCTTATGCTTGTGTGTAAGAACAGCAGCTGGGCCTGTAGAAAGAACAGTGTGGTCAGGAGCATGCATGGTAGAATTCAGGATCAGCAGTATGCGAGTCATTCTCCGATGACATAGTAACATCAAATACTTGACAGAGATCTGTAAACCATAAAAGAAATGTTACCTCAAAAACCTGTAGGCTTGAAAATCAGTTGGTCATCATATTATCCGTTCCTGTAACATCTCAGCATCAATAAATTGAGGGCACTACACGCTGGTTTTTCTTGCACTCCGGACTAGAAAAAAAGCCACGCAGCTCACATCTGCTGGCATTTATTCTACTAGAAGTAGCTCTGAACTTCCGTGTCGGAGTTCAGAAAATATATATCTCCGGGAGGGTATGAAGAATAGAGAGTCTAGCAGCCTTGCTAGCATTGCAGATAATATATGGGGAGGCCAGGCTTTATAGCTTGAGTTACGGATCAAACTGCTATGTAAGGAGCGTTGATGGGTTCAGGCTGCACTGCTTTATGCACAAGCTCAGTTTGCTCTCGGACATGGACAGTGTAGAATCCTGTAGCACTTGCAGCAGATGGAGCACGACCAACGTATTTGATATCATCAATGTTACCTCGGCCTAAGGCTTTCATGGCTGTGGAAAGGCGAGGGGCGATGTAAGTATATGCACCCATGTTCATTGGCTCTTCTTGGCACCAAACAATTTCAGCATCTGGGAGGCAAAAAAGAGAGAGAGAGTAGATGAATAAAATTCAACACGGCCGAGTTTTTAAGTCTTATGTTATAGCAGGATAGCAGAGGTTTTAAGTTATGCGTACTTGGATACCGCTTGAGCTCGCGCTGAATGAGATCATATGGGAAGGGGCAGAGCTGTTCCACCCTGCAAATTGCAATGTCTTGGTTTTTAGCTTTTTTGCGTTCTTCATCAAGCTCGTAATAGACCTGTGCAAGAATGTGTCGGTCAAAAAGCCTTTAGTCAGATAAAAATCATGCAGCTATTTGTCAGAAGGTGAATGTATCATAGTACAACATACCTTTCCAGAGCAAAGAACTAGTCGTCTGATACCTTGTTCAACATCAGCGTGGAGATTTTGATCTTTTATGAGGCGCTTGAATCTGGTACCCTGTTCGTCGAACCCTGGATGGCCTTGCACATCATCAAACTCGGACAAGTTTGATTTACAGTCCTTATGCCGAAGAAGGTTTTTCGGAGACATAACGATCAGTGGCTTACGGAAGTCTCTGTGAATCTGGGAGATGAAGCGAGTAACGGTGAGCAGAGTTGAAGAATGAGTCCAAGACAATGCTAATGCCCAGTAGATTAAATATTCACCTGGCGGCGCAGGACATGGAAATAATTGGCAGGTGTTGTAACATTGACTACTTGCCAATTGCACTGCTGGATTTGCTTTCGAAGCGTTGGATCCATCTCAGGTATCTCATAACAGTTATCGTCACTCATCTATAATGGAAAGAAAATGTCCGTATAAGTTGTGACTCGTGAGCCTAGAACAAGATTAAGAAGTGGCCATATAACCCACGAGTCCATCTTGTGTCAGATAACTTATACCTAGCATCGGAAAAGGGTGTAAAAGACAATAGCAAGAAGAGTCTTCACCTGAAGAAAACGTTCCAAGCGTCCACTAGAGTGCTCTGGACCTTGTCCATCGTAGCCATGAGGGAGCAACACAACAAGTCCTGTTTGTCGAAGCCACTTTGACTCGCCACTGCTCAAAAACTGATCAAATATCACCTGAGCTCCATTGGCAAAGTCACCGAATTGAGCTTCCCATAGTACCAACGAATTTGGATTTTCCATGGAGTAACCCAACTCAAATCCAAGGACGCCGAACTCAGAAAGGGAGCTGCAATCAAGCAGATGTCAAGGATTTATTCATTTGAGAAGAGATCATCACCTACATAGAGCTAACTTGATATACACATTGACAGCGAACCAACTTAGATAAGCAACCAGGAAAGCGAAGAATGATCGACTCTGACAGAAATGAAATAAAACCTGTTGCTGACAGTGAACATCTCCTCATTTTGATTCATCATAACATGATCAAGAGGGCAATACTTCTCCCCAGTTTCCTGGTCATGAACTACAGAATGCCGATGACTAAACGTACCCCTTTCCACATCCTGGCCACTCAATCGGACATGGTTTCCTTCAATAAGCAAAGTCGCAAAGGCAAGCGCTTCACCAACAGCCCAATCAATCCCTTCACCTGTTTCAATCATCTGAGCTCGCTGTTCAAAGATCTTTTTTACTGCTCTATGGGGTTTGAAATTTTCTGGCAAGGTTGAGATTGCCTTCCCCACGTTCTTCAGAATCTCCGGTTTAACCCTGACAATGTAAGGAAATTCAGATTACTAGTCATATGCCAATTTTAGTGCCTAAGGAGATCATGTAGGAATACCCAGTGTTTCGAATACGTGAAAGCTGTTCGGGTGACTTGAATCCTGCCCAATAGGCTGAAAGCCAATCCCTTTTGCGCGGCACATAATCCTTGCTGGCTAAAAATTCTTCATTAAGAATTGAAAGGACCTTGTTATTTATTTTATCAACTGTTTCTTTAGACGCATCTCCAGATTCCAAAAGTTTCTTCTGGTAAATCTCTAGAGCCGAGGGATGATTTCTGATGACCTGTTAACAAGCTAATCAGCAAAACACTTGATTTTTTAAAGACAAAAAAAAAAAAAATCGGAAAAACAAGATGATACTTGGCATGGTATAAAATGGAGACATGGAGGACTCGCCTTATACATTTTTGGCTGGGTGAATGAAGGCTCATCAATTTCATTGTGCCCATATCGCCTGTAACAAACTATATCAACAACAACGTCTGAATGGAAGGTCTGACGCCATTCTGCTGCAAGCTCGCACACATGAACAACAGCCTCCAAATCATCACCATTGACATGGAAAATGGGGGCATCCAAAGCTTTGGCAACATCTGTGCAATACTCGGAAGATCTTCCAGACCTCGGATCGGTAGTGAAGGCCACTTGATTGTTCACTACAATGTGAATTGTCCCACCAGTAGTGTAATTTGGAAGAGCACTCAGATGCAGAGTCTCATAAACAACACCTTGTCCAGCAAAGCTACCATCTCCATGAAGCAGAATACCCATGTTCTTTGTTCTATCTTCGTCCTTGGAATAGTATTGTTTCGCTCTAGTTTTTCCAACCACAACGGGATCTACAGCTTCCAAGTGACTTGGATTTGCAACAAGTGATAGATGAAGTCTCTTCCCACCTCTAGTAGGCCGATCATACGAAGTTCCTAAGTGATACTTGACGTCACCAGTTCCAGTGTAGAGCCCACCCTCTTCCACAGGCCTAGTTCCACCGCTAAATTCACTGAAAATCTGACGAAGTGGCTTCCTTACCACATTTCCCAAAACATTCAGCCTACCTCTATGCGGCATACCTATGACTATGCTCTCAACTCCAAGATCAGCTGCTCGATCAAACATCTCTTTCATGCCAGGAATCAAAGTTTCCCCACCTTCAAGCCCAAACCTTTTAGCTGCTGCCCACTTGGTTGCTAAGAAGTTTTCAAATTGGGTACTCCATATAAGCCGATCAAGCATGACCTCGCGCCTTTGTTTATTATATTGCATCGGGGTTGGGGTCTCAATTCTATCTCTCAACCAGTTACATTTCTTCCTATCAGCAATGTGCATGTACTCATAGCCGATGCTACCACAATAAGCCTGCTCCAAGCGGTTCAAAATAGCTCTAAGAGTTTGCACAGGGCGATTCTCCGACAAAAATCCAGACATGTTCCACACTCCAAGGAAAAACTCCCTATCGAGATCAGCTTCTGTAAACCCATAAAGTCCTAGGTTCAAATCCTCAGGTACTTTCCGCTCCTCCAACCCCAATGGATCCAAATTAGCCTTCATATGCCCATTCACCTGATAAGCCCTGACAAGCAGCAACAACCTCATACTTTCCTGAATCGTCTGCCCTGATATCCCCGGTGAAGTGGCAGCCTGCCCCACAAAATTCTTAAAAAAGTTATCCCACGACTCATCAACACTACTCGGATCAGCTTCCCACATCCTCTGCAGCTCCTCGAGGTACACACTACTCGTCCCATCCAAGAAACTATCAGTCAGCTTCGACAATGGCACAGGTCTAGGAACTGGCGCAGCCTGCGCCTTATGCTTCGTGACATGAAACAAACGAGTTTGCTCTCCTGATAGCATATACCTACTCCTCCCTACATATGGAGTCCTTTGACCTACAATTCTCCTGATCGCAAGTCTCGCTATTCCAGAACCAGCTCTCACCCATGCCATCTTGATCAAACCAAATTTCTTAATTTAGCAATTTCAGCACTTAACTCAGTTCATCAATTCCTGCAAAAATACAGAAAACATACTTCCATACACCTAAGCAAACCAACAACATGAACGATCCAAAACCAAACTCGTATTCACAATCAAACAATTAACCTAACTTCATAACACCAGAAACTCAACAAAACTCAACGCACGATCATTTGACTATTCAACGGTAACAATAACAAAAACTGGAGATCGAGGAACGTACCGGATGATAGATGAAGGCGTCGTCGGCGATCGGGATCGGAGCGGATACGGGGAAGGTGAAGCGACAAATGGCGCAGTAGGAGAGCCTCGGAGAAGCTTTGAGTCGTTTCCAAGTTAACGGAATGAGCTGACGTCATCAATCGATGTCACCTCGTGAATGTTCTCGAAGGATGTATGTAAATGTCCGCGTGTACATGCGTTGGGCTTTGAATGGAATCTGTGGCTCTATATTTTACTTGTAATGCTTGAAAGTCCTTGTAGTTTTCTAGATTACGCACAAGTCCTTGTATTTTTCTTAATTTCGTACAAGTCCCTGTAATTTTCTATATTGCGTACAAGTCCCTGTAATTTTCTACATTGCGTACAAGTCCCTGTAATTTTCTATATTGCGTACAAGTCCCGGTAGTTTATTATATTACTATTGAGGAAAAAGTTGTGCTGTCAATGTGAAGTCAAGAATATGTAGTTATGTTCACTTCTCAGCTCTTCAAACATGAAGCAGCACTTGACATTGACGATTTACTAGTGGACAGAGTCGTTTACAGGTCGGCGTTGCGCATGATGGCTGGCCGGCCACACGACCAAAATAAATGTGGCAGGCTCTGTCCATTTGAGAGAGAATAGCAGGATGTGTCAAATAAATTTGTTGGCCATGGTAAAGATAAGACCTGCAGAAGAATTGAAATGTCAATATACCAGTTACCTTTTAGAAGAAGAATTCGAATCAGTAGGCTTTTGAATGAATTGAAGATGGTATTCAGCGGTACCTCATGCTCATTCCCATCTCGAATTTGATTCCATCCCTTAAGAGTAAAATGGCGCACAATATGCCACATGCCTTAATTTCACTAGAGAATCTCCAAAGGCGTCCCTGCATAGCATGACTTCTAAGTGTTATACTTTCCCTAAAGATTAAAAACAAATATCAGATAGTCCTTGTATCTGGGAGTAAGGTGAATGACAACATAAAAAACTGGTCCTAGGCCGAACTGGAGCCATCCACACAAATGCATGAATGTTTTCCATTCGCTAACCCGAAAATAAAAGGCTCTGGACAATATTGCAGAGCCTAATGTTAGCCAAAGGCCGTGTTTATACCCCAGATACCATATTCTGAGTCAAAAGTGAACTGGCCAGTTTACAGATCACATATAGGCCTTAAATCAAACGATAAAGGGTTGGCCATGGACTGGCACATCAGGAAGACTCATATTCTACCTTACTTTTTACTACAAGTAGCAAAAGAAGGAAAAATTCATACGGTGTAATAATCTATTTAACTATCTTACAAAATGTGGCGAGCAAACACTGACCAAATCAGAAATAAACACTAAAATGTCTACCTGAGTTGTGGAAATGGCCAGTCTCAGTTAAAGAGGAGATCAGCCATACTAACGAAGCAAACCCACTGCATGAAGCACAAAGGAGAACATATGGACATTCAAAATTTACAAGCACTACAAAATGCTGGCAAGACCTGAAGTTTGGCTAATAAATCTCCTAATAATCCATCCCTAATGTCACACAGTACAGTTTACAGATCCATCTACTCGCCACATACAAGTTATTGAACAAACACTTCGACATGCCCAACCTCTTTTATTTGCCTAAAGGAATTATATTCGCAAACATAGTCGGAAAACCAATGCAATGGCCTGATCTCACTACTACACTAGTGATGTGTCATCCAAATGTTGTCTATGCACAAACATTAGAAATAGATGTCTTTGTCAAAACATCTAAAAACGCTGAAAGATGGCTACTCTTGCAGTAACATAAAACTAACTTTAATCTAGCAAACCCACCAAAAATCTCCCAATATAATCTGCTGGATGTGATCAGCTCTTTCAGGCAGCAATCAGCTCACTAAATTTCCTAACACTATATACAACTTACTTGATCTGTTATGAATCATATTTGAGGAGCTCATAAGCCTAAACTAATCACCATAAATTTCAAAAGGAAAATCAGAGAGCAGATGATGCACTGGATGCAGAGGCTTATCGATCGATTCCTGAAAAGTGAAGCAATCAAATTCAGCGAGAGATCGATGAACCGCTGCCTCCAGCGACCTCACCGCCCTTTTACATCCAGCATCCCTAACAAAACCAAGAAATCGACAACCAATCATAAACACCACAACCATACCAAAACCTAAAACCAGAAAAACGATTACAAGCCTCATCCAACACCTCAAAACAGATCTGAAACCCTAACCAACATTCACGCCGAAAAAAACCATTAAAAATCAAGGGATAAAAAGACAAAATCCAACTCCGTATCCGCATACACGCAGCCGCATTATACATGAAAAGCATAGACATCAACCATCGCAATCGAGATCGAAATCGAGCGACGCCACTCTCGTCGTTAGTGTCCTTAGTAGCGATGTTACGAAAGAAAGAAGCCGCTGCGGAATTTGATTGCGCTTGACGGCAGGGGTGTTATGGGAATTTTCACGTTGAAGATTTAAATTTGAAGTGGTGATAGGGTAGGGTGTCCTCCGACTGTAGGACATCCACAATGGCATGAAACGTCATCGTCAATCATGAATGACTGATTGGATGACAAGAAGGGTATCCACCTAGTTGAAAGGCATATATCTTGGATAAAGTTTGCGACATGACCTCTACCACTTTGATGATGAACATAAAAATAAATAAATAAAATAAAATAAAATAAAATAAAATAAAAATGTATTATCCATTTATTGAAAGAATGTGTTTACATGGATCATGGAAATAAGAAGAAAGATGCATGTCAATACCACACTGCACAATTTCAAGCACAAGAATCATATGGAGATGATCAAGCGTACAAAGCTCGAATACCGTTGATGTCGTCACTGGCCAAACCCTTGACAGTGTTGGAAGCAATGGAGGGGAACATGATAGCATTCTGCACGCTGCTGTGCCCTAACCCTAGGAGATGTCCGATTTCATGCAACGCCACTGTGCCCATGTCGAATCGGCCGGGCAACGGACCGACGGACCACAGCTCATCGGCGTCGTAGTGGAACCTCCCGTTGGTCGGGGCGTAGGCGTGGGCGAGGGTCCCACCTCTTCCGTCGAAAGGGCTGTTGTCGCCGTGGGCCAGTCGGCCGAAAGCGATGGTGAGGTCAGCTGCGAGGTAGGTGGTTTGGGAGAATGAGAAGCGGGTGGAGGCTGCCCAGCTGCGGAAGGCGGCGGATATGGCGGTCCTGGCTATGTCCGGCATGTTTGTATGGAAGCCGTAAGTCAGGTGAGTCTTGGCCGGTGGCCATCTTGGGGAGCCGGGGAAGAAGGAGAAATGTGCCACTTGGTGGAACATACCACCATGCGGCTTTTTGTCGTGGTCGTGTTGACCCGATTGCATCCAATTCGTGCCGTTGACGATGTCCTGATTCCCGCAGCGCGGTTGCATCATGGCGGAGATGGTGTCGTCGTCTAGGGTTCCGGTGACGTTGAGGTGGAAGTTGGATTGGTATGTTTTGAGGGCCTTCTCTAGAAGGTCGTCGAAATGATCATCGTTGGCGTTGGTGTTGGCGTCACTGGGATAGTTCAGGTACCCGAAATGTTGGAGGTACTTTTTCAGGTCAATGACGCGGTTGACTTCACGCCCTTTCTGAGTCCCCTTCAGATTTTGGACGAAATCAAATCGGGATGCTCCGGTGAGAATTGGGAGGAGGACGAGGAAAACTGAGAAGAGGAGAGCTTTTGACGCCATTGTTGCAAGTAATGAGCTCAAGAGAGGAAGCTTGTTGTGTGTTGTGAATATAATCTTAGCTCTCCAAGCACATATTTATACGCCAAACTTGATTAGGGTTTCTCCACCATGACTGCAAGTACAACTATGTCAAAGGCCTAGCATCTATCGACTTGGTCTTTCTGACTGTATCCTCCTGTAAGAAATGGTACAACCAGACGACTTACATGTACGCCAAACCCTAGATTGTGACCCTTACTACTTGACGTTAAGAAATATCGACATGGGAATTTTATTAAGGATGTCTGACCTTGCCATCGGCCTTTTGATATTATATCAATGGAGAACTAGCAAGAATGCTCCACTTAATATTCAAACACTGGTTTGTAGTTGACTTCAGAAACGAAGCTCTAATCTAATGGAGTTTCATCTTGATCAGAAGAATGAGTTCCTCTCCAGAGAGGATCTGTGTGGAAATGGCTAGATATTCTGGTTTATATCTCTATATGACTCAAAAGCTTTCACTAATGTTTTATGGTGGTGTAACCTAAGATATTCTATCATCTCTTTCATTTATCAATTGAGATGAGACAAATTCTCAAGTGCTTAAACTCAACGATCTGTCTGACCGCGTCACGCATACCTATGTTATGTAGCTTGTGATTTTGAAGAGAATGTTTATCTAAGTGCCCTCATATTGATCTGTCTTATTTGACAACAAGTGTATGAGTTACCAATTTGTATCTATCATATAGAATCAAGAGAGAGAGAGAGAAAAGAGTTGCAACAGTTAAACTGATTTCAGCAGACTGAAGTAAAAACCTAACCTTCTGTCCTCTATTTGGTAAATTTCGTGCTGATGTCAGCAGCGTGATGTCATGGAGGAGGAATGAATTAGAGTGGAGGCTGGATAGATCACACACCAGCTATACGAAGACATCTGCTTCCATGTTTCATGGCATGAATGGACGATTTCAAACCCATTTCTAACTGGTTCTTCTCAGGACCATTACCGATGGTTAACACGCGTTATCTGACGATGACTTGGCTTTCAGATCACAATCTCCAGTAGATTAGACCTCAGTTCTGACGTCAACTACCAACCTGGATTTCAATAATAAGTGAAACATTATTGAATATGATCAAAAGGCAAATGCAAAGGTTGGACATCCTTAATAAAATGTCCTTCTGGCCAGGTCATTCTTGGGATTGGTCGTCTAGTTGTACTAATCCGTATAGAACGAAGGATACAGTCAGTCAGAAAGACCAAGTAAAAGTCATGCAAGTATAGGCCTTTGACATAGTTCTACTTGCAGTCATGGTGGAGAAACCCTAATCAAGTTTGGCGTATAAATATGTGCTTGGAGAGCTAAGATTATATTCACAACACACAACAAGCTTCCTCTCTTGAGCTCATTTCTTGCAACAATGGCGTCAAAAGCTCTCCTCTTCTCAGTTTTCCTCGTCCTCCTCCCAATTCTCACCGGAGCATCCCCATTTGATTTCGTCCAGAATCTGAAGGGGACTCAGAAAGGGCATGAAGTCAACCGCGTCATTGACCTGAAAAAGTACCTCCAACATTTCGGGTACCTGAACTATCCCAGTGACGCCAACACCAACGCCAACGATGATCATTTCGACGACCTTCTAGAGAAGGCCCTCAAAACATACCAATCCAACTTCCACCTCAACGTCACCGGAACCCTAGACGACGACACCATCTCCGCCATGATGCAACCGCGCTGCGGGAATCAGGACATCGTCAACGGCACGAATTGGATGCAGTCAGGTCAACACGACCACGACAAAAAGCCGCATGGTGGTATGTTCCACCAAGTGGCACATTTCTCCTTCTTCCCCGGCTCCCCAAGATGGCCACCGGCCAAGACTCACCTGACTTACGGCTTCCATACAAACATGCCGGACATAGCCAGGACCGCCATATCCGCCGCCTTCCGCAGCTGGGCAGCCTCCACCCGCTTCTCATTCTCCCAAACCACCTACCTCGCAGCTGACCTCACCATCGCTTTCGGCCGACTGGCCCACGGCGACAACAGCCCTTTCGACGGAAGAGGTGGGACCCTCGCCCACGCCTACGCCCCGACCAACGGGAGGTTCCACTACGACGCCGATGAGCTGTGGTCCGTCGGTCCGTTGCCCGGCCGATTCGACATGGGCACAGTGGCGTTGCATGAAATCGGACATCTTCTAGGGTTAGGGCACAGCAGCGTGCAGAATGCTATCATGTTCCCCTCCATTGCTTCCAACACTGTCAAGGGTTTGGCCAGTGACGACATCAACGGTATTCGAGCTTTGTACGCTTGATCATCTCCATATGATTCTCGTGCTTCAAATTGTGCAGTGTGATATTGACATGCATCTTTCTTCTTATTTCCATCATCCATGTAAACTGATTCTTTCAATAAATGGATTGTTAATATTGTGTGTTATATATTTTTTTCTCCGAACACTTTTGAAATATATTCTAAACTTTTTTCTTTTGAGCTACTAGAATGTCGTGTGACATCTGACTCGACTATTATCGATCTTATAAATCAAATTATAACGATAATAATTTGTCCAAAAAAATGACAAATATGAAATGTATTGACAGACATACAAAACATGCCAATGGTAAAAGTGAAAAATTTTGGGGTTAATGTTGAATACGGGTCGGGTCAATAAATACCCGCTCGAGACTCGACCCATGGGTATCCAAAACCTTGAAAAACCCCTTCTCGGGTTTTTGAATCAGGGTTTTGACCGGAAGCTCACTCGCTGACCAAACGTTCCCCTCAGCCGAATTTCCGAAACCCTAATTTGAGTTTTTGTTCTTGGCGACCCTCTTTGCTCCTAATTCATTCAATTGGTGGGTTTTTCATGTCAGAAATCGGTGGAGATGCTGCTATTGGTGAAGCTGGTGGAGTTAACGGCGGCAGAGTCACTTGGGAAGGCTGCAGTGTTTTGCTGGACATTAATGATGGGGACCGTATGGTTTTCTGCCGTCTCTCGCCTGCAGCGTAAGTTAATTTTTTGTGTTTTTGGTTGAATTGTTGCGAGCTTTGTGTCTCGTAATTGGATTGATTGGTAATATGTGTAGGACGGTTAAGATTGGGAACCAGAATTACTCGCTGCGTCCTCTGATTGGCTGCTCTTTTGGTTCGTTGTTTCAAGTTGATGTGGGAGCTGATGGGCCTTGTTTGTCTCGTGTTGATCCATCTCCGCAAGGTTTGATTTGGTATTCTTTTTATGTTTGTTGATTTAGATTTTGGAAAGTTAGTAACTTTTAAGGGAGTTAACCTCTAGGGAAGGATGGGATGGGAGATGCTTCAATCAAAAAGGGGGAGGGGGGGGGGGGGGGGTTGCAGCTAGTTAGGTTTGACCTGGGAGAGGTATATCGGTAAAGTTTGCCTCAGCTTGTGTCTGGTCTTGTTGAATTATGTGAAAGAATTGTATGTATGGGATTGGAATTGGTTGATGAATGGTGGCATTATTTTTCTAGGAAAAAAGGGTATTTTGACTGCCTCTGAAGTGGTTGTCTTGTGGTTTGTGAGATGTGATTGAGAGTCTCTTAGATTGTTTGGGATGGAAATGATTAGATGGTGAGTTTGTTTGATTTAGATTTGGTGAAATCATGCTTAGGAGTGTGTGTTGGGTTGTCGAAAAGGTGCTCAAATGATTTTGACGAAGACTATTTACCTTTCTGTGCTGGAATTTATTGTAGCTCTACGTATGTCAATGGAAACTATGCTGCCTTCATTTCTTGAATGAATAGTATTGTGGTGCAGGGAAAGAAGTTCCAGACTCTGTTGACGAGTCTAAAGACAATCGGGCATTGATTGATAATAATAAAGCTCAAACACTTACCGGTGAAGATATAAATGCTATGCGAAGGTGAGGACTTGACGCCTGTTTTAGTAGCTTGAGTATTTTCATGAAAAGTTTGCAGTACGTATTCTATTGATGTTCCGATTAAATACTTATACTCAGCTGCACGGTATGCAAGTATGTTGCGCTGCTATCTTATTTTTTGTTGGAAATATTTAAATTGCTGCTTAATGCTTCACACTACTTGCTCTTTACTTGTAGCGAATCTGTTTGGTGATCTCTGTAAGCTATCAAAAGCACTAGCCTTATTTTATACCTTTGTGTTGTTGTTTTCATAGTTTGTTTTCTGCAGTATGAGCAGAATTTTATGTGTTTATTTGTGTTTTTCTATTTGTTAAATTCAATAGTACCAGGAGTTTAAGGTTAGAGTTTACATGAACATGTTTTCATTTGTCATTTGTTTTTGGAGGGAGTATCTTTGGACTCTTAAAGATAAAGCTACTTTTCTTCAGAAGTATCCCGTGCGGTTCGGTGCTTGTCTTTGTACATGATAAACATTAAAGAACAGTATGAGTTTCTTCATTTTTTGGTGGCTTTTGATGCATGATATGGTTTCGTGACTTTTTCCAACTTTGTGCTTATTTGATGCAGCCAGGGAGCAACTGGCGACGAAATAGTTGAAGCTCTCATTGCAAACAGTGCCACATTTGAGAACAAAACCTCATTCTCTCAGGTTAGTTCATTGTCTTAGCATTTATAGTAAAGGTACAACAAATCTGGCAGGTGTTGATGTTGAAAACATGATTCAGTTCGCATTCCCTGCAGGAAAAGTATAAGTTAAAGAAACAAAAGAAATATGCTCCAAAAATACTTGTGAGGCGTCCTTTTACAAGAAGGTAAACTTAAATGCTTAGAACTGAGCTCTTAACTTATCTACGCCTTCATCATTTATGCAGTTCTAATCAGAGTAAAAATGTTGTGATCTTTTAGATATTTAAATTGTTTTCGTCGCCTCTTTGACAGTATTTGTGAGGCGTACTTCAAGAAATATCCACATAGAATTGGGTAACTTTTCTGCCCATTGTGAAGAGTCGTTCATTTCACTACATACATAATGCTTGCATTTGACTGGCTTCTTTGTTTCTTGTGATGATCTTCTTCCCTATAGGTTTCTGCGGGTGGATACATTATCCCTTTTGCTTTCCATGGCAAATGTTACTGCTAATACGAACATCCTTGTGGTCGATACATTAAGTGGAATTCTCACTGGGGCAGTGGCAGAGCGTTTAGGAGGTATAATATCTGGTTTACTCTCGCTGTATTAAATTCCTTCTCACAGGCTATTGCCTTGGAGCATCCACTGCCTTGAGTCAAGGCAGTGGATACCAATTTACAAGAAAAAGTTACAGTGTTGTTGCAATTAATGGTTCTGTTTCTTATTTTAAAGGTCAATGATTATTTTTATGCAATACAGGTAATGGCTATGTTTGCAGTGCATATATGGGCACTACTCCTTACTCTTTGGACATAGTGAGGATGTTCAACTTCAGTAATGAAATTTGCAAAAGGTAGCTCCACCGCTAACTTCACATCCATTGTAGTGGAGGTGTCAATGTTTATGAAATATGGCTTTTAAATTATTATATGAATATATATACAACATAGTGAATTTTGTAAGAAGACTGTTGTTGAATGTGATGCTGGTCGACGCTTTTATCTAATTTAGTTGTTTCTCCAACAAGGCTTTCACTTTCAGTTGCAATACCCGAAGACCTCACCGTACCTTGTGGTTTGGGCAGCTCAATACAGTTGCAAAACTAAGTCTCGTTATTATGGTCAGCAGGGGTTGTGCATATATCTTATTTGATTTCATATTCTTATGTTGCAGGATTGTTAGTTGTTCCGTTAGTACGCTGTCTTCTACTGAAATTGAAAATTCTGAGAGCGATGGGCAGCATGTCGCTGCATCAACAGAAAGTCAGCATACTGCTTCACAACCATCTAATATGGAAGATGTCACTGTCTCGGTTGAAAATGAGACCAAAAGTAACTTAGTCGAGACAAATGGATCTCAACTTTTGAAACCCTGTAAAAGCTCAAAAGCAGGAGAGCCTGCCTCAGCAGAAGTAGTTCAAATGTGGAAAGAGAACGGTTTTTCCAGGTAGATTCTTCTTCGTTAAACCCATTATTTCGGATACATTTATAGCCACAATGCATAAACTTCATGTTAATTATTTATCTTGTGCCTTCTGCAGCTTGATTATCGGTGCACCAGATTTAGACCCTTGGAGCATAATTAAACAACTCCTTCCCCTTCTATCGCATTCCGCTCCGTTTGCTATCTATCATCAGTATCTTCAGGTTATCGTCGTCTTAATTTGATATACACTTTTTATGGTAAACTCAGTCTCATGTCTTTCATCTCTATGCAGCCCCTTGCAACCTGCATGCATAATCTACAGCAAGAAAAACTAGCCATTGGGCTGCAAATAAGCGAACCTTGGCTACGAGAGTATCAGGTACAGTCTCAATATTGCCATCACGAGTAAAAAGCTATTTTCGCTTGCAATGATTTATAACTCATATGCTTATGCCAAATTTTCTTTCATCGCCGGTCTAGGTGCTTCCATCGAGAACCCATCCACACATGCAGATGAGTGCTTTCGGAGGCTACATATTATGCGGCACTAAAATCTGCAACAGCACAGGCTGACAAAATTACCAACGACGAGTTTTTCATTTTCCCATCCTTGTATAGCCATCACAAGTTGCAGTGGCCGGATTTTATCTGCAACAGAACAGGCTTTCACAAATATTAACAGTTCAACGTTAATACCCAAAAAGTGAATTTTTGTTCCAACAAGGCCTCTTTGATTTATGTTAACCTGTCTGGTACATTTAAAGGAAGTATATAACCTGTGGCAACAGAATCGAAGGCTGCAAAACATTTATAGCTTTGCATAGTTTAGAATCCTTGTGGAACATTCTTGCAGGTATCGACATTTTAATCCTTTTCTTTCCTTCTTTTATCTTTTCTGTACTCTTCATGATGAGATGATTTACCAGAGTCCTTGCTGCGGTGCTTATGGTGCTTTGAGCGGTGCTTTCTACTGCTGCCACTCTTTTCTCTTGATCGTTTCTTACTGCTTCTTGAGCTAGAATGGCGGCGGTCTTGATCGCTGATGGATGAATCACTGTCTGAATTACTTGTACGGCGGTGCCTCTTATGGTATTTTTTACTACCCTCACCACCAGATAATGAATCACTGCTAAGCCGCTCACGTCTTGATATGCCTGAATCCATTTTTAGATCCCCACTTCTGTGGCCATGGCTGCTATTGCCGCTGACCTCTAGCTGTCGATTGGGTGTATTATTTACAGCAACAATGATAGGAGAATGCGGCCTATTTGTCACTGCAGTAGAGGTTGTACTTGCTTTACTAACATGGACAGGGTTGCTCACAGCAGGAATCTTAGCTTTACTAGTTGATTGGGGCATATCAGGAGGGACCTCGAGACCCAACTCTTTTCCCAATGATTCCAAGAAGTCTCCAGCTGTTAGACGACTTAGAGTTGTATTTACAACCTCACTCATCTTCTGATGATCCTCCTTTACTGGTATGGGCAGAGAGATTTCCTCTTCATCGTCAGAATCATCAGAAAATATGGCCTGCGTGCAGAAAAAAATTTGCAAAAATGAGCCTGAAATTCCAGATATTGATTAGAATCTCAAAACATTATAATGAAGATATGTGAAGTTTTGAAAACATATGCAATGAGAAAGTCATCATATGAACTTTGCTAAGAACTGCGGTAGGGGAAACAACTGCAAACGTCTTGTAACACAAAGTACATATCATATATAAAAGTATGTGTACAGAAAATGGCTAAGCGACCTCACGATAAGGCGGATCAGGCAGATATAAAAGCAAAGCATTCCGCATATTGTTGAGATAATGGTTTTAGTCCATAGTATTAATACTATGCGCAGAAATTAGTATGCACTATTATGTGCACCAAGGCATAGCACTGGTGAAAGATAAAGAAAACTTCACACTGTAACTTAATAATAGAGTTGGAACTTTGTATGTACCAATAAAATTTGGCGAATGAGAACTTACCTTGTAGAGATCAACTGGTCTCTCAACATTTACGACTTCCACCTCTTCTTGGGGACCATTCTCAGATGAATCCTTGTTCGTCTCTAAATGATCAGGTGAAGTCAGGACTTCTCTGCTTGGTCTAATTGTCTCTTCCACTTTCGTGGCTTTAACCGAGTCTGCTGTGAAAATGAGAGTATCCATCTTGCTTTTCATTCGTGGAGCTGAGGGAGGCTGCAAAACATTGTGTTGTAAAACTCCATCAATTAAACTTGTAGTAATTATGCATGAAATACAAGTGTTATTTACTTACTTTTAAAGTATGATTATAACCAAATGAATCGGCTAGAATGTAAATTAGCATGATATTAGTGCACAAAACTATTCAGAAATACTAAATGTAAAATGTCCATGATAGTCACAACCACACTTGCGTTATAAAAGAGAAGTTCATAACCATTCTTGCCAAAAAAGAAAATATGAAACATCTAATACATAAAACACCTAACATTCAAACGAATGCAACTCTTCAAATAGCAGGATAAATATCAATAAAATCATTCAAGACAAAAAAATTATCACAAATATAAGGATTACTAACTCCTAGCATTTTGACAAAACTGTGACTGATCCTCCCATGATTTCTCGATATGATCCTCTCTTGTTATAAACTTAAGAAAGTTATAATCACAAACCACAGTTCCCGAGACCCCTGTGTGGAGACCAGAGATAAGGATAAGATTATGGTTCTCTATGCCTTTTGTTTTCATAGAAATAACTGTTCAACAAGGATAAAGGGTCTGCAAACATCAAAATCTTCCTAGAATTCAGGATAAATTAATGATCAATGGTATTAATGATAAAGTATTATCTGACAAACTAAAAAGCCTTCGCTGTATTCAAACCAATGAAAAAGTAAAATTTTTAAGTAATGGAACTGTGAAAGAGAAAAGAAAACAATATATAGATACAAGATTACATACTTTCCCCATGTAAGGATCAGTCAGATCAAAGCGTTTGCAAAGAATAGATGAAGGTCTCCATTGAAACTCTTCCCGCTTTGGATATGGTTTATTTGATGTCGAATCTGCAGCCTCTGTGGCCTGAGGTTGCTGCATGGAGAACTGATAAGACACAGAATTCAAAAAGGACTAAGCAGCACAAGGTTATGAGTTATGTACCTCAAATCCACCTGAAGTAAACTGCATTCCTCCTATAGCTGACATCTCAATTATTTGCTGCATAGAAAGCTGATTCTCTTTATTTCTTTGTGCCTTCTCAATGAGTTCAGCAGCAGCTTCAAAGTCCAACCTCTCACGGGCGCGAGCATCTTCGGACATCATAAATGACGAAGTTGAACGAAGGCCCCCAAGGTATTTCTGTTTTAAAAACTGCTCAAACCTCTCTTCCTTTGCACGATCATTTTGGAAAGGTTTAGCAATTTCTACCATTTTATTCTGGTAACAGTGAAAACAAAACAGTGAGAACCAAAAACTGTCACCGTCACAAGGTACAAAACCAAGGTGAGAAGGATCTTAGCCACTTACAAAAGGCAACGGCTCAGCAAAAGTGTCTGAAAGATTGTACTTGAGTTGAATATCAGGAGCCACTGGTGTACTAGACTCTTTAACACTCTTTGGAAGTGGCTTTTCCCCAAGCATGTTCCCTCGAGTTTCAGCCGTCATCTTCTGAACAGTTTCAGAAGAGTATTTAGCTAATGGGATACTTGGTTGATCCTTTCGTTTTTGCTTTTCCTCCCATAACTTTTTTGCATAATAATCATGCCCTTCTCCTCCAAACATAAACTTAAATAATGGATTTGATTGGTTTCTCTCTTTGGATAAATCCTCAAAAAGTTTACCACATTGGGCTACAAGTTTTGCTATTCCGTCAATTAGAACTTTCATATTATTATCATTCGGCGGAGGAGCATCTGGAGGAGGGCATTCTGTGGTATTCATAACAAGCTCAAGCGGCCCAGAAAATTTGTGTACAGGTACAAAATCTTTTGGAATGGTGGGAGGATCGTATCTGATAAGAACAAATGGAACTTCAATCAGCTAAAATGCATGAAAAAGGATTGACACAAACAGAAGGAAGAACACCATCAATCACACCCATAAGCTATAGGCAACAACTTGATTTAGTATACAATCACCTAACGGACTGGTAGTCATTCTTGGAAGCAACTTTAAAACCAGGAAGAACATCCTGCTCTTTTCCAGTCAACAGTTTTCTGTTGTTGTCAACATTTACTCTTGAAGGCTCTTCTATTTCTTCAACATAGGTATTTTCAATTTCAAAACCTGCAAGAATTCAAATTATGACCAAGTGGATTAGCTGGCAATACAGAGAGAAAATATGGACATGTAGCCATCGACAAGTTTCATTGTGAAAACACTGTAGAAACATGAAAAAAGATTCTACAACTTCAGCACAAAGCAGAATATGATGCCACATTCTAACTTTTTATTCATGGTTTCCCCGGTTACCAGTATAACTTTCACCTTCGTAACATCAGAAATGAGACCATAGTAAAAGGTTAACACAACTTAAGCAAAAAAGGCTTCATCATTCACAAGCACGAAACACAATGCACATACATACAACAAACCGAATCAGTAGACCAGAAATGAATTGTACCAGGGGCATACACATCATCATCTTCAGCATCTAGTTCCTCAAGTGCTCCTATACCAAATCCGGGAGCAATTTTTCCTGCTGTGGCATATAAACCTTAAAGTTAGGTAGCTGATCTTAACTCAAGAAAACATTGTTTGCGGGAAACAGACATTAAAGCTCTAACAGGCTTACAGTTGGAAGCAAAAAGACCATCTTTGATAGATAAGGGCTTTCTGTGATCACGATCTCGGTCCCGGCTTCTACTGTCAGATGCGCGTGATCTCTTCTTCTCTAAAGGTGAAAACACAGAAAAGGATACGGTAAAATATTAGAATACTGTAACAATATTTGGATTCTCAATCACATGTCAAACAATTAGCTATGATACGCACCCCTGAACTCGGGAGCATGTTTGAAAGGATCAAAACCAAGGCCATGCAAGTCCTGCTTTGGATTGAGTACATAGACCTGTCAAAATATTAAAGACGGAAATGTCTTAACTACTGTCCAAATATTCTACAATTTGATTAATGATAGAGAACCACAATCAGCACACACTTCCAGCTCAGTAAGTCAATGGTCAATAAGCAGATAATAACATGCTTTTGTTCAACCAGTTTCCAATTAATTATGTGTCTGAACTATGTCCCATCTGACACACAGAAACTGTTGAGTGCAGTGCTAATGAAAATTTTTATACTGATAATTGACACCACAAACACCAGAGATTCGAATGATAAAGATGATAGTAAGCGTAAAAGTACAGACACATGAAAAGTAACTAATACATGCTCAACATGGAAAAAGTACTGCAAAAAACTGACAGTATATATCAGCTCAAAAGATGTGGTAATAATGAACCTAAATAAAATGAGATAAACTCCTAACAGCATAGATAATAAGCGAAACAAATGATTACTAACCGGTGTGCTTTGAGGACGGTGAAAATCATCAGCTGATGGGACTTTGGGAGTATCTTGAAGTTTACTTGCAACAAAGTCACTATCTGTGAGATGTTCCTTTGCATCATCAGAAGAAAGAGCTAAAAAAGCTTTTCTGGCTGTTCGAAGGGTGTCTGTTGATAAAGAAAATTCATTAAAATTGTATCATGGAAAGATGTAAGGGAATAAAAGTAAGCAATTCAGAGCTCAATGACCAAACAAGTTCTCACTATCAGAGACGTTTATTTATTGTGACCAACTGGAGCAAAAAAGAAAATATGTTCTTCCTAGCATGCTGAGAAATTTGAGCAATACTCTTTTAATATTAATCATCCAAGATATCAATCATTTGTTCAGGTTATAACTGATATCAAAGCAAGTAAAACAGATTCAATAATGCTTATATTACTAGTATTTACTGTTTTCTGATTTGCACATTGTAAAAGTGCATATTACACAATGGGATAGAGGAAGATAGAAGCGTGAATTTACTGCAATGTCAGCCTTAATATGCATTACATACCATACTGTGAAGCACGAGAGTCTTTTATTGAATGACCATGCCTCCATCCCATCTTCAACAAAAGCTTCACACCTGAAGCACAAATGGGCTAAAACTATTATATTTAATTGAGAACGAAAATACATGGAAATTCCGAGACAGATTTTCATGTTAACAAATCAATGTCAACACCCTCAATACTAATATATCATGTGAGATAACTAACCAATAGAATCCGTTGCTGAAACAATCAATTCGTCAGGAACTGGTCCAGGGATAGCTGATGGCCTGTTAAAAGAAGAAAAACCAACGAAAGCTCAATCATCTTCTTAGTTAGTTCACTTCCTCAGAATGGATAAAACTTATTATAACACTACAAGAAGGGGTGTGTAGGTATTTTACAAAAACTAAAAAAACGATTTAAACAGAATATGCAAGGGCCTATATAATGAGCATACAAAAATTGAGTAGAAGATAACACTCTTGATTAGGTTTTACACCTATAACGTGGATGTCTCAAATTATCTCATTTGAAAATATGGCCCAAACAAACGAATTCGCAACATTATTTTTACCAGAGGATGCATGCAAGATTCAACTCATTAAGCAAATACCGAACAATGATCACCATGAACAAACTATATTATAAACCTAAATTTATTCGAAAAAAAAAATGAAAAAAACAATCAGAGTAACTCAAACTTCTCCTCTGATGCTAACTTAAATGTGTTAACTGTGACTACTCTAATGACATGAGTGTGAAAAAAAAAAATCTGATTTATCATTCCCATTTCAGTTCGAACTTAATCTCTTTATATTATAGCGGAGTTAATTGCAAGCTCAAGATTTGCAAAGGCACAAGAATTTCACAGCTCGAAGAAGCCAAAAGATGTGATGTGCTAACTTAAATAATGGCTAGTTCACCTGAATTTATTGATTAACTTACTGCTCCTTTTAGCTTAAACTATCCACATCTCAAATAGCAAACTATTTAATTGACTGTAGTTATCCACACTGCATTTACCTCAGTTTCTGTTCTGTCTCAGCTTGTTTGCGAGCAATCTCAGCAGCAGTAAAACCAAATGTATCAAACTTCATAGATGTTGTTAATGATTGGCCTTCCATTTCCTGAATAATGAAATCTCATTAAACCACTATGACTGATACCACAAGGAACATAACAGATTGGAGAAGGATGCCTTCGCTAAAAATTTGAAAACATTGGTATCTTCGAGAAACTATTAAAGGCAATACATTTATTGGTGTTCGTGGTTCTTAAAGACAACACAGATCTTCATCAGTGAAGACATTTCTCAAGAGTTAGTCGGCAAAGGCAGATTTCTCTAAATAACAAGTACGAATTTACCACTCCATGAGCTGAACATCAGCATCAAATTACATGAGTTATATTAACTGAATCGTACATCAACTCCGTGAGAAGAGTTCATTTACTGCTCTACCTTCGAAACATTATTGTCTATCTTTGAATATAGACAAATATTTCTTTTAAGGTCTTCTGGATATATATGCTTCAAAGACAGTTGAAAATTATGTAGCTCAGAAAATACAAGAAATCGAAGTCAAGTATTTAGTGCAATCTATTATGTGAATGGAAGGCCTTGACTGTCGAGGTAATCAGTGTCTCACACTACTAGGTAATTTTTGTCAGAAAACTACGACATTAGAAGCAAATAATTAGATATAAACAATCTGAAGTGAATTAATGTTCAAAACAACAAGGTGAAGAGCTCTCAATCGGACTGAGATATAAATCAGTAGGGTAACGAGATACATACAGCTTTCTCATCATCATCCAAGAAGTTTAGGATGTTCTGTTGCTTGAAATCAGCCCGGTTTTTTCTTGAAGATGTGAATGTCTGAGGAGTCCACCCTGCAATTTTAGATTCCACAAATCCAATTGCTCTGAACTCTAATACATGAATGAAATTCCTAAAAGATTATTTATTTAAAGTCCGCTGAGTACCCTCTTTTGACCCTGCTGTATTAAAATAGCCAGCAGAATATCCGCCTGTAAACGCACCATGAAACCTTCTTCTCCCTTCCTCATCCCGCACCTGACACAAAAGTCCATTTTCAAGTGTAACAATCAAGCAAGACAACTCCTATCGACGATCTCAAAAACTCGAGCAATCTAGTAACCAGACATATTCAACGACCAAGGGACCGAAATGTCATCTATCAGCCATCAAAAACCCTAATCTTCCCACCATATTCAACCTGAGCTTAATCATCCTATTACACGCTACAACAAAATCCAATGCTGAAAAATAACTTCCATTTTTCAGCTGGCATAACCAACCCCTTTAGACCTACTTTCTCGTCTCATCAGTAAAACTAAACAATAATTAATACCTCTTGATTCCAAGCGGGAAGTGTTCGGAGGGTGCCAGAAGCTTCCGCCACAGCCTTCTTTTTACGGCTCGCAAACTCATCCTCACGCTCAATCGGCGTCCCGAAGAACACGAAATCCTCCTCGTCGGCATCCATGTCGTCGATCGCAAATCGACTGAATCCCGAGCCCTACTCCGTCCTCTGAATTTCGGCGATTGTGAAAAATCGTCGCTTGCCGATTCGGACGAAGCAGCGAGCTCGACAACGGCGAAGATCAGTTTGGGACGGCCCATTCATGAAATCCAGTCCAAAACAGGCAATTTTTAAAAAATATATTTAATAATAATATCCAATATTTTATATTTTAAACCAATTAAAATCGGACAATTACGTTCTTAAACAAATTATTACGAAAACTCCCTTTTACCCTAATCCAAATTGACTGGCGAGATTTGGCCAACATATTATCTTATACAACAACACAAAAGAAAGTTACTTACAAATTTATTAATTCAACCTACCCCTACAACCCACCAGATTTTAGAGCTAGCCTACTGGTTGTGATGGTGTATTATAAATTCATATCATAGGTTCGATTCGATTGTCTGGCCGGAGTCAATGTCTCAGATAAGTTCTTCAAACTTTTTTCAAAATAGAGCATCAGGTAGTCTTGGCGTAAACTCGGTTGATTGTGCTGTTTTGAGTGAGATATCAAGATTCTTAATTATTCAATAAAATTTACTCTTATTTACAGGCCAAATTGATTTACTAACGCGCTTCAACCCGAAACCCACTGCTTGAGATTCAAGATTTTCACCTGAACTTCTGGACCATGTCGGATGCACTCGTGTGCTCCTCCATGTATATCCAAATCCACACGTGTCATCCATCCTACACACCTCCTCCAGTTCTGAGATCCCCGGCTCCAAATCTTCATTCCTATTACAACAACCTTGAATGATACAAATCTCAAAATCTGACCAAAAACTAAATTTTAACGATCGAATCGAAAAGGTCGATCCAAACCGTTATAAATACAGACTGTTGTGATTGTCACGGCAATCCCAACTCTGTTTCAAGCCTGAAAAAACCTTATCTACCTAGATTTTATGAAACTTGGTAGAGGACTCCGGGGAGACCTCGGAGGAGGCTCGGAGATTTGCTTCCCACTCTCATCATAATAAATCACGCCGGAGAAGTCCAACGGCTGGCACTTATCTCCCATCAGAATCGCCCTCTGCCACAGCGCCTCGTTTTGACCCATCTCAGCCTCGCCTCTGTTCCTCCTCCTCCGATGCACCATCTTCATCGCCTTGTGGCTCACGTTACTGACAAACTTCCTTGGCGAGCCGGCTTGGTGGGGTTTCAGCTTGGCTGCCAGGTGACTCAACGAGGCCATCAGCGCGGCTAGGATGCCGCCGAGCTGTAGAGCTGACGATGTCGATGGCTGTTGCCGTGTGCTCGAGGTATGGGCTGGTGAGAAGCAGCCGGAGAAGCTTCTCATCTTTAAATGTGATTTTTGGTGATTGTGGGGTTTGAGGGATTTATAGAGATGGCTTGCCAGAAGACTGGGTCTTTTGATCTACTAAAGTCAAGATGATGAAGTTTGGGATGTTGTACGACAATATTGTGTAGAGCTGACTTTTTAGTGGTTTAGAAAGAGTATTTGGATGGGTGAGAGTAGATCGCTGTTGTTTTAACAGTTGACACAATAGCTGACACAATAGGTGCTGAATGATTTAAAGTTGAAAACTTTATAAAGGAGTTGAGAGGTGTCGAAGGAGCTGTTGATTGAGCTTAAATCGTTCAGCAGCTGTTCTCACCAGTACAGATGCCCTAAGATGGACGGAAGAGTCATTTAATGAAAGGATTTGAGCAGTATTAGTTGCATTTGATGTGGTTGGTTGGATGTTTATCCATTTGGGATGATAAATGATGTTTGTAAGGTATATACCCTACACCAGCTAAGTTTGAGTGCATGTTAAAGTACTAATGGCTCCTATAAGATGATCAGATATGATGATTGATATCTTTGGTGATTCAGATACAAATTTTATGACTAACACTATGAATTGTTATACAGAAATAAGTCAATCTTTTAAATAAAAAACCCTAAATCCTAAATAAAAAAACCCTAAAAAATTGCTAATGATAACAAGATTATCACTTTACACGTCTGCTGGTCGGCGCCTGGCCTGCAACACATATTCTGACCAAGAAAAGAATCTTGGAACCTAAACCGAACACGGTTTTTTCAGTTGTGTGGCTGAGTGCCAAACCATGATCCTCCTCGTTGCAAATGATACGTGCATGCATATAAATTACTTGGTTAAAAAATTGAGGGCACATCAAGAAGTTAGTGGCCAATTAGGGTTTAGTAAATGCCATGAAATCGATAAAACCTTTTGGTTCCTCCACAGCCATGAAATGTGAAGGTAATATTTTGGACCGAGTCCTCTCAGGTATGAATATAATAAGGAAGCTATAAACTTCAAACCCCACTTGATAAACCCTAGCCCTTGATGAGAGATATTAGCTAGGGTTCTTCTTGCCCCCATTTGCAGTTTCGATTTTGTCCAAGGTAGTATAAAACCTCAATATGTTGTGTTGTTTTTGAATGATTTTGGTGAAGAAGTTTAAGTTTGGAAAATTAGTCGCCTAAGGGTTTCCCTAAAAAGGATTTTATAATGAAAACCCTAATTACTTAATTACAAGTTGCAAAATAATTCACTCAATTTGCAGGCGACGTGGTCGTATCTAAAGTGTGCAATACTCATAAGGGCTTCTAAGCAAATTTGCCTACCTAGGGTTTTAATATGCTTTCAGTGCCTGGAGAAGGCAAATAGAATCTAATTTTTCATAGCATTTTGGTACAACAATAAATACAGATCCTTCTAGCTGTTTTCTCATCTTACAAGGCCCCGTTTCTAAGGGCACATGTTCCCTTAAACGGCGTCGTTTAGAAGTAGCAAAGGCATACTCCTAGGTCATACTTATTTGATTTAATAATAAGGTCTAATTACAATTTGACTTATTCCAATCATACCCCAAATTCATAATAACTTATTCCTTTTTTTATAGGTTTCCCATGTATGTATTCTATCCATGCATCAACTTGTCCTTTGTCTCTCGATGCTCTCACGGATGGATTCTTATTAAGGGATGATTATATTTATCTTCTGCAGCAGATTAAATATGTACCAGTTTAAATATGTACCAGTTTTTTGGCGATCTTTTATTTATAATTGTCTCATATTGAGTTATAAGAAGTAATATATATACTTGAACCATTTGAGAAATTTAGTAGAAAAACTAATCATACAAAACACAATAATTATATGAAACAAGCATGAGATCAGTTGTGACATAGTGTAGACATGTTTAAGATAATGAGGATTCTGAAAAAAGTTGTTTTTATGTGTTTCATTTTCAAGAAATTTTTAGTCCACCAGATATAACCTTCTACCAAATCAGCTACTTTCTGTCTCCCAAACCCTAATTGTAGTTGGTTTATTGAGCACTGTTGTGTATCAAAACTACCCTCTTTTCTCCAGGTTTGGTCAGATTCATCAATCTTGTCCGAGATCACAAATAATTTGCCTTGATCATTAATTTGACTTTTGGTGCAAACGCATGAAAAGTGAGATGAATTCGACTGGTTCTGCAGCCAATTATAGTCTGTAAAAACATGTTTCATTGTCGGTATGGAAAAAGCCACTGCTGCATATCATGCCCTAAAAAAGAAATCCGACAAGTGTATTTTCTATTCACTGATCACGATTTTGAGACACTGATTTGGATCTTGATGTTTCATAAATTTCAAGATGCTAGTTTTGTTTTGTGCTTCATGGTAACGAAGTTTCTAAAGTAAACAAGATTCTAAGAGCATCTGCACCGGTTCAGAGCAGTTGCTAGTGGAAAGAAATTAAGAGATGCTGCGAGGAGCTGGCTGTACAAATTACAATAATCAGTACGTCCTCTACATCAGCAGTAGGTGCTCAAGGAGAGCACCGGTGCAGATGCTCTAATTAGGGTTTCATTAGACATGATAACATCATATATATACCATACACTACGCAGATAAATGATATAAGAATGAAGCAAAACTAACTCGACATTTTGACATCAATGATGCAAAGGGTTGGGACCGTTAGGTACAAATCTCTTCTCCACGGCATTCACCGGATCAAAATTGTCTCCCGGCGGCCGGTCCTGGCCGGAGGGCGGACGGTGCTGGGAGTGGAGAAATGGGGTGAAATCAAATTGGCTGGATACCAACATCTTCCTTCTGGCGTTTCTTCTGGTCTTCCCAAGAGAAAGATCTTGAGAGAGAGAGGAACCGTTGAGAATGATGACAGTAAAGTCACTGAAGAACATGAAAAGAGTAAGAGAGAGGCACATAAAAGTTAGAGTGAGATGCCATTTTGAGTGCAGCTTTGTACCCATCACTGAAATGAATGGGGGAGAAGAGAGAGATGCATCAGGAGATTAGTGAGATATAGGGTTTAGAGAGAGAAAGAGATGGCTTTACAGAGATCCTAATCAGAAGGTTGATTAGGACTATAATGTTACCTGTTTATGGAACATAGGACCAACTTATGAGGCGATGGAGAAGGAGTGAAGAGCTGCACACGTGTGATAAAGGCAATGAAGTGTTGACTTAAGATTCTTTTGTTATGCTATATATCAGTTCTTATAACTCAGTATGAGACAATTACAAATGAGGATCTCAAATAAAAAAGGAAATGACGGACTAATTGTAGTCGTTTCTTAATAAAATCCGTCCGTCAAAACTTTCTGAGAGACGAAAGATAATTTCTGCCGCAAAATAGAAAGTGCTTCCGAATCTTTTGTTCTATCTGGTCTTGCTTAACCAAATATATGTATTGGTGTGAATTCATGCACATGTATAATGGTCAACACTAACCGTTTCAAAAGTGTTGGTCTTGATTGTTAGAGTACTAACAAAATATTCTTTGAGTACACTTTTGGCATATATTTTATCGAAAACCGGTACGCATTTAAATTAAATAAGAGAATGAAAAAATATAATTTAGACATTTTTGATTTATTTTACCTCATATTCAACACTATAATATAACTATACTTAACTTTATAAATGTAGTTTTCAACTTGTCATAGATAAAGGCAGGCCTATACAATTTAAATGTATCTAATTTTCATATCTAATTTTTTTCCTTTTAGAAAATTGTCATAAGCCTGGCCCACTTGGGTGTTCTCCGGCCCATCAAATCTGGCCCATGGACTGATAGGTGTGGTGAATTTGATCATCATGAAAGCAACATATTGTAGTCTCAACTTCAAAAGCTCTCTCTCTCCCTTTTCTCTCTCTAAAACTCCCTCCCACATAGCTGCTTGCAAACCTGCAACTGGGATACAAATGGGTACAAGTTTCATGGCAAATTTGGTAATTTCATTGTTGTCAGAATGCTCATACGCATACAGAATGTATCTCACTCAAGTCTCAATTGGGTAGATGTTATGTTAGGGTTAAGGGACTTGTAAGTCCTTAGCCCTCTATCTTTACAAGCTTCCATGAGTCAACTTGATATGAACAGTGTCAACTTGTACATATGTTTATTTTTAGGTGCTGCAATGTTGGACTTCTGCTTCTCTCACAATTACTTGCAGTGCCCCCACCTGAGCCTTTTTTTCATCATTCCATTCTCTGTACAAGAACAGAAACACCGTACAGTCATAAAAACACACAATTTAATATGACACAATTACAAATGAAGATTCCAAATTAAACAAGAAATGACGGACTAGCTGAATCATCTCGATTTGATGTTAGGCTAATTGTAGTTGTTTCTTGATAAGAATCTGTCGGCCAAAAACTTATGCGAGACAAAAGACAATTGAAATATAGTATGCATAAGAAAGTGATAAAAAAAACAGGTCAAGTTATTTAAGGAAGATCTGAAGACTTGTAAAAGTAGTAAATGTGTAGTAGTTACATGTTCTCACTTCTCATTTGCTTAGTCCAACTACATAGTCCTAATAATTGCCTTGGTATAAGACATATTCAAAATTTTAAAGCATTGCAAGAAGTACACGATTACTTGATTCAATGATCCATTTAGGGTTTTGAAGCAAGAACAGAGGCTCCAGTAGGGTTTGAAGTAGAATAAATAATAAAAATCATGGACTGAAAACTTCTTTAGCATTCAACAAGCCCATCAGACTTTGTTCTCCAAAAGCAAGCACCCCATAAACAGGCCTAAATTGTTTCAGAATGCCAAAAACTAGGGTTTTGATCTAATCTAGATGTATCTTCTCCCTCTCTGAACTGTCTGTTCTTAGATTTTGGATTCTGTCGAGTCCTTTTCGGCGCTCTACATCTCTTACTGTTGCCGTTTTGCAAGACACTTGGATCCAATGTTTCAAGGGTTAATTAGCTTGGAGCTGCTCTAGGTTCTTCTAAGTACTAACAGACTCATAGAGATTGGTTTTTACGTTTAGTTTCATTGTGGTTTCTTCTTCATCTAACATTTTTATTCGAGTGTTTTTAGGGTTTAGAGTGATGTTCTTGTTGAGCAAAAATTTTGCACCTGGTCTATCTCCTTGTATATATTCGCAGCCTGATCTTGATTCAACATGAATTTTAATTAGGTCATCCTAGACTGCTCAAGTTTCTAGTACGAGGTTTGAGCATCAGATCCCTTGAAACTGAGTAAATAATTCAGGAATCTTTTCATATGGAGTCTGAAAAAATCAAGGCTAAGTAATTGGCAGTGGAGCAACAGGTAGAGAGAGAGAGCTAAGCTGTGCTTGAACACAAAATAACGATACAAGCGACAAGGCCGGATTCAAGGGCCGGGCCGGAGGGTTTTAATGTTGTTGGGATCCTTATGGAACCCTAATTGATCATTCAGGCATTGGCAGAGAAGGGTTGAAAGATGGTGATGGCCATGGATGATTCCTTGTCTTCCTTTGGCTGAAATTATTTGTATTAACAAGCCAAAAGTTGTGAAGATGCTAAACTCCAGGGCCACAAAAAAAACACAGTAGACAAACATAGTACACTTTAATCTCAGACACGCATATGCCAGTGCTCACCCTTTTTGACAATTTTGCACCTCCACATGCATCTCTTGTTTTATCTCAGAAACCCTACGCGACCAAAGACATAATCTTAAGACCTAGGGACTTGTATGCAATTTATTAGAACTTAGACCGCAGAAATGGTAGACTTCAGGCTCATGGAATGGTATCCACCTCTGACAGCATCTGCACCGTGCATTCAACAGCTCTTTGATGATTTATAACAGCTTCTTCAGCAGCTCCTATTTTAACTGCTACTGCTGAAGGCCCGTTACGGATGCTCTAACTATGAAAACCATGCTGGGGCACTGGAACTTCAAGGCCATTGAAGTTTGACAGTATCCTCATAAATGATCTAATTAAACCGAAAAGCTTATCCAAACATCTTAGGTTTACATTTTCCGCCTAGTCAAGACCTCACGACCAGTTAAGTGGACTAGACACAAAGATAATGACTTCCCCAAATGACCTAATTTTTGTTGAGAGATATTCCTCCTTCCTAACTCATCCAAGACCTAATTTTTGAGAGAGATACATGACCATCTAAGCTAGCCATGTCTTATATGCCAAGGAAAGCCATACCCTTATAGAGACAATGGTGTGAAAGTAGAGAAATTGTTGGGACTTCATGTGATTCTTTTACTTTCACAAAATGCCAAGGAGCGCGAATTTGTCCAATCCAAAGCCCCGCAAGCAGACAAATGATTGATCTTTTCCTTCTTATCTAGTCTAACTTTTTATCCTCACTGCGAGAAAAGGACTAACTGGCATGTAAGGGATATAAAGAGATGACAAGGAACCAACAACATTCAAGAACCTTAGGTCACAATTCATATCATTACAATATCACTTCACCATAGCACATGCGGCACACAATCTAAAAACATGGCGCGTGTCTGCATATCTTGGGTTACACCACCATGATAAATGAGTCAAGGCTTTTGAGTCATATAAAGGTGTAAACCAGAATATTTAGTCATTTCCACACTCCTAACTAATGATTGAACTAAAAGACAAGCCTCAACAAATTCATATTTGGAATTCAAACTGTTAGACATATTCATATATATATTGTTATGATGTCGTTATTATCTGATAGGAAGTTTGTATCAAACAACTAATGTGGCTCTTGGATCAACTACGACAATTGGAGTATCAGTGTCATTATTCAACCAACTATTCTTTTTAATGCTTAGTTCAATCAACAATTTGGTTCAGACTCTGCCTGCCTTATTCTGGAACTCATCCTTTAAGCATTCATTTGGACTCTAGCTTCCAAGAGGTATAACTTGGATCATCTTATGTAGCATGATCTAGATAAATATTTCCAAGACAAGAAATACATCTATAGTCAACTAAGATCACTTTGTGAGTAGATTAGGTTAGCAATTTAAGAGATAAGTATAGGCTCTTTCAAAAAGGTATGTATATGAGTGGCTTTTTAGGGTTGAGGTTGTTTCCTAGGAATGGATCTTAGGACATTTTTATGAAGATCCACCTACTTGGCTAATCTATAACCCTAACCCTAACCTTGGAGGCCAATTATCCATCTATCTTATCCATCATCAGAAGATTAACACGTGTAAACAACTTGACTCTTATTAGAAAACCCTACACATTACATACTATGCACAAATTACATTGATGAATCATAATCTGATCATCATTTTTTTCAAGGTAGAACCACCTAATACATATTAGATTTGCCCTAATTGTAGGTCTACCATGGTCTGGCATAGCTCTGAATATCTCCAAATTGCATCTGAAAGTGAAAAAAAAGATGGAGAGTTCAGTGCTATATTCAGTAGCTGTATGGTGTTTTTTTGAATTTTTTTTTTACCTGCTGAGAAGCTCCATTGTTTTGCCGATGGTTGAAAATGGTGGATGATGGATTCCAGTATGAGATATTTTCCAGGGTTTCATGGTGATCAGAAATTGTGTGGCCTTGATGATCTCCATAAGAGTGATGAGACTGAGGATTCAGTAACTCTGCTGGCTTTCTTTCCTTGGTTCTTTCTCGAGCTCTGGCTCTTGCTTTCTCTCTGGACTCCTTAGAAAAGTTGTTGAATCCATCTCTGCGGGATGACGACACTGATGACGCCGCCTTACCACTTTTCTTCTCTTTCGAACCGGTTTTTTTGCTCACCTTGTCGATTTCCACGGCTCTGCTTACGTCATCTTTGCTGACCACTTCAGACACCTCGTTACAACACTCGGAAGCGGCGAAAGAATCACTGGCGCTAATGACGTCACTTCTCCTGCTCCTGGAAACCCTGCTGATCTCGGATTGGGACTTGCAGAGCAGCCAATCAACTGTCTTGCTGGCCTTGTCGAACCCCAGCATGTCCTGGAGGCCGAAGAATCTCTGAGCAATGTCGAGCGACAACCTCATTCGCCTGTCCCTCGGACCCTGAGCCGTGTTGATCTTGCTATGCCGATCTTTCTTCGACAAACTCCTGTTCTTCCTCACCACGTCATGCTTCGCACGCCCAACCGCGCTGCTGCTGCTTCCGTTCGCCGGGTCTCCGGCGAACCCATTCCCGTGGAAATTCTCTGTTCCGCCATTACCGCCGGTGCTGCAGGTGCTGGTGGCCGTGATCAAATCTTGACCTGCTGATACTACGGGGAGCTTCAGCTCTTCATGATGGTGTTCCCAGGGGCTGTTTTGAAGCTCCGGCGGTTGGTCATGGTCGGGCGGCAAAAAACAGAGGTGGGTGTTGAATTGGTCAAAGATGGAGAATGGGGAGAATGGGGGAAATGGGTTAGGGTTCTTATCATCTGTACCAAACCCTTCAAGTAATTTGGAGAAAAGAAAAGTTTGATCTGAAAATGGAACAGTGAAACTGTTGCAGGAATTGTTGCTATCAGTAGGAAACATTGTTTAAGGTACAAAAGATTTGAGGGGAGGAACTGCCTATAAAAGAGGTAAGCTATATACTAAGCTCTGTATGTATGAACAGAGTAGAGGTTTAAAAAGATGTGTTTGCTTTTTTTTTTTTCCAGATCACTTCCCACTTCAAGGCAACAAGGACAGAAATTAGCTCAACCCACAGTTTATTGGGACTGCCCTAGAGGAATCATGCTCTCTTTAGAACCATGTCCTTTGTGAGCTTGAGATGGAGACTCAATGCAGTGTATGTGAGGAGTTGGAGGAAATGAGAGAGGGACATGGAGCAGCCAAATGGAAAGATGGAGGTGGAGTTATAGAGTGATGGAAAGTGGAGGAGAGAGAAAGGTAATAGATGAGTTTATATCAAAGACATAGATGAGTTTATATCAAATCCCAGGTCTCTCTCTCTCTCTCTCTCTCTCTCTCTCTCTCTCTCTCTCTCTCTCTCTCTCTCTCTCTCTCTCTCTCTCTCTCTCTCTCTCTCTCCTTCACAAAATGGTGAGTGGACAAGAAGGAACCTCACCACACACTTGTGGGATCAAACTCCTTATATTTGCTTAACAAATTTGCACCAAATTAGCATGGATTCGGTCCCCTCTCTCTCTCTGAAAATGGTGAGTGGACAAGAAAAGGTTTCTTAACTTGTAATGAGAAACCTCACCACACACTAACAAATATGAGCATGAATTTGGTCGTACGTACAGGAGCGTATACCATGTTTTAAAGAAACCAACAATGTCTGTCTTTTGAGACAACTATAAGCACAAACGATTTAGCTAGCTAGCTAGCCGGGGCCATTGGTGGTTTGAGAATATATTTATTCTTATAACTCAATATGAGACAATTATAAATGATGATCCAAAACAAAAAAGGAAATAACGGACTAATTATAGTCGTTTTTTAATAAAAATCTGTCCGTCGCCTTCTTTAGCCAAATGGCAATTTCTGCCTCAAAATAGCCCTAAACTAATTCTCTCGTAGTCCAACAACTTAAGGTTAACAGAAATTCTCTCCTCCTCCAGAGGTTTAAATTCCCATGGTAACCCTAATCAAGGTGGGTGTGATGAATTCGGTAAGATCATGATTCAAAAATGTGACTTGTAAATGTTGAGAAGATTACATACTCGGTGGACGTATATGCCCCAATGTGAAAATGAAAGGACCCTAATAATTAGGGCCTGCAACAACGAAAGAGAGAATTGAATCGTGTGTGGGGTTCTGCCCTACTTTGACTGGCCAAGATGTCCCTTTCATTCAAAAGAAAGATATAAATCAACCCTAAACACATCTCAGACTATATCAAAATGTGCTATGTGATTGATGAGTGTAGAAAGAAAGCAAATAAGTGAATGTTGAATTCATCAATCTATCTATCTACATGTCTTCTTTGGCTTTGTTCCTATGTTGTGACGCGTGCTTATCTCCTTCCCAACTTTTTCCACTAAAGCTAAGTGCCTTTATTCTCACATAGTTGATGCCAAGACATTCATAGGGTTTTGTTATCTCATTTATGCACTTGCAAACCCTAGCTAGGACAATGATATGCCATGCATGCTCCAATATTAACTTTAACTGCAACATAGAGCATATTTAGGCTTTTACTCATCAAAAATAATGACTACATAGTCGAAACGATACAGAGAAGATTAACATGGTAAGCGCAAGGATGACGCAACAAATTGAGAAAGTATATATTCATTCTTATAAGTCAATATGAGACAATTACAAATGAGGATTCCAAACAAAAAAGGAAATGACGGGCTAATTGTAGTCGTTTCTTAATAAAAATCCGTCCGTCAAACGAGACAAATGACAATTTCTGACTCGAATAGAGATTGGTGCTTTAAAAACTGTTTAGGAATAGTCTTATCTATAATGACCAACTCCTTTCACTATACCCATTTTTCTTGAAACCCACCTTTTTTCCATTTATACATGCCTCTAAAATTCTCCACTTAAATAGTACTATCATTCATCTTTTCCTTCTTAAGAGGCACTTATGCTCTTCTCTCTAGTGCTCTTGTCCTAGCGCTATGATTCTGAGGCTGAAAACTCTCTCTACAGCTAGGGCTGACATACATCAGGAGGACCACATGAGGGGGTTGAAGGGGACTTTCCAGGGTTTGGTGGTTTCTGCAATGGGTTGCTTTCATAGAGGAAGATAACTATGAAGCCATATGCTTATGCATGATTCATAGTCTTGTAAGCTGTCCTTATGCATATACAAACTTGATCCCTCAGAAGTCAGGGTGTGAGGGTTAGCGCTTTCACTTCCTTAGGGTTGCTGACGTCATACAAATAGAATAGCTCTTGTATGAGGGTATTGAGACTCACATTTCTTGTTTTCGAGGATGTATTAAAGATTACTCTAGAAATACTTCAAGTATTGCCCAATAAGTGATGGTCTAATGACATAAGGGACGTCAAACATCTCAGGGACTAAACTTTAATTTCTGATGGGCTCTGGTAGAAGTGGTAGAATAGAATGCAGATTTATCATCGCATACGATGTAAACCGGGCAAGGAAAATAACATTGAAACATCCAAAGCAATACTTTCTCAAAAAGAAAGAAAGAAAAAACATTCTAGTCCACATGAGGGAGATCTTTTGGGATAATAAAAACAGACAAGCTAGAGTGACCCAAGAAAATTGCCCTCCTCAATTGAACCGAGTCAATCACATTTCTAAACCGATTAATCCCTTTTGGTTCGGTTTGTTCAAGTAGCCGACCGGTCCAATTTTATCAGAATCTTCTTCAAGGAGGAACTGAACCGCCTCTTCGCTCGTCCTCCCAAGTCCGAGCCCAACCGCCATATTTTCCCGCCAATTTCCTCACTATTTTCCTTCCAAGCTTCGCTCATCCATACGATTGAATCCATCAGCGGGATCGAAACCCTTGCGGAGAGCTTCTGGAGTTCAATTTGGTGACGAAACCCTAATTTCTTAGGTCATGGATTTTGAGGAGAGTCGCAAGCTTCCCGAGCTTAAATTAGGTACCGAAAAAGCCATAAATTTTTCAATTTCGTCCCGGTTTTTGCTCGATTTGTTGTAATGATTTTGTTTTGTGCTGTTTGCAAATGTTGGTAGATGCAAAGCAGGCTCAAGGGTTTCTAGCATTCTTCAAAAAGCTGCCTCAAGTAAGATTTTTATTTTTATTTTGTTTGGTAGTGTGAAGTGTTTAATTTGCTGGCTTGGACTATTTTGGTTTTTTGCGTTTAAATGGTTGAGTTTGATATGTATTTAATTGGTGGGATCTTGTTTCAGGATATCAGGGCTGTTCGATTCTTTGACAGGAAAGTGAGTCCTACTTATTTCTTGTTCGTTATTTCCTTACATTTCTGATGTGTATTAGTTTTTTTTTTCTTTTTTACTCAGAGAATCTACTGCTTGTTATTACTCTCACATATTTGAAGATATTGGACATGTGTCTGATCTGGTTTTTAATTATACGGTATGGTTGTATTTTTTTAATATGCTAGGAATATATATCACGAATGACGTTTAATGTAGGAAATATTGATCTTTTCTTGGTAAACAGAGAAGTAATTACAAAAAAGTAACATGGTAGTGAAAGGTATTGCCGTTTGGTCTTAGTTTGTATAAATCTGGCCAACTTTCAGTTACCTGACCATCATCAATGTTATTATGAAATATGCACGTTATGCCAATCTTCATTTCTGAATAAGTATGCTATGTTCACAGATCAATTTAGCATTGCAGTCCTAACAATACATATGTTTAACAGGACTACTACACTGCTCATGGTGAAAATGCAATGTTCATCGCTAAAACCTACTACCACACTACCACTGCCTTGCGGCAATTAGGCGGTGCGTCAGATGGCATCTCTAGCATCAGTGTAAGCAAAAACATTTTTGAAACAATTATCCGTGACATTCTGTTGGAAAGAGCAGACCATACTATTGAGCTGTATGAAGGTAGCGGCTCCAATTGGAGACTTGTAAGAAGCGGGTCACCTGGAAATCTTGGGAGTTTTGAAGATACTTTGTTTGCAAACAATGAAATGCAAGACACTCCAGTAATAGCTGCTCTTGTTCTGAGCTTTCGTGGTAGTGGATGCACTGTGGGGTTGGGTTTTGTTGATGTCACTAAAAGAAGAATTGGGCTATCTGAATTCTTGGATGATAGCCACTTTACAAATGTGGAGTCTGCTATGGTTTCTCTTGGCTGCAAAGAATGTATTTTGCCTGCAGAATACACAAAGTTACCTGAATGTCGAAATCTTCATGGTGCTCTATCAAAATGTAGCATCATGATAACCGAGAGGAAGAAGGCTGAATTTAAGGCAAGAGATTTGGTCCAGGATCTTGGTAGGCTTGTCAAAGGTTCCGTTGAATCGGTTAGGGATTTAGTTTCAGCATTTGAGTTTGCACCCAGTGGTTTAGGTTCGTTATTATCATATGCTGAATTACTTGCTGATGAGAGTAATTATGGGAGCTATACGCTATGTAGGTATAACCTGGACAGCTACATGAGACTTGATTCTGCTGCCATGAAGGCGTTGAATGTAATGGAAAGCAAAACAGATACAAATAAAAATTCTAGTTTATTTGGCCTCATGAATAGGACATGTACTGCGGGGATGGGAAAGAGGTTACTGCACATATGGCTGAAACAGCCTCTAGTTAATGTTGATGAAATCAACACCAGGCTCGATCTAGTGCAAGCCTTTGTCGAGGACACCGAACTTCGTCAAGATCTCAGGCAGCATTTGAAGCGAATTGCAGATATTGAACGATTGGTGCATAATCTTCGGCAACGGAGAGCTGGTCTTCAACATATTGTGAAGCTATATCAGGTAATACCTGTACTGAATTACTCTGTGTCGCTCATATAGTTTTTTAATAGAATGGCTAGAATCTTGGCGGTTTGAATCCCCCTAAAGGAATTCAGTGTGTCCCACATGTAGGGTGAGATTTGAACTGTAATACCTTCCATCAAAAATAAAATAAAAGAATAAAGTCATAAAGTTTTTGAAGACTTCATTGTTTTAAGGAAGAAATAATTGTTTATTTCACTGCAATACAATAGAAGGGAAATACGGAAAATGAGGTGAGGGTAAGATATATCAAATGCTTCACCAACTAGTGTGGATGGTGATTATGTTAGTAGGTTTTTGTCTAATCTAGTTTTTGTTTATGCCCTTTCAAAGGGTTTCATCTATTTGTAAATCATCACCTGAATATTTCGCTATCTTACATTTGTTACATTTGCAGTCTGGTATTAGAGTTCCATATATTTTTGGTGCCTTGGAACAATATAGTGGACAATTTTCAACACTTGTCAAAGAGAGGTACTTGGATCCTATGAGGTCCTTGACTGACGATGATCATCTGAACAAGTTTATTGGTCTTGTTGAAGTTTGTATTGACCTTGACCAACTTGAGAATGGTGAGTACATGATTTCGGCTGCATATGACGAGAAACTAACTGAACTGAAGGATGAACAAGAAAGAATGGAACGACAAATACGTGATTTGCATGAGCAAACAGCCAACGAACTTGATTTGCCAATGGATAAGGCTCTAAAATTAGATAAGGGCACCCAATTCGGACATGTTTTCAGAATTACCAAGAAGGAGGAACCTAAGATTAGAAAGAAACTTACAACTCAATTTGTAATTCTCGAAACCCGGAAGGATGGGGTCAAGTTCACTAGTACAAAACTAAAAAAATTAGGAGATCAGCACCAGAAGATACTTGAAGAGTATAAAAGCTGTCAGAAAGAGTTAGTTTCTCGGGTGGTCAAAACAGCTGCAACTTTCTCAGAGGTACATGAAGCTTGCTGTTTCTTGCAGGATATATCTGGCTGCACTTAACTAATAATGTTCTATCATACAGGTGTTTGAATCTTTAGCTGCCATGCTTTCTGAAATGGATGTTTTGCTAAGTTTTGCTGATCTGGCTGCTAGCTGCCCTACACCCTACACAAGGCCAGAAATTACTCCATCGGTAATAATTTCCACATATAAAACTGAGAAACTCCATTATGGTGATATGTACTTCGTGTTTCATATAGCTCATGTTATGTCCTGATGCGGTGTCTTATTATCATAACTTTGAACACAATATTCCTTGCCTCAGGATGTGGGAGATATTGTTCTGGAGAGGAGTAGACATCCTTGTGTCGAAGCCCAGGACTGGGTGAACTTCATACCAAATGATTGCCAATTAGTGAGTATCTGCTTTATGATTTAGTTGGAAATGTTACTGGTTACAATGAATGTTGCCAATAAAATATTTCAGTGGACTTACTGAAATGATCTGCTGCTAGCTACTTAGCTTCTACGAACATTTAAAATGTCCTTGCAGTTCAACCATTAAATAATACATTTTTAAAATCCAGGCAAGAGGGAAGAGTTGGTTTCAAATCATCACGGGGCCAAATATGGGTGGAAAATCCACATTCATTCGCCAGGTTACTTTTCTGTCATTTATTTAGTTTTCCTTTGCCCATGTCGTTGTGTGTGTCATTATGCGGGTATGTATAGTAGTTTTTTCATGTTAATGTCACATGGCCTTCCAGTGTTTTGGTTTATTAGTACTCTCTGTTTTCCATTAATCATATACTGAGTTATTTAGTCATGTGGACGAAGTATTTGTGGATTGGGATACCACGGAATGAAATATCCCTTATTTCTTTGTTGCTTATTAGGAATAATCAATGGCATATACTTCTCTTTTGATGTATTTAAGAAGTAATGAGAGTTGCCAATTTATTTTATTTGGTTTCATGCTTTTAGGTCGGGGTTAACATTCTATTGGCACAAGTGGGCTGTTTTGTTCCCTGTGACAAAGCTAGTATATCAGTTCGTGATTCCATTTTTGCTCGTGTGGGAGCTGGTGACTGCCAAGTAAGTCAGAAAGAATAAATTTATGACTCTTGCAATCTGCACATGATGCACAGTTGCACACCCACTGTTGTATTAGTATTACATACCTTATAATACCCAAAGTTTCCATATCCACTGGTTATTACTTATTATTGACCGCCTCCATTCAACGTCTGCTAATGTAACGGAAGTATGATGTCTTCACTCTTACCCCAACTGTACGTCTATTGTGGCTTATCTCACTCTGTAATCCATCAGTGGAACAATACATCCTAACACAACCACTATATTATGCTGCTGACTTTGTATACTTTTGCTTGCCCTTTTCAGATGCGCGGAGTTTCTACCTTTATGCAAGAAATGCTTGAAACTGCTTCCATATTTAAAGGTGCTACTGAAAGGTCATTGATCATCATTGACGAGCTGGGGCGGGGAACTTCAACCTATGATGGATTTGGTTAGTTACAATTGTTCATTAATACTTCTATGGTCTACCATCACAGGTTCTTGAGGCTACCATTTCTGCTCCTTATGGTCTGTAGAGAGGGAAATCAAGTTGCCTTTTTCATGTAGTCATAGACACATATTCACTATGTATCGATTTTATGTCATTATGCTGGTATATAGTGCATGAGCTGCTCACAAACGATTTAGGCCACAATTGCTATTTCTCATCCTTGCTAAATAGATTTAACAACAAAAATGTAAAACTACATTTTCGGCTGGAATTTGATGGACCAACAAAGTTCAGATGCTGAATACGAGATTCTTTTCTGAGCTATTCAAGGCTTGTCTCTGACAATTTATTCCAAGATGATTCTGGAAGTTGACAAAGTAGTAATAACAACCAAATTTGCTCCTGAAGTTTTTCCTGTAAACCCCGGCCTTAGCAATGCATGACACAAAGTCCTCAATAGTCATCTATGTAATTTATGCTGCTCAGCCCTCAATCCAATTTACCTATCACTTTTGATGTTCAGGTTTGGCTTGGGCAATATGCGAGCACTTGGTTGAAGTGATCAAAGCCCCTACTTTGTTTGCAACCCATTTCCATGAGCTGACTGCTCTAGGGCATGCAGGAAATGGATCTGAACTTCTTGATAAACAACTTGTTGGTGTGGCCAATTACCATGTGAGTGCACACATTGACACATCAAGCCGAAAGCTAACTATGCTCTATAAGGTATAACACTTAAAAACATTTCCATCAATGGTTTTCAAAATCTTAAACCTATCATCGTTCTTATTCTTTAGAAAAAGTTGCTCCGTTGCAGTTCCGATGTTACATATAAACCATTTTATTTCATTTAGCTGTAGTTTCCTGGAAGTGTTTAGTTCGTGTATCAAAGTGAAGAAAGTCGGCCAATCCTATTTTCGTAGCATTTTCTTATGAGAACCACAATTTGCAGGTTGAGCCTGGTCCCTGCGATCAAAGTTTTGGTATTCATGTTGCAGAGTTTGCAAACTTCCCAGAAAGTGTTGTTTCCCTTGCTAGGGAAAAGGCTGCTGAGTTGGAAGATTTTTCGCCATCGGCTACTTCTAATGACACGACACTCGAGGTTTGGTCTTTCACAGATTTTATAAGAGTCATTCCAATTGTTTCTGTAACATCCATCTTTGAGATAATTTCTCCACGAGTAATTTTGAGATAATTTATCCATGAGTAATTTGGTTGATAGATCATTCCGGTGGGAGGGACTTAATTCTCAGTTGCTCTCTTGCTTCCAATACCCTTCTTTGTTGTAATAGAACAGACTGTTGAACTAAAATCTTATTAACTTCGATGCAGGTGGGGTCCAAACGCAAGAGGGAATGCCACTCTGACGACGTATCCCGTGGTGCAACAAGAGCGCATCAATTCCTCAAGGAATTCTCAGAGTTACCTCTAGACAAACTCGACTACAATCAAGCTCTTGAACAAGTACGCAAGCTGAGGAATGATCTGGAGAAAGACGCCCAAGGCTGCCAATGGCTACAGCAGTTCCTGTAAAATCCTCACCAACTCAGACCCTTCCTTCCAAGTTTCAACCCTCCCGCCATTGTCAACAAAACCCTATGTAGCATGGGACAGAGGTCAGCTCCATACTTCCTTACTTCTCTGTTCCATCATTTTGCAGCTCATGAGGAAAGTAAACAAACTGGGGATTGCTTGCTGACCTGCTTTTTTGAGACTGTTTCGCTAATGTCATTGTGGGCAGCATGTCGTGTAGGAAAGTTTCCTTGGATCGTCTAATCCACGAGTAGGCTTTAAATATTGAAATTTTTTCAATATTGTCATCTTTTGAAAATCTATTCAAAAAGTCATAATTTAGAAGTTTTATTTTGAAACTGTCATCTTTCAAAAAAAATTAATTTGATTTGTACCGTCAGCGTCTTATTGGTTGTCATGCAGGTTGATACACTTTCTATCTCAAAGGCGGCTTTCATTTCAATTAAAACCTATTAAATAAGTCCGATGTTTAAAAAGTTAATTTTTCATTAGTGACTGATATGTGGATGTCACGAAACGGTCAGATATTACTGATTTGACGTAAATATCATATTTTAAATAATCATTTTTGTCTTTTGTGATGTTTTGCAATTAAAAAAGTGCACGTTGTATGAAGCTCTTGAGTTAGTTAGTAATCAGTACTAATTGCCTGTTTTAGATTGGATGCATCAAGTCAAAACATCGTTAGTTTCGGTATTAAAACGCAACCGTTCCTTTAATTACATGATATTATTTAATTATATCAGTAGAAAATAAAAGGCATGAAATTGAATAATAAACGAAGTAACAAACAAAGGCCGGGAGAGCGGAACTGAGGGTTGGGATTTGGATCGATTCGGAATCTGAGCGATGCAACGACAAGAGATAGGATAAGCGGCAGCAGATTGATGGATTGATTGAGCGACGACCGAGCGGCTGAGTTGTATCATTGTGCATTTTAGGAGGATTTGCAGTCGTTGGATTTCTGGGTGCGGTTTGGTTTCGAGGTGAATTTAGGGTTTTTGGAAGACGGGAGTGAGTGTGGGATGATGAGCTGGAGAAGAGTTGCGAGGTCGGCTCAGGCTCTAGCCGCTCATTCACTGCTCTTTATTTTCACGCTGCTGCTCGTTCTCAAGCTTGACGACACTCTTTCCTCCTACTCCTGGTGGTCAGTTTTCACGACCTCATTTCTTCATTTTATAGCTGAAATACTACTAACAGGCATCCTCCATGTTCTCTTTTTGTAAAGTTTGTGACTAGCTGTGAGAAATTTACTGACTTTGTTGGGAGTTTCGAATATAGTTGTGGCATTTGAGCGACTGAGAACAGCTAGTGAGAATCTGGGCATAATAGTTAAAACAAGTGTGACCAGTGGTTGATAATTGATTTGGTTAACTTTTTTCAAGAGTGTGTTTGTGGTGTGTATATGTTGATTACTTTGTTATTATTTGCAGGATCATCTTTTTCCCGCTTTGGATATTTCATGCTGTTGTGGCTCGAGGGCGGTTTTCTCTTCCTGCCCCGTCTGTACCACATGATCGACATGTATGGTGCTGCTTCTTACAGTGAAATAGATTCTTTTGTATTTACCTTTTTTTAAACCATTTTGTTTTGTTTCCGTCTCTTTTAGTGGGCTCCTTGTCATGCTGTCGTGGCAATACCGCTGCTCATCTCATTTGAATTGCTTCTTTGCATATATCTTGACAGTATTTATGGTAATTTTCTTCAAGCCTCCGACTCACAATATAATTGAGAATTTGTAGCTTAGGTTGCTACTTGCTTCTTGGATAAATCATGTTCAGACCCATAGCTTATTTCTGATTTTTTTTTTACCTCACTTGATTTGGCTGGTGAATTTTGACTTACATGAGTTTTACTCTGCAGCGCATGGTTTTCCAGCTGTGAATTTGAAAATTGTATTTCTCCCTTTGCTGATTTTTGAAGTAATTGTTCTGATTGACAATTTCAGGTATTAACTTTCCTCTAAAGCGTTATATCATTGTAAATATCTGAGATCATATGGTATTAGTGGGAGCTTATGAGCTAATATCGCATCTATCTTTCCCCTTTTCTTTCACCGTCTACTTTCCTGGTTTAATAATTCAATCGAACTGTCGATAATACTGAGATACATCATGAATCATGCATGAATTGGAAAAGGAGAGATATATTGTTTGTTGAAATCATAAAAATCTAGAGCTTAACTCCAAATATAAGGATGTTGTGTATTGACTTACGCCAAAATGTTTCTAGCTATGCAGAACCGTTATACTTTTACACAGTGCCCAAAAATCATATGAAAGCCTTGCCTTTTTCCAGCTTCTCGTTTTCTTGAGAGTATGTCATTTCCACTACCAAATAAGCCAACCACAGTTCTAAGCCTTTTGAATCCTTTATATTTGCTACATTTTTAAGTTGTCATATTATTATTATTTCACTCATTCTTATGTAGAAAATTCAAATATTACTTGGTCCTTGTTATTCTTATATTTACAACTAACCCAGGCACCTATTATTTGTTTTCTCATCACAGAATGTGTAAAGCATTGATGCCTGGGGATGAAGAAAGTATAAGTGATGAAACAATATGGGAGACACTTCCGGTTGGTTTTTGTTCTTTATTATTTTTCTTCCTTTTGGTTGGAGGTATAGAGTCTTATTGAAGATGTTGAATCATATATATCTCTTGGTTACAGAGCTATTGTATGAAGTATGCTAGTCTTTTTGTTTCTGTGATGTAGGGAGTATTGCATTGATCTTAAGGTTTTTTCTCTGGCTTTGTGATGCATGAGTCTCTTTGTGCTTGTTATGTAGGTTACCCTTTTTGTGACTTATGACATGATTGTAACAATTTTTTTTTTACATTCTAGCATTTTTGGGTTGCAATATCCATGGTTTTCTTTGTCGCAGCGACGGTCTTCACTCTACTAAAGCTATGTGGTAAAATTTCCCTACAAAGTTCTATTAACTGGAGCTTTTATTTATTATCATTTTGTTTAATATTAAATGGTGAAATTGTCCCCGAATTTGTATCTAGCTGTAGGCATGATCTGTATCTTTTTGGGAGAAATTGTACATTTCAATACTAAATCCTACCTGTTATTACTGGTAAAAAATATTGTGCTTAAAATCCAATCAATAATTACTACTCTTTTAACAAATCAACATATTTGGCAACTAACTCGTCTGCTCAAACTTCTGACAAAATATTGAACTTTTGTTGAATGTATTCCTTTGAAATGCATATCATATGCATTTGACATTCCTCTTCAACACACTGCTGCAGGTGATGTAGGTGCTCTTGGTTGGTGGGATCTATTTATAAATTTCGGGTATGGTTTGTATATATGCTTGCTTCTTATATTATTTGATAAATTACTTTTCTTTGTCGATGTAGACTAGAATTATTTCTATATTGCATGACGTTTCAAGGTAAAATTCTAAAAATATGCTTCCTTTAACCTGTGTTTTGTATGAAATTTGACTTCATAGTTGTTTTGTGCCTAAATAGTGGTTTCTAGTTGCCCCAAGTACAATAACAACTGTTGCAGCCAATGTATTCTTGACACATTACTAGGACCTTTTCTCTATTAATATTTCATTTATCAGGAGAGCAAAGTCTGAGCAGTTTGATAACATTTAGGGCGCAACACTTTTTTCTATCTGTACATTTAGCTACCATGATGTTTCTCCACTACCAGTTTATGAAATCTCCAGAATACTTACATTTGAATGCTCAATTCAACTTCTTTTTTTCGCCGCAGAATTGCTGAGTGCTTTGCCTTTCTCGTATGTACAAAATGGTCAAATCCAATTATTCATAGGAGGTCTCGTGGTAGGGAAGCTAGTGCACCGTCTTCCTCCATTAGATATCTTGATTGGAACAGTGGCTTAATTGTTTCTTCAGTGGAGGAGGTTGAGCACCAGGACCGTATTTGTGGTCTTCAAGACATTGGGGGCCATATAATTAAGGTTCCAATAATTGGGTTTCAAGTTCTTCTTTGTATGCACTTAGAGGTAAGAATTTCATGACTATGTATTAACTTGGTGGATAGGTGAAATCAATTTTACCACTTAAAAGCACTATTGTATGGGTTCAACCATTACAGGGCACACCTCCTAGTGCTAGAGACATCCCTGTTCCAGTGCTTTTTGCGCCACTATTTCTACTACAAGGTGCGGGTGTTCTCTTTGCTGTCTCCAGGCTTGTGGAGAAGATTATATTGTTGCTTCGCAGCGGATCAGGAACAGGATTATACTTCACAATTTCTTCACGAGTTAATGATTGCTTTGGTTTTCTGCACCGTGGATCTAGGTTCACATCTTTTATAAGATGAAGTTGTGTACAAGTTTTAAGCTAAAGAATTATATGCATCACAAAATAGTATTATTTACAGGCTATTGGGATGGTGGTCCATTGATGAAGTTAGTAGAGAAGAACAGGCTAGGCTTTTCCATGACAGCGCTACTGGGTTAGTTTTATAAGCTCACTATTAATAATAGCATGTCACGTATTTTTGAAAGAGTAAACTAGATTACAATATGACACAAATTTTGGATCCTTGAAGTATATCTGCCATTCCACTTCTCATTTTAGTCGAGTAAGTATGGTACTCAAAAATTTAATGGATAGCCTGAAGTACTTGTGTTTAACAGAAAGCAAAGTTGCAACTACCTTATGTTTCCTGAACTTGAGTGCTAAGATAAATGTCACTCTCTTCTACAAATTTGTTAGCTATAGCTGTAATTTCAGGTTTCAGATATGAGCAAATTGAAGAATCCGTTACTCTCTAACACCCTTTTTCATCTCATTTTGCAGCTACAACACTTTCTGTGGCTATCCACCTGAAATAGTTAAAAAGATGCCTAGAAAGGACCTTGCTGAAGAGGTAATCAATTCAGTGTTGCCGTAGCTTTGAAGTATTGACAAATGTGTTCACATTTCACATTGGTATTCTGATATTCAACTTAGTGGTTCGTATTTTCTACAATGCTCATCTGGTTTGTGTTTCAAACAGGTTTGGAGGCTCCAGGCTGCTTTAGGTGAACAGACAGAAATAACAAAATACAGCCAGCTGGAATATGAAAGACTTCAAAATGTAACATGCTCGAGTTTTACTTACCCTCTTTGGGTGAAAATCAGAATATCTGTCGTTAAAAAAAAGTTGCTCATAAGATTTAACTGCTTTTATAACACTCATTTTCAATTTGTTTTAATATTAGTATCAGTATAATAAAACATGGCTAGCAAATTTTAAGGATTAGTCTTTGGGAGATTTTGAAATCGCATCATATTATATCAACATGTTTTGATTGCAGCTAGAATTGTTTTGCTTACATTCCTAGATTACTTAAGAGTTGTGCGGTGATTTTTTCTTCAGGAAAAAGTACTATGCAGAGTGTGCTTCGAAGGAGAAATCGGTGTTGTCCTACTTCCATGCAGGCATCGCATTCTCTGCAGGTAAAAATATTGGAAGTCTCTCATCCTCTCAAAGAAGTATTTTCTCATGCACATCCATTAATTTCAACTGATCTACTTGCAGCTCCTGTTGTGAGAAATGTAAAAAATGCCCCATATGCCGCGTTACAATTGAAGAGCGCCTACCTGTGTATGACGTATGAAAGCTCCAGGTCTCTTGAAGAAACCGTGAAGTTTCGCACATATCTATACAAGTATACGAAGGTTAAGTACAACACTCGTCCTTTTAGTTGGTTTATCTCGTACACGGTTCCGGGTCTACGACACACGTGCACGGAATGTCCTGATAGATGTCAAATGTATGCCAATCATCATGTATAGAAAAACTGGTCTTCTCTCTCTTTTTTTTGTGTGTGTGCAAGCGTAGTCTATGTTGGAGAGTTCCAGTGCAGGACAATGTTGCTGTAAATCTGTGTATTTAGACTCAGAATGGAGAAGCTTGTAAATATGGGCCGGCCTGATATGAAGTGCAAGTGGGTTCTTTAGGGTTAGGGTTTCATATGAAACCCTAAGGACATTTAAGCAAAATATAAAAGACATAAAAATACAACAAAGCATTTTCAATTAGGCCACTACATCAATTTCATTACAGGATCCTTCCCATGATATAAATTTTGTGACCACCTTAAAAAATATGAGAGGAACTGAAGGACATCCCTGAGAAATTGGAAGACATTTTTGAGAAATGTGAATAGACATGTTTGTGGGTAAGCCAGAATCTAATGCAAATTACTCAACTTTTTCTGAATCTTTACTCTGGAATTTAGAGAACCATAAGTGGGAGAATTAGAGAGCATACAGTTCTCCCTCATTATCTTGTATATAAGCTGCCAGAAGCTTCTGGAAGCTGACAATGAGAGATATGTGTTTTGTATCATAGGACAAGCATTCACAATGCAATAATAAATTTTAGTCTAGCTAAGTCCAAGAGTGGACGTAGTTGACAAACAACTTAAATAAAATTTACTTTTTTAAAAAAAATTTGTTTGCAAATGTTAAACATTGAAAATCTGGAGGAGAAGGTTACAGCGAGTGTCTTTGTTTTCTCAGAGAAGGCAAAATGCAGGAAATGATATTAATTAGGGTTTAGGGCTTCTTGAGGGCGGTGGTGGCTTCCTTGAAATCCTTCTTTTGGAGCTGTTTGGACTGCATGAAGGCACACAGAATTATTCAGTCATCATCTCTGATGATATTGCAATATACAAAGATCATGGGATTTCTAAATTTCTTACTGTTCAATCTGCCAAGAAAGCACTCCTGAGACACATCAATGATCAATCTGCACATTAATGTCTCATGTTAGACATAAACATTCTAAGACATCCGAGACAACTGATGGGAGAAGAGATGGGTTAGTTTATTACTTCCTGCAGATGAACCACGCTTCCTCTTCTTTTTGTTTCCCTTCTTCTTGGAAAGAAATTGAAGCACAGCCCTGAAACATTGAAACATGCGTCGTAGGAACAACTATTATGAGGTTATAAGAGCATCTGCCCTTCAGCAGCTGCTGTGTTTTAACAGCTGCTGGATGATTTATAAGATCCAGCAGGAGCTGTGAAGGCCCGGTGCAGATGTTGTAAGGAGATGTGTTTGTAGTGGTTAAGAGAGAGAGAGAGAGAGAGAGAGAGTATGATGCAACTTACTTGGTTTTAGAAACTTCTTGACAGAGGAAGTTCAGAATCCGGAGCTTGCTTGACCCATCTAGGTTATCGTAATCTTCTACGCCTATCTCCGCTTTCTCCAATCCCAGAGCCTCCGGCGTGTAATCGGACCTAGATAGCAAAACTTGAAAGCCCTCCAACCATGAAGAAAACCTAGAAGCAATGGACATCCTCAGCATCAGCTAATCATAAAGACCCACCACAAGTGGAAGAATTTAGAGAGAACATACAGTTTTCCCTCATCATCTTGTATATAAAATATCAGAAGCTTCTGGAAGCTGACAATGAGAGGATCCCCACTTGGTCCACTTCGATCGTACACAAATATCTGCTCCAGTATTATCTCTGGATCATCTTCCTCCATTCCAAAGACCTACATACATATCAACGTAACATAACATCAATTATGCTTTTTCATTGAACCAAGGTATATATATATAAACAGATCCAGATGAAAATATTTGGAAAGTGAAAGAAGTGAGAATGTTCATAAACAGACACATTATTGTAGAAAACCTTAAACTTGATCCAAAAGTCAAAGGTAGATTGAATGAAAATCAATTGAGCAATCGGTGAGTCGTGCAGGGTACAAAATCCTTCGTGGACATCTATGATGCAACCGAAAGACAAGAAAATCTTACATTATTTTGTCTATTCGCTGAATGTGAATCAATGAGCTATCAAGAAGCTGCACAAGAAAAGAGATGGAAAGATGCACTGGATCAAGAAATAAAGGCCATCGAGAAGAATAATATATGGAAACTTACCACACTTCCCAAAAGACATAGGGCGATAGGTTTGAAGTGGGTGTACAAAATAAATCAAAGTGCCAAGGGAGATGTTGAAAAATGAAGGCGAGACTACTAGCAAAAGGTTATAGTCAAAAGGTTGGAATCGACTATAATGAGGTATTCGCCTCGATTAGAGACCGTTAGAGTAATTATTTCATTGGCAGCTCAAAACAAGTGGAAGATACATAAAATGGATGTCAAGTCCGCATTCTTAAATGGAGTCCTTGAAGAGGAGGTCTACATCTAACAACTATTGGGTTATGAAGTTAAAAAGCATGAAGATAAGGTGTTAAAGTTGAAGAAGGTTCTCTATGGATTATAACAAGCACCAAGGACATGGAATTGCAGAATTGACAAGTACTTCCAAGAGAACGGTTTTGTCAAATGTCCGTATGAGCATGCACGGTATGTGAAGAACAAAGATGAAGAGATATTGGTAGTGTTGCTTTATGTGGATGATTTGATCTTCACCGAGAGTAATGCAAGTATGTTCAAAGAAGTGATGGCCAAGGAATTTGAGATGATAGACTTTGGGACTTATGTCATACTATCTTGGGATTGAAGTCAAACAACAAATAGATGGAATTTTCATCTCTCAAGAGAGCTAAGCAAAGGAGATCCTTAAAAGATTCAAAATGGAGGATTGCAAGCCGATAAGCACACCGATGGAGTATGGGATGAAGATGTTCAAGTTTTAAAAGGCGAAAGCATAGACCCAACATATTTCAAGAGCTTGATAGGAAGTCTATGCGACCTAAGTGCACGAGGCTTGACATTCTTCGCGTCGTTGGAATAAGTAGTCGCTACATGGAATATCCAACAACTACTCATCTTAGACTGCAAAGAGGATTCTTCTCTACATAAAAGGTATGAAAGAATTTGGCTTATTCTATACGGTTTCTAATAACTATAAGCTTGTTGGGTATAGCTACAGTGATTGGGGTGGAGACGTTGCTAATCGAAGAAGCACTATAGGCCTTGTGTTCTTCATATGAGATACCGCCTTCACATGGATGTCAAAGAAACAACCAATTGTCACATTGTCCACATGTGAAGCGGAGTATGTTACTGCAAACTCATGTGTTTGTCATGCAATTTGGCTTAGAAATCTTTTGAATGGAAATCAATTGAGCAACATCTACTCTTAGAAATGGTGATTTGATATTCAAAGGCAAATGAAGGCACATCAAATGCATAAGAAAATTGAAAAATAAACATGGTGAAAATTATATTTAGAGATTTATACAATCGAAAGATGACTAAATGGGATCATTTGGAGTTTTTTAGAAATATTAAGGTGGTCAAGAATGCTTATGCATACACACATGAAGTAATTGTCCTTAGCTAATTTTAGTTATATCGTATAAATACCCTACACATATATGTATTTCATTAATTCAAATCAAAACATCTTCACATCAAAAGAGAATTGTAGTTTCTTGTTGCTGAGAGTATTTTCTTGTTTTCTCATATTCATATTCAATCTTTATAGTTTGAATAAGTGAGTTTCAAATATTTGATTTTCAACAATTATCAATTACTAAAATGGAGCCTGAAGAACTGAGTGAGTCTATCAATGAAGTAGTGAGAAAATGTTTAGTGTACCTCCCCCGAGGCTTTACAAAAATCGATGAACTGTTGAGCAGGCCCAACATCATCTGCAGGCAGCTGGATAGAGCCTAAATTAAGAACTGGGGAGCCTTGTGGTTCTGCCACTTTCTTGGCAGAAGTCTCCCCAAATGCAACAACAGGATCTTCCCTTTCCTCATCGACACCATCTCCATGTTGCCCAATCTTTCTTCCAGGCTTTCCTTGACGGCCGACAGGCTCCTGACCTTTGTTTCTCCTATGGTTACCAGCCGACCACATAGTGACATAGGTTTTTAGTGTATACCAGAAATAAAGAAAAAAAAAAACACATTTTCTTACAAAACCATAGATTAGGGTTCTAAATCTCAGTACTCTTAGTTATCTTTTAAAACAGAAATAACATATCTCTCTAGTTCGCCCGTGGACGTAGCTTGATCACAACGATCAAGTGAACCACGTAAATCCTTGTATTCTTTTTTATCTTCGCAACGATCTTAATTCCTAACACTTAAAACTACAAGAAGTGTAATCACATATTCTTTCACTACATATACAAAAAAAATCACAGGAACCCTTTCTTGCTACATTCAGAAATAGGTCACTTACATGCAATTGCTGCATGTGCAGCACTCCCTGCATTTAGGGCATTCCCACATCTCTAGTGCCTTATTCAGCTCCTTCCCACCATCACTATAACTGTGCTTGATCAGATAAACCCAAATCAATATAATCAGACACATGCAGTCTAGCACTTGAAACAGGCATATTTTAGGATGATAAAATTGGTGTTTAAGAAACAGATTATATCATACTGTCTGTCCAGACAATCAGTGCAGTACAACAGCACACACTGCTTTGTGTACGCTTTCTTTCCTCTGCCATAGGGGATCATTTTGGTACATGCCACCTTTAGTTTGTCCTCTCCATGTCGGCACTGCACAAAACAAATCCCACGTTAGAGCATCTGTGTCCCGGTGAGAGCAGTTGCTGTGTTAGCAACTGTCACAGGTGCTGAATAATTTAAGGCTCAATCAACAGCTTCTTCAACATCTCTCAGCAACTCCTCTATAAGATATAAAAGAGGTGAGAGGTGCTGTGAAAATATTAGGGTTTTGTACACAATGATATATTTCATCTCTCCATGAAAGTAGCATAAGATTTGACTTAAGTGATATAATAACCTAATAGTGATTCTCAAAGATCCAAAATGAATACCCAATTTTTCTTCTACATGTTTTTTCAATTGACATAATCAGTAATTCCTCTACATCTCCTCTACTTCTTGGACAACACCAACTTGAGAAGAACAACAGATAGAGATAGTTTAAGGGGAAAAGGTACCTGGTGACAACATTTTTTACTAGTGACAAGTAGCGGATGCCGTGGCGCCCCTTTTAAGGAGTTGGTCGGATCTGATTGAGTAGGTGCTTGTCCTGAGGTGCTCTTGTTGAACGCATGACCAGTTTCAGCCTCTTTGTTCGGTAAGTTAGCCATGTCTGAAGAAAATTCACCAGAAGAGTTAGAGAGATCTAGGGTTTCGAAAAACCTGAACAGCAAGGGTGGGGAAAATCATGCAGAGAAATCTGATTTGAAGAAATGAAAAAGCAGAAACTCATTGCCAGAATTAGTTTGTTGAACAAGAGGACCTGAGATGAAAGGGAAAGTAGCTAGCACCTCAGATCTGAATTAGGGTTCTTGAGGGTTTAAATTGTCTAAAAAAGAGGTGAATGGGGCTCGTTGAAGTTATCGTTTGTTAAATGAGATTATGTTATAGAATTGCATTGCTGACACCAATCTGGAGTTCCTAACTGGGATGATTTGCTGCCATTAATGTCATCCTCCACTCGGTTAAACCTTCTCATATATTGATTATGGCACACTAATTGAATTTAAGATACTTTCTCTTTGGCCCTTCAAAAATTTCTTATTGATAATCCACATAAATCGAACCCTAATCGCCGAAATTTTTTATATTTTTTTGACCACGATTTATTATGACTCTCTAATGCTCAGTTTTACAACAACACTTATCTGCGTTCAAACTTCAAATACACCAAATCTGAAACAACTACTGATAATATCTCCCCATTCAAAAGGAGGAGGTAACTATTGACATTTACACACGCCTCATCCTTTAGCGAAAAAGGATGAAGTTCCTGACAGTAATTTTCACAAGGTTTACCTATATAGCATACTTGTATCCGGAGCTAATCTCTCTTTTTGGATCTGTTGTTTCGTAGAGATGGCTTGTTGGCCGATGGTCCGACGAGCAGTAGGCGAGACATGACGTAAGCCAAGAGTTCTTCATGGTGAGAGAATGTGAAGTCCAAGTGGGCATATTCATACTCATTGTAAGAAACTTCCACACCGCCTTTTTTCATCAGCCTGTAGTGTTTTTTAACCATTGATGGTCGAATAACCTTGTCCTTCTTTCCAGCCACCAAATCAACTGGTATGTCAATAAGTCCGTAGTATTCGCCGAGATCAAGAGGCTCTGGGGATCCATACACATTCATGTTTGCAGAGGGACTGCCATAGTCGTACATTATGAATTTCTTTGCATGCTTTATCTGTGCTAGATGTTGGGCCACGCGGAATGAGACACCTGGCATGTCGTCCATATTGTAATGAGGTATTCCGAGCACTCCAACCCAATTTGAACTGTCACCGCCTACCACATAACTCATAAGGGTTTGCACCAATCCTCCCACAGCAGGGTAGTTGTGGAAGTCTCGAGCCAACTTGTTCAAGAGCATGCGGAAGAATCTTGTAGGTATGTAGAATGCAGGAATTATTAGTGCTAACAGAGGAGCCAGCCAGAGGAAAACATACTCAACCAAGGTGAACATTATGCTAGAGTCGTCATGAAATCCAGCAGGTGACAATAAGATCAGTCTCGAAATCCTATGAGGCTTGTTCTCGATCTGATGAGTGATAATGTACATCAGAATAGCAGCTCCTCCTAAGCTGTGGCAAATTGCACAAAGTCTGTACGGCTGCTCATCACTAGTTCCTTCCTCGGAGTCTGCCTGAGAGTTTCCCAGTTCAGATACTTTAATTTCATGAATCTTGTCTATTATTGCAGGAATATCCTCAGTCCCATGCTCATTTATAGAGTAATTCCAGTACCTGAGTGATTGCATTTGTAATACAGTTAACCAATACAGAAATCTCATGCGTAAGGAATGAACATTAAGGAATCTGTTATCAATGATAAATTGACAGAGTGTGCAGCAAATCCAGTTGAATAAAAACTTACTGTCGCGATGAGATATTCTTGTTCACATGCTCTCTAGATACCAGTCCTCGAAAATTACCAAGATAAACATCATATCCTGCGATGGAAGAATGACGTTAATACATGTTTACTAATAATGCAGTGTGAAAAAAAGTTCTCTAATATTGTTCTTCTAGAACACGCCATACCTTGATCATACGCTGCAAAAGCTGGAGAACCAACAACTCCATTCGACACCCAACTGAAAATGTAGAGTAATTATAAATCCATTGTCAACGACTTTACAGGTTTGCATATAGTAAACAAATATTAGTGTCGTTATCAGCAATTGGCCATGTCAGCCGTAGCGTGGATGTTGTGTATTAAATTGTAGCAAGCCTATAAGGCTCTACTCCTACCAGTAAATAATTGTAATAATGAACCATGCCTTCACCAACAGAAACTATGCATATCAAACAATGTTACCGACTTTTAACGAACATCTTTCAAGATGGTAACAAAATATTTTCAAGTACATGAAAAATCCAAAAGAGCAAGGGTTTGATACACTTATCTATATGTAGCTGAACTTTTAGATAGTCATGTACTTCCATCTTACAATCAAGTAATTATTTTCCGAAATGTAACTCACCCCATAGATGAATCCAATATTCCATGTTGTAGGTAAACAACCTTCTTGGAATCACGTCTGAAGAAAAGTGAACAATTACATCTGTCAGTTATCACTGCCAGAAGAATAAAGGATTTCAAGCAGACGAAAATTCCTAATGAAGATCTGTACTTTTTTACCTAGGAATTCTTTCCAAAAGGAGAACATAACCGTCTGAAGTTTCAACACGAATTGCCTCATATGGGTACCTGTTGTATAAATCAAGCAAGTTTCATGCACATGTTGATGGCATATGAAAAATTTGGCAGCTGAAAGTGCACATATAATCATTCAGAGACTACACTTACCCAAGCTCTGTAATGACATCCTCGCAAGTTCTAGCATCAGTATTCATTGACTGAAAATTTGTTCTCCTTTCGGTGGGGCTAGTATCATTACTGCCAAGGGTAGCTGTTGGGACTGAAGCCACTGAATCGCCAACAGAATATTCATCATAAGTAGGCCTTCGGTAGGAATGTGATCTGAACAATATTTTAAATGCTTCTGATGGTGAAAGAACAACATGGGCAGCTTTATGAAAAACATCAAACACAGCCTCTATGATTATCTCAGTTGCAACATGAAGATCCTGCAGAATATGTGATACAAATAAAGAAACGAACCTATTTCAACTCCAATATATAAAATCAAGAGTAAATATTCACAATTTGACAATACAATGTAGACGACTTACTGACCTCAATGATCCCACGTCTTCTGTCAGTTGTGCGTTGTATTATATGGTCTTTAAGGCCATGTGCCTTCTTGATAGAGTGTATATGAGGTTGGTGCGGGCTTTCAGAAGTTGAAGAGGGTCCTGAGCCTCTTCGGATCAATATACGAAAGAAAAACAATGGAATCCCAATCATGATTTTTGCAGGAAGCAGAAGCCACATGAATATGAATCTAATCCAGTGATTAGCCCTTCTATCATTACGAGAAAAACTACTTGACCGAGAGACTCTCGAACTATGTGACGACGGTGATGCAGGATGTATGTCGTCATCACTGTAATCTCCATCAGATGAGTAATCAACATTGGATGAATCATCGGAATCTACAGAGAGGTCATGGATGAACTGGTTGAATGATGATACGCCACTGCCAGCATTACACAAACACCATATGTTATGTAAAATACAAAGTGAAATAATTCATCTTAAACTATCACATCCAGCAAAGGGTGGTAAACTAATTCCTCATTATACGAATTTTTCATAAGGCTCGTGAGCTTTGCAGATAGCCAAAAGAAACAATGAAACAAATGTAATCAGCTTACTGAATCAGAAAATAGTATGGGCGTAAGCCTTTCCATCATTGTCAGGTGGTAAGATACAGAGGGCATGCAAGCCATCAAAATATACTCAGTGTAGGTTTACAGGTTTCTTCAAAATAAAGATGTGGATGACATATACTATCTTAAGATATTCAAGAAAAATGGTAAGAAACTGCACATGTACTTGACATATGCAAAAAGAATATAACAACTAAAACAAATCTAATATGATATCTCGGAGTATTAATGCAACTGGATGCGGTTAATTAATACAGCAATGATACTCTAAAGTAGCTAAAACTTACTTCTCCATCCAGCGGGGAAGACGTGGCCCACGAAATGATGGTTTGAGCTCCCAACCATGTATCCCTTCAAGGATAGAAGTCTTCCCAGGCAAAAGCGTCAACAGAAGTGCTGATATCCCATTTATTAGCCTGGCAATATTGTTCAAAGACTCGTAGGTGAATGTCTTCACGGACCTGAAAGCCAGTCCAATACAGGAATGCTAATCATTTTAATAGCACTCAGAAAACCAGCAGCACGTCACCATTAAAACATAGAAAAGTCAGTAAATAAACACGTATCATCATGAAAGAGATTTAGTAGCCCATATAATAAACATGTGAATAATGATCTCCTTAATTGAAAAAGAAACGAAGTTTCTACGTATACAGTTTGAAACAAAACTTGTTAGCACATTTACGTAACTGAAGAAGCACAGTCGAAATTTACATCACCCAATACGCCAATTTTATAGCAAAATCAATTCAAAGGCATATTGATCAACAAGAAAAATATTTCTTTTACGACTTCAAGGATAAATAACAAAAGTCTATAACGACGAAGACATCCTTCTACCTTATATGTGAGGGCTAAATTTTACGGTTCATATCTTGGTTGGAGCTTCATAATCATCAACATCTAAAAGATAAACTCCATAATACAACTAACCCCAGCACTAGCGAATTTCAAGTCAGCTAGTCCCTAAAACTCACAACGACGCAAACCATGAGAAGGACTCTACCTGATTTTTCTCATCATACAATCCCAGAGTTCTTGTTCATTTCACTATATGATCTTACAAATTAAGAAAGATCATAATGATTCTGACTGTCAGAAACGTATAATTCAAACAGATTAACCATCACCCAACTTGATATGTAACTCTTTTGAATCCCTTCTTTATATCTTCAGAAGATGAAATAGCTGCTAACATGTAATTAATCCTCAGACACAGAAAAGGACCAAATTCATTCAATTCCTGAAACCATACACCAAAGCTAGCTAGAGTATGAAAGCATAATCCATCCCCATCCCAGCTCCAATAAACCACACCAAACCCCAAGATTCAACCAAAACAATGACCTAACCTGACAATCAAAACGACCGATCAAAGCAGCAAACCTCAACACATTCAAAGCCGCAAAGTCCAACACAATCCATACGAATTGCCCAAATTGGGGTTCGGTGGAGGCGAGGAAAACTCACTCTTTAGCGACCGCGAGGACATTGTCGACGACTCGTTGCATCATAGATTCACGCGACGGTTACACACGACGGCAGCAAATTCGAAGCGGAAGGTCGAAAACGGCCGATGGAGAGATGAAAGAGAAGAGGTAGACGATAAAGGAGGACTCGAAAATTTACGAAGCTAGCGTCGAAGCGGTCTGTTGGGATGCCACGTGGCGGATGTCTATTGGACAAGGCTTTGCGAGAGGGTCGGCAGATTTGGTGAAAGATAACGGCGAGTTAACGGCGTTTGGGTGTGGCCTAAATTTTTTGATGCTTGGAGTTGGCGAGAAGGCAAAGAAGTGAATTAAGGCTTTTTATAGATAGATGGATTTCTTGTGGATTGCATTTTTATTATCTTAATTTGTGTGTGTCATTAATACGCTATAAATCTTCTCCGAATCGTTCCATGTTAATCTTCTCTGTATCGATATATTTAAAAATTGGTAAAAATATATTTTTTTCAAGGGCACGTTCGGAAAAACATAATAAATTTTTCTAAACTGTCCGAATTTCGCAAAAAAAAATAGCACAAAATTTTTTCCTGATCATTATATAAGGCACAGCTATTGGTCGAATAAAAATCAAGGAAAAATGGTATGATACATATGGCTATATATCCGTGACTTCATTTACAACGAAAAATGGACGGGTCGTCCCCACGTATAATCATTGGTACATATCCAGACCCTGTGGCAGGAAACCTCGCAAAATAGTGGTGGCATTTGACAAGAAGGGGACGGCATTTATGAAGGCAGGGCAGGCAAAGCAATGTATGTCCTGTTTGGGATGGAGCGTTAGAGATAGTTTGAATACAACGTTAAGTTAACCGTCTACAGGTATAACAGTAGTATAAGAGTGATAACTGATCCAAACGGCAAATGTAAACTCACTGCATTGCAATACTGACTTTTAATCGTCTCACCCTTTCTGATATAATCTGGAAAAACAAATGCTGAAATTTTCGGCCTTATATGCACTGAAAAGATGAAGGTGTATATAGTAAAGAAAGGGTTTGCGTACTGTCTTTCCTCATAAGCTTCTTCCAATTGACTTTTGAATCAGGCCTTGCAATCAGCAACCAGCAATATTCTATGCGTATTAGGAGAAGGCAAATTCTGCCACCAAGGCCAAATGGTCACTGCCCACTTCCTGCAGACATTAAAAGAACTTTAATTTATAAATTATTTGGCAGTTATATTATATGTGATTAATGTGACTGTCTTTATGGAACCTCCTAGATATGTGGATGAAATTATGCTTATCACTACAATCTGAAATCCATGATCCGATGGTTTCTGCACGTACATTAATGACAATGAACCAGTTTTCCAGACTAACACAAAGGCAATAAATATGCAGGCAATAAAAAAAGGAATATTACAAGCGGATATTAAAAAAGTGAATTCATTGATTTATTTCTTATAGGACGTGTACCTTGGATGGGAGGCCACCCGTCTTCCTGAGAGCATCTATGGAAACAGTGTCAAGAACTTTGGTAGGCACAACGCCATCTGAATACCTAGATGAAAAAACAATCTGATCTATTTAACAATGGCCTTGTTCTGCCCACTTCGTCTAACACATTTCTGCCACTGAATTGATTTAATACAAATGGGTCAAAACCCGAATTTACCATAAATAGTCAACCGTCCCGATGAACTTTGAGTGGTAAGAAGTGGCTAAAGGTTCGCAATTGGCATATCTGGTTGAAGCAGAACCCTGCATGAAGTATTACCATATAATTTCAGAAGTGGTGTTGGATTAGCAAACATACAACTTGATTCATTTGTGACAAGTGAATTCATAACCTTCAGCATAGTGTACGTGCTTCTGAGCTTCAAAGGGTGTATGGCAACTTCTCTTTTAGCATCACCAGTAGCAATTTTGAGTTCATTATCAGTCCAAGTGGTTTTATAATACCTATAAAGAACTAGAAATTTGTTTAAGCAGCCAACACTGTTGATAGGAGATGTACATCGGATCTGTTTTATGAACGTGTACCCAGAGCCAATACTGGTTCTGCCAGATTTTAAACTCATAAAGCTTAGCACGCGGAACCTACCTGGCTATATACAACTTACACCTTATAAATGGTACTAGCACATTGAGGTCCACAAAATATGTCTTGGACACAAGGGTCAAGATATATGATAGGGTATTATACGTGCAGACGAATTGAATGGGCTTAAAAGAATGTAGATCAATGCACTGCAGATACTTTGGAACCACTCATGTGAAATGAAATGTATGCAGAACAAGATGTATAAGGCTAACATCAGCTACTAGGTGTGATATGCTTCAAAACCCGTAAGTATGAACGAGATCTATGACGGAAAAAAGTATGATGAATGCCATCCCCTAATACATATTTTTGAGCAACAAATACTTGACATAAGGAACTTCATTTTGCAGCCCATGGAATGCAGAATATCAGAATTTACACCAAAATGGTATAACTGCTTCGGCTTCAGCATTCAGAAGAGAACTTAATAATGAGGCAGATAAATAAACCCCATATATTTGCATATGACGGTGATGTTTTGAAATAAAGAGGGATAGCAAAGCTAAAATTACCTCTCTATCAAATATAATGGATTTCTAAGAGCTCTTTTGATGCCAAAAACTTGATCAGGATGACAACTTTTCTGGCCAGATAACTCCCTTCTGTCATGTAACATGACATTTAACTGCAGATACACAGTCATATACACAAGTTTTCAATGCTTTCAATTTCTAAATTCTGGGCCATACAAGATGTATGAAGCAGTTTACCTTGGATGTAGATAAGAACTTGTAAATAGCACTCTGCATTGAGCACCACCAAATTATAAGAATGAATCATAATATTTGTTTTGGGAAATTCCATATAGGCAATACCATACATACATTAGGAGTAATGTTGAAATCACCCGCAAGTACAACAGGTATATTGCCCCACTTCTCTGAGAGTGTATGTGCATTAGATGAGAGAGAACGTATCTGCAAATCAAATAGATGGATTTCACTTGAAAAAAATATGGAAATGAATTCTAACTAAACTGTCTAAAAGTAAACATCTAAAGCTGTTTGCGAACATATATTTACTACTACTTACTTGGCCTAATTTTACATCCCCGCGGCTTGGACGAAAAATGACATGAATGTTTCCAACTAATAATCGTCGTGTCTCATCGTTACACATCTGCCTGCAAGACGTTATTTGAGAAACTAGCAGGCTGTACGTATCACATGGAACTTTACATTACATATATATAATAGAAATACAATTCAAAGATATTATGGTATATGAACTTCTCGCAGTGGTTAACTTTATGGAGTCTCTCAAGATTTCATATTTTCTCCTGGCTGTGAGATTTAAGAGTGATAAATAATGAGACTTTCGAATTTCAGAAAAAATTCAGACCTATTTTTCCAGACACTTGCCAAACCGATATAGTTATTTGAGGTTAGATTGCTAGTTTAGAACTTCATTTGTGTGGGTTGCGCACTTGATTGGGTTTCAAACAGCAAGGAAATGAAATCCAAGACTAGTCCAAATTAACTAAATAACATGTGCAGATCACTTAATTTCTTATATCTTTCCAGCTATCTTGTTTCAATATGCTTCTAAGCGGTTCTTGTTATCAAGCACTTAAGAATGGGAGATGGTATTTGTGCCTAGAAAAACAAGAACAACAGTCAATCAACATCATTAAGTAGCATGGTCGAGAATCAGTACCTCAAACACTGATAGCTGAGCAACATTATCCCGAAGACCAAGATCTTTGAAATCGATACTCTTTCCTTCTACTAACCGCCATCTGAGGAAGAAAAATATATTCTAATCATATGTACCTCCGCTCAGATTATAAAATTTGCCGAAGTAAGCCCAACCTGTCGACTTTCCAAAACATAGCACATCCATCAACCAAGTCTCCAGCCCGTTTCTAGTATGAAAACATTCAATGTAAGTTTCATTACACTGTTATAAGTAAGAGAAAAATCATGACCTTAAAAAAATCATCATCTTAACCTTAGTCCCAAATATCTAGCACTGGTTTGCATATAGTAAGCTCATTACATTGAACTATTTACTACTAAAGAATTAAGGAAAACAGTAAACATTCTTGAATGGCTGATATGCATGTGACCACTAATTGGATGACCCAATTAATTGTAAACTATCACATACCCTAACTCGTGAAAGTCCAATGTGTAGAGAACACATATAAAAAAGAAACCAACCTTATACTGACCGGCATATCCTGCCTCCTCCAAGACTTTTAAGACGTCAAGATACTTGTCGATCTCCTACAACATTGAATCAGATTGACTAAGAAATCACAATATCTTCCACTCAGTATCAAGCAAACCAGTATAATAAAAAACAGAAGTGAAACAAGATCCCGAAAGGAGTTTACTTGCAAGCAGATTATATCTGGGTTCCATCCAACGAGCTCTTCACATATGACCTTCCTTCGGTATTCCCAGTCCATATAATGAGAAGGAACATTAAGGTACATGTCTCTGTGCTTTGATGCATACCTTTTAGCCAAAATGTTGTACGACACAACTGTGAATTTCTCTGCAACAACCACACATGGCATAATCAAACCAGCAATTCCCATGTCCTATCCACATTTCTATCTCTGCATATCCATACAAAAAGCACAATCTTTTCACCTAAATTCCATCCGAACTAAATGAAACGACGACATAACAATTGTTCTAATGTTCCAACAACAAAATCTAACACTGACACTCTGAGCCCTAAATTCAAAACACGCACCTTGAGAAGGACACGGAGGATCAGCCTCAATCCAACGCCGCGAAATCTCCGGCGGCGCATCTCGAGGTGCGGCATGATCGCATCGGAGGATGGACGCGCCGGCGGAAGACGAGCGGACCGGATTGTTTAACAACTTGGAACGGAAATTGAAGCAGAACTGACGGTCGACGAACATGAACGGGCGGAGGTTGGAGGTGGCCACGGGAGAGCTTCTAGCAGCCATGGACGTTGCTGCGAAGCGCATTGAATTCTCCAGAGGGAAGTTGCGGAGATCGAAGATATTTATTTGATTTTTGTGGCGCTCGAAACTCGAGATAAGATTTTTGTTGCCGTTGAAATCATAGAGTAATTTTGAAGAACAAAGGGGATGTATTGTAAATATACAATAGTTTAAGGTCCAAAATAATAAAAGCAGAACGCCAACATTCATCCGCTCCGTAGGAATCGAGATTATAATATTTTCAATCACCAACTGACGCCTGAGGACATTCAGGACTCCTGCAGCCCTTGCCAGCCTCTTCCACCTCTGCCAACCCCCGAGTCTCCGTTCCCTGCCACCTCATTACCATTGAACCAAAGCTACAAGCCTGCTCCTCCACCTTTTCACCATCCATGCATAGACATGAACTTGCTCTGTCTCAGTCTGTCCAAGGGGTACCATCTTTGCTACTTTCTGCATCTGGTAGTGTACAGCCTCATCCACGGTCACCGCCTCCGTTACATTGTGTGATTGGAGCATCTCCACCTCCTCCCATCAGTGTTTCACATCCACCTACCATTAGAGCTGTACCCAGGCATCCGCATCTGGAGCGTTGTCACCAACACTACCCCCTTCTCCACCTCAGCCTCCGCCTTCGAGTGAAGCACCACCACCATTATCTCTGCCTCTTACAATAATGTAGCAATTGTAGTTTTCAGATCTTTAGCAGATGTTTTGGTTCCTTGCTTCATTAGCTTATATTTGTTGCAATCTTTGGACATTCCTTGGGTACATGACCTTGTTTTTGAAACTGACACTTGAGTGCCTTGAGTTTTTGTTCTTCTATATTGATTCTTGTGCATGCAATGAGATTGCACCAAGGGAGATTAACTAACCTGGTTGTATGTTGAATTTAACAGGTTCTGCAGTTGGCTTCAAATTAGATAGTTTGTTAAAACTTTATGATAAGATGGGGTATGTGAATTCAGCATACCTATATTGCCTAATGTCTTTTCATTCGGATAATATGAATCATGGATCTTTATACCTATATAGTAGTTGTTTGAAAATTTTGAAATGTTCAGCAGAAACACTTGTTAATCTTTATGAAACACAGATAAAACTTGGATCAAGTTCTGGAAATTTTGTAAATAAATTATCTTTCATGTTCTTCAAATTATATAGCCTAAATGAATCGCATAACTCAGCTGTGTTCTTCACATAGTTAAGTTTTTGTTCAGAGTAGTTTAGCGTCTTTTTGGAGCTTAGATTTGCTCTCAGTTCCTTATCTTATTGTTTCTAGTTAGTTTTGCCCAGGGTTGAGGTTTTTGTGTAAGTCTCAGCAAAGTTTAACCATCAACGTAGAGACTAGAGATATGCTGCTTACTGGATTTTGAAGCAAAAGTCACTCCAGGGACAAAATAAACTTGAGCCCACTCGGCATAAATAGATTTGTGATTTTTGCTCCTGTGACTGTTTTTTCTTACGAAAAACATGTACTTGGTTACACTGTGGTGCATCCTCAAGCAAGCAGGTGCTGAGTTTTCTAGTTGCTAGTTCTTTTATGGACATGTTTATAAGCAAACAGTAAGGACTCCTGATCTCAAATAGGGCTCCTCCAGCCTAAGAAACTCTTCTGTTTCCTTCAATTTGATATAAAAAGCTTCATTGTCATCTTCTCCTTTAATATCAGTACTGTATGAATATCTGCCAACATGATTTTTAATAAGATCTGTCCTGCAGCTCTTGAAGAAAATGCAGCTGATGATGATGTCGAGAACGACCAGAATGGAGTACAAATAAGCAATGAACAGACTCTCCCAAGCCACTGAGGTTCTCAGCTTGCCTTTCGAGCGATAATCCATGACTACCCTGTATTGGAACAAGCCCTCTACTGAAGCCAGTGACAAGTTGATGGGTAATGCTAGCAATAGATATACACAATGAGAGAGTCCTTCCTAGCAATGATTAGAGGTATCCATCATCTATACATACATATATATCTTCTCTGGTAATCTCCATTGTTTTTTACTGACTAGTTGTGTTCACCTAGCTAGAAAGGGTTTAGGGGTCACTAGAGCTGCTGTGCCTATCTATCTATCAAGTCAACTTCCTTGAAATTTTGGTATTCAGGCAGTTGAAGATGATGACAGTAACCCCTTCTTCTTCTTCCTTGCATCATTTTATGCATTCATAACATCTCCCGATAATGTCCTATTTTGCCATGTATTTTTCAGAAAATTTCTTCACATGCTTTCTTCCTCTTCTTCCTGATAATGTCTTATTCATAACATCTCCCTATTTTGCCTTATTGTTCAGCTGAGCTCACTTGCTCTCTTGGAGCAGCACAGCCACAGATGAGTAAACATGTGATTTTAAACCTCCACCGTCCGTGGAGGGGAGTTCCTCAAACAGGCAGGCAGCGATAAAGGGTTATTACTGATTCTGCCAAAATCGTCTTAAACACATGGAACCCGCTGCGCGCAATAAAATGTATGCGCATCTGTCCCTGTAAATTCAGTTCACTGAGACCAATGTCATAACAAATCCTTGTAATGAAGAAGCAGCAAGCAGGTGGGATAATAATACCAATTATACAACCAAGAAAAGCTAACAGTGCTGAATATCATGAGGATCAGTTCAATACATTCTGCACCAGTCGGCCCTAGTTTCTTTACCATTAAACAAATGCAGCTCAAAGAAGACAGACGGAGAATGCACCACTTGCAATATGAGACAGAATGCGGACACAAAGACAACAAGGAGAAGAAAATAATTATATGTAATACGATTCAGAGAAAATTTCCCTCTCGGATAAAATAGGACATAAAAACTTGTTTGTTGACGGCAATGAATGTGAAACAAGATGAAATGTAAACAGACTATCACTAAAACAAAGGGTGCAAAATAAACGTATAGATTACCACTTCAAGTTGTCTGCATTTTCTCCGAGGATCAATTGCTGGCATGCACAGCATGGCGAATGTCAAATTGATTCACATTCTCCAGAGGACTAGCTGTCTCATTCCGGATCCTCCTGATCTTGGGGCTTAGCAAACCCCTATGTTGAAATCCGTATAATTTAAGCACTTGATTATCAGCGAAATTGAATGCCCTTTCCATACTGCTCAAGCACCTCTCCACAGGGTAATCTCCATAGCTTCCGCAAGGCTTGCAACCCACAAAATGCGTGACAAAAGGCCATCTCTCGTCACCTAATCCCGGATGGTTCTTTTCCATCATTTCCTCATAATGGTCCACCAATCCCGGCCAGTACCCGTGCAAATAATACGAATTCTCCACAAACACTTTATCCATCAGTTTCTCCTTCTGCGAAATCAACAAGTATATCAAAGCAGACTGATCATCAGCCTCAAACGCCGGTCTCCCCTTGAGAGCGGCTGTCAAAATCTTCCCTGCCTCATCCCTGATCGGACCCTTGGGACCCATAGGCGCCCAAATATCCAACAAATCCAACGACCACTGACAATTCCGAAACAAGAAGCTCCCAGTATTCAACGCAATCCATGACTTCTGCTCAAACAACAAATCCGGGTACCCGTGAATAATCAAATTATGCTGGCTATATTTATCAACCGGGATCTCAAACACCATGTCGGTAAACAGCGCATCACTATCCATCCACCATATCCACTCGACCTCTGGGTGCGAGAGCATCAACTTTCTGATCAATGGCAGCTTCGCCCAATAACCGGCAAGCTCCTTGTCCAAATGCGCTAAATTATACACAAGCTCAATCCCGTGAATCCTACAATAATCAATCTTGTTCTTTATGGATTTCAACAAGTAATGATCACCTATAGGATTATCACACGGCTTAGGCGGCGAGCCAGTAACCAACAACATCCGATCTCTACCATTAACACGATTCGGAAACTCAGGATTCCTCTCCATCCAACTCCTCCTTTCCTCATCCCAGTTCCTAATCTTAGGCCCTAAACTATAGGTCATATTCAAGCTCATTACCTCATTCTCTGTCGGATCCTCCGGATCCGAATCCGACCGGATCTCCGCCAGGATCCGGTTCGTCTCCTCGATCAAATGCTGGTTCACCGCGTCGGCATCCGAGCTGCCCAAATTCCCAACTCCGATCGTCCCCCGAAGTACCAAAATCGTCACGAACCCGCATAGAATTGTGATCTTGATGTTGTTAAACGTCTTCTGGATCCGCCTCCCGCTCGAGAACCTCCCTCCAACAGCTCTACTCCTCGTGGTAGGCAGCACGCCTCCGTTCGCTCGCTTCTGCGCCGTGAAGCCGTCCTGCTTCATCATCACTCAAAAGCCCCGAATCTATCCAATTTCAGCAACCAGTGTTCTCTTCATCTTCTTCTTCTTCTTTTTCTTCTACCTTGTCAATCGCACATGGATTTCAAACCCTAGAACTTGGTAAAGTGGACGAGATCCGAGCCGCGAGGCCGTGAAAATGGAATTGATTAGGAGATAATTGAACAACGTAAGATCTCGATTCACTAGAGGAAGATGATCGGAATCTGACCTGCTCTCTAAGCCCGGAATTTGCTGCTGCGGCTGCGACTGATGCCAATTTTTTTTTTCTGGAGAACAATGAGAAGAGAGTGTGTAGACGACCACGCCCCAGTTGGAACCGCTTGGTTCAATTGCAGGCCTGAACCACCGATTCGTTTCCGTTCGGTCTGATAGTTTAAACCGACTCAATTGAGGAGTTAACTTTTATTTCAATTTAAAAATAGTAAATATATATATATATTTAAGGCTCAGTTAGTATTCGCGCTCATATATATACATATACATATATTATCATTTCATATTTAAATAAATTATTAATTAAATATACTAGTAATGCAAGCAATAATTTTTATGATTAGTGCATAATTATCAAGACGTAATCCAATCAAAAACGATGTCAAAAATCTCGCTGATTTTATATATATTGAATACAAATCGTTTTTAATAAAAATAATTTATGATTAATTTTTGTCCAGACAATGGTGTGCAAACATGACAATAAATACAAACCGTTTTTAAAACAGTCTTTCCTAAAAACCAACCATAATTGTCTCAAATGCGTCAACCTAGGAAATGGGATTTCTTTAACAAGACTTTTGAGATATGTGATTTGTGTTTATTGTCACATCATTGTCGGTACCTCGCTAAATCGACAATTGAATTTAAACAACCAAAATTGTGAACACAAATTTGGACCACTACAAGAAAAACAGTCAATATCAATAACTTTTTCCGTTGATTTTGGCATGTATCGGTTGGAAATATTGTTATAAGCAACAGATATTTCCGTTGGTATGTTGTAGGTTATAGTTGCGTAGATTTTGTGAAATCGGTTGGTTTTACGATTTTCTCAACAGAAATTTCTGTTGATTAAGCCGATTTAAAACAGTTTAAAAAATTAATCAAAACTAACGATAAATTCGTTGGTATTAAAATTGTAGATAAAGTATTTATAAGATGCATTTACCTTTATACCCTTTTATATTTGTTACGAATTTCTAAGAATATTTGCAACAATTTTCCGTTGCCTTTATTAATTTCCTAAAATTTAGATAAATATAAAGTCGACAAACATGTCGTAGGTTTTGTAAGTTCTTGATTATACTATCTAGAAGACATTATTACTATTATAACCTTTTCACAATTCCTACGGATGTATTATATTATTTACCACAACTTTTCGGTCGATTATGATGTATTTCACAATTTCTAAAATAGAATTTTTTTGTTATTGTTGTTATTTAAAATCAACATGAAATTTAATTACAGCCATATATATCATTTAATTCCATAAAATGATTTTATTTATAGATTAATTGAATACAATACAACATGTGTAAAAGAAGCATTATATTCATCAATTAAAATAAATAATTTGTTTTTTTAAAGAATAACAAGACAGAAAATATTAAAGCAACGATAATCTATAAATGATCCGAATTTGCTAATCTATTGCAGGGCCAACATCTTCGGCAGAACTTGCTTCATTTTCTTGACCATCTTTTTTCCTTTCCGAAAATATATAATAAGAAATTATTATTATAAACATAATAAATAGAAGTTTTCCAATCACTGCATTTCAGGACATGAAGTAAAAATAAGAAAATTACCTTAAGAGAATTGTGGATCGTTGAGTATACACTCTCCAATGTAGTTATCACGAGGCGGATAACTTCTTCTTTGTTTTCTTTCAAATTCATGGTTTAAAAATAGCATTCGATCCAAAACTCATAAACCAGCAAAGAGTACCCAAAATAACATACTGGATAATATTATGAAACTAAAAACAAAGGGCAGTACACTGAATAAACAAATAAAGCTTGTAATTAAAGGAAAAATATAAAAAAAAAACTCACTGCAATTGCTCTTGCTTCATCAGAAGTAAAGGTTTGAACGGCTTCCGATCCATCAACATGATTTAAGAAAGCCATAATAGCAAGGCAAGCTGCTGAAACACAAATACCACACCACGCGGTTAGAGATTTCACTACGCACAAACTATGCAACATTAAAAAAAATCAGTAACAGTAATTGACAAGTAAAATAACATGTATTATAGAAACGCCATAAACCCGGCAGCAGGAAGCCAGCAATCACCAGCCACATCAATCGATTCTCTCCGGCAACAGCAAGCCAGCAACTCCCAGCACCCAGCAACAAGCCACACCACACTACCAGCAGCCACCCAGCCACATCGCGAAAAAATGAAAAGGGGAAGTGCGAGAGAAAGGAGATATGGAGACGTACCTGGTGGGAAGGGGGAGGGAGATGGAGACCACTGGAGTTACGCAATTTACAGAACCACATTCTGTTCTCACTATCTCTAATTCAATGTGGTTAGAGATTTTTAGGGATTTATGTTACCATTTAGTTTAGATGATCTTCTTTCTATATATAAGAATATTTTATATATTTTTTAATCTTTAATTATTCAGATTTTTTATCAAAAAATAAAACAGCGTATATACAAACTTTTCAATAATCTTTGAAACATCAACAGCAATGCATAGAAGTTGAGCACATTAATAATTGGTTAACAGCAATGCATAGAAGTTGAGCACACTATTTTTATAAGTTTGATTTTCCTTCTTGAAAAGTCTTGTTTATAAAAGAATATGAGTTGTTTTAGTTTTCTCATGCCATCTAAATTAAGTTGGTTTTAATCTCCTTCATTCTTTCTTAAAGCATACAATATGACATCCATTTACTAATGAGTATCTAAGACCTTACAGATTTCTCAAAGCAAATAGTGTTCTCAATTGTTCAAAAGCTTGAGAAAAGACACTTGTGTAGGCTTTGCTGTCTTGTAGATGTTGCCATATACTTTCTACCTATCATAGTATAATGTATGCATCTCCATTCTTTAATCAGTAATTTAACCACACTTATATGTTGATCGATGGATACACTTGATCACCTTGAGAATCAAAATTTTCTGTCAATGATTTGCACGTACAAGTTTAACAGTAAGCATTTTGTATGCATCTCCTTTCTTATATTTTGTATGTATCTCCATTCTTATATTTTGTATGCATCTCCATTCTTTAATCAGTAAGCAAATAGGTCATATGCAATCTTCACCTTGCTAAACACACTTGATCACCTTTCATTGGCATTAGTTGTCTTTTAGACATTTTATCAAACATGACATATGCAAACAAAAATATTGCAACTGTTCACAACACCAGAATTCAGTATAATGATCGGTTGATTTCTTACCGATTAGTCGCTTTATTCGATGATGAATTTCGCTCTTCTCCCGAATTTTTCATTGTGTTTTCACCACTATACTCTCATTTCAGGTCAAATTATATTAAATTGAGGATTTGTAGTTCGTTTGGAGCAAAATAAGGCAAAACACAAAGATTCAAACGAATACAGACCAAATCTGGGCAGATTGACCTATTGGTCATCAAAAGCTTGCCGAGAACATAATTCTTATCCTATCGAGGTGTGCTATATCTTGTTGGAAAGCTGACTCGAAGGGCTACAACTTTGTAGTTTACAGCAAGACGTAATTCGAAGGTTTAGATGGTCAAAAATGCAAGACAAGTCAGATTTATAGTGCTGAGTAAACAGTAGCCCGGTTCAAGTAAAAACCGCCGGTTCACTGGTCAAACCGCCGGTTCACTGTTCAAAAAGGGGTTTATAAGTGAAACCGGCGGTTTAAACATTTAAACCGCCGGTTTGGAACCAAACTGGGCCGATGTGCTAAAACTAAAATAATTAAAATATCAAAGTATAAAAATTCATATAAATACGACTATAATGTTTTTATAAAAAAGATTAGTTATTTTTGTTTCCAAAAAATTTGCCAGCTTAATAAAATCACACAAGTATTTTTGACGATGTATTTTAAATCCTTTTTGTATACTCAAATATATAGAAACGTGTTGTCGACTAAATGATAGTTAAAGACTATGAGTTTTAATATGACAAATATTTGTTGAACATAAAAATAATACTTGCTACAAATTTATTTCCTACCGTTTTCGTTAATACTTATTAATTATGTGGTAATTTGGTTTCTCACGGAAATTCTCCACCAAATTTCTGTTGAAATTAAAAGTAATATTAGTGACGGAAATAGTTCCCACAATATTTATTGATACTTAACATATTTAAATTATATGGAATTGAGTTTGAAAACTTTATATTTACAATTTTCATTACTTACGTAAATTCTGTCGAAAATATGCTTCCTACAATCAACGACTTTTATTACGACAGATATTTGTTGCAAATAAAATCATATTGTCAACGGAATTAGTTCCAACCTATTTTCGTTGGCATTGTACATAAAAACAACAACATAAAATCCGTTACTTTTATAACGTAGATTTTAATACATTTCTCATAAATATCCCCTTTGGCCTCCGAAAATGACGCAGCTGAATCTGCCCTGTATCTTACGGCATTGCCAGTTGCCCATTTTAATGCTTCCAAACATAACAACTGGAGATAATGACCATGATGGTGAGACCTGTCGTGTACCGTTCCCTCCCAGCGCCGGCACTGAAAATTCCAGTGAGAAACTTTTGAGTTTCCGTTTGAATCAGAATGAGACTGTAACTGCTCCGTCCTACGTTAGGATACACACAAAAGACTAGTCTGATATGAAAGAGAATTCTTTAATATTATATTTCAATAAACATTTATCATCTAGCCGATATGCGACGTAAGAATAATCCAATTAGTTTAGGGTGAGATGAGGTTTTAATCGAGTAAAATTAACGAATTCAACATTGAATTGATGAGAAGAGTACGTTCATTGGAATCCATTTACACGAGAAGATATGCAAAAGCAACATTTGACAAAAAGACGACAGGTCTTCCTGGGATGAAACTTAAAATGCTATTCTAGCACTGGTCAAGAGGAGATGACGTGGACGGTGGTGGGTGGTGGTTGTGACGGCGGCGAGTTACAATTGTAAAGCGAGCGGCTTCAATCGGGAGACGAGTGCAGTGTTGGAAATAAGGTGTGAAGAAAATGGGGTGCGCCTCATTTGTGACTAAGTTTTGAGGGTGGAGAACACCTCGGATCAATTTGATGTAAACTAGGAAAATACTCCTTGTTAAATGTAGTACAAAATTGATCAAAGAAATGTCAAATTCGGATATGTTTTGAATGAGATACGAGTGCTCAAAGTTATGAGTATAAATCTGCAAAACCATTGACCAGAGATTGACCGAATCAATCTGAGTGATTCGGTCAGCCATAAAGTGATTCGGGCGAATCACTTATGCAGTGCAGTTCGAAGTGAACGAGTCAAGAGAGATTCATGCACGGGCTGGGTCAACCGAAAATGACGGGTCTTCAAACTGAGTCCATGCAGTTACCTGATATCTCGTAAGGTGGCTGCGGAAATGGAGGAAACCGACTCCTCCATCCTCTCTGCATTTCATCCTATAAAAGGAGACGAAATGCACAGAGAAGAATATCACTGAAAAACACCAAAAACCAAGTCCCTGCTTTCTGAGTTCAGTGCGTGTGAGTCGTGGTGATTGCTGAGATCGACAAAGCTCGCTTCAGCTAGGTTCTGTGCAACCAGAGAGAGCTGAAAAGGGTTGTTTTATCCTGGGAAGCAAGCTGCCAGTGAAGTCCGACGAATTGGACGGCAATTTCGCTTCAAGGAAAGCGTCGAACGTGACTCAACCGAGAACACTCACTACGGTTAAACTCAAACTGTTGTCATTTGTATTCATTATTTGGCTAACTCAGTGTGTGCAGAGAAGCGCAGTAAGAAAGGGCAGCAACAGTCTTGAAGCGAAATTCTGATCTGTGCGAGGTTCTGCGAGAACCTGCAGATTGATTCGGGAAGAAGGAGTTCTGATTCGCCCGAATCAATTCTGTCTCTAGGAGACAGTGGTTGAATCGTCCGAATCGAATCCTGACTCGAAGCAGAATCTGAGATTGATCCGACCGAATCAAAGTCTCGAGCAGAGACTGAGTTTGATTCGCTCGAATCAAGAGCTGACTCGAGCAGAGTAGAGTGATTCGCTCGAATCAAAGTCTCGAGCAGAGACTGGGTTTGATTCGCCCGAGTCAAATACGGACTGATTCTGATACGTCCGAATCGATATCTGACTCGATCAGACCTTGTGATTCGCCAGAATCAAAATCGACTCGGGGAGCCAGATTATTGATTCGTCCGAACCAGGGTTGATTCGGCCAGTTCAGATTTGATTCGCCCGAATCAGGATCAACTCGAGCAGATTGGGTGATTCGTCCAAATTGGAGAATTGACTCATGCAGATTGCTGCTTGATTCGCCCGAATCAATTTGTGTACAGAATTGATTCGCCCGAATCATATTTGATTCGAGCAGTTGTTTACTGCGTTGTAATCTGAATTGCTGATTCGATTACTGATACATCTGCCTCGTGTGTGTAGATAATGAATCCTGCAAACAACGAAGCTGTGAATATGGAGGTGGAAGTCGAGCAGTCCGTTACTGTGGGCAGTTCTACCTCAGTTCCTCCTCGGGGTGCGACATCCAGCACTTGGATGCGATCACCATCTATGGCTCCGGCCGGGAATGGGCCTGCGGGTCTGATTCCAAACCCTCCAGTGGCACGAATGCCAGCTGCTTTGGTTCCTGGTGAGAGGCCAGAAAAGTTTGCTGGATCAAACTTCAAACTGTGGCAGCAAAAGATGAGGTTTTACTTGACCACCTTGGGTCTGGCCCGGTTCATCACTGACGATGCGCCAATTGTATCTGAGGATGCAGATACACGTGTGCGGTATGCATATAGTGCCTGGAGAGATTCAGACTATTTGTGCCGCAACTATGTCCTGAATGGCTTGACTGATTCTTTGTATAATGTGTACTATACAAAGAACTCAGCCAAGGAGGTTTGGGAGTCGTTGGACCGGAAGTACCGGACTGAGGATGCTGGGTCCAAGAAGCATATTGTGGGCCGCTTCCTTAAGTTCCAGATGGTGGATTCAAGGACGGTAGCTTCTCAAGTACAAGAGCTGCAGCTGATCATACATGAGATCCATGCTGAGGGAATGCAGATAAGCGAGTCATTCCAGGTTGCAGCGGTGATTGAGAAGCTTCCCCCGGGCTGGAAAACCTTCAAGAGTTACTTGAAGCACAAGCGAAAGGAGATGTCCTTTGAAGACTTGGTGGTTCGCCTGAAAATTGAGGAGGACAACAAGGGATTTGATAAGAGTTTCAGAATCCAGGGTGAGAAGGCTAATGTTGTGGAGCATGGTGGTAGCCCCAACAAGCACAGTAAGAAGCTGGCCCCGAAGGGTAAATCCTTCAAGAAGCAAGTGCAGACCAAATTTACTGGGAAGTGCTTCAACTGTGACAAAGAGGGTCACAGGTCAGCTGAGTGCAAGAAGCCGAAAAAGAAGAAGAATGTGAACCTCGCTGAGGTAGAGGAGTTGGTGGCTGTGGTCACAGAGCTCAATCTTGTGGACCAGAATCCTCATGCATGGTGGCTGGATACTGGAGCAACTCGCCACATATGTGCGGAGAAGAGTGCTTTTTCAGAGCTGCAGCTGAGTGAAGCTGGAGAGAAAGTCTACATGGGCAACTCCGCCACATCGCAAGTCAAGGGGAAAGGCACTGTGATCCTGAAGATGACATCAGGAAAAGAGCTGAAGCTGACAAATGTCGCTTATGTGCCTGACATCAGAAAGAATTTTGTTTCTGGTACTTTACTTGATAATCATGGGTTTAGGATGGTTTTTGAGTCCCAAAAAGTTGTACTTACTAAGAATGGTATGTATGTGGGACGTGGGTATGTGAAAGATGGCATGTGGAAATTAAATGTAAATGCCATCAAACCTAAACTTATCAATAAAGTGAATTCTTCTGCTTACTTGCTTGAATCTTCTTCTTTATGGCATGGTAGACTAGGCCATGTGAATTATGAGTCAATAAGGAATCTAATGAAATTGGACTGTATACCCAAGTCTCAAATTGATTCCAGATACAAGTGTGAATCTTGTGTTGAAGCAAAATTGACAAGAACATCTTTTCATAATATTGAAAGAGATACTGCACCCCTTGACATAATACATAGTGATCTATGTGATTTAAAATTCATGCCATCAAGAGGTGGGAACAAATACTTTGTGACTTTCATTGATGATAGTACAAGATATTGTTCAATCTATTTGCTAAGAAGCAAAGATGAGGCTATAGAGAAGTTTATCTTGTATAAGTCGGAAGTTGAAAACCAACTAAATACAAAGATTAAAAGGCTTCGCAGTGATCGTGGAGGTGAATATGTAGAACCTTTTGGAACATTCTGTGCACAAAATGGGATCGTACATGAAGTCACTCCACCTTACTCGCCTCAATCAAACGGTATAGCTGAACGCAAGAACCGCACCATCAAAGAAATGATGAATGCAATGTTGCTTAGTTCAGGACTACCTCAAGGAATGTGGGGGGAGGCTGTTTTATCAGCCAATTATCTTTTGAATAGGATACCCCGGAAAAGAAAGGACAAATCTCCTTATGAGTTATTTAAGGGGAGAAAACCTAGTTATAAGCACCTGCGGGTGTGGGGATGCTTAGCGAAAGTACTAGCTCCTGGTCCTAAAAGAATGAGGATAGGACCGAAGACAGTTGACTGTATTTTCATTGGCTATGCACAAAATAGTAGTGCATATAGGTTTATTGTGTATGAGTCAAAGAATCCTGACATACACAAAAATACTATTATGGAATCGAAGAATGCGTCATTCTTTGAACATATATTTCCTAAGAAGTCCAATGAAATAATACTGAGTTCACCGGGTGAACGAGGCGGAGACGAGGATGAAATGCCTCTGCCGCAAGAGGAAGTATCCGAGGAGGATACAAGCCAAGAGGAATTCAGACGAAGTAAAAGAGCCAGGATTGAAAAATCTTTTGGTCCTGATTTCCTAACGTTTATGCTTGAGGCTGAACCCCACACGTATAGGGAAGCTATAAGCTCCGTGGAAGGACCTTTATGGAGAGAAGCCATAAAGAGTGAACTAGACTCCATTATGCAAAATCATACTTGGGAGTTAGTCGATCTTCCAGGTGGAAACAGACCACTCAGTTCCAGGTGGGTCTTTTCCAGGAAAATGAAAGTAGATGGTACTATTGATAAGTACAAGGCGAGACTTGTGGTCAAAGGATACAGACAGAAGGAGGGTCTGGACTACTTTGACACATACTCACCCGTGACGAGAATCACATCCATTAGAATGATAATTGCCATTGCAGCATTGCGCAATTTAGATATTCATCAAATGGATGTGAAAACTGCTTTTCTTAATGGAGATCTTGATGAAGAGATATACATGGAACAACCTGAGGGTTACTCAGTGCCAGGACAGGAGACGAAAGTGTGTAAACTTGTGAAGTCTCTCTATGGCCTGAAACAAGCGCCAAAACAGTGGCATGAAAAATTTGACCGTGTTATACTGTCAAATGGTTTCAAAATCAACGAGTGTGACAAATGTGTATACATTAAGAACACTAATCATGGGTATGTGATTTTGTGTTTATATGTTGATGATATGCTCATTGTGGGAAGCAATGAACAGATGATTAAGTCCACGAAATCTATATTGAATTCAAAATTTGATATGAAAGATTTGGGACGAGCTGATGTAATTTTAGGGATTAAAATTACAAGAACGGCCGATGGATATATCCTGGATCAGTCACACTACGTTGATAAAATTTTAGACAAGTACGGAAAAAACAGTTTAGGAGTATGCAGAACTCCTATAGAAATGAATCAACACTTGTCTAAGAATAAAGGGGAAGGAATCTCCCAAATTGAATATGCAAGAGTAATAGGCAGTCTCATGTACTTGATGAACTGTACTAGACCTGATATTGCATATACGGTAAGTAGACTTGCTAGATACACGAGTAATCCTGGAGCTGAACATTGGAAAGCTATCGTGAGAATACTGAAGTATCTACGATTTACTCGTGACTACAGTCTACATTATACCAGATATCCTGAAGTCATTGAAGGATACACTGACGCTAGCTGGATATCTGATATACAAGACTCTAAAGCCACTAGTGGATATGTATTCACTTTAGGTGGTGGAGCAGTGTCCTGGAAATCCTCTAAACAAACAATAATTACTCGTTCCACGATGGAAGCTGAGTTCGTTGCACTAGATAAATGTGGCGAAGAAGCAGAGTGGTTAAGAAACTTTGTAGAAGATATTCCTCAATGGACAACACCTGTGCCGGCAATATGTGTATATTGTGATAACCAATCAACGATTGGGAGAGCACAGAATGTCATGTATAATGGTAAGTCAAGACATCTACGTCGAAGACATAATACCATTAGACAACTTATCTCGTCTGGAGTCATAAGTATTGACTACGTGAGATCCAAAGATAATATCGCGGATCCATTAACCAAAGGGTTAAACAGAGACCAGATAGAGAAGACGACTAAGGGAATGGGACTAAAGTCCTTGGAGAAATAAAGTTGAAGCAAAGGAAAACCCTACCATGATGACTGGAGATCCCAAGAACTTGGTTCAAAGGGACAACCTACTTGCTAAGACTGTGTGAGGTCACTGTGGGGGTAACTCCTCGGTTCCATTCCTAGACTTAACAGTGACTCCCGTACGAGGTTAAGCTTGAAACTTTTAATGATTATGAAAGTTTGAACGATGGGGTTTCAAACGGATAATGCGGGATTATCTTAAAATAATCACCTATGTGAGAGAGAAGTTTGGCCGCTTCAAAGGATGATTAATGGGACTTAATCATTTAGAAACTCTTGCAGAACCAGGAAGGGGAACCATGGCCGAAATGGACCCACCAGTAAGAGCTGATGTTGATCAGGAAGATATCTGTGAGAACTTGGTTTTGTTTACATTATAAGACGAACAGTTCAAAGACATCATGTCTACTGAATAGTCAGTAAAAGAATCAGGTTTTCTCAAAGAGAAGGTTCAAGGGCTTTGCCCACCTATCTTATGCAGATATTGACCGTAGAAGCTATCACCACAAAGAGTCGAGTCGTTTTGATTTTTCTTTATTACTTGATTTTCTTCATGTGGGGGATTGTTGGAAATAAGGTGTGAAGAAAATGGGGTGCGCCTCATTTGTGACTAAGTTTTGAGGGTGGAGAACACCTCGGATCAATTTGATGTAAACTAGGAAAATACTCCTTGTTAAATGTAGTACAAAATTGATCAAAGAAATGTCAAATTCGGATATGTTTTGAATGAGATACGAGTGCTCAAAGTTATGAGTATAAATCTGCAAAACCATTGACCAGAGATTGACCGAATCAATCTGAGTGATTCGGTCAGCCATAAAGTGATTCGGGCGAATCACTTATGCAGTGCAGTTCGAAGTGAACGAGTCAAGAGAGATTCATGCACGGGCTGGGTCAACCGAAAATGACGGGTCTTCAAACTGAGTCCATGCAGTTACCTGATATCTCGTAAGGTGGCTGCGGAAATGGAGGAAACCGACTCCTCCATCCTCTCTGCATTTCATCCTATAAAAGGAGACGAAATGCACAGAGAAGAATATCACTGAAAAACACCAAAAACCAAGTCCCTGCTTTCTGAGTTCAGTGCGTGTGAGTCGTGGTGATTGCTGAGATCGACAAAGCTCGCTTCAGCTAGGTTCTGTGCAACCAGAGAGAGCTGAAAAGGGTTGTTTTATCCTGGGAAGCAAGCTGCCAGTGAAGTCCGACGAATTGGACGGCAATTTCGCTTCAAGGAAAGCGTCGAACGTGACTCAACCGAGAACACTCACTACGGTTAAACTCAAACTGTTGTCATTTGTATTCATTATTTGGCTAACTCAGTGTGTGCAGAGAAGCGCAGTAAGAAAGGGCAGCAACATGCAGGAAAGTGAGCTCCGGAGAGGAACGCGAGGAGCCAGATGGAAATGGACAAGGCGAGGACAGGGAGGGAGATCGCCATGAACAAGAAGGAGAGGCACAAGGAGAGGATGAGTGAGATTGAGAAGAAGCAGAGCGCCGCGCAGAAGAATAAGACCCAGAAAAACTTCTGGTCCACGCTCTGCTTCGAGCTGTATAGAGTCACCAACATGGCCGCTGCCTGGTTCGATTGCTGCCTGCCTGGCTCGATGGTTGCTGTTCTTGGCTATGCCGATCTTGAGCTGGGTTTAGTGCGATGAAGAAGATGGCTATGCAGAGAGGTGAATTTATACACAAATTTGCAAGTCAAAGATGGTAGAAGAAAATTTAGATTTGTCCTCTTATTCTCACTTTCTCAATTAGTCCCCTCTCTATTGAAAATTTTTTTCAAATATTTTTTTAAAAGTCCGTTCTTGTCAAGAACAATCTTTTTATTTATTTTATAAATGCGGTCTTTTGGTTGATAGATAATTTTGTCATTTAACATTATAAGTTCATATTGTCATAATCGGAACAACACAATCTAATTTTATAAAATAAAGAATTGATCTTAATAAGATCGATCTCTTAAAATATTAATTATTAAAATCGATTTCAATAAAAAGAATTTATATCAAAAAGCTTTTTAGGAGACCGCGCATATAAGAAAATTGAGACCGAGCATTTCCAAACAAATTTCAAGATGGTCAAACAGACGCTCATTTTTTCTATTGGTCGGATGTGTCAAACACACGCTCAATTCGATACAAAAACTTATGGAAAGAGAACTTGTAATTTTAAGGTATAACTTATATTTAGTATAGAAATATTTAATTTAATATTTAATTTGACAATTGATCTTATCCATTAAATATCTAGTTGGGTTTGTACATTCGAGTCTATCCGAGATGTCGGTTGTGAGGTTGTCTTGTTTTGCCTACTAATTATTGTCCTTGTTCAGTGAATTTGGCGTCAAGAAGTCGGCCATTTTTTAAGAAAAAGAATACATCTTTGACCGGTGAATGAGTATACCACAATAACATATTCACACCATCATCAACAATATCATCACTCCACTATCAGTACTATCTTAACATTATAATCACAATCACAATATGACCACCATCATCATCACAAAAACAGTACCACTATCATAATACAACAATAATGCACCACCATAAACACCACAACATAACAATCCACCACCACCACAACATAACAATCCACCACCACCACAAAATCATCACTCCACTCCCACTACAACCACCATCATTACTTTAACATCACAACCACCACAAAATCATTATATTATCACCACCACCACCACTCCACTCTCACTACAACCACCATCACTACTTTAATATCACAACCACCACAAAATCGTTATATTATCACCGCCGTCACAACTTACCACCATTCGAAAACAACTCAACCACACTATCACCGCAAAAAACTATTACCACAAAACAATATAATATCACCACCACCAACATAATACCATAAAAATACTACACCACCATAACATCATACCAAAACCCCCCACAACAACACATCCACTCACACTATAATAACCACACAATAAAGACAACAAAGAGATAAGGTGAATATTTTGTGCATATTGCCCCTCCTCAGATGCACGCCACGTGGCTAATATGGATTCGCAAATTTTGATGACGTCATCACAACGAACTGATGACGTTTTGTGTACTCGAATTGGTAATAAAGCAAAAATGACAAATAGAGAGTTTTATTCGCGCGTGGATTGTATTCGAATATTTAAAAAAAAATTACTATACTGAAATGAAGATTTGAAAACGGATCTGGAAAAATGACCGTTGGAAATCTCACGCGCCTAAACTCAAAGCTCCATTTACTCCGATCCTCCTCCCTGCGCGAATTCTCCTCCATCGCACCACGAAGCCCTAATCCATCTTCCAGAGAGCAGACCCTCTCCGCCCTGTTTAAAAAATGCTCCACCACGAGCCAAATCAGCCAGCTCCACTCCCAAATTATCCGAACGGGGTTCGCCCAAAACGTGTTCTTGATCGGGAAAGTGATCAACTTCTGCGCAGTTTCCGAAGCCGGCGACATGGGTTACGCAGCGAGGGTGTTTCAGGAGGTGGAAATGCCGGATGGGTTCTTGTGGAACACCATGATTCGAGGGCTGGGGAGGTGCGGGGAGGCGGTGGAGGCGATTGAGTTGTACAGGAGGATGAAGGAGAGGGAAGTTGTGGTTGATAATTTCACTTTTTGTTTCTTGTTGAAGGTTTGTGGGAGGCTGGGAATTGAGGAGTCGGTGTTGGGGAAGCAGCTGCATTGTTGTGTTGTGAGACATGGTTTGGATTCGCATGATTTTGTGAGGAACAGTTTGATTCATATGTATGGGATGTTTGGAGAAATTGAGGTTGCGCGCCAACTGTTCGATGAAATTCCTGAACCAGAGTTGGTTGCTTGGAACACTGTGATTGATTGTTGTGTGAGCTGTGGGGAGTTTCAGGAAGGGATTAAGTTGTTTGAGGCTATGCTTAAGAGAGGAATCGAGCCTGACGAGGCGTCGTTGGTCATTACCTTGTCAGCGTGTTCTGCAATCGGAGCATTGGAGTTCGGAAAATGGGTTCATTCGTTGATCGACGAGAAGGGTTTGTGCCAAGTTGTGCCGGTTTGTAACTCGTTGATTGACATGTATGCAAAATGCGGGGCAGTGGATTCAGCCATGAGGATATTCGATCGATTGAATGGGAGGAACATAGTTTCATGGAACGCTATGATCGCAGGTTTGGCAATGCACGGCCATGGAGAGAATGCATTAGCCTTATTCTCAAAAATGCTGGAGGAGGGCTCAATATGTCCGAATGAGCTGACATTTCTAGCCGGGCTATGTGCCTGTAACCACACCGGCATGGTTGAGCAAGGAAAAGCTTACTTCAACAGCATGGTGCAGGACTACAAACTGAAGCCGACGATCAAGCATTACGGGTGCATGGTTGACATATTAGGCCGCGCAGGGTTCGTGGGGGAGGCTTATCAGTTGATTCAAAGCATGCCGATGGAGTGTAATGCGATTGTGTTGAGGACATTGTTGGCTGCTTGTCGAGTGCACGCAGAGGTTGAGCTCGGGGAGATCGTTAGAAACCGGCTTCTGAAAGTCGAACCGGACCACAGCAGCGACTACGTGCTTCTCGCCAACATGTACGCCGATGCGGAGCAGTGGAGCAAAATGGCTACTGTGAGGAAGTCGATGAGGAACAGGAGAGTGCAGAAGATTGAACCTGGCAATAGCTCCATGCTCAGAGCTGTAACATAAAAAAACTGCACACTACATTTCTTTAAACAATGTCGTTTTGAATTCAGAAATATTAGTATCTCAAAAGTGGCCCATACAGGTCTCGAACCTGTGACCTTCGCGTTATTAGCACGACGCTCTAACCAACTGAGCTAATGGGCCTATCGGGCTTTTGTAGAATAAAATACTTGAAAATTTTAAAGCCTCGTCCAGGTTTAGGGTCCCAACGCTAGAGTTTGGTGCATGAGAGCGTGATCTAATGACAAAAGAGATGTCAAATCTCTCAGTGATTAGGTTTCGATTCTTGATGCGGCCAGAACAGGAATTCAGGGGTAGAATAAAAAAAACAAAAAAAAAAAAAACTAGAGTTTCGTTGTATTTAGTTTTCATATTTGAATGGGTTACATCGAATCTAAATCGAGATATAAAAAATTTTAAATTAGGAATTTTATAAAATAAATTCAGTAATTATCAAAAAGAAAATTGAAATGGATAAGGTCAGAAGAAAATTGAAGGTTGACCCTACCAACAATCTCCATCTCGATTCCCCACGCTCATCCATGATCCATCCATCGCTTTAATCCTCGTCTTCTTCGCACGATTCAACAGCAGCAGCAATCTAAATCCAAAGCCCTCTTTTTTCCCCAACTCCTGCGATTCTTGCAGTCAACTTTCAACGCCTTCTGGGTGTGGGGTGAGCTGATGCGTTTGCGACAAACTGGAATCTGGATTGTCGGTGTTGGATTAGGTTTGTGATCTGATATCGGAGCTGGGTTTTGTTGGGCTTCTGTTGTTTGATCCTGAGGAGGTGTAAAGTTTGGAGCTTTGATTTCAATGGCGTGTGGGTTGAGGTTTGTTGGAGTTTCTAGCCCTAGAAAATGTTGTGTTTTTGAATCCAAAAGGGCTTTTGGGCAGTGTCCATCTGCTGTTGTCAATCTGCGTTCGGGCGACACAAAGTCGAATGTGGTTGGTTCTCTGAGTTTTCTGGACCTGAAAACATCCTCGAATTGGAGCCTGGAAGCCCCGAAAAGGCCCCAAGTTTATGTGAGTCAGACTTTGTTTTAAATGTCTGAGTAATGCTTGCTGTGTGTTTCTTGGATTTATAGGTCAATGTGATGTGGTTTGGGATCTGAACTTGGCGTGCATTGTTGTTGCAGGCACGAGGATCGATTTGTGCGAGCAAGGCTCGGAAATGGTGGGACTGGGAGAAGTCCATCGTGCCAAACATGGTTGAGATCAAATCCGCGCCACAATTGGTTAGTGCATTGCGGTTTGCCGGTGATAGATTGGTTATTGTGGATTTTTATTCACCGGGCTGCGGTGGTTGCAGAGCTCTTCATCCAAAGGTACGATGAGTTATCCTCACACCTCGATTTTTCATAGTTATGGATTTATTTGTTGAATGCAGAAAGCTTGAGCTGCACATATTACTAAATTTGTCGTGATTCAGATATGTCAGTTAGCTGAGTCGAACCCTGATGCCATCTTTCTCAAAGTTAACTACGAAGAGCTAAAAAAAATGAGCCAAGCCCTTCATATCCACGTCTTGCCGTTCTTCAGATTCTACCGCGGCGTGGATGGTGAAGTCTGTAGCTTTAGTTGCACAAACGCAACAGTGAGTATTCACCATTCAGATTCGTGCTTCTCCATTACACTCATTCATTCAAGGTTGCGTCAATTTCAATATTTTTTCCAACGCTTTGATTTGTTTGAATTAACAGATTAAGAAGTTCAAGGATGCTCTTGCCAAGCACGGCGGCGATCAACTCATCGTTGGACCAGCCAAGGGTCTCGACCAATCCGAACTCCTGAAATTGGCATCAATCGGTGAGATTTCATCAGATTTCGTTCCAATTTACAACGAGGGAAATATTAGTGACTTGATGAAGGATGGATTTGAGCTATCCAGAGTTTTGACCGGAGCTGGACTCCCCGGAAATGGCTCTTTGACCAAGGTCTAGTGTTCCACCACCAGATCACATCCTGTGCATACATGTTTCTGTTTTCAGAGGTTTTCCACAGGTGGGCATTACCGGTTTTTTGAGTTTAGCCCTGCTGGTTTCCGCCAATCCGTCTTCTGTCATTTTCTGCCGGAAAGAAATCGTCACCGTCCGATCATAATCAGACCAAGATTTGAATTCCTTTCGTTGTTATTTTTTAGTTGTGCCGATTTCTGTTAGTAAAACTCGGTCAGTTCAGTTCAGATAGTTTCAGTTACTTGAAGTTAACATTTATTTTCGTACTTTTTCGTATTATTTATTAATAACTTAGTAATCAAGTGACCTATAAATCTACAAAGAGGTCACCAAACTATATCTAACATTGTTACATCAAACCCTAACCATAAAAATCTCTTCAAATATTTCTTAAATTGTCAATGTATCATCCTTAATACGAAAACTCGCAATTTGATTGGTCGTTATCGACATCATTTACATAATCGGTTAACCAAATTACATAGTTCAAACACTTAACAATCATTAGGATAATAATCCAAGTACTATGAAACATTTACCGTTGCAACAAGACAACATGCGGTGCAGTTAAGTTAGTTGGAGTTGGTTGGAATCTTTGTCATAGTTGGTTCATCCAACATAGCGGACCAATCTCACTCATGTATATATATAGTAAGCTTGTGTTCTTCTCACTCAATATCAAAAACACGTTTCCCAAAATCGGTTATTTTTTTTAGGAATGGATTCGATAAAGAAATTATGTGTGATGATAGTGATGGTGGCGGCGTTGATCAGCGCCGCTGCCGGAGAGTCGGAGGGCAAAGTGGTGCAGTTCATCTTTGGTGACTCGCTTTCGGACGTTGGGAATAATGATAAGCTGTCCAAGAGCCTCGCCAAGGCGAACTTGCCTTGGTACGGGATCGATTTCGGGAACGGTATGCCTAACGGGAGGTTCTGTAATGGCCGGACCGTGTCTGATATCATCGGTAAGTTTTAGTCTAAATAAATAAACATGTATATTCATATCAAAACGCGATTCGAATGAAATACAAACTAATATTTTTAAAATCATCGATGAAGGTGACAAAATGGGTCTTCCAAGGCCGCCGCCATTTCTAGACCCGGCCTTGGACGAGGACACCATTCTCCGAAAGGGGGTGAATTTTGCGTCCGGTGGCGGTGGAATCTTGAACGAAACCGGTGGCTACTTTGTAAGTAACATTTCATCTGATCAGTATCCGAGATATGCCCATCAGCGCGTGATCTAGTGATAAAAGGGACGAAATATCAAAATATTAATAAATAATTGAAATTTTTGAACAGATTCAAAGATTTTCACTGTGGAAGCAAGTCGAGTTATTTGAAGGTACCCAAGAACTGATCAGAAGGAAAATCGGAGCAAACCAGTCGGAGAAATTCTTTCAGAGTGCGAGATATGTCGTAGCTTTGGGCAGCAATGACTTCATTAACAACTATCTTGTTCCGGTTTACGGGGATTCTTGGAAGTACAACGATCAGAGCTTCATCCAATACCTGATGAACACTTTAGGACAACAGCTAAAGGTACAGCGATCGATTTTGTCGGACCATTATACGAGGTGCATGTCTGACACTTTGCGATTATGTTCGGCAGGTTTTGCATAAACTCGGGGCGAGAGAGCTGATGGTGTTCGGCCTGGGGCCGATGGGGTGCATACCATTGCAGAGGGTTTTAAGCTCATCAGGCGAATGTCAGGAGAAAACAAACAAACTTGCTTTAGGATTTAATGTCGCCGGGAAACAACTCCTGACCGAACTTTCGTCCACGCTTCCCAACGCAAACTTCAAATTCGGTGACGCGTATGATGTCGTTAATGATGTCATCACAAATCCATCCCAATATGGTAAAATTGAATTCTAGTCCGGTTGTGATGATGAGTAAGTGAATATCTTTCAACAATATATATTTTTTTTTTGTCGGCAGGGTTTGAGAACTCGGACTCGCCTTGCTGCTCATTCGGCAACATTAGGCCGGCTCTGACGTGCGTTCCGGCATCCACTCTGTGCAAGGACAGGAGCAAGTATGTGTTCTGGGACGAATACCATCCGTCGGATGCGGCGAATGAGATCATTGCCAAGGAGTTGATTCGAAAGTTCGGATTCAAAAATGTCAACCAGACTCAGGCTGAGTCCCCCGCCCAGGCTCCTTCTCCGGCCACTTAGCATTCCGACCACTTCATGCTCCTAAATATCCTCGTACCTTGTAAACTTTAACAAAATTGATTCATTCAATGTTTTTGTCATATGAACAAAATACTTCGAAACACTCTTTCACCGTCATGTAGAAAAAAAATTAGATTTGACATATGCAAATCTGAAATCTCTTTATTATACAGGCATAAGTGTCATTAGATGTTCTAGCGTCATGACTCGCGTTGACGCCGTTATAAGCTACTATTGCAATTTAGAGTTTAGATAAAGAAATTTTTTTATAGATTTAGGAATTTCATCTAACCGCATCGAATCCGTCTAATATTTTATTGAACCCATATTGGGTATATACCAATAACAAATTTTAAACTGTATCGAACCGACTAGAAGAACCCGCGTAAATAGGTACGTATCGGGTACATAGCCCAGCCATACCCATCAACTACCCGAACTTAGTGCTGTTCGGATATGAGGTCCAACTCTCATATGAAGTACCAGTCCAACATAGATGAAACAAACCCTCAAAAACCCATTTGAAGTAGACTCGTCCTTTTCCTGGAAAAGGACCCAAAAGTGGGTATTGGGTAACCTAACATACAAGCATTAGTAGATTCTTGATCTCATCAAAGCATATCTCATTTTGGGTATCCAGTCTCCATGCCAGGGTCTGTCTCAGAAGAGGATTGATTTGGGTTGATGCGGAGGATTACAGGTTATCATCAAGCCATCTTTAGCAGTCACCGCAGCGTTGGGGCGGCTTAGGAGTGTGACGGTTATTGGCCCCAGAACCCGGGTAGTCATTTATCTCTATCTCCATCCTGCCACCATTCATAAGCTCAAAAACCTTCATGCTCATTTCTTCAACATTTTCCGACACTGTAGATTTTTCATGAGCTAGCCGACTGGTTCCTGATATCAGGAAATGGATCAGTTACCGGAAAGAAACATGAAGAAGATGGTAATAAAAAGATATTTGTTTCTGTAAATACTTACTTGTAGCCGGGACTGCATGCAGGAAGATGATTAGCTGAGAAAGCGCCAAAAACATAACCAGAAGGCTTCCGAGCCTGTTAGTCATTTTTGGAACACAGCGTCGATTTGTCTGTAATAATAAAGCCAGAGCGGCAGAGCCCCTATTTATATCCGCGTTCAATATCTGTGCAGCAGTTGTAGGGTTCTAATGTAACCCATTTAGTCAAAAGGGCTCTCCTTAGAATAATGCGGCACATCCTGTGGATGAAACATACTAAACAATGTTGCGATCGTTTTGTAACAATCTGAGCCATTGGTATGAGCGCAGAAGATAATGCAGCGGAGCATTAAACTTTGGCTCAAGTGGGGGACTTGTGGAACTCTGATCATGACTGCAAAGAAGATCAATAAGTCAAAATGGCATTAAGACGGAAAAATGGACTCACTATTCGAAGTGGAGGATGACTCCACATTAAAGGTTAAGGAACTGGAAACAACTCAGCATATGCGATATGAAGCTACTTAAGTCAACTCATTGGATCGGCACATTTAAAATCCCTCATGGCGACTCCAGAAGAGTCTTTCAACGGATTACGCACAAGTTTTAAATTCAGACTATCAGCGGCATTCATATTTGAAATCTTAATGATTATCTCTCGACTACAACAGCAGAAACCTTTATAAGTAAATTAGCGGGGATTGAAAGTTGAAACCTAAGCCTTTTGACTTCTGTTGCCGACAATAGTGGAAATCAATAGGAAGGAGGGGTATACGCATCATTATGATAATTCAGTAAAGTAGATTAATGGCGAGACAAAAGTATAACTCGGATCTGAAAGTTGAATGCACATGTAAACTCTTTTAAAGACTTCATGAGAGTGCTGGTTGGCCAAACTTTCTAGGCAAGTCGATTTTTAAATAGGTGGTTGGATTTTAAACCAAGTGGGTGCAAGCGGAAAAATTCTAAATAACAGGAAAGGTAGTGTGCCAAACTTTTGGACGAAGGTTGGTATAAGTTGTTAAAAATATATGTTTCGAAAGTTGGCAACGAGTGTACCCCAATCTGAACATAAAACTCTGAATTCTAAAGCGCATGAAGACAGGGAGATATGGACCAATAATTCACAAATGGGTACCTCAATCGCCATCTTCAGGTGCAATCCTCTACGCCAGCGACATAGATCAGCATATTCATCTGTGGCAATGAAGCATATCATTTTTTGAGTTAAGATAAAAATATTTTCTTTTCTTAGAAGGGCTAAGACGTGTCTAGAAATTAACACGTAAAGTTGGTCCCTCACCATTTTCCTAACGATTCAACAATACTAGAGGGACTACTCTACTGGAGATCCATGTCGCAGCCTGCAAAGGTTCATAGTGATTACCACATAATTCTTCTTCAAAAGTCACCGAATCGTGATAACCTATCACAGTAAAACTCTATAAACCAAAGGACATATACACGGCATAACCTGTGATTCTATAAAAGTTGAAGTCTTGAAGATTAGCGCCCCGGCAATGACCATTGCAAAGTGAGTAGCTACAACATATGAAAGATCACAAAGCTGGCATCCTCTGAACCACTAGAATCAATTTACAGACAGCAACTATTTTCTGCTTTCAGATGCTTCAAAACTCAAAACATATGCAGAAAACAAAAACAAACATTACATTTTTAAATAACAATAAAAATGTGAAGAAGATGAAGAAGAGATGAGACCTTGATGGAAGGCAGAGGTACCCAGAAAAACTGGGGCTTCATAAACAACACAACACTGCCGTCTAGGGTTCAGGTACTCCCAGATTCTCCTCAAATCCTCTTCCACAACTGATTCTCGGTCGGCGACAGATTCGGCCGTGACCATTCCAAGCTCCGGCTGATTGCAGAGTCGGGTCGGGTCGGGTCCGAGCTCGCCGCTGGGTCTCGTAATCCTGCATCATCTTCGAGGTGCGCGAGGAGCTTGCGGGGGTCGAAGATTTCGGATTTTCCGATATGTTCTCCTGACGTGGTTTGTTTTAATTGGTTAGAGCTGTCCACGTCATCATGTTCAAACGCAGCGTTTCAATGATGAGAAGAAGAAGAAGAAGAAGACGTGAACGCTGAGATTTGAAGCCTCTACCGACTGATCGATCTCTTGGGGGTTGAATCCGTTGGGGGGTGTTGATTTACAGTGCGGCCGATTTGAAAGGTGAGATCTTTGATTGAATCTGTTGCTTTTGGACTCTCAATGAATGCTTCTGTCTTTGTGTTGTAATCGCTTGAGTTGGTAGTTGGATTGGTTCTGTGCAACTTCTGAGTAAAGAAATGATGCAGTTGTGAAGTTTGAGTGATGGATGAATCTGGGGTAGCTACGAGATTTGAGCTTTGTTTGACTCTCTGAAGAAATCCTCATATGGAGGTATGCAGTCAGCTCATCCTGATTTAGATGTACTGAGGTGAAATGTGAAGTGTTTGTTTTGTTAAATGTGAGAATTCCATTGATACATCATGAAGTATCTGTTGACGATTTCTTCAACTGATCTCAGATTATGTATTTGTTAACCTGAAGTTTGGGGGAAATGCTCAATCCATTACCAGAAACCGATGGGTTCACCACACCTCTTTTGATGGGATTTTGAAGAGAAGAACATGTCTTACCTGAAACATCCAGCTAAGACTCCTGATTACCGTCAGGTAGAAAATTTTCTCTGGTCCCATATTTTCCGCACTCTAGAAAACAGGAACAACTAAAAAACATCAGATCTGACTCCATGCAGCCTGACTTTGCAGGCAAGGAGCCACTTGGAATTTATTTGCCGGATAAGGGACTATATGCCCAGATCAATCTTCATCGACAGAACAATCAAAGCTCAGTCAGCTCTATCCTCCACTGATCCCAAATTCAAACCATCTACCAGAGCAATTCTTAGCAATTGCTCCAATTCTCAAGCAGCAATTTCTCATCTGCGTCCTCGTGGAGCATTCGCCCGAGAAATTTCTTCCTCCTCCAGCATTTCTTCTCGCCAAGCATTCACCGCTGCGCATAATGCTCAAGAACTCGAAGTGGCATCAGCCTCGTCACCACCATGAAACTTCCTCCTCAATACACGTCGAAAAAGACTCACTTTGGCTGCCAATTTATGCATTTTTGCATACACCATTCCTCATTCTTGTACAACAATAATTTACCAGAGCTCGTCTATTGTACAAGATTCAATCTTTATCAGCCAGAATTCAATACTGATGTTTCTACTCTACTTGATCTTCAACTAGATACTTCATGATTTATACTCCCCATTGTCGAAATCAGTGTCACTTATTTGGTAAATGGAATCATGCAGAATTGGGTTTGTCAATTTTGAGAGATGTACCTAGGACTAGGAAAATCTGAACAGCAGACATGTCGGACTGTCCTGTCTCTGAATTTGTCTTCTTCTGCTCAGGAAGCTTCTAAAGTTGATATAACACTGAAGAGTGGAAGAAAGGAAAGAACAGACCTCTTCACATACTTTCTCTCTCCTCCAGGTTTCAGTGAAGCGCTCATCACCGTCCATTTCATCCGACTCTCCGGAAATGTGTTCTTCCGGACCCTTATCTGTCTGTCGGGTCGGTTAAGGTTATCCCTCCTTGCAAAATCCGATTCTCTCGCTCCATTTAATCCCCCGAAATCTCAGCTTGGCCCCGAAATCTAACGTGAGCTCGCTTTCTCTGTGTCTCGGTTTTCTAGCAATCTGTTGATAAATTTTGTGTCTTTTTTGTTGATTCCTTCACCCTTTTTGTTCCTTGCCTCGTTTGCTAATCTGGGTTGGTTTTATTTTGGCCGAATTTTGAATTTTGATGGCGGAATTTTGCTTCGGTTGGGGAGATTTTAGGGTTTGAGAATTTGGGGGAAAATACTGTAAAAAAATTGGAGAGTGGGGTTTGTTTGTGGGATTTAGAGGCAATGTGTCGTGTTGATTTGGTGCTGGGTTCTTTGTTTCATGGGAGAATTTCGCGTCATATGTTTGTGCTGACTTGAGGGAATTGCGTGCTTTCGGGGAATGCCGGTGTTTGCCCGATTTGTTGGGGGTTGATTGTGTTTGCAGGATGGGGAGGGTGAAGCTGAAGATCAAGAGATTAGAAAGCACTAGCAGCAGGCAAGTGACTTATTCGAAACGGCGGAGTGGTATTTTGAAGAAAGCGAAGGAGCTTTCTATACTATGCGACATAGATATCCTCCTCCTCATGTTTTCTCCTACTGGGAGGCCCACTATATTCCATGGAAATCGAAGGTACTTGTATGACCTTAAAATCAGTTTCCTATTCTCTAAATTTTTATGTCATTTGTTTGTCGAATTCTCAGCTTGAGCTTGTCCCGGTAGTGTCTGAAAACCAAACTTATAGTTTCATATTTCAGGCGTTGGCGAGCTTGTCTAATTTCATATTGCAGGCTTTAGCAAGCTTGTCATTTCAGCCTACTTGACGCTCATGTTTTAAACCCTTGAAATATTCGTCCACCCTTATGGTCCATATCAGATTACAAGAGACGATAAAGTACTGAAAATAAGTGTTTTCCTTTTCTGATAAACAGTATTGAAGACGTCGTCGCGAAGTTTGCTCAGTTGACTCCCCAAGAAAGAGCGAAAAGGTTTGTAGCTATGTAAATACAGCTTTGATGAATCGGCAACTCTGAATTCACATATTTTTTGGACCTTATCGAGTCACTAATTTGTTATTACTATTTGTAACAGGAAACTAGAGAGCCTTGAAGTAAGATTCAGCTCGACGATCCTATTGACATATTCATATATTAATTTGTTTGATTCCACCTTGATTTAAAAAGTTAAAGCTCCTCGGCTACTCATTCTCAGCTGTGCACTTGCTGTTCTTATCGAGTATGCAGGCACTGAAAAAGACCTTCAAGAAGTTAGACCATGATGTTGTTATAGAAGATTTTTTAGGTGGGAGGTGTGTGATATCGCTGCCTGATTTATATATCCGAATCGCACATTTCTTTTCATATCTGCAATAAGGAAAAAGTACTAAATTGATATATTTTTTCTTCGCAGCACTCAGACAGTTGAGGTTCGCAACTCAAACCATCTCGCATTTGATACTTAAATCTTGCAATGCTCGCGTCGAACAAGTGACGTGATATTTAATTGCTACAAGTTGCCATTAACAGGAACTGGAGAATCAAATTCGAGAAGTACAATCTCAGCTTGCTGATGCGCATATAAGACTGAGGTACACAATGTTTTCAATGATATTTCGGTGTTATTATTCGTACGGCGAAGCTTATTGTTCCACTCGTGTATAGTGTTGATGGTATTATGTGCATATAACTTACTGTCTTTTACAAGAGTTAATCGATGTCTCTTTCGTATATGCGAAAACATTTCAGCAATTGGATTGATGTGGATAAGAATGACAGCATCGAAAGCCTGAGCCAAATGGAGGACTTGTTAAGAGAATCACTTAACCGAATTTGTCTACACAAGGTATGCTTTGTTTACAGTTTTATGATTCGCTAACACGCTTCAGTCTTTTGTCCTGAGTTCCCGATTGGCAGTGTTAATGAGTTGTTCTTAATTTTTACGCCTCACATTCTATAGCTTACCAGAATGTGGATTTTATTTGCGACAAAGTATCGTGATTAAGTTTGTAACAAGTATTGAATATTTGAAATTTGACGTCAATGTAATAACATTTGTTCGAACTCATGTTTGGCAGGAGAATTTGGGAAGACATCAATTCATGTCGTTCAATTTTAGCAATGAGGTACGACTGTAAAATTCCTCTTAAGTATTGTTTTTTCATGCTCGGTTGCTCTCTGTAAACCGAGGCAAGTGGCTCTTTTAAATGATGTATCATTGTTGCTCGTAGTTCCAAAATGGGATGCATTTGCCTCTGATGTTTGGCGGCATGCAAGATGCCCAATCCCTGCCGTGGCTTCCAGACGCTAACAATCATATGATGTTAGGCGAAGGTCCTAGCTATCTGCCTCAGAGGTGAGTATTTGCTTCAAATTTCTCATATTGAATAGTTTCTTATCTACGGCTTAAAGACACGAATTCCTTATTATGTTGCTGATTTGAATCAGTAGAATCGAATATATGCGTGCTTATTAGTCAAAGAATGTTTAGAATGCCTTCTTACGCTCTTTTTTTTTTTTTTTCTTTACAGAGACATAGGCTGCTCTTCAGACGCCGCATTTTCATGTTTTCCTAGCTATTTTGACTCCGGAAAACCTCCAGAGATGGATGGCTCAGGACAAATCGGCACTTCAGGACATGACGGTGTTACGATGAATGACATGAACAGCATGCAGTTACAGTTAACCGACCCCTATGCCTATCTGCCTTACAACAGTCTATCTTTACCGAATGACGAAGAGACAAAACATGAAAATGAGATGCATATTCATGGAATCCCCCCAGCTTATCAAGTCGGTAACAACTACGGATTATCAGGACCTATCTTCGATACTAAGCCTCATCCCTGGACTCCTCCCATGGAGCCTTGCACTGTTCCCATGTACGATGGAAAATCGTACCAACAGGTCAGTTAGTGTCTTGAAAACATTTATATAGCCCGGTCCTTCATGACCTCTTCCTTTATATAAGTTGTGTTTTTTGCAGCAGCCTCACTGAAAGTCCATCGGAAACTCAGTTAGTTCTAACTAAATGCGCGGCAGGCAAGCTTTTGGGGAGCTTTTAAGCTGTGCTAGTATGTCATTTTGCTACAAGACTTCTTAAACCCGTATAGCTCGTATCGTACATACTATATATATATATATATGTGCGCGATGTTAAACGTAGTTTGACGGTATAAGCAACAATGGTGTTATCTTATGTTTTTGAGACATGAATGGAAGAAATGGGAATTGGCCGTAACGATTTCTTTGTACATAGAGTTTATATGTTCCTCACATTTTTGAAAGTTGCTGTTACATTGAAAGCAAAGAACAGGTCGGAAGAGATGCCTAGTTGCCGGAGAGCGTTTGGACGATGGTGTTGTGCCACGGGTCGGACAGGTGCTGTAGCAGGTTGTCAAACGGACCTTTTCCGGTCACGTTGTGCTGCACGATGAATCCGAGGAACGCCAGCATTGCCAGTCTCCCTGCAAGTTTACAGGTTAGAGTGTTTTTTAAGGTTTTGGGTTTTTAAAGTTGAATGTGGAAATGACTAAATATTTCTGTTTACATCCCTATATGACTCAAAAACCTGTCATGGTGGTGTACCTAATATATATTAGCAAATTCTCAAGTGCTTATATTCAACAAAAGTGAGTGATTTTTTGCAGGAACGTACCGTTGGCGACCTCCTTCTCCTTGGCCTCCAGCGACGGGGAGAAGTTGAGCGGGTTGAAGATGCCGCCAGGGTACCCAACCTCGTTCGGAGGTAAGCTGTATTGCTTAAAAATAGGGTCTTGGTTAACACATCCTGGGTTTTTGATATCTTGCCATCTTCTGATCTCCACGTAATGGAACAGGATGAATTCGATCACAAGCAGGGTGGACGATGAGGCGAAGTACTGAGCTTTTCCTGCGTCGTACCACTTCGGAACGTCGATGATCCCAATGCTGGTCAGGACTTCTGGAAGCAGCATGCCGGCCACCCCCAGCATTGCCCACCTGCCGTTTACCAGCTCCGCCTGCACGAACCACTTCAGATTCTCCGGGTCCTCTGCCAGCGCCAACGGGTCGAAGCCATTGTCACCGGCCAAGCTGCATCAGGTTAATCATACATGACGTCACTGTTTTATTTGCTAAAATGTGGGAACTAATTCGCTTGGTTTCGTCGCTAATGGTCTTATTTCGTCGCTAAATAGGGCTTATTTCGTTGCTAAATAGGTGGGTAGAAGTAGTGGTGGTACCTTCCGTCCAGGTAAGAAGGGGAGGCAAGACCGGGTAGCCATTCGCCCTTTTTGGCCTCGATCTTGAAGGAGCCAACGGAAGAGCTGGAGGCGGGCAAAACGGCAAGGTTCCGGTGGAGCTTCCCGGAAGAACCGGTGAGGAACCGAGTCCTGGAGGCGCAAGGCCGGAAGACCGAAAGCGAGGTTTGAGCAGTGACAGCCACCATATCGAATCCTAGCGAAATGGGTCTCACTTGGATTTCTAGTTATCGATCTGAAACAGTTGGCTGAGCCTGAGTTTGAGAATCTCTTAGCGTTGTGATCTCATTTTGTAATGCCTGGTGAAACTGTGCTTGTGGTGCATGATGGAGGTGGATTTTGAGCCGTTGATCTCGTGGATTTTATGGATCGGACGGTGGAGATTGCGTTTGGAGGATGTTTTGAGCAAGAGATTCTCTTATCTCTTTATCTTGTTGCCATATCCTCATGTATCTAATTCTGGGTTTTTATTGGTCGCAGTTGGTTCTGTTGTCGTTGGCCTCTGCCACGCAGGATGTGTCATTGGAGATATTAGCCCAATAAGGGTCCGACACGTGGTTGGCTCTGAATCTCGGTGAGATGATTCTCTGGGCTTGTAGTCCTTCGGGCCCAATAAGGAATCACGGCCCAGTACAAGCAAAAAATTCAACAAGCTTGGTATGTAAAACGGCGGCGTTTCACTGCGAAAGTACGTGGTGAAGCCCTATGTCATGCATTGTTCTCCTCTACAGTTTGCTTTAGGGTTAAAATATGTAGAACCAGATGCTGGAAATGGAACCACTACATAAAATATAGTATTGCCCCGCGCATCTCTAGGGTTTTTAATATTGTGGGTTCTAGAAGAAGGAAGCTTCCTCATAAGTCGACACATCGCCAAGATTTGCTTCATTTTGCTTTAGCTAGCCTTATGACTTGGTCAAATCTTCAAGGATCTGTCCACTCCTTAGATTGAAATTATGATGTGTTGGTTCTGCAAATTCGAACATTTCATGTAAGAAAATTCACATGTTTTTCATTTAGGGTTTCTATTTCACTACATATGAAAGCTTTTTGAGTATGGATTAGAGACTTTTGAGTAGTGGAGGTTGATGAAAAGTAAATGCATGAGAAGATGAATGTGACTGCAGTGTGACCTGGTCAACCATCATCTTGTGTGTAATGAATCAGATACAGTTGTACACGTTCATCAACCATACCTTCAAGCAGACCAAGCAAAAAGTCTTCTTTACATGCTGTTTTCTTCTTTATGTTGGGTGTCACACACCTCATATAAAACCCTAGATTGACCTATCTGTAAAAGTTTGTCCATTTCCATCTCCAACATTACCCTTTTGATATTAAATTAAACGCGGTAAAACTCCTCTGGGTTCGGATTAGGTGACCGATTGATGAGCTTTCATACACTAATCGATTAGGGTTTGTTTGGTGATTGAGCCTGTGATAGTTACACAATACCTAATAAGTTGAAGATGATGAAAAATGGAGTGACACATTCATTCCATGAAGCTTCAGCTAGCTTGATAGAATGAATGGATGGATTACCAAACCCTCTCAGTGCCCTTCTCAAATCATACTTTGATTAAATGAAAGGGTCAATCTCTAAGGTTTATAATACTTAGTTAAGTATAGCAACAAGAACAATGAAGACACATGTGCTTCTTGTGTCCTCAAGATTCAAATAACTTGCCCCACAACCAAAGACACCCTGTCCCTTGTAAATATATATCTGTCATGTGGTGTAAATGTTGTATTTGCCTAGGAAAAAGTTGCAACAAATTAGGGTAGATTAGAACATCTCGAAAGGTTTAATCAGCAGCTTCAGTATCTCTCAGCTCTTTTATAAGGTTTACATCCTTAAATCATCCGGCAGTTTAAAACAACAGCAACTTTCACCGGTGCAGATGCTCTTACAGCGACGAATTTTTTCGGATTGTGAAAAATTAAAGGTCAACATTAGAACATCTTAGGTCAACATTAGAACATCTTTAAGTGAGCCAAGGACTAAATCTCGTAAGATGGAAAGACGAAGAGCATGTAACATTTACAGCTTATGTTGTTCTTTATACCTCCCCTCAGCCCTAACTTTACCAAACCCAAGTAACTGGATACAATTTGGGTAACATCATTCGTTTCTAGAAAAACACAGAGGCGTCATCTAGTGAAGAAATGTCCATGAGACATTGAGAAGGAGCAATGACGTCATCAAACAGCCATTTCTCAAGTAGGGTAAGAGGCACCTCATCTTGCTGATGCTGGGACTGTCCATGTTCCACTTCAGGCTTGTAATCAGCATCATTAAAAAAGCTAGCGGACTGATGATCCTGTCCAAAGTTGGCAGTCTCATCATCAGAGCTGTGCATCCCAAACCCTAAATCAAACCCGCAGGTCGTGTTTGATGTGGTTGCACTCAGCGCACCATCACTGGAGCTGCTTGACCTAGCTGGTCCTCCTCCATGTCTCTGCAATTTCACCTTGTTGCTGTTTGAAAAACTTAACTGATCGGATGACTCGGACTTGGCTGCAGATGGGGTTTTCTTCATCCAATTCTGCAGCAACTTTGAGATATTCTCAGTACTAGAAGCATAAAAACCTGAAGAACTGGAAGATGAGGATGTTGTTATGGTTCTCTGGGTTAGGGTTTCCCTAGGCCAGACAGGATTTGAGACATCAGATGGAACCTCAAACTTGTTAAGGTTGTTGTCGATTGATAAGGCTTCACACAAGGCTTGTTTAGCAGTGTGGATATCAGTTTGAAGCCTCCTTTCCCATTGACCTTTGGATTTGCTAGGCTCGTGATCAGAACGGCTTGTGGGCCCAGCCACGCTGTCATCTCCCCGGCCAGACAGAGCTTTGCTCAGCTTCTTCTTCAGGTGGGTATTCCAGTAGTTCTTGATATCATTATCAGTTCTCAGAGGAAGGTATGATGCTATTGCAGCCCACCTGAGATTTAACACAGCAAGTAACCAAGATCAGTGTCCCAAAATGGAAAGTAATCAATCTTCCAGAAATGGAAAACGACTAGGAAAGACCAATCATACCTATTGCCTAAAAGTGCTTGAAGGTGGATGATCATCTTCTCCTCCTGATCTGAGAAGTTGCCGCGCCGAATACCCGGCCGGAGATAGTTTGTCCACCTCAGCCTGCAACTCTTGCTGCATCTTAGCAAACCTAAAACACAGAGCAAATATGGACGTCAAACATCTCAGTAATTAGAATTCAATTCCTGATGAAAGCAGCACCTCCCCTACAGAAACTATGATTTGGTTAGACTATTGTCCACCGCCTAATAAATACTTGTGTGACAAGTAGCTGCAGTGGCAATTAATAGTCCCTTAAATGATGAAACCAACCCTCCCAAATTTCCACAGCCTGGCATAGAAGATTGGGGTTTATGCAAGAACAAGACAATTTGGGATTGGAAAGAGGGTCAAGACAAGGGTAAGATCAGACAAGGTTGACCAAAACATCTTACCAGTATTGGTCGGAACAGCCCTCCAATTCCCAGGACCATGTTCTTGTATGTAGGAGACTAGGATGATGTCCTCTTCCGGCGTCCATGGACCTTTCTTGACACCAACCTTATCGCAGCAAGGAGGCCTTCCCATCACCACACAACAACCCCAAAAAGCTAGGTTACTGATTCCGCTGCAAGCAATTCACTTAGATAGACAAAGCCCTTATGAGACTCTCTCTCTCTCTATCTATTGTCAACAGCTCACTATATGTTTCGATGCTTATCTCAGCTGTGGTGCCAGTGTGTGAATATAAATAGAAAAAACAAGGGTCAGGAGAGAGAGAGAGAGACTATACGCTGACCTGATGAGAGAGGGAGAGGCTAGTGAGAGAAAAATGAGTCAAACGGAACCAGTTAAAAAATGTAAATATAAAACTAGAGGAAACAAACAAGTGAGTAATTAATGAGTTGGAAAAAGTCAGCAGCTGAGATTAATGAGTGATTGATTGCTGCTGCTGCTGCTGCAGCTAGTTCGAGCCATTTCAATGTTCAAACCGCGTGGCATTGAATACGTGGCACCCCTCTCTGCTCATTCCCTCTCTAAATTTTATTATTATCACATTCATGATTATCATTTAATAGGCATGTGATGAAGTTATTTCTCTCCATTCTATGAGCAGGCAGTGGATGAAATTTTTTTACTGTAAAATCGAATTTACTGGACTGCTTTTGTGAACTATAATTTACTTGGTACTAGTAACAAGTATTAACTTTCTGAACATGGAAGCTTCTTCTAGGCTTATCTTGGTAATTAATGTGAACACTTGACACAAAACTTTGTCCATGCCATTATTAGTGACTTCACATTAGCTAGAAAACAACTTTATGTGTAAACATACCTATGTTTTTGGACACATCCCACCAAAATCTTGCAACCCTTTTTTCTGTTGATATAGTTATCAATTAAGAAATGATTATATTTAGTTTTTGTGTCAGAGTAGATATGTATCAACTTTTTTATCATCTCTCATTTGTAATTATCTCATATTGAATTATAAGAAATAATATTTATTGAGGAATTTGCAATAGAGTATTAAATTAAGTTCATTTAAGTTTCAGTTCATTTTAACCGAATATAAATTTATCCTTGACAAATCACTAATTATTATTGGCTTGTTACTAATTTGCTTTATAGTACTTGTTGCATGACGTCATCTTATGAGAGGAAGGGGTTGAATGACGTCATGCACTCAACATCAAAACACACTCTGATCAAAGGCGGATCCATATGGAGTGACTCGCCTTACACCACCTAGTGCCCTTAATGGCTCTATACACGCAAACCCTATGAGTGCCACCCTATACTTGCTCTAAATGCTATTAGGACACAAACCCTGAAGGGCTTGACTAGTGTCACAAAGCCATTAGAATTCAGGGTTCTATCAATGTATATGACTTTTGTTCATACGCATTGAATCAAAAAAGGTTGATTTTTCTTGATTTGCGGGACACTTGTCGGTTACAGGTTGCTTGTGCTCAATCATGTTTGTGAATGAATGGGTGTCTTTGCGGGAGCTTAGGATGATTTTAAAGTTTGAGGTGTTGAAATCGTAAAAGGAAGAAGAGAATAAAGGGAGATTAGGGTTTTATAAATCCGTAAAAAGTATTTGATATGATACAGAAAGTCAGAGTGAATAGGTCTCAGAAACTCATCGTTACAAATGGTGCAGGAATCTTTCTACCATGATTTAAACATCTCTCTACTTCACTCAACATGATCTAGGGTTTAGACCTCACCAACAAGGCACCAGTCGATATCGAAACTTCCACTGTTGAACAGATAATGTACCGAACAGATGGAAGTGCCATTAAATGTGTGATATCGCAACATCAAAGATGAGATCAAGATTCATATGATTGAAGAATACTTCGATTGCATTTTTAGGGTTTCTATAATCAAAACCCAGATAAGAAATGTGAACACGTAAGCTTGAAACCTGGTGTACCATGTTTCCTTCCATCTGTCGAATGTAGTCCCTTAGGTTGTTGGGTTTCATAAAAACATAGTTCATGAGTCTTCTTCTATCATCATTAAATTGAGAGAAATGTGTTGTTCAGGTTTCATTTCGTGCAACGTCTGTCCCTATCTTGTAGTTTTACATGTGTCGAGATAACAATTTGGGCATGAAGGGTACTGCCTTGTCGGGTAAAAAGGCGTATCTTGTTTTATCTGCAAGTAAATATTGATGTCGCTGAATTGACTGACTTGAAAATTTTCCAAGATCGAACTAAGAGTTTCTTTAGTTTATGAAACTTGCTCAAACAACCTAAAGGACAAGGAATCAAAGTCCTATTTGATGATGAAAAACTGTAGTGTAATGGGATCAAGAAAAGTGGAAGCACATAAAAGTAGAGGCTAGATGAGAGTATCCATAACAAGGATTCAAAATCTTTAAAACAGGGATGCTCAGAGCTCACTAGAAGTTTCGGCGAATGCGTGCTTGAGAAAAGATTTAGATATATGAAACAAAATCCATTTTTCCAAGGAGTGAATTTTGACTCCCTTCTTAACTCTTGGAGGCCAGCTTTTCTTTTGCCTTTTGCAACTTCAGCACCTTCTTCACAATCTTTTGTTCTTCTAGCAAAAAGGCGCGGATGATCCTGTGGAAAGATGAGTTTAATCAGTGAGGATGACTAAGGTAACACAACTGGCTGGGATGTGGGTTTGAGCATATTTATTGGGGAAATTGAAATAAATTAATTTGGCCTAGAGCGTACCTTTCCCTAACAGCGCCTCCTGATAGTACGCCACCATACGGGCGGTTCACTGTACGTCTGTTCCTAGAAAGTCTGGCCCTCTTGTACTCGGTTGGACGCAAATGCGGAATCTGAATGAGAAAATATTATTAACGCGGAGTTGCAATTAAATAATTACTTCAAGGTCTAACCAAATAAGCCAGTAAGAATACGAACATGAAGAAGTGGCTTTCACTTAACAATCACAACCATGTACTAGTCATACGTCGTTTGGCATCTTTGCGTGAAATGTAGATTACAGCACGCAGTTCTATTTTAACTGTTTCAGATTTTTGAAAGCTAGGTATCACAATAAAATAGGGGCTTTGAACCTTTCAACATCATGTCCAACATTTTAACGAGTAAAAAGAAACAAACCACATCAGTACTCTATGCTTTTACCTATACAAGAACATCAACTTGATAACCGAAATAGCTATTCCTCATTATCCATTGTCACAATATCCAAACCACCAACTCATTTGATGTCCGCTATAATCAAATAAACTGACATTTTACTCAACACTCATTGACTATCCTATCTATCATATAAACAAGGCAAATTTACTGAAATAAAAACCGCGGACAAGATACTAACAACACTATTCAGCTAATGAACTTACTCCTTGAATTCTCTTCCCAGTTACAGGGCATTTTGGCCCACTTGCTCTCTTTTTGAGTGTCTGGTAAACAAGCTTTCCACCTACATTCAACAAATTCCAACATATAAGCATAATCACTATCACTTACAAATCCATCCAATACAAACAGAAACAGTTTTGGAATTAAATTTCAGTACAAAATCCTTCACCAACCAAACCCTAAACAAATGCATCAATCAGCAACCTGCACCCACAATCACAGTACAAACAAACTCCACATTACACGAAGCAGCCAATTTATACCAAAACACATCAACCGGAACAGTTTCATCATCAACGAATCAAGGCGAGCATTAGATCTGTAGCGAGGATTCAAAGGCACGATACCTGGCGTCTTGACAACCCGGTTCTGGTTCGACTTGGTGGAGTAGCTGTGACGCTTCCGGTAAGTGAGACGCTGCACCATCTTGCTTTCCTGCTCGTCGGCGCTCTCCGGATTTCTCAACTTCTATCGAAAGCCTCACCTTTCTCAGTCGCTAGGGTTTTGAAGATGATGCAGCTCAGCACTTAACTCCTTCAACTAATGAGATGACTCACCTTCAATCCAACGGTCAAGATTCCATAAAAGCCAAAATATTATTTCTAGTGGGCCGTTATAATCTTATCTGTACTTGGTTTGACACTGAATCGGCCCAATTTCGGCCCATTAATCAAGCAAAGACTTTGGGCCACGGCCCATATCTTCAGATGGGTTACTTTACTTGAAGTGGAGAAAACATTGCTATTTTTGGTAGTGCTGAAAACAACATTTTCAAAGACAAAAACACAACACAAACTGGGAAAAGTGTTCTTCCTCTGGTTGGTCGGAGAGGCGCTGGAAGAGAAAGGTTACTGTAAATTGCAGGGCGCCATGGATGAATGAGCAAGCACGTGCTTCTCTCTGTCATGCTACACAGTCTTCACCAACTACCCACGTGCCCTTGTTTTCTGGTTTTCATCGGGCCAGTGATTTGGAATCTCCATCCTAAACATGGCGGATTACTCTATACAGTTATAGTTGACATGTAAGAATGTCCCAAACATCTATAGTCATTAAAATCAGGTTCATACATCTATTATTTTTTTAGCAAAATTGTAAGAGCATCTGCACTGAAACAGCAGCTGCTGAATGATTTAAGGCTGGAAACTGCTATGGGAGGAGTTGCCCGAGTGCAGATGGTTTGAGCAATTTAACACAAACATAGATTTTAAATCGAACAAAAGTTCTAATCTTTGCTACTGATGTTTTATTTAATTCACATTTGGCATGATGCTTTACAGCACACATAAATGGATAAGCTATTGAATATTTTTCTGGTTGGAGACACTGTAGAAGGATCTGAAACATGAGCTGACCATTCATTGCAGGGAGCTAGTGAAGTGGAGAAGTTCATCATTAAAATTAGGGTTTTCAAACTCAGCATAAATAATTCAAAGTTACAAGTGGAACTCAGAAAATTGAAGTATTCAATTAGCTACTAATCAAAGTGGATGTTGCAGAGAAAAGGGAATGTTTGGACTTAGGTTTAATTATATTGTTGTTACAGGTGATGATGGTGGTGTAGAGAATAATGTTGATAAATAATCCATCACTTTAATCTATGGATCTGGAAAGAGGAATGTCTGTAACTCAAAACTTAACTAAACCTAATTCAATCACATTTATTTTTCTTAATCAGATCTTCATATGGTATTTTAGTAACATTTTGGTCGGATTAGAAATGTTTCTGTACCCAAAACTATAGTGATTACTGTTATATTGATCAATTTTATGCGTGTTTTTCAGCTTCAATATTCTGAGGAATCAAGAAATAGGGTTAGGGCTTGGGGTTCAGAAGCTGAGTTGTTATTTGATTGCTGAAGTCATGGTGTAGTTAAAATGGCATTGGTGTTGTACATCTTTTATGCATTAAAATGAGATGATGATGCACAATTAGGGTTAGGGTTTTTTTTGGGTGTGCAATGTTTATGGCAAAAGGGCATCTTTCAATACCTGAAACTTGAAAATAACAACACTGCACTACGTCATCACCATCATCATAAAAGTTGCAAATTGAGAGATAGATATATACTGACTTTATGAGCTCATTCAGGGCCCTAACTTACTTAACAGCACTCCAACTGAGATTGTCAGATCAAGAATATTCAAACTCTCTCATTTCTTGAAGCCTGAGGCTCTGAATCTTAAGTTGAGACTTGAGAGGAATCCCAAGGCACATCAAAGATGTTGAAGAATGAGCAATACACTAACATTATGATGGTGACGATGATATTGATCTGTGGCGGGAGCAAATTGTAATTGTTTATTAATAAAAATTTATTCATCAAAATCTTTTGTGAGATAAAAAACTATTTCTGTTTCAAAATAGATAGTGCTGTCGATGGGTTCATATCCTTGACCTCAGCCTACATCACCGTCACAGTCCTAATCGACTAATCCGTTCTCACTTCAAAACCTCACAAATACTTGTAATGTTTTTGGGTTTTGTGAATGGCTTTACTTAAAGTGGATTATAGATTGAAATTGATGTGTTTTTTGACTTGGGGATTGGGACCCGATGGAGAGGGAGAGGACAGCAGTGTCTTTATGGATTGAATGATAAAAGAGAACAACACCTCACGTGGAAAGACTGAACCCTAAAGGTAGGGTACATTGTCCTTAACTCATCTCCCGACTCCCTCACTCCTCATCTTCCTCTAAACTCCACGACACCATAGCAAACATTACAATGAAAGGAAGCTGCAATACACAAACATGAAGATGATAAAAATCAACATGTCTTGTTTCTTCTTCAGCCATGAGAAAAATTGTACACCATTGAAAGTTGAAACCCTAGGTAGCACAAAACACTTAGCATTATATGTAAAGCGAGTTCCCTATTTAATTTATTGATGATTCTATATTTTTTTATCTCAAATAACTTAAAGATAGTAATAAACTTTGTAAAGCTCTCACCCATATAATTCCCACTCATCATCTTTCGTCTCTTAAAGCTGTCTACACTACCCACAAACACGCTTTCAAACCCTTATCTCCTCTCTCCTCTCTCCTCTCTCTATCTCTGCAACTTCCACCGTTGATAGAGAGAGAAAGTGAGATAGACTAAGAGAGACACGAAGTTTTCTTACACAGAGGAACAGCAAGGAGAAAGATTTTATCTCTCTTTCACAAACAAGAACTTTCATATGTACACACAAGCCTCCACATCTAGACCCACCAGAGATCTAATGAGGTCCATCGTCACCCCCACACCTGAAAAACCCTAACTAGCTGTAGATTTATTGAGGTGTTTGATGAGTATTTCATGTGATCAAGATCATCAAAATCAAACATGGATGGGAGCAGCAGTGGTGGATCAGGTGATCATCAGAACTACCATCATCATCACCAGCAGCAACAACATCTGATCCACAGACCCAACTTCCCATTTCAGCTACTGGAAAAGAAAGAAGACTCTGAGCAACACCAACAGCGGCTTAATCAGAATCAAACCCAGCAGCAGCAGATTGTGCTGACGTCAGGCTCCGACCAAGCTCGAACCGTTGCCGAGGCGGGGAAGAAAGCGACGCCTAAGAGAACATCGACCAAAGACCGACACACGAAGGTCGATGGCCGAGGCCGGCGCATCAGAATGCCGGCGCTATGTGCTGCCAGAGTGTTCCAGCTCACGCGTGAGCTGGGGCACAAATCTGACGGCGAAACTATCGAGTGGCTGCTGCAGCAAGCCGAGCCTGCCGTTGTAGCCGCCACCGGCACCGGCACAATCCCGGCAAATTTGACCTCTTTGAACATTTCCTTGAGAAGCTCCGGCTCGACCATGTCGGTTCCTTCCCAGCTCAGATCCAGCTACTTCAACCCTAACTTCTCCATCTCGACGAACCAGAGGAGTCGTAGCTTTTTTTCAGGCCTGGGTTTGTCGACAGGCACGTCTTCCTCGATTCTTGATTACCCGGTGGGAATTCCGGCAGAGAAGCAGCAAGACTCGCCGCCGGAGCAGCTGGAGATGTCGCAGGAAGAGCAAGAAGCGGCGGAGGAGGGGATGGGGAGGAAGCGGAGAACATCCGAAGAGGACAACATGTCACCTTCTCCGCCCCAAATGGGTGGCAGTCCAAACAATAATAATAACTACTTTCTTCAGTCAAGTACCGCCGGCGTGATTCCGGCGAGTCACGGCCAGATTCCAGCGAATATATGGATGGTGGCTAATTCAACCAACCCAGTCATGGCGGGGCACCCCCATGAAAACCCTATCTGGACTTTTCCGCAGATGAATCCGAGTAGTGTGTATAGAGGAGCCGCAATGCCTAACGGAATCCAATTCATGAACTTTCCGTTGCTGCCGGGGCAGCAGATGACCGCCGGGCCGGGCGGGCTTGGCCACCATGGTATGGCGGATAGCAACCATCTGAACATGCTGGCAGCTCTCAATAATCAGTATAGGTCTTTTGGCGGTGGGAGCGGTGGCGGAGTTTCTGATGATCAGCCGCATCCCGGCGGCAGCGGCTCGCATTCTCATCACGGCGGAGATGATCATAATTCATGAATTAAGCCTGCTTGAGGTTACTCAAATTGTCTATGGATTGAATCAATGCAAACTGCAACGTGAGTTTTGATTTGAATTTCAACCTTGTCACATTTGTTTGTTTGTGTGATTATGTTATCGTTTCACTAGGGTTTAATTAGGGTTTTCTTGACGAGATCATACTTCTCATGTCAATCAAATATTTACATACTAAATACTATTGATTCCATAGATCATCATTCAAGGTAAATGATGCTGAAAATCAAAATGGAATTATAAGAACATCTGTACTGATAAGAGCCGTTGCTGATTTAGTAGCTGTCACAGTAGTAGCTGCCGGATGTTTTAAGACTAGAAATGGGATTGGGAGGTGCTAAGGAGCTACTGATTAAACTTTAAATCATTTTAGGGTTATGATCGTGGAAATTGAAAGAGGGAAACCCTAAGTAGATCTACTTGGTTGTTTGGGGCTATAGCGAGGGTTAGTTGTCCTTTTGTAGATAGGTCATTTATTAGTAGGGTTTGCTGCAATTTGTCTGGAAAAGAAAGACTTGAAATTTCTTTCACTATTATTGTACTACTACTACTACATATGATGGCAGAGGCACAGTCACTAGTGCTACATTGCTTTTCCTTTATTTATTACCATCTTCCTCAGTGTCCTCCTGCATGTTCTTTTTTACTGCATTTTCTCAGTTAACCCCATTTACTTTAGGGTTATTTTGTATTGATTTTTACTGCATGTGGAGAGTGGAATGGAGGAGTTGCATGGCTCGCTTATCTCTCCATTTAAGAAAACTTATCCACTTATATAGAAGTCGGTAAATATTGATGATTGTTAGAGCATTTACACTGACTTCAGCCGTTATTGAATGATTTAAGGCTTAATCAGTAGTTCTTTCATAAAATTTTCAATCTTAAATCATTCAGCAACTTTTGTGGCAGCTGCTGAAGCCGGTACAGATTCTCTTAAAAGAAGCAAATGTGACTTAATCAGCTAAAAACAGTCAATGACAAACATGCCTATTAGATAAAAGATTATCGGGTTTACCGGCTTTCAGCTGTTGTATTTAGCTTGACTGTAATGAATCGAAATTATGAGTTACTAGTTAGGTACGAAGGAGGGTTGATATTCAAAATTTGAATCATGAAATCAAATTGAAGGGAAAAGGAGGGAATGATGCTCTACATGTAAAATGACCCTACAAAGTTGATAATGAGATTCAGGTGTTGCTCAGAATATGGTGAGGTCCAGCTGCTCCTCATTTCCTAAACCCTAAATCTATACACATAATTGCCCTCATGCTACGACAGATGTGTAAGCATCCTTATAGATGCCCCATATCATTTGTTTGATTAGATAGTTGCATTACACTTTGCGAACATTATCTTGTCACCAAATTATCATAATATTTTACGTTTGATAACAATGAAAATGGTGGTGAAGAGAGACAGTTAAGTCAGAGTAGAATCCATCACTCCAATCAATTATTTATATCATATGTTATTCTTTTCATTTTAACTAATTTTAACTGGATTGTGACACACAACACGTATGTGTTATTTCTTATTTCATTAGCTATTAATTATTATTTGACAGTCAGTTCGATGCAATTCAGTTTAGATCGTAGAATCTCACTTAATTTAAGATTTTCATTTCAAAACATGTTTATCATTTCAATTCAACTTCCAACATGTATATCTAGCCAGGTAGACCACTATCAAATTTGTGTTTATATATATATATAGTCAAGTCACATTCTAGCCAACTCATGGTTCAATTTCTTGTGAGCCAAATTTGTGGATATGTTTGGTTGTTGGTGTACATTATTAATTTGGTCCACATGGAGGGACCCTACAAATATGTACATATCTCACAATCAATGTGTGGACTACCCCAATCAAGCCCTTATTTAATTAATATATATTCAAAAACATTGTAAAGAAAATGTTGAATATTAAATAAATAAATATATTGGCCTTTTTATTTTAGGCCCATAAGTTGCAATAAAAAGCCCAGTCCAAACATACACATAAGAAGCCCAGTCCAAAAGTCACGTGCTCGCCACGCGTGACGGACTAGAGCAACGTCAGCGAATCCCTCATGCGTGGCGCACGTGCCACCTGGCGAAGCGCATGTCCATGGCGTCGGCTGGGCACACTCCATTCATCGTCTTGTTCATTCCCGCCACGCGCTCTCCTCTCTCCTCACACAATCAGTTAATCAATCGATCGATGTAAATATCTACGACCGCTCGACGCAGGAGATCGATCCTCGCTAGGTTTCGGAGTCGCTGAGGTAACCTCTGGTCTATGTCGTTTGAAGTTTCAATCTTGATGCGATTAGGGTTGATTGGGATTTGGGGGTTTGTTGATTTAGGGTTGCTTAGGATTGATTTAAGGTTGTCGCGTCTGATTCATCCCAGTAAACTCAGATTGGGGATAGTGAGTGGTTTTCTGCAGAGTGTGATTAGTGCCCTGAGCAAGATGATGTAATCTGTATTTGCACGCCATTTCAGTGTTATTGGAATTCTCGAAATGAAGAGTGAAACTCGTTTTTGTCAGTTCAGTTTCGTTTTCATAAATGTTGGTTCTGAACAGGCTGATGTTGTTGGAAACTTGTTGTGTGATTTTTGGCCTATTTCGCATATGGTGAGTCAGTCGCATTAGTGGGAAAGTAGCGCTCGAGAGTGTATGGTTGTGCGATTTCAATGCCACAGATCGAGATGGTCCGACTAGTCTGTTGTGATCCCCATTTATAATTGGCTCTGATGTATACCTGAATCTCTTATGACAATATTGATGAACTTGGGAAAAGTTGCTGATGTAGAGAAATGTATCTGACTCGGTCGGTTTAATCTTTGTTTTCAGAAGCTGTGGTGGTTTACTAAGGACTGTTATGGAGAAGGATAACAGTTTGGATGCTGATATCGAATCTTCATCAGCAGATGAAGTTACTGTCGTGGCCGATAAGACAACGAGCAGGTTGGTTGGTTGTGTGATCAAAAGTTCTGGTTTTTGCCAAAACCAGTGGCATTAGTTTGGAAACTTTTAGGGTTTTTTCAGATGAAGCTGGTTGTTTAGGAAGTTGCAGCAAGTTTTGAAGCTTTGTCTTGTTCAGGTGTGACAGAAATCCGGTGAAAGTACCGAGAAAGATTAACAAGGCTCGGCGAGAGAAACTGAAGCGTGAGCGATTCAACGACATGTTTCTTGATCTGGCAAAAGCCCTTGGTAATGTCTTTTTCCTCTTTGTTCTTTCTTGTTGCTTGGTTAGTTGGAATGTCAATCTGACGACACCGAACAGACATCAAGGAACCGAACAACGGGAAGGCCTGCATATTGACGGAAGCTGCCCGATTCTTGAATGGGATGCTTGCCCATGTTGATCTTCTTAGGAAGGAGAATAAAACCCTCATGTCCGAATCTGAATACGTAAGCAAGCCCTTTTCGGATATTCTTAGTAGCCACATTTTCAACTATGTTCTGATGTCGGGTGGATACAGGTTTCAGCAGAGAAGGAAGAGCTGAGAGACGACAACTCGATGCTCTTATCTCAAGTAGAGAAACTCAGAGGGGAGATCGAGTCCAAGAACCCGGCAAATGTTCAGCCTTGTCATCCGGTGGTCATCTTTCCGGTCAGTGCGAGTTATCCAAATCCCGATGCAGAGCGGCCTATTGCCGGTGGAGCCTCCTCGATTGTGCGGAAACCCTGCCCAAGGTACCCTGATCAGATTGGCTCGTGGCAGTCTAAGATATTGGAGGAGCAGCTGAGAGCTGGCAACACTAATTGAGCCCAAAGCTTTACTTTGCTAGAAATGCTACACAGCCCAGTATTAGGGTATCCTGCTTGTTAATATTTTAGTATTCACAGGCTTGAAATGAAAAATATATGTTCACTCCCGTTCGTTTTAAACGACAAGTTTACTTCATTAGTTCGTATTAAACGATTAGTTTACTTCATTTATTTGTTTTAAACGCTAGTTCACTTCATTTGTTCGTTTTAAACTACTAGTTTACTTCATTAGTTTTCTTTTAAACGATTAGTTTACTTCATTTGTTCGTTTTAACCGACTAGTTTACTTCATTTGTTAGGATACACTTTAAATAACACAACTTTGGAACAGTTATGAAACACCTTCACTAAAAATAATAACATTCATATAAAGAATTTAGTAAATACATTTATACATAGTTTATAAATAAGATGTTCGCGAACATAAACGAACCAATTCTCTGTGCTTGTTTATATAACGAGTGATCAAGCTTTGACCGAGTATGTTCGCGAAAAACTATTATGAGGGATCCAAAACTCTCCGGCACAGACCACAGAAGTGGTTTTCTAAAAAATAATACTGAAAGTGGGTAATAAGAAGTTTTGGCATACAGAAGCAAACTCATGAAGTTCATATGTATAATGACTAGAAACAAAAGAACAAGCAGCATCTGTAATTAATCAGACAGAGATGTATTATTCAAAATCTATACCGTGAGTGTTTCGCCAGAGAAGTCCGCAGAGTTCAACAGTTTGAAACACCAAGTAGTAAGCACCACGGTGCTTCAAGCCGATGACGATGGACTGCACCAGACACCCAAAGGAGAACCTAAACATTAAAAAGGCAGGATACAAGAGGAGACTAGTTTTTTAATGACTTAGTATGTATGAGAAAAAAAGATTTACGTGTTTAGTTTGGTTGATCCTTTATTGTGCAAAAATCATGAGCCAGCCTGATTGTTGAGCAGCCTTCTTTAAAACTTGTCTCGCCCTCCAGAGACTCTTTGTTCTTATACTGCTTCCTGCTCAGGAAGCTTCTAAAGTTGATATAACACTGAAGAGTGGAAGAAAGGAAAGAACAGACCTCTTCACATACTTTCTCTCTCCTCCAGGTTTCAGTGAAGCGCTCATCACCGTCCATTTCATCCGACTCTCCGGAAATGTGTTCTTCCGGACCCTTATCTGTCTGTCGGGTCGGTTAAGGTTATCCCTCCTTGCAAAATCCGATTCTCTCGCTCCATTTAATCCCCCGAAATCTCAGCTTGGCCCCGAAATCTAACGTGAGCTCGCTTTCTCTGTGTCTCGGTTTTCTAGCAATCTGTTGATAAATTTTGTGTCTTTTTTGTTGATTCCTTCACCCTTTTTGTTCCTTGCCTCGTTTGCTAATCTGGGTTGGTTTTATTTTGGCCGAATTTTGAATTTTGATGGCGGAATTTTGCTTCGGTTGGGGAGATTTTAGGGTTTGAGAATTTGGGGGAAAATACTGTAAAAAAATTGGAGAGTGGGGTTTGTTTGTGGGATTTAGAGGCAATGTGTCGTGTTGATTTGGTGCTGGGTTCTTTGTTTCATGGGAGAATTTCGCGTCATATGTTTGTGCTGACTTGAGGGAATTGCGTGCTTTCGGGGAATGCCGGTGTTTGCCCGATTTGTTGGGGGTTGATTGTGTTTGCAGGATGGGGAGGGTGAAGCTGAAGATCAAGAGATTAGAAAGCACTAGCAGCAGGCAAGTGACTTATTCGAAACGGCGGAGTGGTATTTTGAAGAAAGCGAAGGAGCTTTCTATACTATGCGACATAGATATCCTCCTCCTCATGTTTTCTCCTACTGGGAGGCCCACTATATTCCATGGAAATCGAAGGTACTTGTATGACCTTAAAATCAGTTTCCTATTCTCTAAATTTTTATGTCATTTGTTTGTCGAATTCTCAGCTTGAGCTTGTCCCGGTAGTGTCTGAAAACCAAACTTATAGTTTCATATTTCAGGCGTTGGCGAGCTTGTCTAATTTCATATTGCAGGCTTTAGCAAGCTTGTCATTTCAGCCTACTTGACGCTCATGTTTTAAACCCTTGAAATATTCGTCCACCCTTATGGTCCATATCAGATTACAAGAGACGATAAAGTACTGAAAATAAGTGTTTTCCTTTTCTGATAAACAGTATTGAAGACGTCGTCGCGAAGTTTGCTCAGTTGACTCCCCAAGAAAGAGCGAAAAGGTTTGTAGCTATGTAAATACAGCTTTGATGAATCGGCAACTCTGAATTCACATATTTTTTGGACCTTATCGAGTCACTAATTTGTTATTACTATTTGTAACAGGAAACTAGAGAGCCTTGAAGTAAGATTCAGCTCGACGATCCTATTGACATATTCATATATTAATTTGTTTGATTCCACCTTGATTTAAAAAGTTAAAGCTCCTCGGCTACTCATTCTCAGCTGTGCACTTGCTGTTCTTATCGAGTATGCAGGCACTGAAAAAGACCTTCAAGAAGTTAGACCATGATGTTGTTATAGAAGATTTTTTAGGTGGGAGGTGTGTGATATCGCTGCCTGATTTATATATCCGAATCGCACATTTCTTTTCATATCTGCAATAAGGAAAAAGTACTAAATTGATATATTTTTTCTTCGCAGCACTCAGACAGTTGAGGTTCGCAACTCAAACCATCTCGCATTTGATACTTAAATCTTGCAATGCTCGCGTCGAACAAGTGACGTGATATTTAATTGCTACAAGTTGCCATTAACAGGAACTGGAGAATCAAATTCGAGAAGTACAATCTCAGCTTGCTGATGCGCATATAAGACTGAGGTACACAATGTTTTCAATGATATTTCGGTGTTATTATTCGTACGGCGAAGCTTATTGTTCCACTCGTGTATAGTGTTGATGGTATTATGTGCATATAACTTACTGTCTTTTACAAGAGTTAATCGATGTCTCTTTCGTATATGCGAAAACATTTCAGCAATTGGATTGATGTGGATAAGAATGACAGCATCGAAAGCCTGAGCCAAATGGAGGACTTGTTAAGAGAATCACTTAACCGAATTTGTCTACACAAGGTATGCTTTGTTTACAGTTTTATGATTCGCTAACACGCTTCAGTCTTTTGTCCTGAGTTCCCGATTGGCAGTGTTAATGAGTTGTTCTTAATTTTTACGCCTCACATTCTATAGCTTACCAGAATGTGGATTTTATTTGCGACAAAGTATCGTGATTAAGTTTGTAACAAGTATTGAATATTTGAAATTTGACGTCAATGTAATAACATTTGTTCGAACTCATGTTTGGCAGGAGAATTTGGGAAGACATCAATTCATGTCGTTCAATTTTAGCAATGAGGTACGACTGTAAAATTCCTCTTAAGTATTGTTTTTTCATGCTCGGTTGCTCTCTGTAAACCGAGGCAAGTGGCTCTTTTAAATGATGTATCATTGTTGCTCGTAGTTCCAAAATGGGATGCATTTGCCTCTGATGTTTGGCGGCATGCAAGATGCCCAATCCCTGCCGTGGCTTCCAGACGCTAACAATCATATGATGTTAGGCGAAGGTCCTAGCTATCTGCCTCAGAGGTGAGTATTTGCTTCAAATTTCTCATATTGAATAGTTTCTTATCTACGGCTTAAAGACACGAATTCCTTATTATGTTGCTGATTTGAATCAGTAGAATCGAATATATGCGTGCTTATTAGTCAAAGAATGTTTAGAATGCCTTCTTACGCTCTTTTTTTTTTTTTTTCTTTACAGAGACATAGGCTGCTCTTCAGACGCCGCATTTTCATGTTTTCCTAGCTATTTTGACTCCGGAAAACCTCCAGAGATGGATGGCTCAGGACAAATCGGCACTTCAGGACATGACGGTGTTACGATGAATGACATGAACAGCATGCAGTTACAGTTAACCGACCCCTATGCCTATCTGCCTTACAACAGTCTATCTTTACCGAATGACGAAGAGACAAAACATGAAAATGAGATGCATATTCATGGAATCCCCCCAGCTTATCAAGTCGGTAACAACTACGGATTATCAGGACCTATCTTCGATACTAAGCCTCATCCCTGGACTCCTCCCATGGAGCCTTGCACTGTTCCCATGTACGATGGAAAATCGTACCAACAGGTCAGTTAGTGTCTTGAAAACATTTATATAGCCCGGTCCTTCATGACCTCTTCCTTTATATAAGTTGTGTTTTTTGCAGCAGCCTCACTGAAAGTCCATCGGAAACTCAGTTAGTTCTAACTAAATGCGCGGCAGGCAAGCTTTTGGGGAGCTTTTAAGCTGTGCTAGTATGTCATTTTGCTACAAGACTTCTTAAACCCGTATAGCTCGTATCGTACATACTATATATATATATATATGTGCGCGATGTTAAACGTAGTTTGACGGTATAAGCAACAATGGTGTTATCTTATGTTTTTGAGACATGAATGGAAGAAATGGGAATTGGCCGTAACGATTTCTTTGTACATAGAGTTTATATGTTCCTCACATTTTTGAAAGTTGCTGTTACATTGAAAGCAAAGAACAGGTCGGAAGAGATGCCTAGTTGCCGGAGAGCGTTTGGACGATGGTGTTGTGCCACGGGTCGGACAGGTGCTGTAGCAGGTTGTCAAACGGACCTTTTCCGGTCACGTTGTGCTGCACGATGAATCCGAGGAACGCCAGCATTGCCAGTCTCCCTGCAAGTTTACAGGTTAGAGTGTTTTTTAAGGTTTTGGGTTTTTAAAGTTGAATGTGGAAATGACTAAATATTTCTGTTTACATCCCTATATGACTCAAAAACCTGTCATGGTGGTGTACCTAATATATATTAGCAAATTCTCAAGTGCTTATATTCAACAAAAGTGAGTGATTTTTTGCAGGAACGTACCGTTGGCGACCTCCTTCTCCTTGGCCTCCAGCGACGGGGAGAAGTTGAGCGGGTTGAAGATGCCGCCAGGGTACCCAACCTCGTTCGGAGGTAAGCTGTATTGCTTAAAAATAGGGTCTTGGTTAACACATCCTGGGTTTTTGATATCTTGCCATCTTCTGATCTCCACGTAATGGAACAGGATGAATTCGATCACAAGCAGGGTGGACGATGAGGCGAAGTACTGAGCTTTTCCTGCGTCGTACCACTTCGGAACGTCGATGATCCCAATGCTGGTCAGGACTTCTGGAAGCAGCATGCCGGCCACCCCCAGCATTGCCCACCTGCCGTTTACCAGCTCCGCCTGCACGAACCACTTCAGATTCTCCGGGTCCTCTGCCAGCGCCAACGGGTCGAAGCCATTGTCACCGGCCAAGCTGCATCAGGTTAATCATACATGACGTCACTGTTTTATTTGCTAAAATGTGGGAACTAATTCGCTTGGTTTCGTCGCTAATGGTCTTATTTCGTCGCTAAATAGGGCTTATTTCGTTGCTAAATAGGTGGGTAGAAGTAGTGGTGGTACCTTCCGTCCAGGTAAGAAGGGGAGGCAAGACCGGGTAGCCATTCGCCCTTTTTGGCCTCGATCTTGAAGGAGCCAACGGAAGAGCTGGAGGCGGGCAAAACGGCAAGGTTCCGGTGGAGCTTCCCGGAAGAACCGGTGAGGAACCGAGTCCTGGAGGCGCAAGGCCGGAAGACCGAAAGCGAGGTTTGAGCAGTGACAGCCACCATATCGAATCCTAGCGAAATGGGTCTCACTTGGATTTCTAGTTATCGATCTGAAACAGTTGGCTGAGCCTGAGTTTGAGAATCTCTTAGCGTTGTGATCTCATTTTGTAATGCCTGGTGAAACTGTGCTTGTGGTGCATGATGGAGGTGGATTTTGAGCCGTTGATCTCGTGGATTTTATGGATCGGACGGTGGAGATTGCGTTTGGAGGATGTTTTGAGCAAGAGATTCTCTTATCTCTTTATCTTGTTGCCATATCCTCATGTATCTAATTCTGGGTTTTTATTGGTCGCAGTTGGTTCTGTTGTCGTTGGCCTCTGCCACGCAGGATGTGTCATTGGAGATATTAGCCCAATAAGGGTCCGACACGTGGTTGGCTCTGAATCTCGGTGAGATGATTCTCTGGGCTTGTAGTCCTTCGGGCCCAATAAGGAATCACGGCCCAGTACAAGCAAAAAATTCAACAAGCTTGGTATGTAAAACGGCGGCGTTTCACTGCGAAAGTACGTGGTGAAGCCCTATGTCATGCATTGTTCTCCTCTACAGTTTGCTTTAGGGTTAAAATATGTAGAACCAGATGCTGGAAATGGAACCACTACATAAAATATAGTATTGCCCCGCGCATCTCTAGGGTTTTTAATATTGTGGGTTCTAGAAGAAGGAAGCTTCCTCATAAGTCGACACATCGCCAAGATTTGCTTCATTTTGCTTTAGCTAGCCTTATGACTTGGTCAAATCTTCAAGGATCTGTCCACTCCTTAGATTGAAATTATGATGTGTTGGTTCTGCAAATTCGAACATTTCATGTAAGAAAATTCACATGTTTTTCATTTAGGGTTTCTATTTCACTACATATGAAAGCTTTTTGAGTATGGATTAGAGACTTTTGAGTAGTGGAGGTTGATGAAAAGTAAATGCATGAGAAGATGAATGTGACTGCAGTGTGACCTGGTCAACCATCATCTTGTGTGTAATGAATCAGATACAGTTGTACACGTTCATCAACCATACCTTCAAGCAGACCAAGCAAAAAGTCTTCTTTACATGCTGTTTTCTTCTTTATGTTGGGTGTCACACACCTCATATAAAACCCTAGATTGACCTATCTGTAAAAGTTTGTCCATTTCCATCTCCAACATTACCCTTTTGATATTAAATTAAACGCGGTAAAACTCCTCTGGGTTCGGATTAGGTGACCGATTGATGAGCTTTCATACACTAATCGATTAGGGTTTGTTTGGTGATTGAGCCTGTGATAGTTACACAATACCTAATAAGTTGAAGATGATGAAAAATGGAGTGACACATTCATTCCATGAAGCTTCAGCTAGCTTGATAGAATGAATGGATGGATTACCAAACCCTCTCAGTGCCCTTCTCAAATCATACTTTGATTAAATGAAAGGGTCAATCTCTAAGGTTTATAATACTTAGTTAAGTATAGCAACAAGAACAATGAAGACACATGTGCTTCTTGTGTCCTCAAGATTCAAATAACTTGCCCCACAACCAAAGACACCCTGTCCCTTGTAAATATATATCTGTCATGTGGTGTAAATGTTGTATTTGCCTAGGAAAAAGTTGCAACAAATTAGGGTAGATTAGAACATCTCGAAAGGTTTAATCAGCAGCTTCAGTATCTCTCAGCTCTTTTATAAGGTTTACATCCTTAAATCATCCGGCAGTTTAAAACAACAGCAACTTTCACCGGTGCAGATGCTCTTACAGCGACGAATTTTTTCGGATTGTGAAAAATTAAAGGTCAACATTAGAACATCTTAGGTCAACATTAGAACATCTTTAAGTGAGCCAAGGACTAAATCTCGTAAGATGGAAAGACGAAGAGCATGTAACATTTACAGCTTATGTTGTTCTTTATACCTCCCCTCAGCCCTAACTTTACCAAACCCAAGTAACTGGATACAATTTGGGTAACATCATTCGTTTCTAGAAAAACACAGAGGCGTCATCTAGTGAAGAAATGTCCATGAGACATTGAGAAGGAGCAATGACGTCATCAAACAGCCATTTCTCAAGTAGGGTAAGAGGCACCTCATCTTGCTGATGCTGGGACTGTCCATGTTCCACTTCAGGCTTGTAATCAGCATCATTAAAAAAGCTAGCGGACTGATGATCCTGTCCAAAGTTGGCAGTCTCATCATCAGAGCTGTGCATCCCAAACCCTAAATCAAACCCGCAGGTCGTGTTTGATGTGGTTGCACTCAGCGCACCATCACTGGAGCTGCTTGACCTAGCTGGTCCTCCTCCATGTCTCTGCAATTTCACCTTGTTGCTGTTTGAAAAACTTAACTGATCGGATGACTCGGACTTGGCTGCAGATGGGGTTTTCTTCATCCAATTCTGCAGCAACTTTGAGATATTCTCAGTACTAGAAGCATAAAAACCTGAAGAACTGGAAGATGAGGATGTTGTTATGGTTCTCTGGGTTAGGGTTTCCCTAGGCCAGACAGGATTTGAGACATCAGATGGAACCTCAAACTTGTTAAGGTTGTTGTCGATTGATAAGGCTTCACACAAGGCTTGTTTAGCAGTGTGGATATCAGTTTGAAGCCTCCTTTCCCATTGACCTTTGGATTTGCTAGGCTCGTGATCAGAACGGCTTGTGGGCCCAGCCACGCTGTCATCTCCCCGGCCAGACAGAGCTTTGCTCAGCTTCTTCTTCAGGTGGGTATTCCAGTAGTTCTTGATATCATTATCAGTTCTCAGAGGAAGGTATGATGCTATTGCAGCCCACCTGAGATTTAACACAGCAAGTAACCAAGATCAGTGTCCCAAAATGGAAAGTAATCAATCTTCCAGAAATGGAAAACGACTAGGAAAGACCAATCATACCTATTGCCTAAAAGTGCTTGAAGGTGGATGATCATCTTCTCCTCCTGATCTGAGAAGTTGCCGCGCCGAATACCCGGCCGGAGATAGTTTGTCCACCTCAGCCTGCAACTCTTGCTGCATCTTAGCAAACCTAAAACACAGAGCAAATATGGACGTCAAACATCTCAGTAATTAGAATTCAATTCCTGATGAAAGCAGCACCTCCCCTACAGAAACTATGATTTGGTTAGACTATTGTCCACCGCCTAATAAATACTTGTGTGACAAGTAGCTGCAGTGGCAATTAATAGTCCCTTAAATGATGAAACCAACCCTCCCAAATTTCCACAGCCTGGCATAGAAGATTGGGGTTTATGCAAGAACAAGACAATTTGGGATTGGAAAGAGGGTCAAGACAAGGGTAAGATCAGACAAGGTTGACCAAAACATCTTACCAGTATTGGTCGGAACAGCCCTCCAATTCCCAGGACCATGTTCTTGTATGTAGGAGACTAGGATGATGTCCTCTTCCGGCGTCCATGGACCTTTCTTGACACCAACCTTATCGCAGCAAGGAGGCCTTCCCATCACCACACAACAACCCCAAAAAGCTAGGTTACTGATTCCGCTGCAAGCAATTCACTTAGATAGACAAAGCCCTTATGAGACTCTCTCTCTCTCTATCTATTGTCAACAGCTCACTATATGTTTCGATGCTTATCTCAGCTGTGGTGCCAGTGTGTGAATATAAATAGAAAAAACAAGGGTCAGGAGAGAGAGAGAGAGACTATACGCTGACCTGATGAGAGAGGGAGAGGCTAGTGAGAGAAAAATGAGTCAAACGGAACCAGTTAAAAAATGTAAATATAAAACTAGAGGAAACAAACAAGTGAGTAATTAATGAGTTGGAAAAAGTCAGCAGCTGAGATTAATGAGTGATTGATTGCTGCTGCTGCTGCTGCAGCTAGTTCGAGCCATTTCAATGTTCAAACCGCGTGGCATTGAATACGTGGCACCCCTCTCTGCTCATTCCCTCTCTAAATTTTATTATTATCACATTCATGATTATCATTTAATAGGCATGTGATGAAGTTATTTCTCTCCATTCTATGAGCAGGCAGTGGATGAAATTTTTTTACTGTAAAATCGAATTTACTGGACTGCTTTTGTGAACTATAATTTACTTGGTACTAGTAACAAGTATTAACTTTCTGAACATGGAAGCTTCTTCTAGGCTTATCTTGGTAATTAATGTGAACACTTGACACAAAACTTTGTCCATGCCATTATTAGTGACTTCACATTAGCTAGAAAACAACTTTATGTGTAAACATACCTATGTTTTTGGACACATCCCACCAAAATCTTGCAACCCTTTTTTCTGTTGATATAGTTATCAATTAAGAAATGATTATATTTAGTTTTTGTGTCAGAGTAGATATGTATCAACTTTTTTATCATCTCTCATTTGTAATTATCTCATATTGAATTATAAGAAATAATATTTATTGAGGAATTTGCAATAGAGTATTAAATTAAGTTCATTTAAGTTTCAGTTCATTTTAACCGAATATAAATTTATCCTTGACAAATCACTAATTATTATTGGCTTGTTACTAATTTGCTTTATAGTACTTGTTGCATGACGTCATCTTATGAGAGGAAGGGGTTGAATGACGTCATGCACTCAACATCAAAACACACTCTGATCAAAGGCGGATCCATATGGAGTGACTCGCCTTACACCACCTAGTGCCCTTAATGGCTCTATACACGCAAACCCTATGAGTGCCACCCTATACTTGCTCTAAATGCTATTAGGACACAAACCCTGAAGGGCTTGACTAGTGTCACAAAGCCATTAGAATTCAGGGTTCTATCAATGTATATGACTTTTGTTCATACGCATTGAATCAAAAAAGGTTGATTTTTCTTGATTTGCGGGACACTTGTCGGTTACAGGTTGCTTGTGCTCAATCATGTTTGTGAATGAATGGGTGTCTTTGCGGGAGCTTAGGATGATTTTAAAGTTTGAGGTGTTGAAATCGTAAAAGGAAGAAGAGAATAAAGGGAGATTAGGGTTTTATAAATCCGTAAAAAGTATTTGATATGATACAGAAAGTCAGAGTGAATAGGTCTCAGAAACTCATCGTTACAAATGGTGCAGGAATCTTTCTACCATGATTTAAACATCTCTCTACTTCACTCAACATGATCTAGGGTTTAGACCTCACCAACAAGGCACCAGTCGATATCGAAACTTCCACTGTTGAACAGATAATGTACCGAACAGATGGAAGTGCCATTAAATGTGTGATATCGCAACATCAAAGATGAGATCAAGATTCATATGATTGAAGAATACTTCGATTGCATTTTTAGGGTTTCTATAATCAAAACCCAGATAAGAAATGTGAACACGTAAGCTTGAAACCTGGTGTACCATGTTTCCTTCCATCTGTCGAATGTAGTCCCTTAGGTTGTTGGGTTTCATAAAAACATAGTTCATGAGTCTTCTTCTATCATCATTAAATTGAGAGAAATGTGTTGTTCAGGTTTCATTTCGTGCAACGTCTGTCCCTATCTTGTAGTTTTACATGTGTCGAGATAACAATTTGGGCATGAAGGGTACTGCCTTGTCGGGTAAAAAGGCGTATCTTGTTTTATCTGCAAGTAAATATTGATGTCGCTGAATTGACTGACTTGAAAATTTTCCAAGATCGAACTAAGAGTTTCTTTAGTTTATGAAACTTGCTCAAACAACCTAAAGGACAAGGAATCAAAGTCCTATTTGATGATGAAAAACTGTAGTGTAATGGGATCAAGAAAAGTGGAAGCACATAAAAGTAGAGGCTAGATGAGAGTATCCATAACAAGGATTCAAAATCTTTAAAACAGGGATGCTCAGAGCTCACTAGAAGTTTCGGCGAATGCGTGCTTGAGAAAAGATTTAGATATATGAAACAAAATCCATTTTTCCAAGGAGTGAATTTTGACTCCCTTCTTAACTCTTGGAGGCCAGCTTTTCTTTTGCCTTTTGCAACTTCAGCACCTTCTTCACAATCTTTTGTTCTTCTAGCAAAAAGGCGCGGATGATCCTGTGGAAAGATGAGTTTAATCAGTGAGGATGACTAAGGTAACACAACTGGCTGGGATGTGGGTTTGAGCATATTTATTGGGGAAATTGAAATAAATTAATTTGGCCTAGAGCGTACCTTTCCCTAACAGCGCCTCCTGATAGTACGCCACCATACGGGCGGTTCACTGTACGTCTGTTCCTAGAAAGTCTGGCCCTCTTGTACTCGGTTGGACGCAAATGCGGAATCTGAATGAGAAAATATTATTAACGCGGAGTTGCAATTAAATAATTACTTCAAGGTCTAACCAAATAAGCCAGTAAGAATACGAACATGAAGAAGTGGCTTTCACTTAACAATCACAACCATGTACTAGTCATACGTCGTTTGGCATCTTTGCGTGAAATGTAGATTACAGCACGCAGTTCTATTTTAACTGTTTCAGATTTTTGAAAGCTAGGTATCACAATAAAATAGGGGCTTTGAACCTTTCAACATCATGTCCAACATTTTAACGAGTAAAAAGAAACAAACCACATCAGTACTCTATGCTTTTACCTATACAAGAACATCAACTTGATAACCGAAATAGCTATTCCTCATTATCCATTGTCACAATATCCAAACCACCAACTCATTTGATGTCCGCTATAATCAAATAAACTGACATTTTACTCAACACTCATTGACTATCCTATCTATCATATAAACAAGGCAAATTTACTGAAATAAAAACCGCGGACAAGATACTAACAACACTATTCAGCTAATGAACTTACTCCTTGAATTCTCTTCCCAGTTACAGGGCATTTTGGCCCACTTGCTCTCTTTTTGAGTGTCTGGTAAACAAGCTTTCCACCTACATTCAACAAATTCCAACATATAAGCATAATCACTATCACTTACAAATCCATCCAATACAAACAGAAACAGTTTTGGAATTAAATTTCAGTACAAAATCCTTCACCAACCAAACCCTAAACAAATGCATCAATCAGCAACCTGCACCCACAATCACAGTACAAACAAACTCCACATTACACGAAGCAGCCAATTTATACCAAAACACATCAACCGGAACAGTTTCATCATCAACGAATCAAGGCGAGCATTAGATCTGTAGCGAGGATTCAAAGGCACGATACCTGGCGTCTTGACAACCCGGTTCTGGTTCGACTTGGTGGAGTAGCTGTGACGCTTCCGGTAAGTGAGACGCTGCACCATCTTGCTTTCCTGCTCGTCGGCGCTCTCCGGATTTCTCAACTTCTATCGAAAGCCTCACCTTTCTCAGTCGCTAGGGTTTTGAAGATGATGCAGCTCAGCACTTAACTCCTTCAACTAATGAGATGACTCACCTTCAATCCAACGGTCAAGATTCCATAAAAGCCAAAATATTATTTCTAGTGGGCCGTTATAATCTTATCTGTACTTGGTTTGACACTGAATCGGCCCAATTTCGGCCCATTAATCAAGCAAAGACTTTGGGCCACGGCCCATATCTTCAGATGGGTTACTTTACTTGAAGTGGAGAAAACATTGCTATTTTTGGTAGTGCTGAAAACAACATTTTCAAAGACAAAAACACAACACAAACTGGGAAAAGTGTTCTTCCTCTGGTTGGTCGGAGAGGCGCTGGAAGAGAAAGGTTACTGTAAATTGCAGGGCGCCATGGATGAATGAGCAAGCACGTGCTTCTCTCTGTCATGCTACACAGTCTTCACCAACTACCCACGTGCCCTTGTTTTCTGGTTTTCATCGGGCCAGTGATTTGGAATCTCCATCCTAAACATGGCGGATTACTCTATACAGTTATAGTTGACATGTAAGAATGTCCCAAACATCTATAGTCATTAAAATCAGGTTCATACATCTATTATTTTTTTAGCAAAATTGTAAGAGCATCTGCACTGAAACAGCAGCTGCTGAATGATTTAAGGCTGGAAACTGCTATGGGAGGAGTTGCCCGAGTGCAGATGGTTTGAGCAATTTAACACAAACATAGATTTTAAATCGAACAAAAGTTCTAATCTTTGCTACTGATGTTTTATTTAATTCACATTTGGCATGATGCTTTACAGCACACATAAATGGATAAGCTATTGAATATTTTTCTGGTTGGAGACACTGTAGAAGGATCTGAAACATGAGCTGACCATTCATTGCAGGGAGCTAGTGAAGTGGAGAAGTTCATCATTAAAATTAGGGTTTTCAAACTCAGCATAAATAATTCAAAGTTACAAGTGGAACTCAGAAAATTGAAGTATTCAATTAGCTACTAATCAAAGTGGATGTTGCAGAGAAAAGGGAATGTTTGGACTTAGGTTTAATTATATTGTTGTTACAGGTGATGATGGTGGTGTAGAGAATAATGTTGATAAATAATCCATCACTTTAATCTATGGATCTGGAAAGAGGAATGTCTGTAACTCAAAACTTAACTAAACCTAATTCAATCACATTTATTTTTCTTAATCAGATCTTCATATGGTATTTTAGTAACATTTTGGTCGGATTAGAAATGTTTCTGTACCCAAAACTATAGTGATTACTGTTATATTGATCAATTTTATGCGTGTTTTTCAGCTTCAATATTCTGAGGAATCAAGAAATAGGGTTAGGGCTTGGGGTTCAGAAGCTGAGTTGTTATTTGATTGCTGAAGTCATGGTGTAGTTAAAATGGCATTGGTGTTGTACATCTTTTATGCATTAAAATGAGATGATGATGCACAATTAGGGTTAGGGTTTTTTTTGGGTGTGCAATGTTTATGGCAAAAGGGCATCTTTCAATACCTGAAACTTGAAAATAACAACACTGCACTACGTCATCACCATCATCATAAAAGTTGCAAATTGAGAGATAGATATATACTGACTTTATGAGCTCATTCAGGGCCCTAACTTACTTAACAGCACTCCAACTGAGATTGTCAGATCAAGAATATTCAAACTCTCTCATTTCTTGAAGCCTGAGGCTCTGAATCTTAAGTTGAGACTTGAGAGGAATCCCAAGGCACATCAAAGATGTTGAAGAATGAGCAATACACTAACATTATGATGGTGACGATGATATTGATCTGTGGCGGGAGCAAATTGTAATTGTTTATTAATAAAAATTTATTCATCAAAATCTTTTGTGAGATAAAAAACTATTTCTGTTTCAAAATAGATAGTGCTGTCGATGGGTTCATATCCTTGACCTCAGCCTACATCACCGTCACAGTCCTAATCGACTAATCCGTTCTCACTTCAAAACCTCACAAATACTTGTAATGTTTTTGGGTTTTGTGAATGGCTTTACTTAAAGTGGATTATAGATTGAAATTGATGTGTTTTTTGACTTGGGGATTGGGACCCGATGGAGAGGGAGAGGACAGCAGTGTCTTTATGGATTGAATGATAAAAGAGAACAACACCTCACGTGGAAAGACTGAACCCTAAAGGTAGGGTACATTGTCCTTAACTCATCTCCCGACTCCCTCACTCCTCATCTTCCTCTAAACTCCACGACACCATAGCAAACATTACAATGAAAGGAAGCTGCAATACACAAACATGAAGATGATAAAAATCAACATGTCTTGTTTCTTCTTCAGCCATGAGAAAAATTGTACACCATTGAAAGTTGAAACCCTAGGTAGCACAAAACACTTAGCATTATATGTAAAGCGAGTTCCCTATTTAATTTATTGATGATTCTATATTTTTTTATCTCAAATAACTTAAAGATAGTAATAAACTTTGTAAAGCTCTCACCCATATAATTCCCACTCATCATCTTTCGTCTCTTAAAGCTGTCTACACTACCCACAAACACGCTTTCAAACCCTTATCTCCTCTCTCCTCTCTCCTCTCTCTATCTCTGCAACTTCCACCGTTGATAGAGAGAGAAAGTGAGATAGACTAAGAGAGACACGAAGTTTTCTTACACAGAGGAACAGCAAGGAGAAAGATTTTATCTCTCTTTCACAAACAAGAACTTTCATATGTACACACAAGCCTCCACATCTAGACCCACCAGAGATCTAATGAGGTCCATCGTCACCCCCACACCTGAAAAACCCTAACTAGCTGTAGATTTATTGAGGTGTTTGATGAGTATTTCATGTGATCAAGATCATCAAAATCAAACATGGATGGGAGCAGCAGTGGTGGATCAGGTGATCATCAGAACTACCATCATCATCACCAGCAGCAACAACATCTGATCCACAGACCCAACTTCCCATTTCAGCTACTGGAAAAGAAAGAAGACTCTGAGCAACACCAACAGCGGCTTAATCAGAATCAAACCCAGCAGCAGCAGATTGTGCTGACGTCAGGCTCCGACCAAGCTCGAACCGTTGCCGAGGCGGGGAAGAAAGCGACGCCTAAGAGAACATCGACCAAAGACCGACACACGAAGGTCGATGGCCGAGGCCGGCGCATCAGAATGCCGGCGCTATGTGCTGCCAGAGTGTTCCAGCTCACGCGTGAGCTGGGGCACAAATCTGACGGCGAAACTATCGAGTGGCTGCTGCAGCAAGCCGAGCCTGCCGTTGTAGCCGCCACCGGCACCGGCACAATCCCGGCAAATTTGACCTCTTTGAACATTTCCTTGAGAAGCTCCGGCTCGACCATGTCGGTTCCTTCCCAGCTCAGATCCAGCTACTTCAACCCTAACTTCTCCATCTCGACGAACCAGAGGAGTCGTAGCTTTTTTTCAGGCCTGGGTTTGTCGACAGGCACGTCTTCCTCGATTCTTGATTACCCGGTGGGAATTCCGGCAGAGAAGCAGCAAGACTCGCCGCCGGAGCAGCTGGAGATGTCGCAGGAAGAGCAAGAAGCGGCGGAGGAGGGGATGGGGAGGAAGCGGAGAACATCCGAAGAGGACAACATGTCACCTTCTCCGCCCCAAATGGGTGGCAGTCCAAACAATAATAATAACTACTTTCTTCAGTCAAGTACCGCCGGCGTGATTCCGGCGAGTCACGGCCAGATTCCAGCGAATATATGGATGGTGGCTAATTCAACCAACCCAGTCATGGCGGGGCACCCCCATGAAAACCCTATCTGGACTTTTCCGCAGATGAATCCGAGTAGTGTGTATAGAGGAGCCGCAATGCCTAACGGAATCCAATTCATGAACTTTCCGTTGCTGCCGGGGCAGCAGATGACCGCCGGGCCGGGCGGGCTTGGCCACCATGGTATGGCGGATAGCAACCATCTGAACATGCTGGCAGCTCTCAATAATCAGTATAGGTCTTTTGGCGGTGGGAGCGGTGGCGGAGTTTCTGATGATCAGCCGCATCCCGGCGGCAGCGGCTCGCATTCTCATCACGGCGGAGATGATCATAATTCATGAATTAAGCCTGCTTGAGGTTACTCAAATTGTCTATGGATTGAATCAATGCAAACTGCAACGTGAGTTTTGATTTGAATTTCAACCTTGTCACATTTGTTTGTTTGTGTGATTATGTTATCGTTTCACTAGGGTTTAATTAGGGTTTTCTTGACGAGATCATACTTCTCATGTCAATCAAATATTTACATACTAAATACTATTGATTCCATAGATCATCATTCAAGGTAAATGATGCTGAAAATCAAAATGGAATTATAAGAACATCTGTACTGATAAGAGCCGTTGCTGATTTAGTAGCTGTCACAGTAGTAGCTGCCGGATGTTTTAAGACTAGAAATGGGATTGGGAGGTGCTAAGGAGCTACTGATTAAACTTTAAATCATTTTAGGGTTATGATCGTGGAAATTGAAAGAGGGAAACCCTAAGTAGATCTACTTGGTTGTTTGGGGCTATAGCGAGGGTTAGTTGTCCTTTTGTAGATAGGTCATTTATTAGTAGGGTTTGCTGCAATTTGTCTGGAAAAGAAAGACTTGAAATTTCTTTCACTATTATTGTACTACTACTACTACATATGATGGCAGAGGCACAGTCACTAGTGCTACATTGCTTTTCCTTTATTTATTACCATCTTCCTCAGTGTCCTCCTGCATGTTCTTTTTTACTGCATTTTCTCAGTTAACCCCATTTACTTTAGGGTTATTTTGTATTGATTTTTACTGCATGTGGAGAGTGGAATGGAGGAGTTGCATGGCTCGCTTATCTCTCCATTTAAGAAAACTTATCCACTTATATAGAAGTCGGTAAATATTGATGATTGTTAGAGCATTTACACTGACTTCAGCCGTTATTGAATGATTTAAGGCTTAATCAGTAGTTCTTTCATAAAATTTTCAATCTTAAATCATTCAGCAACTTTTGTGGCAGCTGCTGAAGCCGGTACAGATTCTCTTAAAAGAAGCAAATGTGACTTAATCAGCTAAAAACAGTCAATGACAAACATGCCTATTAGATAAAAGATTATCGGGTTTACCGGCTTTCAGCTGTTGTATTTAGCTTGACTGTAATGAATCGAAATTATGAGTTACTAGTTAGGTACGAAGGAGGGTTGATATTCAAAATTTGAATCATGAAATCAAATTGAAGGGAAAAGGAGGGAATGATGCTCTACATGTAAAATGACCCTACAAAGTTGATAATGAGATTCAGGTGTTGCTCAGAATATGGTGAGGTCCAGCTGCTCCTCATTTCCTAAACCCTAAATCTATACACATAATTGCCCTCATGCTACGACAGATGTGTAAGCATCCTTATAGATGCCCCATATCATTTGTTTGATTAGATAGTTGCATTACACTTTGCGAACATTATCTTGTCACCAAATTATCATAATATTTTACGTTTGATAACAATGAAAATGGTGGTGAAGAGAGACAGTTAAGTCAGAGTAGAATCCATCACTCCAATCAATTATTTATATCATATGTTATTCTTTTCATTTTAACTAATTTTAACTGGATTGTGACACACAACACGTATGTGTTATTTCTTATTTCATTAGCTATTAATTATTATTTGACAGTCAGTTCGATGCAATTCAGTTTAGATCGTAGAATCTCACTTAATTTAAGATTTTCATTTCAAAACATGTTTATCATTTCAATTCAACTTCCAACATGTATATCTAGCCAGGTAGACCACTATCAAATTTGTGTTTATATATATATATAGTCAAGTCACATTCTAGCCAACTCATGGTTCAATTTCTTGTGAGCCAAATTTGTGGATATGTTTGGTTGTTGGTGTACATTATTAATTTGGTCCACATGGAGGGACCCTACAAATATGTACATATCTCACAATCAATGTGTGGACTACCCCAATCAAGCCCTTATTTAATTAATATATATTCAAAAACATTGTAAAGAAAATGTTGAATATTAAATAAATAAATATATTGGCCTTTTTATTTTAGGCCCATAAGTTGCAATAAAAAGCCCAGTCCAAACATACACATAAGAAGCCCAGTCCAAAAGTCACGTGCTCGCCACGCGTGACGGACTAGAGCAACGTCAGCGAATCCCTCATGCGTGGCGCACGTGCCACCTGGCGAAGCGCATGTCCATGGCGTCGGCTGGGCACACTCCATTCATCGTCTTGTTCATTCCCGCCACGCGCTCTCCTCTCTCCTCACACAATCAGTTAATCAATCGATCGATGTAAATATCTACGACCGCTCGACGCAGGAGATCGATCCTCGCTAGGTTTCGGAGTCGCTGAGGTAACCTCTGGTCTATGTCGTTTGAAGTTTCAATCTTGATGCGATTAGGGTTGATTGGGATTTGGGGGTTTGTTGATTTAGGGTTGCTTAGGATTGATTTAAGGTTGTCGCGTCTGATTCATCCCAGTAAACTCAGATTGGGGATAGTGAGTGGTTTTCTGCAGAGTGTGATTAGTGCCCTGAGCAAGATGATGTAATCTGTATTTGCACGCCATTTCAGTGTTATTGGAATTCTCGAAATGAAGAGTGAAACTCGTTTTTGTCAGTTCAGTTTCGTTTTCATAAATGTTGGTTCTGAACAGGCTGATGTTGTTGGAAACTTGTTGTGTGATTTTTGGCCTATTTCGCATATGGTGAGTCAGTCGCATTAGTGGGAAAGTAGCGCTCGAGAGTGTATGGTTGTGCGATTTCAATGCCACAGATCGAGATGGTCCGACTAGTCTGTTGTGATCCCCATTTATAATTGGCTCTGATGTATACCTGAATCTCTTATGACAATATTGATGAACTTGGGAAAAGTTGCTGATGTAGAGAAATGTATCTGACTCGGTCGGTTTAATCTTTGTTTTCAGAAGCTGTGGTGGTTTACTAAGGACTGTTATGGAGAAGGATAACAGTTTGGATGCTGATATCGAATCTTCATCAGCAGATGAAGTTACTGTCGTGGCCGATAAGACAACGAGCAGGTTGGTTGGTTGTGTGATCAAAAGTTCTGGTTTTTGCCAAAACCAGTGGCATTAGTTTGGAAACTTTTAGGGTTTTTTCAGATGAAGCTGGTTGTTTAGGAAGTTGCAGCAAGTTTTGAAGCTTTGTCTTGTTCAGGTGTGACAGAAATCCGGTGAAAGTACCGAGAAAGATTAACAAGGCTCGGCGAGAGAAACTGAAGCGTGAGCGATTCAACGACATGTTTCTTGATCTGGCAAAAGCCCTTGGTAATGTCTTTTTCCTCTTTGTTCTTTCTTGTTGCTTGGTTAGTTGGAATGTCAATCTGACGACACCGAACAGACATCAAGGAACCGAACAACGGGAAGGCCTGCATATTGACGGAAGCTGCCCGATTCTTGAATGGGATGCTTGCCCATGTTGATCTTCTTAGGAAGGAGAATAAAACCCTCATGTCCGAATCTGAATACGTAAGCAAGCCCTTTTCGGATATTCTTAGTAGCCACATTTTCAACTATGTTCTGATGTCGGGTGGATACAGGTTTCAGCAGAGAAGGAAGAGCTGAGAGACGACAACTCGATGCTCTTATCTCAAGTAGAGAAACTCAGAGGGGAGATCGAGTCCAAGAACCCGGCAAATGTTCAGCCTTGTCATCCGGTGGTCATCTTTCCGGTCAGTGCGAGTTATCCAAATCCCGATGCAGAGCGGCCTATTGCCGGTGGAGCCTCCTCGATTGTGCGGAAACCCTGCCCAAGGTACCCTGATCAGATTGGCTCGTGGCAGTCTAAGATATTGGAGGAGCAGCTGAGAGCTGGCAACACTAATTGAGCCCAAAGCTTTACTTTGCTAGAAATGCTACACAGCCCAGTATTAGGGTATCCTGCTTGTTAATATTTTAGTATTCACAGGCTTGAAATGAAAAATATATGTTCACTCCCGTTCGTTTTAAACGACAAGTTTACTTCATTAGTTCGTATTAAACGATTAGTTTACTTCATTTATTTGTTTTAAACGCTAGTTCACTTCATTTGTTCGTTTTAAACTACTAGTTTACTTCATTAGTTTTCTTTTAAACGATTAGTTTACTTCATTTGTTCGTTTTAACCGACTAGTTTACTTCATTTGTTAGGATACACTTTAAATAACACAACTTTGGAACAGTTATGAAACACCTTCACTAAAAATAATAACATTCATATAAAGAATTTAGTAAATACATTTATACATAGTTTATAAATAAGATGTTCGCGAACATAAACGAACCAATTCTCTGTGCTTGTTTATATAACGAGTGATCAAGCTTTGACCGAGTATGTTCGCGAAAAACTATTATGAGGGATCCAAAACTCTCCGGCACAGACCACAGAAGTGGTTTTCTAAAAAATAATACTGAAAGTGGGTAATAAGAAGTTTTGGCATACAGAAGCAAACTCATGAAGTTCATATGTATAATGACTAGAAACAAAAGAACAAGCAGCATCTGTAATTAATCAGACAGAGATGTATTATTCAAAATCTATACCGTGAGTGTTTCGCCAGAGAAGTCCGCAGAGTTCAACAGTTTGAAACACCAAGTAGTAAGCACCACGGTGCTTCAAGCCGATGACGATGGACTGCACCAGACACCCAAAGGAGAACCTAAACATTAAAAAGGCAGGATACAAGAGGAGACTAGTTTTTTAATGACTTAGTATGTATGAGAAAAAAAGATTTACGTGTTTAGTTTGGTTGATCCTTTATTGTGCAAAAATCATGAGCCAGCCTGATTGTTGAGCAGCCTTCTTTAAAACTTGTCTCGCCCTCCAGAGACTCTTTGTTCTTATACTGCTTCCTGCAACCAGGGCAGCGTCCATCATCCTCGCAGATCCGTTTGTAGCAGAAAAGGCACATCCGGAAGCCACAAGGACATGGGAAAAAACTTGCATCGGTAACATCCAATGCCTCGTAGCATATAGGGCAGTCACAAGCTGATGCTGCTGACAATACATTATTAAAAGACCCCAAACCAGCAGTTCCACGAACCAGGTGCCTACTGGACTTCACTGGTAAACTCCGCTGTTTTGATAAATTGGGCAAACCACGGGGACGGAAAGTATCATCCACCCTCCATGCTCGCGTACCTCTATTAAACTTTGACGCCCTCTGAGGTTGGGATTTAGGGACTTCCCCATGCAAAGTCCCTTTTTCCAAACCTCTGCAAGATGACTCCGAGCAAGGGGATAATTCCTGCTCACTTGGCAGATCAGAGTTTGAAGCATGTTTCTTGTCATTGTCCGCCAACGCATCTGCAATAGCTTCCCAATCATCAACACACCCATCACTCTCATCCACTGTCTCTTCCTTCTCCTCCTCCTCCTCATCCTCGGTAACAGTTTCAGAACACGTCCCGCCACTGCTGGCGCTGCTACTAACACTGGTACCAGTAAAATTTGTCCCGGAAACATTACTCCCCGACAACACACTGCTCGCCACGCTACCAGGACTATTCAAAGGAGAGGATTCTGAATCACTACCTTCATGATGTCCCACCTCCCCATCACCACCCTTCTCATCACCTCTAGGTTTAACCTCCAATTTCGTGCCCAGCGGCACCCTCTCATCCCCAACAGCTTCACATCTTTCCTCCACATCCTCTTTAACCCCCTTGCTTTTAACTACAAAAAATCAAATTCAAACCAGACCACAATCAACACAGCAACCTCAAATCCCCATAAGATCTCAAACCTTTCTTCACACCCTCAAATTAATCCCCCAACATAAATCAATACAATCATCTCTATTATCACAACATACCTTGTGAAAGCCATTGCTCGCGTCGAGCATCCATCTTGCACTGCTTCAATTTCGCCGACCTATTAGCCTGATAAAGGAATAAACAACACAAACATCAACCCAAAGCTCAAACGCACACACATGCAATGATTTGGTGACAAAAACTCATCGGAATCTACGTTTATGCGGTTGCGATCTTACCCGCTTTTTCTTGCTGCCATCTCTGCCCTTGGAGGCCGATGCTGGGGGGATTGAATCGGAAACCATGGCGGAATCGGACTGAATTGGATTGAGATTGGAATTAGCGATTGAAATCTGAAACCCTAATTTCTGTTCGCGAGATATTTTTTCTGGGTTCGGAAATGAGAGAGATATGGATAACGGAAACCGCTCTGCTTCGTTCGTTTTTTCTCTCTCTCTTTTCCTTTATTTATAAAAACGCATTGGGTGACGTGGCACTTACTTAACTGCAAATCGAACGACACCGTTTAGAACACTAACACCCTTCCTTAAAATCTTCTAACTGAGCTGTGTGAAATCCTGCTTTGAATACAATGTTGAAAACTTGAGACAACAATTTAGAGGATGCTTTGTGCTTCTTTGGAGATATTTAACTGAGCCGGTACTAAACTGGTGCTGAAGTAGTTGCTCCTCGTAATGCATGATTATTAGTTGATGTTGTCAGCGAGCGGAGAGGTTGAAATAAACGAGCAGAATCACTTGGCTCGAACATCAGGCTGATCGCTGGAACCAGCCTTGTCTAATTTCTGCATAATGCATAGCTTTAGTTAGCGCAGTCTGAATATCATAACATGAGACTAGTAAACAAATTAACCGAAGCGAGGCATGTAAGAATCAAGCTCAAAACAAAGGTTTGATTCACATTATCGTTATAGTAAGGAAAATCTAACTGTTGAACACAAAGCTTGGCATTAGTGAGTTTCAGAATACGTTGCAACTGATTGATTGACCAGGCGTGAAATAAAAAAAATCATCGTCTTCTAAACCGAAGAAACATGATTCACTGTTAAAAAAAGAAATATCAGTAGTGCTCAATTTTCATATTTTGACATATAAAAAATGACGGCATCGATTTAAAATTAAATTTCAATCACCATATGATGGAGCATGTCTGCAGACGGATGTTTACAGTTCAAGCACGTAGATCCATCAACCCAAGGTAAGTTTTCCAAACAGCACATAGACACACGAGGAAAAGGATGATCTCCTAATTTATGACGGATCATGCTGCCTAAAACTCAGATCCATACCAACAAAGGATAACAGTCGACGATGCAATCATTAGGAGCACTAGCGGAAAATTTGCTCATAAATGAATATATACAAGACTCTTATCTTATATCACATAGAAAAAACTGAAGCAACTCTGAAGTGATCCTAATATCCATGGAGATAATTGGCACTATCAAGGGGTACATATTGACTTCAGAAAACTTGTCAGATAACATAGTTTGTCTTTACGTAGCAAGGAATCACTCGGCACTCAGGTAGACTTAACAGCATACTATAGAAGTGCAAGAGTTGGATGTGCTATCTTATCCCCATATCTAGAAAGTTTCAAAGTTTTGAAATCACATGTTCATTTCAGGCAGGTCTAACATTCGAAAAAGACGGAAACACAAACCACTGCCAAGCCTGTAACCTATAAAACTGGCTGAAAAATGTACATGTAATGTCGAAATTTGAAGTCCAACTTTTTCATAGCAACTCCAATCAAACAAACAGCTCAACGTCAATGAATCGCCACAACCAAGTCAGCCTATTCTACTCACTCCCAAGATCAACCTATTTACAAAAACCTAAATCTCTTCTACCAAATGCTTTCTGATCCAAAGATTCACAATCTTGCTATTTTAAGGGCTCTCCGATCTCATCAAGAGTGAACCTAAACCATAGTCAGCTCCAGCAGACCGTGAACATCATAGTTACCTAATTAACTACCAAAATCAATCAAATTGAGCTCAGGCGCAAACCCTAGATTTCCGTTGCGCGGCGTACCGTTTGAGCGTTATGCCAGGCGAGGCCGTTGTAGACGTTGAATGAGAAAGTGGCAGTGAGATAGACTGTGGTGACGCCGAGACCAGCCGTGAAGGCTTTGAACGCCCAATTTCCCGCTTCGTTGACGATCCCCATCGTCGTATTCGATTTCGCAGATCGTCGAAATTAGGGTTTTTCGATTTCGTCAACACCTTGAGCAACGAGCTAGTGGCTTGCACCGGATATTATTTCCAAGGTCGAGGGGCATTTTGGTCACAATAAACTTAAGCAGTTGTAAAGAACATCATTTGACTTGTTCTACCAACTACATGTTTTGTGCCTGTAAAAGTGAGCTCAGTTGTCCACTCCGGTGGCCTGAGAAGAGCTCAAAGTCAAGCAACTCGGCATCAACAAGCTACTGTTAAATACAAGGCTTACCGGTGTCCGATTCCGATTCATCAGAATTTTCGGTTCCTAAGAAAAGATGTCAGCAGGAAGGAAACTAAGAGTACTAAAAAGAAGAAGATGAAGTAACATGTATAAAAACTGTAGGGAATATAAACTCAAAAATCGGACAACATCACCAGACACCAGCTGAGTCTGACGGCGCTGAATTGCTTCTCAAAGATGTCGATAGCTTACGAATAATTTGCCTAGTAATAATATTATCCCGCTCTGCATACCAGTTTTTGCCGCTTTGAATCTCAATGTGACCTTGAACGCCAAAAACTGATGCAGAAGAGTTCATCTTCAGAGAGTTGGCACTCATTTCGTTGAATTGTTGAGCAGAGAAGAAGCTCGGCTTTTATTTCCACCATTTTTACTCTGACATTGAGAGAAGCTGTAAACAAGTCATCAGTGGTCAGCAAACATGCATAAAAGATCGAAACTGTAAAAACTATCAGAGAAAGCTAAAATACAAAGACAGGCATGGAGTTAGCTGTCGACGATTTTGGACAGACGATTCTTACATATGCTAAAGGAATCAGAAAGACGGAACACGATACAAAACTGGAAACAGTGAGAATGCAGAAAGAAATTCAACGACTTTTAAGTTTACACTGCGGGGATATCCAAGTGATGACAGCATCCGTTAGATGCTCGTGATGCATAAACTGCTATAAAAGTTAATTGCAGTTTGGATGCATTGAAAAAAAAGCAAATTTTCTAACAGCCACGGAAATGCCACAAAAAAATATTGCATCCCTTTTCATCACGTTCTCATCCCAAACTGGTTCTAAAGACAAGCGCCCAATAAGTGAACGAGCATGAAGACAATGACAGTTAGAATGCGTCGCCCAATGAAAACATTTTTTACATAGAGAAGGATAACTACAGGATGTACCAACACCGAATAGTTTGCCAGCAGCAGCTACATCTATCAAAAATGAGAAAGCACGAGGAGCAACACTCCACATATCCTCTCACAATATGTTTTCTCCGTAGGTATCTCAGACCACGGTTAGTCAGCTTTTACTTTATTTAGAAACAGAGAAAGCGTGCATCGAAGATGTTACAATCCATCAATATACAGCTTACTTTCACCTCTTTAACATTGGCCATGCCCCGGAACTATGCTTAAATAAGATGCCCTCGCTGAAAAATAAAAGAAAATCAATATCCTCTAGATAAATCCGCAAATGCAAAGTTGCACTAATTTGACCTTAGGGTTAATTAAGATGACTTGTTAAGTGCACGATGCTTCAATGTGAGACATAAAGGAATAGGTGAATAGTCTACAAAAATCCAAAAAGTAGAAAACTACCGGACACTTAATGTCACAGCTAATAAATGAAACAACAATAGTACACGAGCATTACCTTGTATATCATGCATTGTGCGACGAAAAAAGTTCAATAACTATAAGCAATACAAGATCTTTCACTAACCTGACGAGCAACCTGTGCAAAGCGGCGACTATCTCGAGATGCTTTAGGTACAATGCCAATGGTTTTGAGCTCGGTGTCAGTTGGCTTCTCAACATCCATCCTCTTCATAGATATCTTGAACTCTTGCTTGTCAACATTCATTCTCTTCGAAAACCCCTTGAATTCTTTTAGATTATCTTCCTTACCACCACTTTGCTGAGATAATCTAGTGAAGATGCCCGCGGTGTTGAATTCAATATCAGTTGACCACACTCTCTCCGTCTGAAGACCTCTTGACTATTCCAACAATGTCGTTCTCATCAACATTACACATAGATTCCTTCTTCCTCTTCCGTTGAAATGTAAATTTTATATCAGCTGGTTTGACCACACTCTCTCCGTCTGAAGACCTCTTGACTATTCCAACAATGTCATTCTCATCAACATTACCAATAGATTCCTTCTTCCTCTTCCGTTGAAATGTATATTTTATAGACCTCTCATTTTTTGGTGGGCATGACTCACCATTGGCCAATTCTTCATATTCTTCTACAGTTGCGCAAGATGGTGCACGAGTTATCTCCGCGTCAAAACAAGTAACAGAACTATCAGCTGATCCGTTTTCCTCTCCAGTTGACGCTTTGTCCATGCTTGACTTACCATTTTCTGGCGTTGACTGAATACTACAAGCTAGAATTGACCCGAACAATCCAGTGTTTGAGCATAATTCCGTAGTACTAGAGGAATGCCCTACATCATTCTGAGCTTCCGATTCCCTCAGAGCGGAATAAATTACTTCAGATTGAACACTTTCTGAGGTTGGACATGTTTTGGAAGTTACAAAGTTAGTTTGTTTGAGTGAGTTCAAGACCTGCTTGGCTAGACTCTGACGTCTTTTCCAAGCTGATGGAGTGTTAGTCTTCAGAAATCCAAGCTTTCGAGCTCTTCTCTTCATCGTCGTATGGATCTTCTCATTACTTGTCTTAACCTGCTTCAGTCGGGTATTAGGCTTTCTCACGGAAACACGAAGCTTCAGACTTGAAGTTGGTGTTATACACTTTCTGCTATCCACAAAATTTTCTTGTACCGTTAAATCACCCTTCACCAAATGACTTGTTCCATGATCACCATCATTGTTGCGTAAATCTTCACCGCTAAGTGTATATATTTTTTGAGGAGATTCAGTCTTGATTAATTCAGGCTCTTTCATCGGAACTATACGAAGAGTTTCACATTGACCATCTCTCAGACTTCCATTGATTCTTAGATCACATAAGTTCCCCAGTTCAATTGTTGTCACATGTCCCGTTTGTGAGTTAAAGATCTGATTATCCACGGAGATGGATGGAGCCACTCTTTCTCTTTGTTTTTCTTGTCCCTGACTAACAATATCATAAGCTTGTTGTTCACTCATTCGCTGCGATCGCTTTCTCTTCAAATCATCCAATTCATCCCTTATTACAGAAAGTTCTTCTCTGAGGTCCTTGACTATATCTTCAGCTTCTTGTAGCTGGGCCTCAAGCTCTTCGACTTGATTTCGCTGACGTGACGCCACGACTTCTGCTTCATAGATCTGCTTGATAGACCATATCCAAAACACCACAAGCATTAGTAACAGTCTCTAACAAAATGCAGCAATAATTGCACGCTAAATTTAAATCAAGATATCGAAGAAGATTGTCATTGAGCAATCAATGAGTAATTAAAACACAAGAGAAAAGTATTCAAAATTAGTCTTGCGACTTTTCGAGTATATAAATGCCACCATCATTTGAAATCAGAATTTATTTAATTTTTTGGATGAGCTAGCTCATGCAAACTCACTCATTCACGTTTAACTCATTAAGCATAGGGAGTTCGTAATCAAACGTACGAACTGAAACACTGAAGTACCATATAACAACCGCGCTATCAGTTTACAAAGCGAGGATCAGACTTAAAAAAAAAGAAAAAAAAAAACAAGCTTCAGTTGTAACAAGAAAAAAAAGTCCAAGGCAATTGTCAGCTCCAGCGGTTAACAAAAAAGTCGCACCTTTAAAAGAAATGCATCTACTTCAAGCCGAAGCGAGCAACAGAGCTCTATTCTACTAACTCAAAAGTCATGCATTTCAATTAGCATCTTGTCTTACTAACTTAAAAATCAATTTAGTTAAACATCAAGTAGCAGCCTAAGCGGCCGGCCCGTTTTTCTCTCTTTTCTATACCTGAAGCAACCTTGAACAACATAAGGTGTAAACACAAGACGAACAAAAAAGGAGCTCATCGCCACAACTCAATCTTTATGCCTTACTAAATCAAAGATTCAGTTTTGAAACCGGACAAAAATCGACAAACAAGTAATGGCATAAAAAGCACAAAAACAACCTTAAAAAGTCCGAAAACCGAACATTTTATGAAGAATGAGCGCATTACCCTAGAATCCATCATATGTTTCAACCTAACCATCATCCGAAGAGCTTCCTCCTTAGCCTCAGCAAGCTCTCTCTGATACCTAAAAGCCCTCCTATCCGCCACCATTACTCTCGCCGCCTCCTCCTTCGCCGTATTCAAAATTATCTCCGCGTACGCCTTTTTCATCCCCACCAGCTTCTGTCAACAACCACCAAACAAAAATCAAACAAAACATCCAACAAACGAAACAACCTTAAAAGAGTCCGATCTCACTCCAAACCCTAAACCAAAACCACTCCACCGAACCCAAAACAGTCGGTTGAGTTGGTGAAAAACAAATTAGAAAGAGCAATCGACAAAGACTTCGGACACCGAAATCGTACCTCGGAGTCCGCCATTCGAGCTCCGATTGCGTAATGGAGAAACGGGTCGTGCTCCGATTTCGCCGCTGCGACTTTGAAACTGCGTTGTGGTTTTTTGAATAGAAGTCGAAGCTTTGATGTTGCTGTTGGTTTTGATGTCTTCTCCGAAAAAACCTGTCTGTTAAGAACTGAAAGCTTCTGTTTTTATTACTATTTTGGCCCTTCCCCGTGTCACTATTTACGACACTACCCTGCCACGGAGCGTAAACTCGTTTCCGTTTTGAGACGGTTTATTGTTATTACAGTTTAGTCCTCAAAGTATTAGTTCATTCCATATGTACGGCTTTTATTTTTCGTTCTTATAATTTGGTCCCGTTGAAATACGTATATTCACGTTAATTCCTTTAACTACTCAGTCTTCTAGAGTGCATTTTTTTTCAATTAAATTAAATTTTAAATAGAATATTTATTCATTAAGAAATAATTTACAGTTGAAATTGAATTTAATATTAATAATAAAGTAATAGAGCAAATTACGATAACTATGAGGACTAATGTGCAAATAACAGTTTGTAACTGTGTCTACTGTTTTGTTCCAGTAGCGCGCCACACAAGCGGGCCCCACGTAAACTGTCAAAGTCAAACGCTACAGCATCTAATGGGCTGATTAACCCGAAAGCCCAATTACATTCGTAGTATATGGGCTTCATTTTACGGCCCATTAAGCTGCCACACGCGTCATTATTTAGAACCTGATGTATTGAATTTAAAATCTCTGTTATTCAAATCATATCAATTCATTTTCAGTATAAAAGAACTCACTTGATTATCATATCACTAATATAAACATATATGACTAAAAAGCTTAAGACCTAATCAAGAAGCTAAACCAAACCCTACTACACAAAAACAAAGTTATCTTTATGGCTTAATATTATTGTGATTAAGGACATACACACCACCATGAGAGGCCATTGTGTAAAGAGCTCCACAAACTAGAATACCCACTTAAAATGATCCATCAGATCTCAATCGATCATTTTAATATATATATTCATTCTTATAATTCAAAAAGAGACCGTTACAAATGAGAAAAGGATTTTCATGCAGAGAAAAGGAGAACCAATGATTCAAGGAAACTAAATTTGGGAAATGAATCCAGCTCAATTTACATAACACTATTCCAGAAGTGATTTACAAAATCAACAAATGTTAAGAAACATAATTTTGAACTAAATTTCTCAGAACATCATCATCATCATCACTCTTTCTCTATTTAAGAACTACCCATCACTGACATCCCATCCAAACTCGAGCCTTTGGATCAAAGATACAATCTTTATCACAAATCAGTCTTACCCATCTTGCGCATTCCGATTATTTGAAGAATGGGGAACGAAGGGGGCAAGGAATTTATGCTGTTTGGTGTGAGGATCGTTGTTGATTCGATGAGGAAGATAGCCAGTATGAATAATTTGTCGGATTATCAGCACGTTGATGATGGTGGAAAGGGAGGAGGGAATGAGAATCTGGCCGCGAAGCCTGGTGGATACGTGTCTGATGATGCTGTCAGGGCCGGAGCCTTCCGAGAGAGGAAGCGAGGTATGGTTTTCAATGTTTTAGTTTCTGATTGATTTCATTTGATTCGATTCGATTAATAAACAGTTTGGATCTTGATGGAGTTTGGTTGAATTCCTGTGTGAGTTTTTGTCTGTGATTATATTGAAACGAGATTGAGTTCTCAGTCTGCAATTTAGGGTTTCATTCTGTGATTGTTAGACTCAAGTTCCGGATTGAGATTTCATCTTTGATGATCTCTGGGGATTGATTTCAAAAAGATGGAATTTTGTATACCAAACCAAGATTGTGAATTTGGGCCGTGTTGACGTTGTGTTGGGATTATGATGTTCAGGAACTCCATGGTCTGAAGAAGAGCACAAGCGCTTCTTGATGGGTCTGCAGAAGGTTGGAAAGGGGGACTGGAGGGGAATTTCGAAGAACTTTGTGAAGACTCGCACCCCTACTCAGGTGGCGTCTCATGCGCAGAAGTACTTTCTCAGGCACAATACGGTCAAGCGCAGACGTCGTTCTAGCCTCTTTGATATCACAACTGATTTGGTAAATTTGTTAATCCGTGCTTTTGATATAGATGATGCGGTCTTGAGATCTATGTTCACCTGTTGATTGTTGTATATCATCTTTATATCTCGCTCAATACTAGAATACATTTGGTGTTTTATATGTGGATGTCCTAAAGCATCCATCTGTGTTGAATTATCGTATATCTTTCGTTTTGGTTTCAACAGTTAGCTAATCTGAATTTTCTATTTTTTCGCGTGTAGGTCTCTCGCAAACCGGCACAAGAAAAGCTTGAATCTTCTCGTGGAGACAGTGCATCATCTCAGACACATTCACCAACTACCAATTCCTCGAAGACTGATGTCTACCCGATGGTGCCAGCTCCACCAACCCAGATGCCTCCGCCATTACTCGCCCCCATATCTTTTGCTAATCCCTTGGAAAGCTCCATCCCATCGCATGTCACTGAACAGCGGATGATAATCCATCCACTTCCTCCGCTAGCTCTCCAATCAATCCCCCCGCTTAACTTAAATTCCCTGGCCAACCACACACCATTATCTCTTAATCTCTCCCTGTCTTCACCTAGTCACAGTCGAGCCTCGCCAAATCCACCTTTGCAGACTATGCCAGGCTGGATGAACAAGGACAGCTACATCTCTGTTGCTTAGACTGTAAGTCTTTATCGGGCTGGTTCAGTTTATTTACATCCCATTTCGTATATTACCATTTGTTGGTGTACATCCTGGTAACACGGCAGAATACATCATCTAGTTGTCTCTAAATAATCCGTCTTGTATCCTATCATGTTCAGTCGTCGAGTATGTAACTGCTCGTTTTAACAAATATTCAGCCCATCTCATGTCTCTTTTTTTTTTTCACTTTACTTTTTATACCCATAAAATTATTTTCGGTCACTTTTGATGCCCCGCATTTTCAGTAGTGGCGAAGTGATGTGCAAAGCGCTTGTGTGCTCCCTTGCTTTCTGAAAAAGTACTCATCTTTGATTTATTGTGCCATGGAGCTTTTAGGCACACTCAGATCCATCCTTATTTCCTGATGTCTAAATATGGTTTTTACACGCAGGTCCCATTAATAGATTTTGCAGCACTGGCGGCCCAAGATCACTCGTACGTGGTGGGTCTCACTTGCTTCATTTCCATGGACTTGTGAGTGGATCCACACTTATATTCGTACCTAAAATGTTTCGTCACATTTCATGATACTTTATGCAGATATAAATTTGATGCTGCAGGCTTTTTCTGGTTATTCTTGCTGAACTCTTGCCCACATTTTTTCGAGCTCAGAGTTCAAATCTTGTAACTCAAGTCTGTCGTGTCCATCTGCTGATGTTCTTTGTGCTTATTTCCTATGTCAGATTTTAGTGTCACCTGCAGGATATCATGTTTTAATCGAATTGAAATATTCAAGTTTACGCTGCAATGACTCTGTAAATATATTTCTTAGCCAGGAAAGTGATGAAAAAACTAACTGGCAATTTTTTTCGGCTCAGGCAGCTTTTGCTATTGTGGATTTAGTAAAGGAGAGGATACGCATTTGAAGCAACTAGGCAAGATGCTTCTCCACATGAAACTAGGAAAAGTGAGATTCAAGGAATAGACAACTGCTCATGATCCAAGGTCTTGCAAAAGAGTCGCAGTGAAGTAAACTTTCAGTTTCGCTAATACCAGGTCTTGCGGCTTCATAGAGGTCAATCTAGCTGAAGTCAGTTGCTTTTCATTGCCTGAAAACTTAAGGTACACTGATTAAGGTTTATATACATGTGTTATATGGTACTGGTTGAGAACACAAAATGTGAAAATTGACTTTGATTGTAGGACCACAAAGGAGGAAGCTTTAGGGTTTGGTGTCCATTCAGAATCCAAATCCCACTTTTGGGTCCTCACAAGCACTACCCAGTTCACCAATTTCTCAAGTCAGAAGCTCAACCTCAAGGCTCAGCTCATTAAGTCATACCCTAGAAAAGTGGAATGTTTTCTAGTTTTTCATATGATTAAACTCTTCCTCATCATGTCACCTAACACATCACACAAAATCTATTCATTCATTCCAAACATAAGTTGGCTCTACCCTACATCACTTCATCTTTGTGATTCTTGATTTGGCCTTGGAAAGTTTGTTGTCATAGTTCTAATTTTGGATGCAATATAAACGAAATTATAGTGTTTTGATATCGTTATATTTTCTTATCGATATCAGACAACCCTCTAAACAAATTTTAAATCATTTGTCAAGGGAATAAATGATTTGTCACCTTTTGCTTTTTCTAGGAAAAAGGGTTTCATGCATTGATAATTGAAATAAGAAATAGAATAATTAAATAAGCATAATTACAAAAAGGGGAGGAATTGAAGCATATATTTGGTTTTCAACTTGTGAAAATTCGGTAATTATTTACTATAATTATTTTTCACGCATGGAAAGAAAAATAATTTCAAAAACAGGAAAGTTCGTCTTGCAGTGCCCAGAAAACGAAGCCTTTATGAACCGACATGACACGCACAAACGAACGCAACATCTTCTTCTTCTTCTTCGCACTCTCTTTCTCTCCCTCTTCTGCTGTGATCGATTTGTCCTGAACGATCGTCGCCCAATCGCTGAATTTCCAGCTCCGCATGTTCGCTCCGTCCCCCAAATTGGTGATTTGGGAGACTCACTGTCGCAAAGTCCGTACCTTTACGACTACGTTTCTCCACCCTTGGATTATCCTGGCCTGAATCGGTGACTGTTTCGTCGGAATCGGAGCCGGGGGGGATGAAGAGAGGGAGGTTCGATCTTTGTCTGGCTCTGGGTCGGCAGCGTTCGATTCAAGCTTTGTTTTTTATTGGTTTTTTGTATGTAGTTTTGATTACTGTAGAGATGCCGTTCGTGTTCGATTCCGGCGATCGGGATTTGAAGGAGTATGAAGGTGGGGAGGGTTTGGATTTTGGTGCATTGCCGAGGAGTTCGTTTCTGGAGGAGTCGGAGGATGGTGGGAGAGATTCGGTGTTTCGGCAGTCCAGGAATACGCTTAGGGTTAGGGTTTCTCCGCCTGGGAATTTGGGGGTTAACATGTTAGAAAGTTCGGTTTTGAGGAACAAAACCGTGTCGGGGTTGGTTTTTGATGCTCAGATGTTTAACAGCAGTGATAGAGATGGGCTGCAGAAGACTGCGAAATCAGCTTGGGACGTTGGAGTGAAACTGTGGGATGATATTCAATCTGGAAGAGTGAAAATTGAGAGCGTAAAGATTAAGAATCAAACCAATGAATCATGTCCGCATTCGATTTCGATATCTGGGGATGAGTTTGTGAGCAGAGGGAAGATCATGGTGCTTCCTTGTGGACTGACGTTGGGATCGCATATTACTGTGGTGGGGAAGCCGAGGTTCGCTCACTCAGAGGGTGATCCGAAGATTGCTTTGGTGAGGGAAGGAGAGCAAGTGATGGTTTCGCAGTTTATGTTGGAGTTGCAAGGATTGAAAGTTGTGGATGGTGAGGATCCGCCGAGGATTTTGCATCTTAATCCGAGGCTGAAGGGGGATTGGAGTGGGAAACCGGTCCTTGAGCAGAATACTTGTTATAGGATGCAGTGGGGAACTGCGCAGAGGTGCGAGGGTTGGCAATCTAAAGCTGATGATGAAACTGGTGAGATATCTTGTGGCTGAATTTTCATGAATAGAACTTGTGTTGGGTTCGGTTGCATCATTTTTAATAGGGGCTTTGCAATGCGTTTAGATGTTTGCTACCTAGGTTTTTACGGACTAATGTATACATTTACTCGTTCATAATTAGACTTTGATGAACAGTTCATATGATATACAGTTGCGGTTGTGTCTCTTGCTCATTAAGAATTCATAGTCTTGTCATTGGCTCTTGTGAACAAGATGCGTCCGCATGTGGGTTTTTTCCTTAGGAAAATAGATATCTATGGCTTTGTGTTTAGAACTGTTGTCAAGTCTCAACCAATGACCATTTGGAATGTTGCAGTTGATGGTCAGGTGAAGTGCGAGAAGTGGATCCGTGATGACACCAATCGCTCTGAGGAATCTAAATCAACATGGTGGTTGAGTCGGCTGGTCGGTAGAACAAAGAAGGTCTCGATTGACTGGCCATTCCCATTTGAAGAAGACAAGTTGTTCGTCCTGACACTAAGTGCTGGTTTTGAGGGTTATCATCTCAATGTTGACGGGAGACACATCTCTTCTTTCCCTTACCGAACAGTGAGTAAAACACTGTAAGCTTTTGGACTGATCTTGCATGTGGGTTTTTTTTCTCTGACTATTTTTGATGCGGACAGGGCTTTGCACTTGAAGATGCTACTGGTTTGTGGTTAAACGGGGATGTGGATGTTCAATCGGTTTTTGCAGCTTCCTTACCCACCTCACATCCTAGCAATGTTCCACAGAAACATCTTGAAATGTCTGCGAGATGGAAAGCTCCTCTTATCTCAAATGAACCTGTGGAACTATTTATCGGCGTTCTTTCTGCAGGCAACCATTTTGCAGAGCGGATGGCCGTGAGGAAGTCATGGATGCAGCATAAATTAATTAAATCATCTCATGTGGTGGCTCGATTTTTCGTTGCTTTGGTAAGTATTACATATCAAATATGCAAATTATTTCCATGTTATGGACTCTAATGAGCGCTTGAAAATGAATTTTTGATCAGCACGCACGAAAAGAAGTGAATGTGGAGTTGAAGAAAGAAGCGGAATATTTTGGTGATATTGTGATAGTCCCGTACATGGATAACTATGACCTTGTAGTTCTGAAAACTGTTGCTATCTGTGAACACGGGGTAAGTTAAACTGTCAGGGCGCAAAAATGAATTCCTCAATTCGAAAACAGATTAGATTGATTTATTGGTTTCCATGGTTGTGTTTCAGATTCGAACTTTGTCTGCACAAAACATTATGAAGTGTGATGATGACACGTTTGTCCGAGTCGAGGCAGTCATTGATGAAGCAAGGAAACTCCGCAACAAAAGTTTCTACATTGGCAACATAAATTACTACCACAAGCCCTTGCGCCATGGTAAATGGGCAGTGACTTACAAGGTACATGCGCGGTCTTTCATCTTCTATTCTCATGCCCGTAATTGTCTGCAATAATTATAAGGCATCACTCGTCTATTATGGAATTATGGTTCGTAAAGTGTTTATGTGCCGTGTTTTAAGTTACGATCACGTGTCAGTGCCTCTTGTTTGGTTACGATTTCCCAGATCTACGAAAAAAATGTAAAATAAGAAAAAAAAGATGCTTTGAAAGGATTTCGATTTGGGAAGCCAAAAATTCGTTGCTGACATCAATTGATAGCTCTTTGCACCGTCTTACTTTCTTGCGGCTTATGTTGACGGTATTGTATTCAAAATGCTTAGGTCAGATCAGTATCACATTTATGTCAGTTTGTTGTAAAACTTTATCGCTTAGATTATATTTCACTTCTCTTATTTCGAAGGTATTGATATACTAAATAAAAAAAATGATGAAAAATCGACTTTTCCAACCCTTGGTGTATAGGAATGGCCAGAAGAAGATTACCCGCCATACGCTAACGGTCCAGGCTACATTATATCTCCTGATATAGCAAAATACATAGTCGCAGAGTTTGAGAAACACAAGTTAAGGGTGAGTGATCTTGATTTGTTTCTGGTCTCTCGCGGACATTTTTACAAGCTTTTTAATGATTACATTTTTTTCTAAAATTAATCCGACTGGTACAGTTATTCAAAATGGAAGATGTCAGCATGGGTATGTGGGTGGAGCAGTTTAACAGCACAACACCGGTCGAGTATGTCCACAGCCTGAAATTCTGTCAATTTGGTTGCATTGAAGATTACTTCACAGCCCATTACCAGTCTCCGAGGCAGATGATGTGCATGTGGCGAAAGTTGGGGTATTACGGCAAGCCTCAATGTTGCAACATGTGAACAAGTTCCTCCTGATCGCGGCAATGTAAATGAAAAAGAAAATTCTAGAGAAGAAGACAGGACAGGGTAGAAAAGAAAGTTTTGCAACAGGAAATAGCGTTCTGACATTGGAGATTCGTAGGTGTAAATATTCTGGCAGGCGCGGTTGGTTACAATCTTTAACTTGGTGAATTACAGCAAGGTTCAGTTTCAGGTAAATCCTAGGTTGTTCTTCCCTGTCTTATGCATTTTAACAGTACCAGTTTGCTCACATGTCATGAATAAAAAACTCAGCAGCCCTGCTTAGTTTTTTCTAGACATTTCCCTCTTCTTCGTTAAAGTTATTGAACTGAACTTAACTGAATTGACGGCCCGAAAAGAAAAGAAAAACATTACAATCTTCTCATGTTACAGTACGAGGAAAAAAATCCTGTTGGTAAGTTTCAGGCTAGAGACTTGAGAGCAAGCAAAGCGCAGAAGACAAGGAGTAGATTGGCAAAAGGTGTGGCCAAGCGGATGGAGTGGGAAGGGCTGTCAGAGCCATTGGTTTTGGGGGATGGAGTGGTGGCTGTGAGTTTTGAGCAGGCGTAGCTGCAGCGATCTGGGCTTGCGAGTCTGTACACGCCGCTGCTGGCGAGTATGAAGACGTCCTTGTTGGTATCCTCGCCGTAGGAGAATATGTAGCCTAGTGATGGAAGAGAACTGCCTGAGACCGATTTACATTGTAGAGGAGAGTCTTTTGCGCAACTGAAAGGGATTTGAGTTGTGTTGAAGCTGCCGCTGTTTTCTGGATCTTCAGTTGCTGCCCACATGTTGTTCGCATAGAGGTCACCATATAAGTACCTGAAAAACGCGCCATTATGAGTTCAAACTTTACTGGACAGAAATCTCAGCAGCAAATTCTAAGATAAACATTACAGTGAACAACTTTTAAAATGCAGTAAATGGTACAGCCAGACAGACAGACCTTCCAGTCATGCACGGATCGGTGGTGGAACGGTAGAAATAGCCGCCAGTAATCGATGCAGATCCTATGTTTTTGTTGACTTGAGAGTGGTTGTAACCCATTACAGGATCAATCAGTTTTAAGGAGTTGGCAGTTGTATTCTTGGTGTCTGAGTTAGGGGTGGCAAAAGGGCCCTCGAACAGATTCCAGCCGTAGTTTCCAGCTTTGGTGATAATATTGACCTCTTCATATGAATCCTATAACACAATCCAAAAATTCATTCTCAGGCTCCTAAAATGGAAACTTTCTTTGGCTTTGATCTGCAGAGAAAAAAAAAAGAATGAACCTGGCCAACGTCGGCACACATGAAGTAGGATGGCCTTGCTGAGTCGAAACTGCAACGCCATGGATTCCTCAATCCCAGGGCCCAGATTTCAGGCGTTAACTCTGCATCTTCAGTGTATGGATTATCTTTTGGGATAGAATAATTTCCCCAGAGGGCAAGCTTGTTGGCTTCAGCAGCGCCTGTAAATCAAATCAGGTTTACAGAAGTATATCTACGAATAATGCTTGATAAATGTGTAAAGCTGGGATTAATTAGGCTTGCTTACTTGGCTTGTTGTCGACATCAAGCCTCATGATCTTCCCTAGCAAGGACTTTTTGTTCTGAGAAAAGTTGTAAGGATCACCAACACCGCCTCCATCCCCCATCATGAAGTATAAATACCCATCTGAAGGTCCGAATAAAATCTGTCCTCCATGGTGAGAAGTAAATGGCAGGCCCATTGTAAATATTCTGCTCACTTCAGATGGACTGGCAGTGGTAGCCTATGAGGAATCATAGTGATGATAAATTAAGAGCTAAAATCATTCCTGTAACAATAATCAATCACATGTAAGAGATGTACCATTGAAGGGGATGATGCAGAGCCATTAGCAGTGTACTCCGCAATAACAGTTTGATACTGGCATGGCTGAGCTCCATTATCATTCCCCAACTTGGAAGGATCACAGCCTACATCTGAGTTACATGAACATCTTCCGGAACAGCTTGGTGAAGTGACCTTATCACAATTAAATGACGCGAATAAGCGCCCATTCTTAGTGAAGTCAGGGTGAAATGCCAAGCCCATCATGCCAAACTCAGTGTCAAAGTGAACTTCATCAGTGAGATCCAGAAACGGTTTTGTCTCATCAAGTTCTAGCACTCCTCCAGATCCTACGACAGGGATTGTTACAAGCCAAATTTTACCGGGTTGGTCAGAAAAGAAGGCACGGTTTGACCCATCAGGATGCGCCACCATGTTAAGATAAGACCCATTCCCAAGCTTCTCAAGGCACATTCCATTAGTCATACCTGGAGTGCCGGCCTTATTTAGTGTGACTGGCTCACCAGCAAGACATACAGATTCAGCAAGTGAAGGACCCCCAAATGCATTGCAGAAATCAGCTTTTGACTGCCAGAAATCAGTCAACTTGGTGGAGTTTGAACTAACCGGCAACCCAGCCTGACCTTGCAGCGAAGGCGCAAAGAGAGATTTCAGAAGTGACACATTTTTACACGAGTCCCACACATTCGAACAATAGTCAGAGCTTGCTTGGGTCGACTGGGTAGACTCCGTTGAGACAGTTGAATTGCACAGAACAGGAACAGATCGAGGTGTAGAACTAACTCTAAATAGCTCAGCTGAGTACTTATCGCATTTCTGTCAATTAGTTCATGTGGAGTCAGTTGAATTCTGCTCAATATAACTCTAATGGAGAAAGAAAGGAAAAAACAGAAAAAAGACAACCAGATCCAATTTTCAATTAACTATGCGCAAATCAAGATAGCTATAAGGGTTTGAAAGAGGTCTACCGCGCATAGGATGGATTTCAGAACTGTTGCACAGCCTGTATCAGACGCGTTCATCTCCTTGAACTGCTTCTGCAGTTTCAGATCATCTGTAGAGTTGCAGCACACATTTCCACTGTAACCACAGAAGGCTAAAGAGGTCTTCAATGCGAATGGTGATTCTAAATCAGTCAAAATAACACCATCAGCACAAAACCCCAATCAATTTTATAATTCTTGACACCAGAATCAGCATAACTTACTTGAATCTGTGCATAAAGGAAGTGAAAAACATGGAACAGACAACAGCAGAAAACAGCATACAGAACCCAGCAATAGGAGAAGGCCCTTCATGACTGCTGATAGAACAAATCAAACTCTGCTACTCGTTTGTTCTTACAAGTCAGCTCTTCTGACTATCATTCTCCCAGAATGATAATATCAATCAGGAAAAGATCTTGCAGTTGCTGCAACTGCAACTGGCCTCTTTCTAACACAACCTGTAATCAACTTCAGCGCAATATTCAAAAACAAGCACTTCTGATCACATCATTTTCATTGCTTTATCAAGCTTCCAGCTTTGTATGAATGCAACAACACCAATGGATAGCTTAGCTGAAAGTTGAGTTATACTATATTAATATATTGTAAACCAAGCTGAAAAGTAGTTAGAAAACAGAGAAAAAAAATAGAACAAAAGATTTTGAAGATATGGGTTGAGGATACGGTTTGGTGTAATCCTCATTGATAACAGCATCATGCTGTGAACTTTCCCATTTATCTTTTTTGTGAATCGAAGCACATCCGCAGAAAACATAAATGAAGCTTTGAGTAAATGCCTACTACCTGTCCTCCATCACTATCATATTATATAGCTAAAGTCCCAACAACACATATCAAGATAATTAGTTCTAATCTGTGAAAGGAATCATACCAGCGGACATGAACTTGGACCAAACCTAATGTGAAGACAAATTTGCAGCATAGACATGGTCAAAGATTTTGTATAAGAAAATTTATGGGTGTCAAATACTCGATTTAAGGTGTTGAGAAATATGCTTCATTTTCAACTCATGTGTAGTTTTCTTGTGTTATAAATACTTCAAGTGAGGGCAATATCACATGGATCCCATTCAATGCTGAGACAACTCTATCTACAATAAATTACGTAAAAGACAAATCCAAGTTTTTTAACAAATGATAGAGCAAGTTGCAGGCTGCTGCTGAATTTGGTACCTGACTAGGCGTAGGAAGGTCCACTAGATTTGTGAAACAGTAACCGGTGCTTGTTAACTTCAGCATAAAACATCATGCCTGGAACATAATTTCATTTGGTAAGACATCCATAAAGGAAACAAAATGTGTCCTCAAGTCAGAAACATTGAATCCTTACACGGCTTTTCTTCATATCATCACTCGTAGAAACCTAATCGGACACCACTTGCCGACCACTGCATCTCCCCCTCTCACAGCTTCCACATCACCTCCCACTCCTCCGCCGTAATCGATTTCCACCGCGCCGGTGGCGGAGCCGGCGCTCGCTTCTTATGCACCATTTATATACACGCCGAATCAAATCATCCGCCAGTCAACCTATTGAACTTCACAGCATACAACATCGCTGCTTCAAAGTACATTTAACGGATCAAATCACTTCACCAGTCGATCGGCGAAGATTCTGAAGCTCCACACGCTCTTCAGCCTGATGACTGATGAGAAGCTCGATGACGTCATTTCATTTTTTCATGAAAATATAAATATAAATATCGGCGAGATCTGGGCTGCGATAATGATTGGGCTACTGTTCCTTCTCGGCCCAATTTCGTCATTTGTAATTGGGCCGTAATTTCCTCCACATTTATAATTTTCTTGAATTATAAAAATGAATATATTTCATAAAATCACTCGTCAAAGTAAATTTATCAAACGAGATCAACTGGTCGAACTTTTAACTCGTAAATAAGCGAGAAGAAATTCGATATTTTAAAATTGAATGGATTATAAGGATCAGACACTATGATTGGATCTTGAGTTTGATATTTCAAATCGGACAAAATTTAAATTATAAGGATCGATCGAATCAGAATCGAATCATTAAATAGATAGCAAATCAATTATTTTAGTATGTGACAGCTTGGCATGTGTGAAGATCATGTGATTTGTTATGTTTAGTCTATGTAGATGTTAAAGTTAATATAAAAAATTGTAACACTCCAAAAAATAGTGTCTTTTGTGGACAGTTTTAGTGTACTTGTTATGTTGGGAAACTAATAAATAAAAGGAGGTAAGAAAGAAGAAATAATTTATGACCTTACATATACACTGAGGTTACGTGGCAGTCTAGTGATTGTGGTGGTGTATTATAAACTTCAGAGGTGGGTTAAAAAAAGGTACGGACAGTCAAAATAAGTAAATTATTATTAAAATAGTATAATTTTATCGAAACTTTAGGTCGTATTATAAATTATATAAAGAAATATATAATCGCATTCTTGAATTAGGGTTTAGAATGTTAAAGTTTAGGATTTAGGATTTCTTGAGTGTAGGGTTTTGTGAAGAGTAGGTTCGACTTTTGGAGTCTTGGGATCTCAATCATTGTTTACATCATCAGCAAGTTGTATTCGGCAACCTCAGTATTGTCCAAAACGAGTGCATGTGAAGATGCTCACTTGCAATAGAAGAAGTTAAATTTCGTCATAAATTGGCTTGTTTGTCCACACTATGGACTCTGGACAGCCCGCCATGAGAGACCAAATTGCACCCTCACAAGCACCATTTTTCCTTAGCATTTGCGTCCCCCAAGAAATACAAAATCCAAGCTCCAAGAGTCATACCCCATATCGTATATATACATATATATATATATATATATATAGTCTTTTTTGTAGAGCATTTGCATCGGAACAGATATTTTTTGAACTGATGTCACAGTAACTACTGAATGATTTAATGCTGGAAACTACTTCTCTCTCTTTTTGGAGTCAATGCTTTTGAATTTTCAACTCGAGCAAGTCGCCAGAAGTCCCTTTATACCTATACCAGTTGGCACATAGGAGAAAGAATAGCAAGTTAAGGACACCCATGAACCCCACAATGTAGTAAAAGTAGTCCAAGCGACCCTTGTTAAGGTCCTCAGCCAGCCAAGTACCGGACACGGTTTTTTGAGTGGCCCCATCGACAAGCGAGATCAAAATGCTGCTCAAGTAGCTTCCTAAGGCCATGCCCACGAACGTGAACGACCCGCCGATGCTCCGCATGTTTTCCGGGAACTGCTTGTAGTAAAACTCGACATGGCCGATGACTGTGAAGGCCTCGGACAGGCCGGTTAGGGCCAACTGCGGCACGAGCCAGAGCGCCGAGAAGGCTGCGACCGAGTTACCTCTCGAGTCCAGACCGAATGCGGGCTCGGCGAGCGCCGTGGCTCGCCTCTGGCTCTCGACTAGGCCCGATACGACCATGCAGGCGATGGCTAAAGCCATCCCGATCCCTATTTTTTGGAGCAGGGTTATCCCGCCTTCTCTTTTGGTGTACTTCCTGATCATGGGTACGATGAACTGGTCGTAGATCGGGATCCAGATGGTCAGGGCGATCATGGTGAAGACCGAGTAGGTGGCGGCGGGGACCTGGAAGCTCGTGCTGCCTAGCCGCCGGTCGGATTGGAGAGCTTGGAAGACGGCGTAGGTTCCTTGTTGGACTAAGGCTGCGTAGTAGACTATGAATGTTGCCCAGATGGGAAGTATTCTGATCATGCATTTCACTTCCTCCACTCTTTGCAGGCTGCTCAGCCGCCACGGATCGGATGCCAGTGACCCGTCTAGATTGAACTTGTCCTCCGCCGTCATGATGGCCGCCTTGTCCAGACATCTGCAACCCAACATTATTCGTCAGCTCTAATCGTTATAAGTCTAGTCTGGTAGGTGTGAATTTGTTAGATATATCAGATCAAATCATCATATAATTTAAAAATTTAAATTAAAGAATCACGATTTTTATAAATTAATATATCATACCAAACTATGCTTCAAATTAACGATGTTGGATAATTTTTGTAAATGTTTATGTGTGGGCCGTACCTGAACTGATCAGTGTGAGATAAGTTGGAGTTGATGGAGTTTTCAGGGACATGGTTATAGAGAGAGAGTCCAGGCTGTGGAGGTATCCCAAGCTTTCTTTTTTTAAAGGCGGCAACAAGGACCTGAGCTGCACCTCTCAAAGGGGTACCCTCGGGCTTCACCCGGACATAAATCCTCGTACCCACAAAAAAACACGCGCAGGAGAGGAACATGAGACCGGTAGGGATGGCCAGTCCGATAGCCCAGCTGACGTCAGCTTGGACGTAGACAATGAGGGTCAAGGACACCATCATGGCGAAAGTGAAGGTGAAGTAGTACCAGTTGAAGAAGCTTGTGATGCCTCTTTTGCCGGATTCGGTATTGGGATTGAACTGATCAGCTCCGAATGCCAAGTTACACGGCCTGATCCCTCCGGCTCCGACCACTAGAAACCCCAGCCCGGATACCAGGAACGTCATTTGCCACGCTGATGGCCCGGTGCAGGCCCCGGCCAGCTCCGGGCCGCAGTGCGGTGGATGGAACTTGGATACCGCGGCCGTCAGGGTTATAATCAGCATTCCCTAAATGGACACGTCCACACAAGAATCTATCAGCTTTATTCTGACTTAAAAATACGAACTTGTAACGAAAATCTTTCGCAACTTTTTCTATGGTATGTGTTAAGTTTCTTACGAGGAAGGAAGAGATGGAGGCGAACCCAAGAGTCTTGTAGCGGCCAAAATAAGTGTCGCAGAGGAAAGCACCAATCAAGGTAGCGAAATTGGCTGTGCCATTGAAGATGTTGACAAGGTTTGTGGCTTGGATGCTTCTCATGTTAAACACAGTTGTGAGATAGACTAGGAGATTTGTCGATGTCCCAATCGTCCCCAACTTTTCAAACGTCTCATTTCCTGCAGAAAACATGATTCAAAAAACCCCCACATAAACATCCTAGGAAGCGGAATCTAGCACAAGGGCTTAGGGTTTAATTATGTAAGTAAGCAAACATGTACCTATGATAAAGGGCATGGCCTTAACTCCTCTATACTTGATCTCATGTTCATCTTCCTTCACTTCTTCTCCTCTCATCTCCATTGCTCTCTCCTCTCTCTACTTCACAACATGCTTGAGTTGAATTTATAGATAATGAGAGAAGATGGAGTGTAAAACGGCTTGGTTGGCATGGCCTACTAAGAGGTTGATAAGTCAAATGGTGTGAACATGGTTGTTGGGCAATAAACAAGTGCTTGCACCAACTTGTCCGCATCTTGGCGAACCGCGTGCGGAGCTTCTTTGGCGTTTTTCTGATGATATGCTTGTCAAATAGTCACATCATTGTGTGGACGGACGGAGGGAGCCTTTTGGTCCATTAGCCTCTAATTTGTAGATTTCATCTTTTCATGACAACTTTTTGAGGTCAAATGTTCTTGTTATGAACGACTTATGATGCTTGTTGATGTTACAAGTGTTTCGTTAAATGTCACAAACTAATATTTCACTTACATTCATCCTAATTATTCGAACATTACTTATTATTTAAGTTCAATTAAGTTGAATCAAATCGCTGTTACTTATTTTTAAGTTACTTATTATTTAAGTTGAATCGAATCACTGTTACTTATTATTTAAGCTAAATTAAGTTGAATCAAATGGATATTCCTGTATTTTCTTAAAAAGACAAAAGAATTAAAAATGGAATAGGACAAACCGATAATAAGACATCAAAATCGTATTGAACTTTGCGCCTCATGATATGGACGTCAACGTTGTATACTTGTATAGGACTTGTGGTGGTGATACAATCAAGAAAATTATATTTCATTTCAACTTTTAATTTTTTCCATTTGCAAACTTTTAAGAGAATTTGTTTTGAAATTTGATGAGTTAAATGATCAGATTTGACAAGTAGAGGAAAGCAAACAACATTAAACTCTTGTTTTTCGCCAAAAAAGTTTATATTTTTAAATATACAAATTCGTATTACTCTTGAAACTGATATCAAACTGATCTGTCTAAACAATATGTTATGAATAATGCATCAAAAGTATATTCATATTCTTCTACACAGATTTTGTAGATATGATCCACCGATAATTGATGCTAAATTAAATTTTCATTTATAAAAATAGCACGGAAAATTATAGTTTTTTAAGGCTCTAACTTATTGAATTGAATACTACTTTGTTCTCTTGTAGCTGAAAAAATTATGAATGTTATGGACGTGTTCTTAATTGGGACCAGACATGTCGAGCTAGGTCCGATCGATTTGGAAGTCATTATTGATGATATTTTACGATATGATTATGTATTGACTTGGGTAATTGTTCGTCCGACTCTGATTGAATACAAATTTTATTACATTTTTGTTACTAAAATTTTTAAATTCCATACAGAAAGGGAAAATCTGAGAGCTTAAGACATTGATGATCATCTGTGTGAATCATCGAAAATGGTGCAACTACATAATAGTATGGAGGGTCGATCCAACAAACAAAAACTAGGTGATGCGGATACCTAAGGAGGATTTGAAGGAGGGTGAGATTCAGCATCCTTCATCAACTTTAGAATCTCTTCCCTCTTGGCAGATAATGCCTGCATTTTGGTATCAATTTTCTCAAGCTTGGCCTTGAGTTTGGTCGGATCCTTGAGATCTTCCGGATTCTTAGGCTTCTTCTTCTCTTTTTTATCCTCCTTGGCACCTTCATCTTCCTTCTTCTCCTTCTTCTTCTCCGATCCCTCTTCCGCTCCGCCGCCCATCTCCTTAAACTCTGTCTTTTTAAGTCACTCTTTTTACAATGTGCACCTCTGCAGAGCTTATAAATCCACCAGCATTGCCCTGCCAGACTTCTTGATTTGCTAATAATAAACACGGAACTAGAAAACCGTGCGCGCGTCGCCTTTCGCATCTTCAGCCCTGAAGACTAGGTACATTGTGGAAATCCTCCTAACCCCAAGAACCGGTAAAATCACACAAGCCCTCCAGTGCATTTCAGCACTAAAAAATAGCACCTTTCCTAGGATCATGCTGGATGCAGCTATAAAACGACGTCGTTTGATTCAAAACATTGCCAAATTTGGATATAGAGAGTTAGTTTGTTTTATGTTTATGTTTCCATTAAAGGCAACGTTAGATACCTTAAATGGGAGAAAAACAGTTGACCGTTGGTTTGAAAGAGTGGCTGACCTTCCTTCCCTCCGCCTCCAGTTTTCAAACCCTCTTGCTTGCCTCAGCTATATGAACAATTGGGTTCCTTAAAGCCTAAATCTTTATAATCTTCAGGCATTTTAGGCCACCGGTTTGACGAAATGTTAGCTTTAAAACACCTACATCGATCCATCATGGTTGCGCTGCAGCTTTCCGATTTCAGGCTCGATGAAGAATAGAGAAAAGTAAAGGAGCGAGTTCAATGGAGGTGCTGAATTTGAGATGGGTTTTGTTGCTTGTTTTGTGTCTTCTGGCTGTCGTGGTTCCGAGGTTTGAAGGTCACATTCAGGAGTTTGATGACGTATGGATGCAGCGAGCTTCCCAAGCCGAGCGCGCGTCCAAGGAGGCCTATGACCCGAATCCCGAGGCTGTCACAAACAGTTTCAATAAACATGTTCACAAGTATTATCTTTAAATTAGCGAAGTGGGATAATTTTTGAAGTGTTTATTCTCTAACATGGTCTGATGCAGGGCTGTAGAGGGTGCTAACAGCACGCGTAGAAACTTGCGCAAGCGCGAAGGACCGTGCCGGGCCACGAATCCGATAGACCGGTGCTGGAGGTGCCGGAAGGACTGGATCCAGAACCGGAAGAGATTAGCCGGCTGTGCGCTGGGATTCGGCCGGAAGGCCGTCGGCGGGTTTAAAGGGAAATTCTACACTGTAACAGACGCTGGTGATGATGATATGGTGAATCCCAGACCTGGGACCTTACGCTACGGCGTGGTCCAGCCAGGCCCCCTTTGGATCATCTTCGCCGGCGATATGGTGATCCGGCTGAACGGCGAGCTTCTGATGACCGGCGACAAGACGATCGATGGCCGAGGAGCGAATGTGTATCTAATGGAAGGCGCTGGAATCACTCTGCAGTTCATCAAGAATGTCATCATCCATGGCCTTCATGTTAAGGACATTAAGGCCACCAATGGCGGCCTGATACGCGACTCCGCAGATCATTATGGCCTCCGGACGCGCAGCGACGGGGATGGGATATCGATCTATGGATCATCCGACATATGGATTGATCACGTTTCCATGTCCAATTGCCAAGATGGACTCATTGACGTCATCATGGCCTCCACAGCTATTACAATCTCCAACTCCCATTTTACCCACCATAATGACGTAAGCCCTTTTTTAAAAATAATGACGCAAGCCCTTTTTTTTTTTTTTAATTAGATGAATTCAATTGGACCAAATTCTAACGGGTGTGACAGGTTATGTTGTTTGGTTCGAGCGATAGCTACTCGGGGGATGCGGTGATGCAAATAACGGTGGCGTTTAACCATTTCGGACGAGGGCTAGTCCAAAGGATGCCGAGGGCTAGATGGGGATTCATTCATGTTGTGAACAATGACTACACGCATTGGCTCATGTATGCCATCGGAGGTAGTCAGCATCCGACCATAATCAGCCAGGGCAACCGGTTTATTGCCCCGCCCAATGCGGCCGCCAAAGAGGTCACGAAGAGGGAGTACGTCACCGAGAGTGCGTGGAGGTCGTGGACGTGGACATCGGAGCAAGACCTTATGATGAACGGTGCCTTTTTCGTTCAGTCCGGAGGAGGACGGATCAAGAAGTCGTCCATTGATGACGTCATCTCGGCCAAGCCCGGGTCATATGTGACCAGGCTGACTCGCTTTTCCGGCGCCCTTTCTTGTAAGTCAAACCAACCATGTTGAATAGAGATCTCTGCAAGGTTAATTTACTAAAGTCAAGACTATTAGTCATACATTTTTATGGTAAATTGCGCACATGAAACGACGTCGTACAATCCAAACATCATCAATACTAACAAAAGACATGTTGAGGAATTATAAACCAAACCAAACCAAACCAAACCCACTTCTGGTTTATATGTTGCTGTGCAGCCCACAGGATGGCCTTCCCCAAGCCCCTGGTTTTCAATATTTTTTCTTGACCCCAAAATCCCCAATCCAACGATTTAAAGGTAGAGAGGGATTTGTAGTTCCTAAATATGTTCTTTTTTAATGGTCGAAATATGTTTGACCAACTTTGAGTTGAAGTAAAATGTTGTCATTTATTGATAATGTATTTGATTTGGATGATGTGTGATTGGAAAATTACAAGCATTTTGTATTCTTTTTGTGCATATTCCATTTACAGTTTTAATTTTTGTGTAAAAATAAATCAAAATTAAATTAGAAAAAGACATCTCTCAAGCCACCATTTCCACCTCTTGTTCGGCTCCGCCACATGAAACCAACCTTCAGCTCTCTCTCTCTCTCTTTTTCTCTCTCGCTCTCCCACCTGGCCAGTCTTACACCACTGCCCATCTCTGAATACCTTCAACATCGCGCATCTAGGGTTTGAAATTTCTGGGGAAAAGTATCGATTTTGATATCGGACAAGAACTTTGGTTTAGAAAATAGAGTAGTTTTCACATCGGATCACAGTTGGGTTTTTCTCCAAATGGCGATTCCACCAAACCCCAAATCCCAAATTCGCATCTTTTAGGGTTTTCAGCAACACCCGCATCGGATCAGCTCCTCAGCTGTATGAGGATTGACGGCTAGGTTTCGCAGTTTGAAGGGGCAAAGCTATTATTAAAATTGCCCCAACTGCATCAAACTCGAAGAGATCAGAGATTCAACATCGGCATCGGCGAGAGTGAATTCGGCTACCCAGAAAGAATGCCGAAGGTGATTCAGAAGCTGTACAATACTTGCAAGGAAGTTTTTGTCAACACTAGCCCTGGATATGTCCCTCCTCGCGAGGATATTGAGCGGCTGCGGTTGGTTCTAGGTATGCAGTTTTTGATGCTTCACTCATTTGATTTCATGCCTCTATAATGATTGAGGTAGTTTAGTATCGTAGCTACTAATTTCCAGGTCTTGATCTTCAGAGTTTGTAGGTTAGAGGTCAATCATTGAATATTGATGTCATAGATGTTTGTTTGTGGATTAATGACCGGATTGTGACGATGCTCTCTACCTATATTGGGGTGTCAATCCAAGTCGATTAGCTCGAAATGTGTATTGTTTTTAGAATCTGATGATGCAGTTCGCTAGGGATGTGTGTTCCAATCGTGTATGGAGGCGCAGTTTTCTGTTTTCAACTGGACATGGAGTTGCGACTCAGGGTTGTAATGTCAATCTTCTTTCCGTTTGGTGATTTGAAAAGTTCTTCGGTATCTGATGAACCTGGACTTCCTCTCATCAATGGCTTGTGATGCTTATGCCTGGATGGTATTGGGTTTTAGGTTTTAGGTTTTAGATAGCTCTCTGTGTTTTTGCATATGAGTAGATACTTTCCGAGGTAACTTGATGAGGACTAGGAGTAAAATTTGTCCTCTTCGCTAGAATACATACTTGATTTCGGTGTCTTTTTCAAATAAGATGAAAAGTACGACACGGTATAATTATTCAACACTTTCCTTTTGAGAAAGTTACTCTCCATGTTCTTCACGTTGAATAATTTTTATCCATTCACTCCTTTAGTTCATTTTTATTTAAAACATATTTTTAGCTGTCTGGGGGACTGGGAACGTTAAATCCCGCCTTTAGTTATCTGGGAGATTGTCCCTTCGAGATATTATATTAACAAACTCCAACGGATGCATGTTTTGTTTACTTTCATTCTTTTACTGTTTAATTTAATGTTATCCTAAGTACTTTAGCTAGTGGATCTTGGAGCACGACAGACTAAGTCTAAGTCTAGGTCTACAGTTTATTTTAAATACAACAATGCTAGAACAGTGCAGTTCATAAATAATTATCTTAGTTTGTACTTTCAACAATATTTTACGCAGCATTTTGATCCACGGCATAATTAGTGGGACGAGGATTTCACTCGCATGCAGTATCGTGTAGACGTACAAATATATAAGTAACCAAACAAGTTGGGCGCGAAAGATATTTGCTACTTTTGCTTACTTGTATAATCTGAATCATGGCGAACTTTCGATTGAATTGCTCACGGTTATTATTTTTCTTCTTTTGTTGGTGGGTTTTGAATATAGATAACATGAAACCTACAAATGTTGGTCTGAGTCCGGACATGCCATACTTCAAGATATTTGAGACAGAAGAGGTTCCTGCTGTAACATACTTGCACATATATGAAAGTGATAAGTTCTCGGTATGTTTCTGGTTTCTAACTGGATTTTTTTGTTTCATAAATCTGCATCTCAATCGATTCTTCTTGTAGATTGGTATCTTCTGCCTGCCACCATCAGCCGTCATCCCTTTACATAATCATCCAAATATGACGGTCTTTAGCAAGCTACTTTTCGGGTCCATGCACATAAAATCATATGATTGGGTTTCTGACTCTCCCATTGCACAGCGTATAGCCTTTCACCTTTGTATTTTCGCATTTTACATGATTTTATATAATACGTCGATATATAGATCACCACCGTCGTTGAATTCGTTGAAACGAGCAAATGTAGAAAAGGAATCATGTTTGTATGTTTCGTCCCATTTTCAGCATCACATCCGGAAAGACGACTAGCCAAGGTCCATATTGACTCCGATTTTACAGCCCCTTGCGAGCCGTCCATACTTTATCCTTCTGCTGGAGGCAACATGCATTGTTTTACAGCAATCACCTCTTGTGCCGTGCTAGATGTACTCGGACCACCTTACTCTGATCTCGAAGGCAGGCATTGTACCTACTACAACACTTTACCTTTCACCAGCTACCCAGGTTCGTTTCTTATGTCAATTCGGCGCTTCTTAGATTTATTTCATAGACACCCTTCAATGATATCATTATAAAATGTGCTGCGATGAATTACTCGTAAAACATACCTTACCTTATAAGTTACTGATAGTTGCATTTTTTTTTTGAATTAAGGCGCAGGCGACCTTGGGATGTTCCCGGAAGAAGAGTTGGAGAAATATGCATGGCTAGAAGAAAAGGAGAAGCCTGATGATTTCGTGGTCGTGGGAGCAATATACAGAGGCCCCAGAGTCACCGGACCCTAAACTATGCGTATTTTTATTCCTACTGCGCACCTCGGGACACCCGAATCTCAAACCTCTCCTCTGCTCCTGTCTCGTCCGTTCTACTTTTTTATCAAGCTCGCTTGCTGAATCCGGTATTCCGTACCGGATTCAGAAGCCGGCGTTGCCGTCTAAGTTAGATTTCAGGTAGAATTGTAATGAGGTGCAGGCAATCTGAAACAGGTGAGTTTCATAAGTGCATCAAGGATTTCATTCTTTTACAGAATTGGAGCTCCATTTTCAATTCTCCCCGTTCAGTTTGGTGGACTTTCTTAGGTCTGTTTTTTAGCGCAACTTATTTATTTATAGTATTCACTTTCATCAATACTCCGTTACGATATAATAATTTAAATATATTTATTGAAATTTTAAGTTTAAAAAACAGGGCTTGCTTTTTTGGGACGGAAAGAAACATATAATAAATGTGGCCAGATATAAATAATTTAAATTTAATTAAAATAGACTCTGTGTGAGATAACTAATGAATATTTGTTTCAATTTCATGGTTTAATGGCTACAACGAATGCGGTCCAACCGGATGGTTCAATGGCACGGCGCCGCTGGTCGAATCGCTAGATATGGATTTTCACGGTTCAATCATTGTGGAGTATAAAAATACGTATGCGAGTCGGATATACGGTCGAATTGTTGGAGTTTGGGAATTGCGTAGAGGAATACGAATCTTAATCTACAGACGACGAATCGGATCGAATCATCTATCCATCTCTCTCTCTCTCTCTCTCTCTCTCTCGTTCATCCCCAAAAGGAGCTCGTGCGAATGGTATGAAGCCCTAATCGTGTGCACTAGCAGCGGAAGTGGTAGCTCTGAGATATCGTCGGATCGCAGGCGGAACGTTAATTCGTCGGCAGGCAGCCTCATCGGATCGACTTTTCAGGTGGGGTGAATTCGGGTTTTGAGAAAGTTTGATTTCTTTTGTTGTGGTGGTAGACCGCTGCCTTGTTTCGGTGTGATTTAGGGTAGATATAGTGAATTGATTCGCAGACCGTGGCGTTGTTTGTGGATGGTTGAATTTGGATTGGTGAATTTTCGGAGCCCTAATTGTTGGGTGGTGAGGTTGCATGATGGGAAGTGTTGCGGTGTTGGTTTTTTGTTGGGAAGGAAGTGTTTTGAGATTAAGCTTGAGATGATGGGTAGAAGTGGTGGAAATTTTGGTTTTTGCAGCATTGTTTCGGAATTTAAATTCTGTCTGGGTTTATTAATTTTTGATAGGTGATGATTCGATGCGTTATTTGATTTTTTTTTTTCTGTTTAGAATTCTGTTTTGATTTCTAATCATTCCGGCAGACATGTATGTGCTATGGCTGTAGCCTACTAGGTTCTTGCTAAAATGTTTAAATCAGCGGGCTTATTTCCGTTAGTCGTTACGATAGGATATTGGCAGAAGCAGTTATTTTTATCAAATGGTATGACTTATTGCTTATTGAGTTATTGTTATTGGATTCTAGGTGTTGGTGAAGATGTCAACTCCTGCGAGGAAGAGGCTGATGAGAGATTTTAAGAGGTTGCAACAAGACCCCCCAGCGGGAATCAGTGGAGCACCTCAGGACAATAATATTATGCTTTGGAATGCTGTGATATTTGGGTGAGTCTTGAGGAAGAAAGTGGTACTTTTTTAACAGATAAGAGCACGCCTGCTGATTTGTGTTGTGGTCTAAGTTATGCAGAGTGATACTCGTAGCTAATGATTTTATTGATTTCTCTTGCAGACCTGATGATACGCCATGGGATGGAGGTAAGTCTACTTGATGCCCGATTTGCTGAAGAATGATATTTGTCGAAAGCACTATATGTGTTCGTATTGTTAACAATTTTTGTTTATGCACTGCATTATTCTTGATATCAAATGGCTTATCGGCTGGTGCATGCACTTTTTCTTACCTCCGGCATACTCCAGAATCTTATTGCTTTCGTCTCTCTTCTCTGTATCTAATCCCAATTGTTATCCTTTCTGTAGATATGGATCTAATTTATGCAATATAGATAGGGTACGCCATCTGGGAACTGTAGTGTAGTTTCATTTGCATGCTGAAGCTCACTGCAACATTTGTATTACACATGATGTTTTGAGTTTATGATTGTGGCTTTGAGTGGTCAGCGATTCAAATTCAATCTATTTGCCATGTGAGATTGTGAGCTGATTGTTTGCTCTTGAGCAGTATTATCCGTCCAATCGGGATACCCATTTCACCATAAACCTGTAAACTTTCTGTCTGGGCTCGTACAGGTACGTTCAAGTTGACTCTTCAGTTCAGTGAGGATTATCCAAACAAGCCTCCTACTGTAAGGTTTATTTCCCGGATGTTTCATCCTAACAGTAAGTATGATGTTATATCATTTTTCTTTAAAGATTTGCAATCATATTTTGCGCCAAACTACTTTATCTAACATAATTAATGAATGACTACAGTTTATGCTGATGGAAGCATTTGCCTGGATATTCTGCAAAACCAGTGGAGTCCTATCTATGATGTCGCAGCTATCCTCACATCCATCCAGGTATCACATGAGCATTTTATCCCAAAAGATAACCGATAATGGTTTCACAAACACATCATTATAATTTATTCTTTGGTTATCGAATTTGTTTCGATTTCCCTTTCAAATCAAGAACTCCTGTACGCTACATTTTCTAGTTTCGGTGTGTGGGTGTGTGAGTACAGCGCTGAGTCTGTGAATATCTGTGATGTCTTGATGAAACCAATAATTTCTGTTTTAATTTATTTTCTAGATTATTTCGACTTTTTATAAACTTCTCTAGATGTGTTATGTATTACTTCCATTTTGCATATTTATTTTTCTTTTTGTTGCAGTCTCTGCTTTGCGATCCAAATCCTAACTCCCCCGCCAACTCTGAAGCTGCTCGAATGTTCAGTGAGAATAAACGTGAATACAACCGTAAGGTGAGGGAAATTGTTGAGCAGAGCTGGACTGCCGACTAAACCATTTACAGCAGTGCAGTTAGCGAAGCACACTGAAGCTCAACGAATATTGTCATCATCTTTACTATTGGCGCCTCTATAATCACAATACTGCTTGTTTCATCAGTCTTCAGTTCGTTCGCTGCGTGGTGCAAAATTATCCTCATCTCCCAGCTACTTTTCATGTAAAGTGTAATTGTATGTAGAATCCATGTTTCACAATGTGGATCAAAAACATTGATGTCAAACAATTGTCGACATGTTTCTGTAATGCAGGATCTTTATCAGCACTTTGCTTTTCTGTTCTTCAGTTTTCTAAACTCCAGAGAATCACAGTAAACAGCATACATATTTATACAAGTATCAAAAAAGTGCAAAGATGAACAGTAAACAGCCCCAAGTTACTGAGCTGTAAAATAAAGTCTGCAGAACCACATCAGTATCAGCTTGTTCTGGTTACTATTGCGTCAGCAAGTTCCTAATAATGGCAGCTTGAGCATTGTCAGCGTCCGCCAGGAGCTCCGCCAATCGCTCGCTTAAACCATCCATTTCTTTGTGCAAGTCCCTGATATAGCTGCAAGTCTCCTGCAGCACTTTTGCTGCTGAAACCTGTAAAAAAAAAAATCACCCATCAAGAAATATTCCTGCTAAAAAATTAACAAGTAGCTCAACACATATCAGCTATGTGTAACTGCCTTGATTACCTTATCTGACCGCCATTGGCGTAGCTCCGGAAGCAGCTGGTGCAACTTGGAAACCAAGTCGTGAATCTGACCGTCGCTGATCCTCGAAGATCGGGACCTTCTGCCGGACATATTATCACCTCTACTGACCTGAATCTCCTCACCAGTGGTGGTCTGATGGCAACAAGTAGTGTGAAGATACTATTAAAGCACTTTTCAACACTGAAGCTTTCAGGATGATTTATTTATACTCAAATCCACCCCGACAAACACTAACTTTTTAAGATGATGCTTGTTGCCAGGGTGTAACTGTAACGACCCAATCAGAGGATCCGATCCGAATACTTACTTATTTGGACTTATCTTCTTCTTCTTCTTCCATATTTTGGGTGGCAATAACTTTTTTTCTCTTCAAATCAATTTGATCAGATCCCAGGCCCCATGGAGCTGCAAAGTATTTACATGCTGATTCAACTTGGAATCTTCTTTTCCCATAAAAGATATGAAAAGGGTATTATTAACATATGCAGAAGAAATCCCTTCAAGAGATTAGTGTTTGATTATATCGATAGGAAGCCGTGGATTAGAGAGATGTGTGATATTATGAGCTGGTTTAACTAAACAAAGGATCGAGAGATTTTGCAAGATCTCAATGGCATATGGTTTAATATCTTTTAGGAGCTTATTAATGATTAAAGTTATGCTTATGATTGAGATCTGATAGAAACTATAAACAGCATCAAATCAATGAAGTGAATCGTCAAACTTAGTTTAAGTACTATAACTTATGAGCATTGAATAAATGTTATATGATAAAGCATATTTAAAAGCAATGAGAGCATCCTTCTCCTACGATCTATTTGATTTGAACCCTACAGTTAGGGAAGCCACTTATTTTGTTTGAAGACCTGAATATTAATGAATCATGAAATTTGAAACAGACATTGGACAGGGGCTGCGCGAACGCAAGCCCCCACTGGCACAAATTATGACGTACACTCTCCCACTTGGGGAGATGTTAAGCAGGCGCGCCCTCTCAGTGCAATGAGAGCCGCAAGCCTAGGCCACAAGCCTGATTGATCACTCGTAGACCCCGTCCAGGTAAGTGCGTTTCAATGTATCCAAGTTCTAGCTTTATACCCTGCTTAACGTTTCTTATTTATAATTTTAGGCGGTGTGGGATAATGAGAAAACTCGATTCAACAGGTTAAACGGGTCGATAAAGACTTGGACGCGTAATGTTTCATATAATCTCAGTTACAATTGTCAAACTATGAAATGCTTAAAAACTTATGCAAAGGCTTGCAACTCGGACTTCTCCAAGTCTGGCCAATATCAATCTTTAAACTACACCAGAGATTGCAAACGACAGCGTTTTGGACACAGAGCAGCAGAGCGTCGTCGTTTAATCGAAGCTCTTATTCGTCTTCCTCGCTCGTCCGATTAGGAACCAATTCGATGGAGGAATCGAAGGCGGCCGAGTACTACGAGGAGCTCACTCGCAAGGGGGAAGGCGCGGCGAGGTTCAAGCAAGGACTGGGCTTCGCATCGTCCACCGCCCCAAACCGCCACGGGGATGTTCCGGTTAGAGGATCGGCTTTACCTTCGTCGTCGTCGTCCTTCCTCAGCAGCTTCGTCCGAGCGTCGAGCCCGAGCAAGACGTCTGAGTTCGAGAAGAAATCGCAGCTGAAGAGCGTCCAGAACAAGCTCAGGAAGAAGCCGGATTGTGAACCGAACTCGGCTAGGGTTTCTGATAAACGAAATGGCGATAGGGATGGACGGAATGAGTTTATTAACCTGTCATCGAGGAGACGGAGTAGAAGCCGAGATCGGGAATCGAGGCGCCGGCGACGATCGGTGAGCAGACATAGAGATGGGGATAGAGATAGAGCAGATAGAAATAGGAGGAGGTCGAGGAGTGATTCTGATGAGGATAGAAGGAGGAGAAGAGACAGGAGGAGGAGGAGCTTTTCGCCGCATGAACGGAGAGAAAAGGCGGCAAAGGATGGTGAAATGGAGAAGAAGGAGAAGGTTGATTATAGTAAGTTGATTGAAGGATACAAAAAAATGGTATGTCTGCTTTCTGCAAAATGAATGAGATTGGAAATGGCATGGTAGGTACAGGAGTGTGTTCTTCTGCGTGACATTTCTGCATATGAATATTGGTTTGTAGGTTTGAACTGTTCTGCGAATGGTCGATGTTTGAGCACTTAGATGCTGGTTATATAAGCACGATAGAGGAACTCTTTGCTTAGTGTTTACTGTTTATGAAAAATCATAAAACGTTGCTACTGAAGATCATCCAACTTTAGCCATGTTGTTTTTCTACTCGTCGCTTTGACCGCAGATAAGTACAATTACACTAACTTGGTCTGAATGTCGACCAACAGTTTTCAATACGGATTTATATGAATCTAACTGATATCCTTCCCCTGGTTCTTCCTGTAACTAGGTGTTCTATATTTTGAGCTGTGCTTTATTTGTATTTCTACTTATATGCATTTGAAAACTTGCATCTTTACCCGCAACACTGTTTTTCTGATAAAATGATCTCTGAATTCCAAGAATTAGCCCGCTTTCGTCCCCTTATAAGTTGGATGTGTTAGTATTTGCTTCATGTATTAACATTTCCGATGGTAGATATCAAAAGATTTGCTTGTGTGGAGGCATCCCCAGTAATGACTTGCAATTTTTTTAAATATATTTTGAACAGACACCAGCTGAAAGAGTTAAAGCTAAGATGAAATTCCAGCTCGCTGAAACTGGTTAGTTTTAATAGTTTATTACCGATGCACCGCGTCGCATTTTGTTTGTGAGACGTTTATCCACTATTAATTATTCTGCAAGATGTTTATGAAACCTTTTGTCCGTTCGTAAACTTTATAAATGCTCCATCTCCTGCTTCATAGCATAAGGATTATGTGTGAATAAACATTATATTGAGCCTACAGTACTTTTGGTTTTGGGTCTTTAAGATGGTCTCTGTCATTTTTAGCCTTTTGTTAAATGTTATGACCGCAGCTGAAAAAGACGCAACAAAGGGAATGGGATCTGGGTGGGAGAGATTTGAGTTTGACAAAGATGCCCCACTCGATGATGAAGAGACTGAAGGTAAATATAAAGATATCTCTATATTCACATATCATCTGAGGAGCCCGGTAATTCTTAAACACTGTTAGCCTTTCTCAACATGTTTCAGTTGGAACACTTGCATATTGTGTAGCAAGTACATACCACAGAACAAACTCTTCGAAAATCATAAATGGTCTGGGCTGTCATACTAGCATATTGTACTAATTAGAGTAGACTGTCAAACTGGATGAGATTTAATAGATAGCGTGGCCAGAAGTAACTTCATAGCTTTCGGGCTATGCTAAGGTTTGAAGCAGACTAATTAGCTAGTCGAAAGGGCCTTATGTTCCAATCGGTGCTTTTTTATAATCCCTTAAAGAGAGCAAACTTTTACAATATTTTTGTCTCTGCAGCCGTGGAAGATGACACAGCTTTAGTAAAGCACATCGGACAAACTTTTCGGTATTCAGCCGTTGAGGTAGTTTTATGAAATCATTATGCATAGGTGCCTGTAATCTTTTGGTTCTTATTCCCGGTGAAACTGCACGATTACAAATATGATATTCCCGACTAAATTAAACTGTCCTCGTCCTGTGAAGGCAAGGAGAGCAGAAGAAATAAAGACTGCTCATGATGAGGCCATGTTTGGTGGAGCATCAGCCCTACCACCTAATATTTCAGATGATGAGGCAGAGGTTGACGATAAAGTTCAAAGGGTCAAACACACCGACCCTGATGTGAATCTTCTGAGCGAGAAGGTAACTGAAGTACTCACACAAAAAATAGCCCAAATAACCATGGAATTCTAAAGAATATCTATGTTTGTTAATCTTACAGGTGCTTGTCAAGCAACAAGGCTCATGGCGTGACCGGGTGCGCAAATCCTAGGACACCCAAAATCATGTTGGACCGGACAGAACTTGTTTCAAAAATGGTCTCCTGGTACATTGCTAATAGTTGCAGCATTTCTCTCTGACGAGGAGTTTAATGAGTTTTCTGCTTTATTTGTTTTTGTTATGTTTGTCTAAAAATTCTAGTTAATTATGTCCTTTTCTCATCGGAGTACCCAACAAGCTGAAATTTGCAGCCCACCATGGCCCAGCCCTGTTGGAATGTGCGCTAAGCAGCTGATCCATGACATCCGTACCAACCCTGACGCTAGGTATTTTGTGTAGTTTATTATAATGGTTTAGTTTTTTATTTGAAGATTGAAATTCTGTGAGGTGTGTTCCCCTTTTTTGAAATCTGGATGTGGATATCATGTGCACCAGTAGATTTATTAAGATCAATTGCTGGCCAGGATGCATCTTGTTGGATTTTCAAAAATCATTATTGTCAAACGATGTACGCAGAAAGCTGATTAGCTAGGCCATCTATGTTGAAATATGAATCTGATAGCGAGCTGTCTTGATTCTATTTTACCCCATTGGGGCCCCAAGTTGTTCATCAGCTGTGCTTATATTTGGAGATTGGTTTGTGGACTGAGAAAATAAACTAGACTTGGCTATATTGTGCTCAAGTATCTGCCAAAGCTGGGCTCTCAACGTGTTTCTGTTTGTGGTTTGTTTGATCTTACTGAGATTAGTTAGGGTGACCAAGGAAAAAAGGGCAGCTGGTGTGCTGGAAAACCATGCTGAGGGAGAGAAGTACTCGCAGCACTTTGTGAGAAAATATGTTCGTGGCAGGGCTAAAGAGATCATGCCTTCCCTTAACAACTTCTTCGCTGACCCAGAGCGCTGCGGCTGAAGAGGCACTCACTGCCTTTATGCATCATTCCCTAGACTGATTTTTTCTCATGTATGGGAGGGATGCTTCTGTTGAACATCAGCAACTGTCTAGCCTTGTTACTTTCAGACCTTTTGCGCGGACAATGAATCCGCATGCTCCTACCTTTCCACATTTTGATACAATCTTGCAAGAGCCATAAGCAACATGACTTGAAGAATGAAATCAGCCAGGCCTCCAAAGATCAATACAGAGTTCATCGACAAGAAACATATTTGAAGCAATCCAGCGGTGTTGAGAAGACTAGCCGAAGCAACAAGCTCGTCAATTGTTGGGATTTCTTCAGTCTCTTTCCTATTCTCTATGTATCATGACATGGTGCAAGCAGTAAGTTATGGAGGTAGATGCTCGGTGTCCATTGATGGGAAGCTGGATTGGCCTAATCTCATGTTCCGCAGTAGATCTTTCGCTGTTTCCTTCTCCTGCAGCCATATAAAAAAAAAGATCGTCAACGGAGGTTAACTCTTAAAAAATTTATATTGCAGAGTAACAAATAACTTACTGGTCCGGTATAATCAAGGAGGCGAGTACAGTAAGTTTCTGCTTCCTCAAATTTCTTCTGGGCCTTATAGTGGGTGGCCAGGAAAAGCAATGCTTCGACCATGTTTGGTCCTTCCCTCTCTTCAGCTTCCATTCTCTCCATGTCCTTTTTATAATATTCAGCAGCTTCATCAAGACGCCCAAGCTCAATGTGAAGCTTCGCCAATTGATGCAAAGCAATTGCTTCCCTATCATTACATGCCGCCGCTCTACTGTAACATTTGATTGCCTCCTCAACCATGTGCAATTGTTCAGTTTCGTAACACTGAGCCATGGCAATCCATAGCCTGTAGTCATCCGGTTGCAGGTACACTGATTTGCGAAAATAATGTAAAGCATAGTATGGCATGCCCATCATTTCATATGCTTGGCCTAAACCGTACCAAGCTCGATAATCACATGGATTGATATCTACAGCTCGTCGGTATGCGTCAACAGCGGCAGGAGTGTTCTTCATTTCAACATACTCGTGGCCCATTAATGTCCAAGCGGATAAATAGTTTTTGTTCAGCTTGAGAGCCCTTCTGAAATACATAACAGACTTTTCATGCTGTCCCTTCAGACTGTAATAGTTCCCAATTATGCAACAAGATTCAGGTCGGTATTTATCCGTCATGAACACTTTGTGCGCAAGACAACTTAGAGTCGAGAAACTCTCCTTCGCATAAAGTACATTGGAGTACATATCCATGTCCTCAACTCGATACGGATCATTCCTTAACAGCTCTTCAAATATAACCTCAACAGACTCGAAGTCTCTAAGACTGTACTGAGCTTTAGCAATTTGCGCCTGGATGTAGTTGCTGAAAGCGAAAGTGCTCTGAAGATATTCATATTTGGCCAACGACTGGCTATGCATCCTGAGTTCTTGGTAAGCACTAGCTATGAAAAAATCCTTCATCCAGTGATTAGAGAGATTCAGTGTACTTAATATGTCAACTGATGTGCAGAGAGATTGCAGTTCCGACCATGCACTCCAGTTCCATGGATAACTATTTACAGAATCCACCAGCACCGTACGAGCAAGATTTTCGTTCCCCTTCTCTTTGAGCACAAGACCATAAATGTACAGCCCAAAAGGGTCAATAGTTCCATTCTTGCGAAGTGTTGATAACTCCCTCTCAATTGAAACAAGTTCACGATTCACAGCGTCACTCTTACTCAAAGGCCCCTCGAGTTCTATCGACTCCTCCTCCTTTCTCCTCTCTCCAGCCTTCAAATAGAGTTGAAGTGAATTAGAACAAACAGAAAAGCCGTAGATCTTGAAGGATCCTGACAAAACAAGAATAATAACTCCTAAAATATTTACAGTGAATAACCACATTGACGTCACTCTTCCACTTTTGTTCTAGTTCAACTGATGTTCAACTTAACATCCCAAGTCTAGACGTATGGCGCCAAAGAATAAATACTTAGTTCAAAATACCACCGTTTGCGCCTGTTATGAGACTCAAGGTCAACGAACTATTCCTAAAATGAAGAACTACATGACAAGTACTAGTAACAATCTCCAGCGGATACAGTTTTAATACGATCCTGCGAAATACCACCTTTAGCGCCTGATATGAATTTTCAATTACCCAATTCAGCTCTTGTGAATCATTTTCCCTCTATCAAAAGACTCTTCAGATCTCACTCGTTCGGCCAATCAACAGACTCACAATCTCAAATAAATAAGTTCATGAAGAAAATATCAAAACATGAAATGTCAGGAACTGACCAGATAGAGCGCGTAGCACCTCAAGAACACCGCTTTACTCCCGTTCTGATCCCTCAGCACATGAGCTGACCTTTTATACTCTCTACAGTCAAAATAAGACTTGGCCAGCAGATACAAATCATTATCCAAAAAATCATCTTCCTCATGCACCGGCGTGCTCACATACGACACGCCAGCAGTGGGAGTCGCCGACATGTCATAAGTCTTGTACCTCCGCCGTATGCTGGAGCTGCCTCTCTGAAACCTAGTATTTGACGGCGTCGCCTTCGCCGGATCTTGCTCGATTCCAACCAATTGCTCCGCTGCCCTAACCGCACCAAATTAAAAACACACACACACACACACAAATCCAGATAGCCAAATTGAGTAAAATGGTAGCAAAGAAGCATCTAATTCTGACAGATTCGCAGAATAAAAATTAGGGTTTTGGGGTGGTTTGTTACCATTTGGATGCGGAGTAGAGGCAGCGATCGCTGAGTTGCTGAATGGCGGTTCGGAGCTCCGCTCTGACGTTGTCCCTCGGATTCATTGATTCACTCTCTCTGAGTTGCTTCTGCGAGTTCGACAGGGCAGCAATGGCGGAAATGTATCAAATTTTTTGCCCTCGAGCGAAGGCTGCGCCGTTTCCAGAGTCGGCTTGGTTTCCGCGCCGCTTAAGTTTTTGAAATTCAAATTCGACTACCAAACTTTCCTTAATTTGCATTATCTAATTATTTTTGAAGAATTTAATTTTACATTAATAATTAAAATTTCCCACCTATTTTTTCAACTTCGAAAACAAATTCCCTCCATTTCCTTGCAACCTTTTTGTCAGGTTGAATCGCGCCAATAAGTCAACCAGATCCGCCGACTCCTCGTCCGCGTCCCTTCTTCAACATCCGCTCCCACCCTCTTCATCGTAGCTCTCCTTCTCCCGCGTCCCGCTGAAGTCACCAGTCCCATCTTTGAATTTGACGCTACCGTAGATCTGGTTTCGAGCTCCGGAAATGGCGATGCCGGAATCTGGATCTGGAGGAAGCGTATACAGCCGGAAGCAGAAGTCGCTTGGCTTACTGTGCTCGAAGTGAGTTGGGTCGATTTTGGTTTTGTCAGATTTTGTTTTGGATTTTGAATTGGGAATTAGGGTTTGAGTTCGATTTTTGTAATAATTGTGCTTATTTTGTTTGTGCTGATTTTGTGTAGTTTTCTGGGATTGTATGATCGGGATGATGTGCATTCGATTGGATTGGATGACGCTGCGCTGAAATTAGGTAATTTGAGTTGGATTCATTGGTATGATGATGTTCAAGAAATTTGAATTTTCTTATGAGGATTTCATTGATTTCTAAGTACCTTAATCAGGCGTTGAGAGAAGGAGGATCTATGATATCGTAAACGTTCTGGAAAGTGTTGGGGTAAGTTCAGTTAACGTTGAAGTTTGCAGCACAATGTGGTTTTTCGTCGGGTAATTTGATTGGGTGTCGACGCAGATGTTAGCTAGAAAAGCTAAGAATCAGTATTCATGGAAAGGGTTTGGAGCCATCCCAAAAGCCATGGAAGATCTGAGAGTAAGAGAATTCAATTTTGTAATCTTTGAGATTGCCTAGGTTTTCTTTCTTTCTTCTGTTGATAATTGATTCAAATGGAGCTTTTGTTGTGACATAGGAAGCAGGTTTTAGGGATAGTCTTGGAGGTTCTCAGGGCAGCAGCCAAATCAAAGTGAGTGAATGAGGGATTATTTTGTGTGAGTTCATCTGATTTTTTTGTTTGGGGGTGGTATTCTTAACGATGTAATGTGTTTCAGGTTTCCGATGATGAAGATGATGCATATTGGAACTCCAACAATGGGAGTCAGCCAGATAAAGCAAACCCATCTTCCAAATCTGGTAATGGTTTTTATGTTTGTGTTGAAATTTATAGAGGTGAGAATCAGCATTGATCAAGTTTTATTTTTGTTGCAGCAGACAATAGAAGAGAGAAATCGTTGGGGCTTCTTACACAGAATTTTGTGAAGCTCTTTGTATGCTCAAATGTTAGACATTCTATAGACCTGCCATTGTTCAGTTTATTTAGTGTTTGATGCTTGAAAATCTTGCTCATGGAATGAGTTTTGTTTAACTAGGTGGGTTTGATATCACTTGAAGATGCTGCAAAGGTCTTGTTAGGCGACGGGCACAATTCAAGTATCATGAGAAGTAAACTACCTATCTACTCTACATGTTTCTCATACAGGGTTCCATAGAAACATAAATACACCCTCCTGTAACTAGTCGGCATGTTCACTTTGCAGCTAAGGTCAGACGCTTGTATGATATTGCGAATGTCCTTTCTTCAGTGAATTTAATCGAGAAGGTAAGAAATAAGGGAGGGCAGAATTTACCATGTTTGGAAGAATGGACTGATTTCTCATATGTTTCTCATTCTGGTTGTTGCTGCAGACCCAGCACAAAGAAAGCAGGAAGCCTGCGTTTAGGTGGCTGGGGATTGGAGGAAAGCGTGAGAATGAATCTGCAAGCGCGCCATTGCTGCACAAGAAAAGGTCATTTGGGACTGAAATCACAAACATGGATTTCAAGAGAGCTAAAGTGGATATCCCCCTTGAGAATAAGTCAATTAAGACACAAACTGCCCCACCAGTACAGTTGAAAACTGAGAGTTCCGAATATGACAGCGACAGAAGCATGGGACATAACTCAAAAAGAAGCAAAAAGGGTTATCAGTTTGGCCCTTTTGCTCCGGTCAAAACTCCCAAACCTGCATCAGAAGCTCGTGTAAAGCGGATATTCAATTTTGAAAGCCTTGCTCCTACTTATCGCCCTCAGTACCAAAACCAAGGTATACAATAATCACCACCCATCATCAAAGGTACACTCTTCTTTTCAAGCTCAACAAATCCCAATAATGAAGCTATGTTTTTTTGAACATGGCAGCTGTGAAGGAGCTTTTTGGTCACTATGTAGAAGCGTGGAACTCATGGTATGCAGAGATAGTTGGAACGCCATTGAAGTGATCTCTCCGCTAATCCTCAGTTCGCGGCATACATCTAACCAACCAACGCGCTGCACTGCCACCCTAGAAGGGGCTGCTGCAACTTTCTGTTTACGCCAAATTGTCAGACAGCCTAATGGAAGTCTTAGGAATGTTTAGGTTATTTCAATGTGCTGACATTATAGAAACCTTGTTTGTCCATAGCTGTTGTTGGTTAACAACACTCTTACTTTGTTGGCTGTCTGCATTGCAATAGCATTTTTCTGCACATGAATGAATCTAAGAGTCGCCTCTGAAATTTCCTTCTTGTTTTTATCAGCAAGGTAAAAGAAGATCAACAAGCTGGTAACGTTTACTAAAAGCCTGATTCGAATTCCGATGTGGGACGAAAAAACCTTTTCCGTTTGCGCACCTTGCGCGACCGCGCAATGCCTCCGCGCGTCCAAATATTTTATCTTGCGCGCGCGCGCAGCGCTTTTGCGCGACCGAAACTGTGACCAAGTATTTTATTCTGCGCGCGCGGAATGCCTCTGCGCGTCCATATATTTTGCCTTGCGCGCACGCGCAGGGCCTTTGCGCGACCGATACTTTGACCAACTATTTTATTTTGCGCACGCGTAATGTCTTTGCGCGTCCAAATATTTTACCTTGCGCGCGCGCGCAGCTCCTTTGCGCAACCGAAAACATTTTTCTCCTTGATTTACTTTATGTCTTTTGATTCATCTCGTGTTTGAAAAAAAGCAGAAAACAACCTTAAAATCGGATGAAGGAAGGTGGGAGTGGAAACAACAGACAAAAGAACAAATTGCACCAACTGGAAAGAAATGGGAGTGAGTGATGATATTAAGATCATTCCATTTTTGAATTTTACAGACTCTGAAAATCTTGCTTCACAATTCACATATTGTGAAGTTCAAAGCTGAACATTTTACATGTTTGGATGAACATTTTACAGTTACGAAGGCGGCTGGCTGATACTACACCCATGGTTCGATGTGGCAGCGACCAGCGATAGACTTGCTTGGCCCTCCAGTATCCTGTGGAGTGAAAAAGAATTACATTGTTATAGGAAAAACTGAAAGACTGCTTGGTCTTTGAGGTTAATTGAGTAGGGAAATTTATTTGTTTTATTTTGTTATGTTTCCAAGTTTTGTATTTTGGCATATGAGAGAGATTATTACCCTTCTCCTACATCCTGGCCAAATCCACTGTGCTTACTGCCTCCCCGTGGAGTGACAAAACCAAGGTTGCCGGCAGTTGACCTATACAATCCCAGAGCCTGATATGTATCTATCAAAAAAGGAATCACTACGTCACAACTAATATATATATATATATCATAAATAAAAAACTTCAGAATTATGAAAATCTAACCACTGTATGTCATTGGCTTCTTCACCTTTGCTGCTAAATGTTTATACACACAGAACAGTCCCAGAAACCTCTTATTTCCAAATTTGCATGGAGGTAGTTACATGGGAGACAGTTGGTTCAAGGAGATAATCCTTAATCAAATGCTACATTTGTTCGATACAGGTTTTCACTTCAAAGCAGATATGAAAATTTATGGCACTAGTTAAAAACATCCATGTAATAAAATACATACCTGAGGTTGACAAATGACAGATAATGTAGTTGCACCTGATTCTTGGCAGTTGAAACGAGTTTCAATATTTTTTAATACTGCGTAGTAATAAACTGTCGTGCACAAGAATTGGACTTTTTCCACCAAGCTCCAAGTAAACTGGCTGTTTCAAGAACCATAGATGAAACTTTTGAGTACCATGAACAAGTAGATAAAAGGTTGCAAGTAACAGTATTGACAGAGGAGCACATTGATACATACCTTAACGAATTCAGCTGCTGCAGACATAATTTTGCTTCCAGTAAGAGAACTACCAGTGAATGCAATCTGTTAAAAAATGCAACATCATATCGCTTAACACATTCCTAAAAAAATAAACAAGTGAAATACACTTCTCAGAAATTGCTTTGTGGAAAGTATAATTAATAGCCAGTAAATAACAAAAAGATGGTGCAGTTGAAAATTTCTGCAGGGAACATCCAAATGCCAAGATGCGCGGCATGGTTTAATCCCTCAAAAGAAAAATAAACATTTTCTGGTACAAAATTTCCTATATACAAAGGCACACCATGGCAGCAATTGCGCGCAAGTATTTACCCGTGCAGCCCCATATAATGCAGCCCGGTCTCTCCCCCTGTTATTGTTAAATGCCCTTCAGGCAGAAGCCACAGCAAGCTCTACATCTTCTGAGGTAGCTGCAGGAATATCCCCCTAACAACAAAAGAAGGTTCATCAATATTAGATTCAAACATTAGCATTCAACCCCAATTCTCCTCAACCATAGTAAGCTACGAGCATTTGCAGAAATCAAGATCAGTAAATAATATACTTTCCACTCGCAGCAAGGGTTCGAATTCAAACTCTATAAGTTCCTATTCCACATTAGATAATTATAAGTTGCTTCAACTCACGAAGAAGTGCACATTACACCCAATTTACATAGCATCATTTTTTCATACACTTTCCCGTAGATATCAACGACTAGCTAAGCCATAACCAATAAAAGGCAAATAGAATTGCATGTTCTAGCAAACCCGACCTCCGACCTAGCAAAATCATTTCAACGCACGAATCTACCAACACAGAAAACCAAGCTTAGTTCCCAACCAATCAAAAACAGTTTCAGTTACCAAAGCGCAAATCAAATCACCAAAAACAAGACGAGCGCGCTAGGTAGGTCGATATCGATTATCTCTTCCGCAATAAAAAATTATACATACATGAACAATTTATACATGAGCCAAGCAGGAATTCCATTTCAATTATGCCAACTGGGCTGGGCTGGGCTGGGATGGGCTGGGCTCTAAGGGGTTAATGGGCTCAGGCCCATCTATGACAACTGGCTACTGATGATGAGGTGTTACATCTAAAATGAATTATTAAAACTTTCCAAAGATAATGAATAATATAATACTCAACTAAACCCTAAAGTCTGCTGCATTATGAATAGAACTGGCCAATGAGATTGGAACACAAAAAAAGAACACCACTGAGGGAGAGAGGCATAGAAAAAGGTGCACTAAAGACACGTGTTGATGTGTAACCCGTGCAACTTACCTTTGCCTTCTCAGTGCTTTCTGTAGCTTTTAAGGGCAGTATGCCTTGAACAAAAAATTTGTAGGACTCCTGAAGACCTACAGTTTTCCAATTCTTTGACATTTTAAAGTGTGTTCTCCTATGGATTCCTCTCAAATCTTCAATAGGTCCTTGAGGCTGTGTGCTTGTGGCACATATTGATATCTGTCTCTTTGAGAGACTTCCTGGCACCCCTGAGCTGGGACAACCTTAGACTAGCTGAGTAGAATTTTCCCATCAAAATGTTTGGTGACTTGTAAGTTAGGTCCATTGGCATAATCATGCAGTGTAGCATTGTAGAGTTGCCAAACCACTGGAAAGGAGCAATCAGGACGAGTCAGTAATCTTAAAAAACACTTTAATATCTTCTGTAAGACAGATGTCCAGATGGGGTATTGTATGATCAGAGAGGTCAAGACCTACAGGAAGGAGCATTTAGATGGCCTCTAGTTTGAGAACAAAGCAAGATGGTGATGGCCATGAGCAAATATACCAATGAAACTGAAATCAGTTTAAAAAGGCGCATAATGAGATGACTCCAACAATCACTGAAAACTAACCTGGGTCTCACAGTTGCTGAAAATTCATTCACCGGCCACCTACAGCTACCTATTCATGAAAAGCTACATTATGAGGCTTTCATGGAATACACATAATAATCAACCAATTTAAGATTTCAACCAGCTTATGATTCCAGTGTTTTAAAGTATGAACTCACAGTGCATACACTCATTGGGGACAATGGACAAGTCAGAAGCTATCTGAAATTTGTTAAGGTTTCATTGGATTTAAGATCCAGTCCTTGTTGCTTCCATCAGTACAGGGAAGGACTGGGACAAAGGTTTTGAATTGCTCTCATCTCAAACCCAACTATATTAAGGCAGTGTAGTGAACCTCACAATGACCTGGTTTAACCATATGAGTGCGGAATTAGCTTGAACTATGTGTATGCGAAGGAAGAAAATTAGCAAAAGTAGGGAGACACACAATTGACGTGGGTAAAGAAAGAGCTAGTAAGAAAACTGGAAAAAGCCAGGCTCACGCACATGGAGTTTGATTACACCTAAAGTCGCTTTAATCTCTAACCTATACCAGTGTCACCTTATGTGTCACCTTCTGCTGCAAACAATGTCATGTAATTATTCTCTTAGCTTCCCTGAACGGTTCAAAATGAAAACTTGTTTTAAAAGGACAAGGTACCCTCTTCCGAAAGACTGACACCTCATAACAGAAATTTATATGACCCTATCAAAGTTTTTACACGTCAAGCTAACATATATTACACATGCTTTTGATCTTAGGGAAGATGACAGTTTAGGGTCATGATGCCAAAATCAGCCAGAAATGCAAATAAGTCATGTCAAGTAAGAGACTAAAGCATGACAAAGACTCCATACCTGATTGCTAGCAGATCAGCCCTACACTTTTCTGGGATCTCTCCAGAGTCGCAGTTTGGCAATCAAGCAAGAAATGGAACCACACTGGAAATGCAAATTCAGCCAGGCAGCCATTTTCTGCTCTGTAAAACGCATATAGGATACCATCAGAAAACAACAACGCTGGGGACATATCAACTGCCAATAAGATAAATAAAAACGCAAATCATGTGCAAACCCAATAAAGAGGATCAGGAAATGGTGTCATAAAACACAAATATGAAGCTGACATTTTTACTCATAGAGCAGCCTTCAAATGTGATCCCATTGATAGAAATAAGGCCTTTTGCCCTCGTATTCAAGGAATTACTCGATTGTTACATGAAATAGGCCATGTTATCATCAAAAACACTGCTTGCAAGGGACTTACTGAAATTTATTTGCTTACCAGCAAATGCCGCCTTGTTTATGTAAGTGCTGCAAGCAATAAACTGCAAGTTATATTTTTTGTCCAGAAAAACAGAACAGAACCATTCAACCTTTAAGTTTATACAAAGTGGACTTCTTTACGACAATCATGCAGATTATTTAAATGCCATCTAGAATGATAATAAAAAGACCTAAACAGACAACTTATTCGACTGCTGTTACAGCAGTTAGGGTATCTTCTTATAATAATATCTCAGAACACCACGAATATTGAAAAATTATAAGCATTGATTTATTAACTAAGCGGGCAGGCATAGAACCTGTTCTTATGCTATAGTGGGTCAACATGAGCCTTTTCTCACCTTTCCTGCTCTGCCCATATAACTTTTAAAATATTTTTTAAACAAAATACTAATTTTTGTAGTGATTGGTATAAATAAGCCTCATTATCCCATAGACTCTCTCCGTTGTTACACACACATCCCACTCTGTTTTCTGACTACATTGTGTATTTATCTCCCACAAGGGTACCATGTCCTGGTATCAACCACAAGCGGAAAGTGGTACAGGGTCATTAACATCCTACTCTTCCCAGAAAAACCTTCTCTTAATCCCTTCCCTAAATGTCCAACCTCAGTATTTCCAGCCTGCCAACATCCACCACCACTGTATCACAACCCTTAAAGGTCACTCATCCTATGTATCTTCACTGGCTCTGACTGGGAAACTTCTGTACACTGGATCTTCAGACGGAGAAATAAGGTCATGGAAGTGTGATGGTTTGAGTTATATGCATGATGAACAGAGTATGAATGATAACATCGTAGGGACTGGGAAAGGTGCAGTGAAGGCAATGGTAATTTTATCAGATAAACTCTTTACTGCGCATCAAGATCACAAAATCCGAGTATGGAAAATTGATAGTGATGAGAACCATCACGGAAAGTATCAGCGTTTAGCCAAACTTCCCATCCTATCTGATCGAGCCTATAATATTCTAATACCCAGCAGTCACGTTCAAATCAGAAGACACAAGAAGAGCACTTGGGTTCACCATGTTGACACTGTATCAGCTCTAGCCTTGGCTAAAGATGGAAATCTACTTTATTCAGTTTCCTGGGACCGAACGCTAAAGATATGGCAAACATCAGATTTCAAGTGCTTAGAATCAATAGCAAATGCACATGATGACGCAATCAATGCAGTGGAATCATCTAGTGATGGAAGTGTTTTCACAGGATCGGCTGACAGAAAAATAAAGGTGTGGAGGAAAAACCAAGGTGAGAAGAAACACAAACTTGTAGATACACTGGAAAAGCACAACTCCGGGATAAATGCCCTGGCTTTAAGCACTGACGGGTCTATGTTGTTTTCTGGGTCAAGTGATAGATCAATCGCGGTCTGGAAAAAAGATGGTGATAGTGATAACATGATAGTTACTGGTGCACTTAGAGGCCATACCAAAGCTATATTGTGCCTATATGTGGTGTCTGGAATAGTTTTTAGTGGTTCAGCAGATAAAACGATACGAATTTGGCAGGTTTGTGACAGAAGTTACTCGTGCCTAGCCGTTCTAGAAGGGCACAAGGGACCAGTGAAGTGCTTGACAGCATCAATTAGTCATCACATTCCATCTGAGTCAGCCTGCTCCTCGTCATATCTAGTTTACAGTGGCAGTTTGGATTGTGATATCAAGGCATGGCAGGTTTATATTCCCCACTTCTAGGACGTGGTTTAAAAGAAAGTGTATTTTTGCAATGCGGTAGAATATGTCTTTAATGAAACTTGAGATCTTCTTGTCCTTTTTTAATACATGAGCCTTAATTGTAAGTCTGAAATGTATGTGTATGCATAAATAAAGGGTTTGTGTATTCAACCCAAAGATAAGACTCCATTTTAAGGACACAACTACCATTACAGCAGTAAAGCAGGCAAAGAACATGGTAGCTACTCAAATGTATACCTTGAAAGAAAAACATCAAATATGGGAACTCATCTAAGCAGCATTTGAAGTGATAACACAATTCACAGCATCTTACCTGTTAATTTGCTCCAAGTTGTGTTCCACATTATTTAGTGGGAGAAGCAAACAGGGACTGAGGAATGAACCACACCATGACAACCTTAAGGGCCACCTAAGAAATAGAGAGACCCCAAATAAATGGGCAAATTGTCAAATGAGATAGGACCAAGTAACATCCCAGCCAAAGAACCAAAGGAATAATGAGCAAAGGTGATAATTTCACATTTATCAAAACATTGACTTCTCAAGTGAAAAAAGGCCAATAATCTTTTTATTCGCTGGCTGCCATAAGCTTGCTCGGATTTTTAATATTATCTAATTTTTTGAGACCAACTTGCTGCAGACTCATCTTTTGCAGCTGAAGGCTGATATTATACAACACTAATGAAACACATAACTACCCATGACTTACATCAGGTACATGTGTAATTTTCTTTGCCTGAGACTTCCTATTTCTAATCATTCTCGTCAGTCCGTTTTAACAAAAGTTGGAGTGACTGATATATGGGGCTTGACAATTTGCAATCCCAGATCATAAAAAAAAGGGTTAATTCTTAACAAATGTTCTCAACAAGTATTATCTTTGTTTTGTCACAGTTTTAAGAATTCAAGTTGTCTTATATCTCTGAATTAAAAATAAGCAATCATATCAAATATGTGTTAAACTAATAGTTTAGCTTTTGAATTTAATTACTAATATAGTCCTGGTGGTGGTTAAAGGACCAAAGCTTTGAAATTCAGTGTTCTAGACATTATATAATACTGAGAGAACACACAACATGATACATGTTTATTTGCAAGGACTCTTAATGATAAACAAATATCATAATGCTTCACATAGTTACCTGATCCTGTCTTTTTTGGAGCTTGTTTGAAAACCAGTTGGATGCACTGAGCTAAAGAAGGGAAGAATCATAACCCACATAAAATTGTATATATTATACTTTACAGTCTAATAAGAGCAAGAGAACAATCGTGGGCACACTGTTATTGTTAAGTATGATTGGTTACATATCAAACAAAGAATTGTGGGACAATCTATAAATCATAGGACAAAAATGAGGAACTTTAATTCAATTACGGTAGCATCAACAAGGTTAACATTTTGTTGGATTAGCCAAAAGCTCAAAACAACTTGAAAATTTCAAATCAGGTTGCAGGAAATGTTATACAACTGAATCATCATAATGAAGCAATATAAACAACACGGCAAGAAAGATCAAGTCATTACAGCACGCACCTATAGAATCAGATCTTGTACAAATGTCTACATATTTCAACAAACTGTACCTACCTTAAAAAATATCAATGTCTAAATTAAGTGGCAAGCGAATGAAGATCCTTCTTTTCTCATTTTCCTTTCTGAATTCAGTTGTCTTGAAGACTAATATCTAACCTTCATTACTAATTAGACAAATGAAACTCAAAGGAAATTCACCTTTGCCATTTATCCATATCACATCTAGCCAGTACCAACTTTCAGATATACAGGGTTCGAGACATAAGGAGAAAATCCAAGGGAGGTGGTGTAAGTTCATAACCTACGACAACACAACATAAAGCAACGATGTGATCCTGAAATTTCCTGTCCATTCTTATGCCTTGATAGTTAAGATATATGCTACAAACCAGAGCTTCATTGGTTCAGCCTTATCCCCAGATACAGGGCCAGCAATTTAATTATAATTCACACTGCAAAAATGTCGTGAAATTGTAACTAACTTGGCTATCACATTTAAAGGTGAACCAGTTCTGAACTTTTCATACACTGCCATAATAAATAAAATATTTAATCACCTAAATTTTGACAGTATGTAACCTGCTATATCTACTTGTTTCCATGCTTAACATCACAAGTCGCCGCACAGAGATTAGTATGCAAAGATGATACATTGAACTAACTTTAACATGGGAAACAATAGAAATAAGATATACTACAGAAATGCACTGAATCTAAATCAAGAATGACCACTTTAATAAGGATATCAATGAAACAAACTGGTAGGAATCAGGAAACTGACAATCAACATTCAGGAACAAAGAACAAAGATTCATCGTCCAAAACATGAAAGTAGAACATATACTATGTGCACCCATTCCGAACAAATAGATTATAGTGCTGATGTACCACCAACTCAGTAGTCGGAGAAAGAATGAAGTGTAGTAGTAGGATACGAAGTTATATAGGGTTATTTGATGTTTCTAGGATAAAATATAAATACATGTTAGCTGCCCTTCACCTTCTATTAACTAGCAAAGCTGCCAACCTAACATTAAAGAACACGTCTAGGATTGGTATTAACCGAATAATCAGAGGGGACAACCATTAAATAAAAGAGAAAACAAATGAAATATATATATATATATATATATGAAAATGTTCATCGTATCCAAGAAAAATTATTCACTTCACATCATTATATATTCAAATACAGGAACTGTTTTTTTCTTTCATAAACATGAAAAATGTCCTTTGGGACCCAATATTTACAATGGTAATTTTCCTGGGGTACCTGGGTCTCTAGGATACCTCTTTGGGGTGGAGCGACCTTTCAAGCAAACAACGGCCGTTCTCTGACCATGTGGACTGTGCGAATCCACTGCATACATAATCACAACATATGTCACTTTAAGATAATGTATGCACTGAATTCCTATAAGATCCTGTTTCCTGTTTGAGCATATTTTGGACAGGTATAACACTGATGACACAATTATAAGATAAATGAACCTGTGCATAGTTTCACTACGGATGCACCCATCATCTGCACTGCTCGTTCTGCATTAATAACTTCGTCCTGTAAACATTTGTGAAGCAAGCAATCACGCTTCTCAAATTGTGTTGATTGACGGTGACCTATAGTTTACTTTGCGAAAAAATGGGAGACTCTAAATAGCTACCATATCAAAGAAACTCCATGTAAGTAATCAGAGTTTAAAAAATTTCTTCTCCTGTGAATGATTTTTCCAAGGTTACTATTCATCTATTCTAAAAATGAACTGTTTTTTTAGACTTTTAGTGCATCATGAGTAAAGATGAATAACGATTGCCAGCTAATTTTATGCACTTACCATTCATATTGATCAAAATCTACTTTTCCAATTCAAAATCAAGTTTAACGAAAATTCACTTATTCAAATTCAGCAGCCATCTAGTAAATTGATATTTATTAAAAAATATTCACATACCTTAGGATTATGACCCTTCGCAGCAATGAACAAACCACCACGGCGAACTAAAGGAAGACAATATTCCGCTGCAAGGAAAACGAATTTAAGAACAATCTATTTTAGCGACACACCTACTACTGGCATAAATTCCAATGAACAATAAGTTAATACCTAAGATTCTCATTTCCGCGACTGCCCTAGCCACTGCGACATCAAAAACCTCTCTGTATTCTTGGTTTTGTCCAAGATTCTGTCCTACAACAAGGTTCAGAATGTGAAACACTTTAAAATGCCGATGATGAGAAAGGTTAACAAATCCATTCAAAACTGCTTCACTAAAATCAGATCTGCTATTTGCCCAAATTTAAATTACAAACACAATGGTAGTAGTTTAAACTTTTTCCTTTCCATGTACTAGTAGCGTTTTTGTGTAAAGTCAAAATAAGAGCAGAAGTTTTAAGTATGAAACATAAATGGCATTGTAAGAAAATAGTCTATAAATACAAACAGTTTTAAACAAACCAACCATCATAGTCCCACTGGTAGCTTATGATCGAAGCAAGCACATAGCACACCTAATTAAAGAAGACATTATACCTCTGCTCTTCCTCTTACAACTTTTGCATTGGTTATACCAGTAAGCTCAACAGCATGATCCAAGAAAACACAACGCTTGTTCATGGACTCCATCAGTGTCACATTCCAGTCTGGAAAAAAAAAAAACCTACACTGTGTAAACAAAAACCAAGGCCAACACATGCTGCATAACCAAGAAGCTACTACACAATACCTGGACAAGCTATTGCCAAGACAATCCCAGGAAGCCCGGCACCAGTCCCAACATCCACAACATTCAGATTATCATTCGAACCCTTACAGTATGAGTTATATGAGTCCTGAATTGGTGGAATAATAGCAAGAGAGTCCTCCACATGCCTCTCCATAACATCTTCAGGTTCTGTAACAGCTGTAAGATTCATCTTCTGCATCAATTATACACCAAACATCACTTATTTCACTGATTCAATGAACCAAACATTTCACTTCCACAAAATCAACATTGAAACTATCCATAATCCTCTTCTCCACATAATAGCTCAATCCACAAACTGGTCAATCGTTCCACACAAATCTATCAACCACTTAACCCAATAATAACACAATCAACAAATTCACTCAACCAAAACCCTCATCAGTCTTCTCAATCGATTCAACCAACCCAATATTCCACTTCCCGCCAATTGAACATTGGCATATTAACTTCTTAAGGTAAATCACAGTACGCATCAAACCTGGTTCCATTGAAGAAGAGCGTCGACGTAGAGAGAAATCTGGTCCTTCTGCCGGGCATTCAGGGATCCGTAATGTGAAAACTTAGCCCCGGACACAACACTACAAGCGGAGCAGTAGGAGTTAAATCCGACGGAAACGAGCGACCGCGACTTGGTGGTCGGAAGGTGTTTGATGAAATTCCTCACAGAAAAAATGCTTCTAGCGGGCGCTTTGCTGCAACACATCATCATCTTAGCGCGCGAGACTAGTCATCAAACTTTGGCTTGTGACGATAACATCGACGAATTGGGCCTCGCTACGAACTGGACCTCACTATGAATTGGGCTTCTTCTTTTCAGCATAATGGGCCCCTATGTTACCGGCCCATTAACAAAATAAAAAACAATATTTTAAGAAAAATCAGCAAAATTAAAGACAATTACTTTAAGGAATAACATTAAACAAAACCACAACCTTAATCACTTCTACGCCATTGTTTCTCGCATACATTTCAAGTTTATCATCTTATAAATAATCATTACTGTCAGTTGCGATTTGGTTCGTTCAATTAATGAAAATTAAACTTTAAATTTCGGTTACATTCTATTTGTATAATATATGATGACGCAAGGCATTTTGCTGACATCATATGAGGGTTGCAATATGGTTGACAAAGACAGAATATAAATAGAAAGTGCAAGTTGGGGGATTAGATATTAATAAGTAGAAAAAATCAATCCTAATTTTATATTGTTAAGCAGAAGATATGTCGTGATCATGTTCACCATACAAATTAAACTTCAATTAATTATTTGCATAACCGGGGATCTCATTATAATCACTCACCAGATTCCTAAAATTGCTAATATATATATATATATAAATATCGGTACACAAATTCACACCTATTCGATTATCAGACATGAAGAATCTTTCCTTCTTCTTTTTTTTCTTCCTTCTTTAGTCTTTCTGGACTTCCAATAAAACTTCTAGAACACTGGCAAAGTACTTCTGCTAAAAGCTCCATTAATTAGAGCATACGTTTTCATTTAGCGCATTTTAAAATGGAGAAAATACTCAATCAGCACTTTATCTACACAAATAATACATCCACTATTTACACTTTAAGAACCACTTTAGAATTAAACATTTCTTTATACTATTCATAAATAAAATATTTTATTTTGATTTTAATTTTTAAATCATTATTTAAAAAAGTAATGTAATATTTCTAATCAAAATAGTTACTTCATCGCCATGGTACATGTATATAAATACATTGAGATAATACAATATTTAAAAATTATTAATTTAGATTTCATATAAAAATTTTGTATATTGAGCGTGTGACACGTGTGTGTAATTAGATAATGAAGAATTTTGAATTTATGGAATCAGATTTTCTTCTAATCTACTTCCTACAAGCATACCTATTATTTTATCTTCTTACTATTTTCCATATCCTCCACAATTTGAATCATTTTGATTTTGATGACAAAATATAAGGTGGTATCAACAACAAATAAGAGTAACTGATGCAATGACTAACTCATTCATCATTGAGACAGCCGCATTGAACAACTAGTGATGAAGACGATTCTCGCCCTCGTCGTCAGCCGAATTTACAAAGACATAGACAATCTAGGAGACAAAATTCGTTATAAGTTTATTTTTGTGGAAAGACCTATTTTTTGACAACAAAAACTTTCGCCGGAGTATCCGATGAGTAGCAATTTGTTTAATTGTATTAAGATTGCACTTTGTAATCATGATACCTTTTGACATCAACGACGCGATGCCGATAAAAGATGACCGGTAATATACAAATTTTAGCATATGGGAGCGTCTGATCAATGTGTCGAACTTACAAGGAGGGGACACTCAAATCCATGAAGAAGTGACGTGAACAAATAATCAACTTTTACAAAATGAATATCTATGATCTCCAAATCCAATAGACGTACCTCGACTTGACTGTATGCAATGCGAATGAAAAAATTTGTCCAATATGGTAGGTAGCATTGACTGTTATAAATTAATTTGGAATGTTTAATTATATCTAGATTTAGATGAACGGTTCAGATTTACGATTCATTACAATATGACAGTTAAAAAATATGATCGTTAAAGTAAATAATTGAATATAATTCAATTAAATATTCGTCAAAGTTCCCACATGATCAAAATTGAGCTGAATTTTAATCCAAAATAACTTAAAGTCCATTCATTTTTATCCTCCCGTACCTACAAAAACAACACCTATTTTGACAGGTTCCAAATCGGCAGTTGGTAATGACATCACCAGCACGCACTGTAAAATGACATCAGTGCACATGATCTTATTTGGAGCTCAAAGCTGACTAGTCCACACGAAAATGTCAATGGGGTTACATTAGAAACTGCAGAAACCCTAAACAAACTCTCAACTTGACACCCTGAGAGTTTGACAAAACAGGTATATTTGAAAAATGAAGGTAAAAAAAAAAAAGAATTCCAAAGAGGTACAAGGTAAGGTAAGAGAGGAAACTAACCTAGGTTTCCTGTGGCAGGATGATGACCCGGTCAGTCTCCATTTTCATTTTCATCCTTGTCTACTCATAGCCGCACGTTTCCTCAGCACCTCCAAGTCAATGAATCTGACCACACCAGCAGGAATCTGACCTCCATCAATCTCTGTTCGCCATCTAATTCTTCAAGCACCATTTCTCTCTCTTTCTCAGCAGCTTTGTAGGAGAAGAGAAGAAGTTGGAGAAGCTGAATGGGACCCATCAACAATGGCAAGAACCAGATATGGCGGAACCCATTCAACAGGGCCACACCCTCCAACGCTCACAAGCTCCCACCTGACGAGTTCATCTGCCCAATATCCGGCAACCTCATGGTTGACCCAGTCAACGTCTCGTCCGGGCACACGTTCGAGCGCACCTCTGTGCAAATCTGCAAGGAGCTCGCCTTTGTTCCGGCGCTCCACGATGGATCCACTCCTGATTTCTCCGGCTCCGTCTTCCCCAACAGATCCATTCGCTCCATGATCCAACAATGGTGCCATGAAAACGGCGCAGACCATCCCGCGGTCGACTACTACGCTGTTGAAGAGACTGTTCGATCGTTGATGGCCGGATCGAACGCGAAGCTGATTCCAGCGCCGGAGCCGGCAGCTGCGGAGGAGGAGGATTATGTGCAGGAGCAGCACGGAGACTCGGTGAGAGATCTGTTGAACAAAGTTCCCTACAACCCGCCGGTGTTAATTTCGCACGCGGTGACTCTGCCGCATATGAGAAAGAACTCCGATCAGTTCAGCTCCGGTTCGTCCTCAGGCGACAATATTCCGGTCATGCCGCTGAATTTCAAGACTAAGCCTGCGAGTTATTCATCCTCTCCGACGGCAGTGGCGGCAGGAGTCGCACCAGGCCCGTTCCAAAACCCTAGAAATTGGGCTCAGCAAGTTGGTGGTGAGGATGAAGATGCAGATGATGATCGATTGTTGATGAAATTGATGAGCTCGGATGTGGCGGAGCAGGAAGAGGGAGTTGTTTCGCTGCGGAATTTGACGAGGACCGATGAGCGAACCAGAGCTTCGCTCTGCACGCCGAAAATGCTTTCCGTCTTCCGATCTCTGATCCTCTCCAGAAACCAAACGATCCAAGTCAACGCTGTTGCGTCTCTGGTCAACCTCTCCCTCGAGAAGCACAACAAGGCCAAGATCGTCGGCTCGGGGCTCGTCCCGCCGCTGATCGAAGTTCTCCGAGCCGGCTTCCCTGAATCTCAAGAGCACGCAGCCGGCGCTCTCTTCAGCTTATCTTTAGAAGAAGATAACCAAACAGCGATCGGCGTCCTCGGCGGACTCGATCCGCTTCTCAACTCGCTCAGATCCGATAGCGACCGAACCCGCCACGACTCGGCTCTGGCGTTATACCACCTGTCGCTGAACCAGAGCAACCGTGCGAAGCTCATCAAGCTCGGCGCGATCCCGATTCTACTGAATCTACTGAAATCCAAGAACATGACCGGAAGAGCGATTCTCGTGCTGTGCAACCTCGCGCTGTGCACGGAAGGAAAGTCCGCGATGCTGGATGGGAACGCAGTGATGATTCTGGTAACGCTGCTCAGAGAGAACGATTTCGACACAGAGGCGACGCTGGAGAACGTGGTGGCGACGCTGTGCGCGATGAGTCAAGGGAGTCTGAGGTTTAGGGGCATGGCGAGGGAGGCCGGAGCAATGGAGGTGCTGCGCGTGGTGGTGGAGAGGGCGAAGAGCGAGCGGGCGAGGGAGCGAGCGATGCGAGTGTTGCAGATGATGAGTGGGAGAGGTGAGGAGGAAGATGATAACAATGGTGGGTTTGGGCGTAGGATGTTTGAGGGGGGTGGGACGATGTCGCAGACGAGATTTCGCACCGGGTACGGCGGCGGCGGTGGCGGCGGCGGTGGAGGCAGGGACTTGTACACTGTCAATACTACGAGGTTCTGAAGTTTACAGTGTTTTCATCGGGTGAAATTTGTGAATTTTGGGTTTTGTGGGGGTCGAAGTGTAAGTAATTGTTAGGAAAATGGTGAAATTGCAATTGTTTATTTGTTGAATTGTCCTATGAAATTTGAAGTTTACGTCTCATGTGTAATTAATTTACTTTGGGGACTTATCTATAAATTTTTAGAAATCTGGCATCATCTTTGTCCTGCAAACTGATTTGAAATTGGGCTGAAGAAAAAGATGGAGAAACCCTAGAAGAGAAGAAAGCGCGCGACGTGGTCGGTGGAGGAGAATTTGCTTGATTGACTGGTTAGCATTATGGTTTTGTAGAAATCGACTTGAACGCGAGGAAGCCTTTCATCTAACTCGACTCTGCTTTTCCTTAATGGGATGATGTATGCTTCTTCCACATTTCATTAGGGCTTGATATCTTGTGTGCAATATGAATGATTGGAAGTAGTTAAAATATATGCAGAAGATATTGGATGTTACTTGTGAATATCAAGCTCAGGTTGAAGTCTGAAGGTGTTTGTAAGGTAAATGATTGATACTACTAGCTGAAGTACTCAGAACGACTTATTTATGAGTAATCTAGGATCTGTACATGGCTACATTTATTTCTCTCGAGTTAATCTGTACTGGTTTTTGGTCAGGTTGTTCAAGCAGTGTCATCAGTTAAGTTGCTGAAATGAGGGATAATTTTAGAGGAGTTAGCTGTGCGTATGTACCCAGACATTGTTATGGGGAGATCATTACTTAATTCTTGTAAGATCAATGCTAATGTTATACTTGGAGAAAAGTTCTTGAACCGTATAGTATGTCAGTTGAGTTTTAGAGGGCAACATGGTGGTAGCAGTAGTCACAAATATAAGGGAACTAATGTTTGAAAGGAAAAGCAAGTTGAATCCTCGGTGCAGCTGGTTTGATATGAATCGTGTAGTTCGTGAGTTGGTAGTAGCATCCCCAGATAATAATTTGAGAAAATTTAATTGAGATTCTTATTAAGGCCAGCCTAGCACGATATGTTTCAAATACAATGCAAGTTTCCTTGATTGAAGTGATGAAGATAAACTACAGGCTGTGCTGTACATAATGAGACATTAGCTGCTGCGTTCAACTGATAAGCATCGATGCAGGGACATCAATTGGGATTGTGAAAACCTACCAACATGCCAGCAAGCCCTGAAGTCCTTATTTCCGGTTTTCACACCTTGGAAGAAGGCAGTTGCTTGTGTAATGAGTTCTGGTGAGTTACCCACTCTTTCATCTCTAAAAAAGCTTTACAAACTACAAGTTGGAAACCAGATTGAACTGAGTGTTGCTTAGATCATTTAGGGTCATGAATTTTGAAAGAGCGTAGATTTTTGGAGACAGGGCTGTTTCATGTTACTCTATGTCAAGGTTAAGTTACTAGGTCCTGCCTTTGGCATCACATGTAACTAAAGCACACTCCAAGCATATATATGCACATGGAAGATAATCCATGCTGCCCATCATTCTGAAATGTAGTTTTCTTGAGAATTGGCATGGCATGAATGATTCGAATTGTTTTAGACACACAGACAAAGATGGAGTTAAAGCTAGATTTGGTAAGAACTGCATTAATGCTGAGGGGACCAGCACCATCTGGTAATTCTGGTTCATGCTTGCAAAGTGTGTTTATATTTGTGTGTATTTATATTTGTCCCAGGTTATCTTTTGCTTTATAAAGCACTAATCCTTTCAGCTGTTGCAGACCTATACGGAAAGCAAGGTTCACTTAGTGGATTCTTGAGAAGAAAGCAACTTCAATGGTTTACTAAACCACTACACAATGCAGGCATGGAATCCACCGGTACCATTTTGTAGCCTCCCATATCTCCTGTTCATCATTGTCTCCCACATGATAAGCTGACCATCTTTAATAGGTCCTACGGTTTGTTTAACCCTCTTCCATGTTCCATCCTCAACAAAATGATTAGGCTAGTACTTAAACATTCCCTTTGAGTTGATTTTGCTGCACTCCTTTGACTGTGCTCCACTCCACTTTACTTGTTGTTTTAATGCTCTATGCAGTGATTTGAGTGAGAAAAAGTGAGCGTAGGTTTTGATGTTGAGGAGTTGGAGTTCACGCCTTTTGTCTTGTTTGTTCTTTGGGTTGATGTTAAAGTGGGTTGTTGATCACTTAAACAATAACATCTACAATCATAGGTATTCTTCTCACACCTAATTGCTATTGGATTACAGAACCTATTTACAGGAAGAATGTTGCTAGAATTGCAGAGAGAATAGATACAGAACATACATAGCTAGACTGGCAAAAATAAGCTCCATAGAATTCTAACCATCTCTCAGATTTTAGTTTTCTGATAGACCATGGGTATGGAAAGCACATGAAACTAGAAAATGTAGTTTCCATAAGATGTTACAGTACTTGTTTTAAAGAAAACTCTTCATGAAATTTCAGTACAATCTCTAGCACCTATACAAACAAGTCCCACTTGTTCTATGATTACGACATTAGGCTTTAACCGTCTGACCCACTTCCTTCCTCCACATGCCTTGATCAAGTTTTTGAGTCCACACATCAATACGCCCCTTTTGAGCTCCTTTGGATATGAATCTTGCTGTGGAATGCTATACTAGTAAAGTAATTACTTGCTCCATTTGCGTACTGTTTCATTGTTTGTGTCAGACTGGTGCACTTGCAGAGATTAATGAAGTTCAGAGAGTTTATTATCAGTTGGCTTTTGGACTCTGCTCTGAGATACTCTTTAATGAAGGCTGCCATGTTTTTGACCTTGAGGCTGAAGATGATGACGTTGATCTCTGTCTTTGCGTCTCATGCTTGCTCATCTGAAAATCCATCAATGCAACAGATTTAAGATTGCGATTGAGATGTGACATTAGTGGAGGTCTAAGCTTAGCTGGGAGAAATGGAGCCTCCACGGAACTAAGTTTGTCTCAAAGTCCTCACCTGGCTGGATTTCTCAGGCTGAGCTGATGCTGATCTGTTTCCAGCTCCAGCCGTGTCTGATTTTGAATCGACTTTTTGCTTCAAAGCTTTCTCTGGTACGCCATCTGACTGCTTCATCTTCATCATCTTTGCTTGCTTCTTCGCCACTAACCCCTTCATGACCTCTGAAAGAAGAAGAAGAAGAAGAAAGATCAGAACTTTACAAACCCCATTTCAAGAAAACACCCAAAACACAAACTGATCATCAAATCGAAACAATGGAATCACAAAATGAGGTACAGAAGACGAAGCACTGAGCAGATATCTTATCTACCTTGCGTACTGATGAGTCTATAAACATGTCCTAAAGCCAAAGTATCAGTAGGTCTGAGGAGCTTAACACGTGTGATTCTGACTGTGCTCCTGTCAGCTCCTCCACCACCAGTGGTGGTGGTGGTGGTGGTGGTGATGAGGAGAGCAACGTAATGACCAGGGTTGGATTTCATGATCTGGCTTGCCGGAATTGGCCACAGGAGCTTCTCTGATTTCCCAGATGGGTGCTGGATCACCAGAGACGCTGTGTCCACCGCCTGACAGTTCCCCATCTCCTTCTTTTTCCTTTTTTCTCTCTCTCTCTCTCGCTGCAGGTTGAAGACGATCAAGGAGAGTCCGAGTCTGAGGAACATTGTTGTCTTTATAAGCCCTTAAAAACAGTAAAATTATTTCCGAAAGTTCAGCGCCACGTCAGCATCAACCGTAAATCGGGAAGTCTTTACGGATGACACGTCAGCGCAAGGGGGCTCATCTGATCCGTCCGTGTCGGTGCCACTGGCATTTATCGCACGCGTGCGACAGAGTGACGTTGTAAACAGTAAAAAAATAACAAATTAAATAAAAAACGAGGGTAATAATATTTTACCAGAGCGTGAAATTTTGCGCGTCCCAAGTTGTGAGAAAGAAGCTGAATAATACGGCGTCGTTTGGTGTAAGCAATAAGTTTATCCCGCGTGTGGCTCATCCCTCTTTTCAAGGGAAATTTTTTATACAAACAATAATCTAAATAAATAATATTAAGTGCCATCCAGCAGTTCAAACGGCGGCGTTTCATGGATAGGAAGATGCAGATACGTTACAACAGTTTGACAGGCTTTTCATTTGTTCTTTGTGATAGTGCTACTGTTACAGAATTTGCTTTTCAGCATATTTTCTATTTATTCTTCTTAAACTTTTGAGGATAATTTTCTTTTAAAAAAAACATGTAATAAATCATCACCTCTAGTTCACAAAACAAAGCAACTTGACTAGTTTGAGTCTAAAATGAAATTATTAGCTGGAAGTGCAGTGGAGCTTCATCAAACTCAAACCTCAAATTATGTTATAACATGTTAGTCTTAAGTTGTCCAGAGCTGAATACATCTGCAGAGGGTCATGGCCAAGGCTCCAAACCTGAAGATACCAGCCAGGAAGAAAGTTAGAGCTGGTTCCGCTACTTTAATGAGCCACTAAAAAATGTTATGCAGTACGCACTGAAATGATTCTACAGATGCTGAAAACAAAATTAAAACCGCATATTGAAACATCTGTATGCGATCAAAGTATGAACAAGTAAAGTGTTTCGGATATTTGGGAAGCAATAAGAGCGAAACCTCTCTAAGTTCAGTATATGGAAAAACCTGTCACCAGAAAAGATACTGAAAAATTCCAGCAGCCTGCAGTATTTTTATCCTCTTTGTTTAGTACCTGAAATAAGGATATTAATGTTAATTGGGAAGTCTCGATTATAAGCTACGTGCATAGTACACGTAATTGTCCGTATGCTATACGATAATATTCTGTACAATAATAGCAATCACCAAATGCAGCCGTACCCTTGTATTAATTGTATTAATCTAATATGTGGTTGCTAAGCACAAGTCATTTTAATAAGGGCACAATTTCTGTTGCCATTTCCACACGGCGAGCTCTGGTTGACATGCTCCCAACACAAGCTTCTTGTACTATGTTAATTTATTCTTAGCGAAAACAGTGTTTAATATTGACACATTGCAGAAAACATATAAGCCAGGTACGAGTCAGGTAATCAGTGACACGGGCTTCCACACATATGGCACACATGAATAGTGGAGACCACATAACCGCAATATCCCAGATTAAGATATGCACATATTGAAGAACAACATATCTGAAATGGATGTATAAAACGGATCGGATTATTGTCACTAATTGTATTCATCACTTGGAAGAAAAACATACCTGAGAAAAATTGACCTGAGAGGAAGAAATGTTGTCTGTATCATCCTCATCTTCCACTCAATTGCTTGGCTGGCCTGTAGAGGAAGCCATGTATAACTACAGTATGAATCATGGCTTCTATGATCATACTATGGAAAAAGTACCTGCTGAAGCAGCTTATATCGATCATCCTGGAAATTTTACATCAGGTGATGGAAATGGCGATGCGAAAAAGGTCAACCACAATGCAAGTGAAAGGCATCGCAGGAAGAAGATCAACGATTTGTACTCGTCTCTTCGGTCACTACTTCCAACCAGCGAGCAAGCGGTACTCATCCTGCAGATTTTTTTCGTACATTATTTTTTGCAAAATTTTTGTTCAGTATTTTTTCTTTTTTGGAATTTAAATTTTCATGTTTTGTAATTTCTACAGAGGAGAATGAGCATACCCACAACAGTAGCGAGGGTGCTGAAGTACATACCAGAACTTCAGGAAGAGGTTGAGAGAATGGAGAAGAAAAGACAGGCCATGTCGAAGAAGATCGCCCAACATCAAGAATCAGTCATTAATCCGCCGTCCAAACTGACAAAACCTGATAATTACAGATGGGAAGTTAACGAGGAAGCTAAGGGAAACATAATTCAAGAGGACATAAATGTATCGACAAGTAAGGTCGCGGATAGGGAGGTTGTGATTCAAATCTCAACATTACGAATTTCAGTACCTGGGATTCTGATGAGCTTGGAGAAAGATGGGTTTCAGTTGATTAGTGCTTCTTCATTTCAGTCTTCTGGTGGAAGGCTCCTTCTCAACTTACATCTTCAGGTAATCAGTCAGACCAGTTCTCATCAATCATCATCTGCACTCTATTTCAGATTTCTAACTTGCCCATCTGACATCTAAATGAATCACTGCTTAACTATACCATCATATAAAATGGGGGTCTGGTTTAATTGCTACTCTAATTTTTACTTCTTCAAAAAAAATTTCAGAAACTTTTTGGACTAACAAAGATGGAGTGCGAGGAACTGGATGAGAAGCTACTATCCATACTGCAGAAGAGAAGATAGTTTTTAGAGTTGTCTAAACCTGATTCCCAGTAGGTGTATGTTCTTAGGGTGACAAAACAATCATGTGCTAAGTTGTTCAGGAATTTATAACACTGAATACAACATGTGACTCGGTGAAAAAGACAATTGTTGTTAAGAAATAAAGGCTAAGCAAAATGCAGACAGACCTGATTGCAAAATAAAAGTTGCAATGATGTTAACTACTCTTTATATTAAGTCTTACGAGTTTCACAAGAGCACGCGAAACACAAAGATTGAAAGCGGAATAACTAAACAGCAAGAATACAAGAATCTGCCGTGCAGAAGCTAATCTAACAAGGAGTATCGATCTCTTGCCTGGGGATTGTTTTCCCTTCTCTCTTTTTTGGAGCAGGATAGCGCATGCTGCTGCTTCAGAAATCTGTCCATCTCAAATGTATCAGTTTAACTAGCAAAATGTGGGGGAAAAAAACAGAGAATGAAGTTCGCAAAGTTGAAATGCAAAAATTACCGGTTAACTATTTGAAATTATTCTGGGGCTGCCAGAGCTGACTGTAGAACATCTTCAAGATACTTTTCAGCCGCAGCGTATTGTCTTTTCTTGTCCTCAATTGCCAAACCGGCTAGAGCTTTATCCTGCACAATTATCAAGGAAAGATTAAGTGTATGGCCAGGGTCAGTGGTGTACAGTAACAAGTTATCAATAACATACGGGAGGCAAGTCTTGGTAGCTTCTCAAAGTATCAAGAATCGGTTTTGTTTTCTTCTCCAATTCTTTCTTATGCTCTGCCATTTCGACCAGGACACCATGGCTGATTTCTGGAGTGTAGCCCAAACGTTGAAGCGACTCCTGCGTAAGACAGTACAAGATAATAGTGAACATGTTTCGCCTGTGGATACTCAAGACAAACTCTATATGATAGGCTCTTATGATGGATCGTTCTTGAGGTACCTTATAGTTTGCATGCTGCTGTAGGTATTGCCGTTCTTTTGAGGCCATGACAGCCAAGTTTGTCTTCCAGTTCTCCATTTGAGCCTCACATGGAGCAACATCGTCTTCAAGCTGAGCAAGCATTCTACAACATGTGTCGTCAAAGAAACGGATATTTGTTGTCAGAAATCATTAATAAATACTCCATCAAAATAATTACAAAAACTCATACAAAAATAATCAGATTCTAGCGTGCGGCAATGTCAAAGCCTTTACCTTTTCAAATAGGTCAGCCTAGCGATTGCCTTTCTAGTATAATCAAGAAGAACTTTAGATTCCTTCTGTACTTTGGCTCTCTTCTCCTCTACTCCAGTCTTTCTCAACGAAATATCAGCTATGGCAATAAGAAAGCTGAATTTACACCCATGTGAGTATTCGCAAACGTAAAAAAACAAATAACATAAAAATAATGAAACTCACCTGCTAAGCTCCGTGTCTCTAATATTCAATAGATTAGCTACATTAGCTAGTACTTGCACTGATGACACCACGTTTGAAGGCAAACTATCTTGCGCCAAGCCCACACTCTCCAATATCTCTCGTATCCTCGCAGCTGTTTCATATAACCCAAATCAATCAACTGTCAGCCATAAAGTTAAGTGTATAGCAAGAAAACTGAAGTCATCCGTACATACAGGCCTAGTATTTAATAAACAACCTTGTGACCGAAATTCAACTGTCTTTAGTCGAAAATCACTAGCAAGGATTCCAGCAGCCTGTGTCTTGGCTTGAGACAATGTGGCTAGGTTATGCAGATATGCAATACTTCTAGGCGTGTAATCAAAGTCTGGAACTTCCTTCCCCACTGCCTCAAACTGTGAAGCCAGCCATGCTTTCACCTCGACAATCTTACTCGCATCTGTGCTGCTTTGACTCGGAGCATCCACACCGGATATCAAATCACTCATCCTCAAGTCAACCTTCACCAAAATCAACCCAATTATGAAATTCAACAAAAGGGGGAAAAACAGAAATTCACAACCCATTTCAATTTCATTCACAACCAAGTGATCACAATTGGGATTTCTCAGAATCATCCGCCATTCTATACTATCTGAATCTAGTTCGATCAGCTACAAAATCTTGGCTCATTTCTATGTTCACGATCTGGACCTAATGGTAAAAACCAAACCCTAAAAATCGCATACGCCACCACCGAAAAGATTTCAACTTTGTGAAATTGAGTGCTTCAAAAGAACGTGAATGCATCGGTTTACCTCTAACCGAAGCCGGATTTCGCAAATGAGGTTCGCTTCTCGGAGAACTAGACGGAGAAGAAGACCTGCAACTGCACCATGAAAGTCCGAATTCGATTTCAAAAATCGCTCAGCTTCAAAACGTATTTACAATTAGCCCCCTTACTTTTAAAATGTTACAATTATTCCCCTAAGTTCAACGTATTACACTTATCCCCCTAAGTTATAACTGTTACAAATAGCCCCGAAGTTTAAAATATTACCATTATCCCCTAAGTTTAAAATGTTGCAATTCGCCCCATAAACCATTAAGTGCGAACACAATCTTTTAATTCGTTTATAAAGTAATCGAGTACGAACACAAACAATTAAGTTTTATACTCACGAATAAAACTTGTTTAAATTACTGGAAAAACTCGAAGAAAGCCCAAGTTTGGCTCAATTTCGTAAAAAATTTACGTCAAATTTGAACAGTCTAATAATATATATCGATTTTCATAGTTCAATATGAAACAATTACAAATGAAAATTCCAAACAAAAGAATAAATATCGTACTAACGGATCATCTCCATTCGCAGTAGGAGTCCATTATTAAAATGTTCATAGTTAATCAAAATGTGACCTACCAAAACAAGATCCAAGAAGAGCTATACACAATCTTAGATCGAGGCATATCATTTATGTTAGGTGTGATAAATGAAGAACCAAAAGCGAGTGCGGACTTTTTATATGGTCTGATTCATCGTAAATCAAAGCATAGACATTGAAATATTTAACGTTTTTTATACCACCAGACCGGATATGTCGTGACGGGGAGTGTGGACTTCAAGTAAGCAGGTGTTGAAAGCTTAGGACTCCCAAAACTAGTGGCTTCTATGATCAGGTCAAGAGCTGTCAACGCATGTGCACAACCCATAAATACGACACTACTGAAGACAATTTGATATCTTTTGGAGCCCCACAAAGCCATACATGCACTCATGTAGCTCCACACTAATTGGACACATAGCTTTGATTTCCCTCCACAAACCTCCCCCTTGCTCTTTTGTGCCTTAATGAGTCTCACATGCTTATATATCATGAAACCCAAGTCACCCAGGTCTCAAATCTCATCATTTTCTAGTTTTTAGAGGTCTTCTGGTGTAAAAGGTTTGATTTTGTTGATGGGTTTGGGATCAGATGATGAGGGGAGGAGGTGGAAGAGGAGGTCGGATGGCGGCGGCGGCCGGGGACTTGTCCAGCAGAAGGTTGAGAAGCTGAGGAAGCTGGTGCCTGGCGGGCAGGAGTTGGAATTTGATGGACTCTGTGATCAGACAGCTGAATACATTCACCATTTGAGACTCCAAGTGTGCTTATTACAAGCCATTCTCAACTCAGTCCATGATCCATGATGATGATGATGATGATGATGATGATGATGATGATGATGATGATGATGATGATGATGATGATGATGATGATGATGATGATGATGTCATATATGTCTGCCTGCATACTAATATGTCTAGTGAAGTTGTATAGTTTTGCAGTATGATAAGTCCATCCTTTATTTGTACCGAATCGAAGGGCTCGAATCATTTTGATCCAATCGCTACGAAACAATGGTCTAGAACATTCTACAAACATAAGGCAGATTCATAGATACTAAAATGATACATAAACTGTGACAGCTACAAGAGAAGCTGACTACATGTGGTAGGCTTCTGTTTAGCTTTGATCTTCTGCACAAGCCAAGCATGGTTTAGACGGCTTCAATCTGCCATGTTTTTGGCTCTTCTTAACAAGCTTTGATCTTAGAACACAGCTCTGGCTGAAATGGAGCAATGCAAAAACATGTTTGGACAGGTTAAGAATGTGTGAGGCTGAGGTTTTCATGTTACCTGTTGAGGGTTTTTTGTCCACTCATTTAGGGAAAAAGGATCAGAAAGTCATCTGGGTGCTCCTAGTTTGGACCGGTTTGATGATCAGTGCAGCAACATCAGAGACTGAAGATGTTAGAAATGGTGTAGCTCAATTCATGGCAAACTCTCTGCTTGCAAGGTGCCTCAAGTTTCCAACTTTGGCTGGGATTTAAGCTCAGATCCATGCCATTGCAAATGGGTTGGTGTCTTTTGTAAAATTTTGACCACCAAGGTTAGGAAAGTGGTTTTGGAGGGGTACAACTTTACAGGGAGATTAGACATATTCTATCCGGTCTTATAACTCAATATGAAATAATTACAAATGAGAGAAAATGACAGACTAGCCAGACATCGATTTGTGGTAAGGGCAAGGGGCAAATCGAGCTAGTAGGCATCTCCATTGTAAGCCCATCTTCTCATTGTATCTTCACCCGAGCTAGCTCCGTTACAGCTAGTTTTTTGGTGCAGGAAGAGTTGTCCGAATTAGTTATCGGATATCTATGAGGTTGCTATACGACATCGTTTACATAATCCGATAATTAAAATTTGATTAATTTGACTGACATGGTTGTTATATTGAGTATTGACAAACTAATAAGTAACAAACAACTACATACTAAACTCCATACCTAAATCACAAGAACATGAAGCAACTCCACAAGACTCTTCATTTCTCGCACGTGAAGAAACCCTAGCGGATCCAACGCTTTTCAACAAACCGAGTGGACTAAAACAAAACCCTAATATTTTCTTCATGGATGGAGATGGAGAAAACCAAATCAAGACTTTCAGAGGTTACTTTGTAGGCAGGTCATTTACATGAGAAAAAAACAACATAAGACGATCTATAGGACACCCACTTGGACATTTTTAAGCACGAGTAGTTCCAATCAGCTGGCCACAATTACCGGTTCATTTAGGCCTATCAAACATGCCTTGAGCTAGTGGCAAGTGACCAAGTGAAATCCTTTTGTCAACATCATTAACACCGAAGATGTTTGACATATTTTTTGTCACTAGATCATATTCTGATAGAATTCGTAACTTGGTGACTGATTTTAACGAGGATTGTAAATGATGTATAGCAAGCAAACTCATTATCGATAGGGCAAGTTATTACTTGGGATTTTGAATAGAAGTTTTGAAATATGTAGCGAAAATATCGATTCTCGAAATGCCAAAATAATGCAGGTTAGTATAGAAAGTGTAGAGCAAAAAGTTCACTCTTATTAGTTTTCTAAACCTACTTGGAAGCTGAAATTCAATCTCCTCAATGGCAATGGACCACAAGATGAGCTAGATAGCTTTGGGTGAACCATTTGACATTTATGAATAAGAAGAAGACAAAAATTAGCCTATCCCCAAAGGCCAAATCCAAAAACCCTAATAAATATATGTACATAAAGCCCCAAAAACCTTAAATGAAAACAACAAATTTCAAACCAAGTCCACTCAAGATTGCATTGGGTGCAGTTCTGTTAAAATACACTCAGATTTCTTTCTATCTCTGCATTTCAGAAGTTTGGTAACCTGCCTCAGCCTCCTCCTTCTTCTTCTTCTATATTTTCTTGCCTTTTGGTTGCCCCTTCCCTCCAAAACCCTTCCATTCTTTTCCACACATTTTTCAACTCATGCATCATACATCATCAAATGCAATAATGCAGGTTATTATATTCTTATTCTCAGACTTGTGCAGCTTCAAAACCAGGTCATTTTCTCAGTAGCTGCTTGTGGTGTCTCATAGTCATAGATGCCCAATCCAAAATGTGATTTTGATCACAACCCATTTCATAAAGATGGTGAAATCATCAACCCAGTTCAAGGTTATGCAAAAGGAGAATGATTTACTCATCCATCCAATCCAAGCCCCACCATATGGTAGCAAATCCAGCTTTGCTGTAGAACAAGTTCCTGCACTAGCTGATTCTGCTTCTTCTTCTTCATCAAATGCTGGCAAAATCAGTCCCATTGTGCTCCTCATGATTGTCATTTTAGCAGCCATCTTCTTCATCTCTGGCTGTCTTCATCTTCTTTTCAGATACTTGATGAAAAGACCTCCTTCAAGATCACTCTTTCAGTCCAACAGATACAACTCTGACCAAGCCTCAACCTCTCATGTTTTACAAAGGCAGCTTCAGCAGCTCTTTAGGCTACATGATTCAGGTTTGGATCAACCTTACATTGACAGTTTACCAGTTTTCTACTATAAGGATGTCATGGGGTTGAAGCAGCAGTTTGACTGTGCAGTCTGCTTGTCAGAATTCTCAAACCAGGATAAGCTGAAGCTGCTCCCACTCTGCAGCCATGCTTTTCACATCAACTGCATTGATCCATGGCTCATGTCTAACTCCACTTGCCCTCTATGCAGAGGCACCCTTTTGAATCCAACCCTCCCTCCACTGACCCAGATGGCTAATTCTGATGACTCAACTGAGATATCAAATGGGCTGTCCTCAGAAAGTGAGACCTCAAACTCAGTAGTCACATTGGATGACAGTTTCAGTGGTGAGAAAAGGGTTTACTCCATCAGGCTTGGCAAGTTCAAAACTTCAAATGATGAAGTTGATAACAATGATGGTGGTGAGAGCAGCAAGCTTGATTCTAGAAGATGCTACTCAATGGGCTCTTACCAGTATGTTGTCACCCAAGACTCATATCTCAAAGTGGCTTTAGAGCTGAGGAAAGTCAAAGGACAAGATGGGGATTGTGTCAGCATTGGAGATGTTGGAAGCAAGAAGATTAGTGGCAGTCTGAGAGGTGATAGCTTCTCTGTGTCAAAAATCTGGTTATGGTCCAAGAAGAGCAAGTTTCAAGATCATCATGATTCAAGATTAGGTTTTGAGGCAGGGCTAGGGCTAGGGCTAGGGCTAGGACTCAATGGTAGGTTGGACATGGTATGACTCACTATGAATGAGCTGTTCATGTTCTCTTTTTTTGATCATTTGGTACACCTATATGAGTACATTAATTGGTGAGTGACTTGTTTGACAAATTGATTTGTGTAAAGATGGACCTTTTCAAATCATGCATCATGGATGGGCTTGCTTGATTCATTTTCAATGATTCACTTTTTGTTTTCTTTTGACTAATGTCCATCAATGTCTGACTTTGGTCAAACAATCAAGCATCATGGTGGCATGTCTGTTGAGCCAAAATTATAATATATTTAATTTGAATTTATTTATTTTTGCTTTTGTGCTATAAGGTCCAGCCCACTTAAGAAATACAATGTTGGCCCAGCTCATTTCAACTTCAAGTTGGGCCCAACACTGGAAAGCCCATTTATGGCCAGAGCAGACGGCCCAAGCCCATTACAGATTTTCACTAGCTATATAAACCAGTCAAAACGTCTAGTCGTCGCTTTCCCGAAGCTAGGGTTTCAGAAAGCGTGCGGAGCGTCTGCAGCCATGGTGAGTTTCTCTCAACCCTGCTCGGTTTTCCGTAATGCGTCAAGCTTGAACTCCTGGTTTCGTGTTGTCGGATTAATTTGTGATGTTCTGAAAGTTGTCGATCTGATAGGGTTTAGGAGGTGTGGCCGTTGGTCATGAAAGCAGATTAGTCATTTGTCTTTCTTGATTTGCGTGGTTGTTAAAGTTACAAGTTGGGAGATTGATTGTTTACATTGTTAGAGATGAGGTTTTTCGAGATCGCATCTGCACCATTCTGATTCAATATATCTGATTGATGATCAGGAAAGTAATTTGATTAGATATGTTTTTTTAAGGTGGTATGTTCATTGCTTAGATCTGAGGTATGTACTATAGCATGTTCTATTCCAGTTTTAGCATAATTGGAAGCATACTCTAATCATTAGATTTGAAATCGTAGATTAGGATTTGTGTGTCAACTTGAATGTTGAGGCTGCCTTGTTTCGCACGTTTTTCTGTAAATGTCTGTGTTTGTTTCATACATAATCATGTGTAAAAGTGTAACCTCAGAGATGTATTTGGCTTAAATGCCATTCATTTTGTGGATTTGCATGTGCAAATGTCTGTTAGCTATTTCTGGTGTTGTAAAGTGTAGAACCTTACTTTGATTTAATTATGTGTTGCATTTTAGTATAGCCTGCCTTTATTAATAAGATTGTGAGGGGACTAATGATATGCGTATAATTGTGCAGCCTAAGCAAATTCACGAGATCAAGGACTTCCTTCTGACAGCGAGGAGGCCAGATGCACGATCTGTTAACATCAAGAAGACAAAGGATGTAGTTAAGTTTAAGGTGCGCTGCTCAAAGTACCTGTACACTCTTTGTGTACATGATGCCGCCAAGGCTGACAAGTTGAAGCAGTCTCTTCCCCCAGGTAAATTGTTTTTGCCTATGCACACTACTATATCAAACAAGACTTTTTAAAGTGATTTGGTCACTTGTCATTCTTCTGTTCGTCTGCTTACGGGATCAACCTTTGTTTTTTTAATTTCCAGGTTTGAGTGTCAAGGACCTGTGAGCTACATCATTGGCTGCATCCGACTCTTTTTGTGGTGTGACTTTTGAATTCTATTTCAGTAGTGTATTTTAGACCTCATACTGTTTGCATTAATGAAACCTGAGACCATACCTATACACTGTGTTCAGCCCAGCGTATCTAACCTTGAGCGGCCTGTTAGGTCTTCGCAATTGATGGGTCACATGTTGGCTGCTCTCTCTATATTTCATATGAAGGTCTCACATCAAAACATTACTACATATACAAATTTGATACGAGGAAGATGTGATCCGGAGCTGAAATTGCAAGGAAGCTGTCTATTGTGTATTTGATTGCATGTGCTATCATCCTCAACACTGGTGATGGACAATTTCTAAATGGTTCTGTGTCGAGTTCAGGTCAGTTTAACAGTGGTGGATTTGAATTCAATGCAAATGGAACTTTAGGAGCGTCATTTGGTAGTTTTGGGGGCGACCACTGTTGTAAATTTCTTCATGTCAAAACTATGCGGATTCCGTTTGGACTATGCTTTTTCAATACACGTAAATTCCAGTCCTACAACCTTAGCTATTCTCCTAGCAACAACAGCGCACGTGCTCTGCTTCAGCAAGGAAAAAACAGTAGCAACTGGACTAATAAAACACACCAAGTACTATAATAACTCTATCCGGTTTGAGAGTAGTATATTCCAGGTGTTATCATCGTCTTCTGGTTCTCGTTATTTTCAGTTGGAGAAAAATAAATCAGAGGGAGCGGAAGAAGATGAAAATGGCGTCGATTTCGGCGTCGGCTGGGAAGCTAAGTGGCTCTGCTTCGAACCCAGTTGGTGAAATAGACTGGGTAAATTCGGAGGTATTGAGGAGTTGTTGCTTGCAGCCGGTCAATCGGCGACGCCTGGTGACCGCTCTCACTGTATCGACTGCTGCGTTCTTCGGTTCTTATCAGCGTGGAGATTCGAATGTGTTGTCTTTGCGAGTTGCGGAAGCTGGAGGGTTGTTTCAGATGCCTCCTGCGAGGCTTGTTAACAGGTGATTAAGTTGTGCACACCAAGTGTTTGATAAAATGTCAGTTGAATTTTGTTGAGCTTTTATATATCATGGTTGGTTGATTGATGGATTTATGTACTTGTGTGTATGTTGATGGAAGGTATTATTTGGTGAGGGCCGGTGAGTCGGAGTATGAGGGTATGGGGATAATAAACACTAACCCGGTTGCGAAGACATCTGTAGACAATGGGCTGTCGGAGAAAGGTAAGAAACAGACGATTAAGGCAGCTTTTGATTTGAAGAGGATGGGAGCGTGTGAAAATGGTTGTTGGATTTGGCCTTCGATTACTCAGAGAGCTTACCAGGCTGCAGAAATCATTGCTGCTGTCAACGAGGTTACTCGAAGGTACATAAACAGGATGAAGGATATACATCTCATTTACTTGAATTTGAAGGCATTTTGCTAAATCGTTATCTCAAGCATTTGTAATGCTCGTAATGTCTATGTTTGTTTCAATGCTCCTTAGGTGATAAGCGTCTTGCGCTCTACCTAATGGTTGTCTCCATGAATGCAGTTACATCGTGCCTGAGTATAGTTTTCTTGATGCGCGTGGCTTGGGGGCTTATGAAGGCAAAAACGTTGGAGCTGTTTCTCAAGTAAGATCACATTTTTTGGATAATAGTTCACTAGGGTAATTTGGGTTAGAAGCAATGAACAATTCATAAATTGATATTCATTGCCATAAATTTTAGAGCAACTTTAAGAACGCTGATTTATAGCTGCACAGGTGTATGCATCAGATAGTATATCTACACGCATGAAACCACCCCCGACTGACGATGGAACTCCAAATGAGAGCGTTGCAGATGTGTTTGTTCGTATCACACAACTGATGTCCATTCTCGAGACCCAGTACTCAGAGAGCACAGTCATCATCGTGTCTCCGGATTCAGACAACTTATCAGTTCTGCAAGCTGGTTTAGTCGGACTTGATCTTAAAAGGTACTTTCACCTAAAAAAAAAAAACTCCCAAGTCTTACATTAACTCATTTTCTCCTGACCAAGTTCTTGCTTATTAACTCTTCATTTTGCAGACACAGTCAGCTCTCATTCGCTCCCGGTGAAGTCAGAATGGTCGATCCCAGTAGCATACCGACCTACAAACAACCTGCGTCCGCCGTATACAAATGCTACAACCCACCAAGCTGTACTTAAGTATAAGTTGAAGGCTTTGTACATAAGAACAAGGTCAGACCAGCTTCTTGTATGTATAATTGCAATGTACAAAACAACCTAGGAAGCAGAGGAAGAGGAATGTATTTGTTTGGTGTGAAATCAAACAAGGCATGAAAATGATATGAAAGTAAGAATCTTTCTTTACTCTTCTATGTGTCTTTCTTTTTCTTTTGTCCATTGCTTTTTTCTCTTTAGCTCATGGAAAGCCTACATGGTTAAGCAACCTCCCAAAAGGTACATGTTTTGTGCTCCTCTTCTCACTCTTTCACTCCCATCTTTACATCACACACACATTGAGATTAGAGGTAATTATATTTAGCTTCTGCTGTAGAGTAGATATGTACTAGTTTTTCGACGATTTCTCATTTGTAATTATCTCATATTAAATATAATAATATAACACATGAGATGAACACCACTTTCCCTCTTAGACTGTATCATAGTTGAATCGAACTGAACTAAAAAAAATAGAATTGAATTCAATGAGAATTGAACTGAACTGAACTCGATGTGATAAGTATTTTCACTCGAAGAGTTTTGCTTTATTTAATTTCTTAACTAAATTGGCATCAATTAGTGTGAGAATCAATTTAGATGTGAGGACAAATCAAATGGAATCAAATTTGGTCATCTTGCCACGTGTCACTTTCTCAAAAGCGATTCCACTTGTCACAGTTCCCAACATGACTCACATTTAGATTTTGTTGGTCTTCTCCAGTCAACGGGCAGAAACAGAACCAGAAGAAGCAGCAGGAGAAGAGAAGCAGACAGCTTCAAATCCATGTTAGACAAGGCCATGAGGAAACCCAAGTCGGAGTTGCAGAAGCGCATCCCGAGCTTCACTGAAGACGAAGATGGCGAGGAGTCAGCTTCCTCCCCGCTCCGCTTCCACTCCCCTATCCGCTCCGACGATCCCGAAACCACCACCACAACAACAAGCTCCCCAGTCGCCAAACCGATCGTCCCTATCAGAAGCAAGCGCCGTCACCACTTCTCGCCGTACCCCTCGCAGCGAACCCTCCGGCCATCTCTGCCGTCTCCTCTATCCAGGCATTCGCAGCCTCCGCAGGCGGCGGAGCGCGTAACTGCAACTGAGGATGTCGAGACGCCGGAGAATATTGATTCTCCGTTTCCGATCGTGGCTGTGAGGGAGGAGGCGGTGGATGGGATTAGGGTTGGGCCGGGGGATGGGAGATCGGTTGGATCGATTTTGAGGAGGTCGAGGAAGGTGGAGATGGTGCAAAGGGCTGCGCTTGGGATTAGGGTTCTTGAGTTGATGATGTGTGTGGTTTCCTTTGCAGTTATGGCGAGTGATAAAACTCCAGGCTGGAGTGGCGACTCATTCGATCGGTACAAGGAATACAGGTCTAGCTTCTGCTATCCATAAACCCTTCTCTTCTCTTTTCTTGAACTTATGATTTGATCCTGAGGATTTCACTGATTGCTTTTCTGAATCTTCTGTTGTTGTTTCATGGCGTGGTCCTTGTAAGATGAGGTTTCTGGATTTATGCTTGGAGATGCTCGTAGTTTAGTACAATATGTGGCGAATTTGGGCCAGATAGATTTGTCAAGTATATGGTCATGGAAAGAAGATGCTTGATTTCGAGGGATCTAAGGACTAGTAGTGTTGTTGACATTGATTGACATTGTACATGGCCGTAGCTATCTGGTTGAGGATAGATGTCCTTAAACTAGGTTGTCGTTGGATAGGATGGTAATAGGCTCCAAGTCTGTTTGTAACGGTATCCTTGCTCATTCTCTTTTTATAGATTCATGGCGTTGAGGTCAAAGGGTTTAAACCTATTGGATGAAATTGACGCTTAGCTTGTGTATTGACATTTTCTGAATGAGAAAAATTCAGATTTCCTCAGTTCTCTGCGCATAAGATCAGGTCTATGTTAGCTTGGAGTTCACCTCAGTGGTTGTTTCCTCGTAATGTGGCGATGTTTGGTTCTTTTATTTCTTGTAGGATGATCGTTTTTTTTTTTTTTTTTCTGATGAGAAAGAATTTTAGAAATTTGCTTCTGATAAGTTCCTTGATTTCAGGTACTGTTTATGTGTGGCTATCGTCGCATTTGTGTATTCTGCGTTCCAAGCAATGGATCTCGCTTGCAGTCTAGCCGCTGGAAGACATTTGATCCAGCATGACCTCCGCTATCACTTTGACTTTTGTATGGACCAGGTAAATGTATCGTTGTAAATACCATATTTTCTCTGAGGGTCATTTCTTTGGTAGGATTCGATTTGTTGTCTGTGGTTTTCAGACTTCAGTCCAGCAAAACATCATCCTATTATCTAGCTGTCAAGCCAGAACATGTCGCGGCACATTGCCATGTTTGATATGCTTAAATGATTTGTTGGTACTTGGTAGTAAAGAAAGCAAATATGGACTGTCCAAAAAAAATTTCTAAGCATTTTCGAGCATGCCATGCTAATAGCTAACTCTCCGTGTGGACCAGATATTGTCGCCTTTGGTAGATAGATACACATTATGCAAATATGTTCAGATCTGGTGAATCTAAAATTCGGCCACTCTGGCAATTGAAGAGGTTTTTGAAGACCTGGTAAAAATCCAACAGTGAATTGTTTTAGGGACAGAAATCATAATTTTGGTTTGGAGAAATCTAATATTTCTGTGACCTCTTTTTATGGCTGGTTCGACGCATTTTATTTACAGTGACATGAGCCCGGTGAATACTGAATCTTTGATGATGCATCTTGCAGATACTCGCATATCTATTGATTTCAGCTTCATCGTCAGCAGCCACACGAGTAAACGACTGGGAATCAAACTGGGGAAAGGATGAGTTCACCGATAAGGCAGCAGCTTCAGTCAGTATGGCATTCTTAGCTTTTATTTTCTTCGCCATAAGCTCAGTGATCTCTGGATACAACTTCGTCGTGGTCCGCAACTCCTCCTCCTGATCCCAGTTCCCTACAACTCCCAAAATCAATCTTTTACCTGAACCAGGTCAACTCTTAGCTTAATTCCTATAGCTTGTACAGTCACATATTTCTGATTTCTCTGATTGTACTACTAAGTCGACTCTAAATCACATTTAGATAGACTGTTTCATCATTCTGATCATGACCCATTTTCTAGGTGATCTTGAATTGTCAAGAACAGCCGACTGATTGAATTCTAGTCCAATTCTGACTCAAAAGCGAGATTAGTAAGTGTTACATCTCCTTTAAGATTGTTGGGTGGTTGTGGGTGAGTTTTCCATAGGACACCCAATTAGCTAAAATGTCATTAATGAAATCCAACCTGCAGACTAATCGGTGGCTAAGCGGACCCTAATCGCCTGATTATTTACTAAAACCTGTGACCCATTTGAGATCTTTATCGGTAGCCTTGTTGAATCCTAAAACCTGCACTCCATTGATTTCTCAAGCTTGTAGCTTGCTGCTGAGAGCCATCAACAGGACCTCTGCAGAATGTGAGTTCTTGTGAAAAAAGAATGTCATTTTTAGAACACTGACCAGTGACCATACCTCTCATTCAATACCCTACATCAACTTCAACACCTCCTTATCCCCACACCTTATTTAAATCTGCTGGAAAATGGCAAGAATTCAATGCCCCATTTCACAAGATTCATTCTTCTTTCTTTACCATTTTCTCCTAGAAAAATATTCAAAATCCGATCGGAAATCATTCGAATTGAACTGAACTAAACTAAAGTTATGAATTAGATCGAATTTAAGGTAGATAGTAATAGTATCGCTAAAATGCAAAATTGAGACAAAAATGGAATTTTTTGGAAGGACAAATTTAGTAAAGAAGCTAGGTGTGGTGTTTTTTCCATTTATGAATGACACGTGTCATCGCCGAGCAGGAACAAAACAACAATAAAAAAAAGGAACAGAATTTAATAAAACCAGAAATTACAGAGGAGCAAATCGGCAGTTGCTGGCCAGAAAGAGAGAGAGAGTTTGGTGTTTGGGGGAGAAGTCTTCTTCTTCTTCTTCCTCTTTCTCTCTCCAGCCTTCCATACTACAAATCCGAACCAGCGCATCATTTCTGACATTCCAAATTCCTCTCTCAACAAAACCCTCTCAGAAATTCCATTTCTTTATCAAAATTCCTCCGGATTTTGATTCCTTTTGTCATTCTTTAATCCCTTTTCGCACATACCCTCTTCTCAATTCGGCCTCCATCGTCTCCTAATCCGTCAAAGATTGGATCTTTGTGAGCCCCAAGTCTCAGGTTTTCATCTCACCGAACACCCAGAAACCATGTCGCCTTGTTGTATGAGGATTTTTGCATAAATTCCTTTCATGTCTGTTTGATTTATGTTTTTGTAAACTGGTTCCAGGTTCATGTTATTCTGTGTTTATTGTTTCTGGATTTATGCAGGGCTGGCTGGTGTTGTGCTTGTTTGATGTTTTCTGAAGATCTGTTGTTTATGTTTTACTCTCTTGTAATTGAAAGTTGTATTTGAGCCCTAATCCTTAATCTTTGGAAATTTGTTAATCTTGGGTAGAAGCTGTTGTCTGGTTTGGATAACTTTCTGTTTATGTTGCAGCCTGTTGCGAGGTTTGTTGGTATTGAGGTTAATTTTTGGATTTTGGGTTGGTAATGCGCGTGGTTGCCATGGATGAGATCAAAGAGGAGAATGTGGTGAATCAGGTGAATGGGGATGAAGTACCAGGAAAAGGCGAGTTGGGTTCGCAGAGTCCTCAAAATGAAGGTGTTGGCAAGGCTGAGGAGGAAGTGATTGATACGTCAATCGAGAGGCTGTATGAAAATGTATTTGAAATGCAAAGTTCTGATCGATCTCCGTCTGGGCGTAGTTTTGGTTCGGATGAGGTTGAGTCCAGGATTGACTCGGAGTTGCGTCATCTTGTTGGGGGGGAGATGAGGGAGGTGGAAATAATGGAAGAAGAGATTGAGCATGAGGAAGAGGTTGCAAAGCCAGATGGGGCTAAAAGCAGTTCTGCGTCGAAGAATGAGAGTTCGTCAAGTGAGAAAAAATCTGGAAAGGTAAACAAGACCCGGTCCTCTAGCACCAAATCTACATCTTCGGGGCCTTTGAAGAAGAAGGCTACAGGGAAAGTAAAGGTTGAGGCTGAAGAAGCATCGTCGAAGCTAACTCCGAAAAGCAAAAGCCCTCCTGAAAAGCCTCCTAGTGGAATCAAGAAAGGCAAGGTTTTGGCGAAAGGAAATGGTGGTGTGACACCTGTGAATAAGACCCGGGTTTCGCCTGTCGGAAAAGCGAAGAAGTTGCAAGATGGAGCTGAGGAGTCAGGGTTAGGGAATCCAGATCTTGGACCTTTCCTTCTGAAGCAGGCGAGAGATTTATTATCATCAGGAGATAGTGCACAGAAAACGGTGGATAATATGCAGAAAGCACTCGATTTAGCTCTTAGAGCTGCTAAATCAATGGAGATATGTGCAACCGGAAAACCTAGGTTAGAACTGGTCATGTGTTTACATGTTACTGCTGCAATATACTGCAATCTAGGTCGGTATAAGGACGCCATTCCAGTCCTTGAGAAGTCTATTGAGATTCCAGTTATCGAGGAAGGTCAAGACCATGCCCTTGCAAAGTTCGCTGGCCATATGCAGCTGGGAGACACTTATGCGATTCTAGGCCAGCTTGAGAATTCAATAGCGTGTTATACTGCCGGTTTGGAAATTCAGCGTCAAACTTTAGGGGACACGGACCCTAGAGTGGGCGAGACTTGTAGATATTTGGCTGAAGCGCTTGTTCAAGCATTGCAGTTTGATGAGGCTGAGAAGCTATGTCAAATGGCTCTTGATATCCATAAAGCAAATAATTCGCCTACATCTGTTGAGGAAGCAGCGGATAGGAGGCTCATGGGTCTGATTTGTGAAACAAAAGGCGACCATGAGAGTGCTCTGGAACATCTTGTTTTAGCGAGTATGGCCATGGTGTCGAATGGGCAGGAGTCAGAGGTGGCTGCCATAGATTGCAGCATTGGAGATACCTACTTATCCTTGTCACGATACGATGAGGCTGTTTTTGCTTATAACAAGGCTCTTACTTCTTTCAAGACGAGTAAAGGAGAGAATCATCCATCCGTTGCTTCAGTCTTTGTCCGTCTGGCTGAACTATACAACAAAACCGGAAAGCTACGTGAATCAAAATCCTACTGTGAGAACGCCCTGCGAATCTACCTAAAGCCTAGCCCAGGAATTCCACCGGAGGAGATCGCTAGCGGTCTAACTGATGTTTCTGCGATATATGAATCTATGGACGACATCGAGCAGGCTCTTAAATTGCTAGAGAAAGCATTAAAGATTTACAACGATGCTCCTGGTCAGCAAAGTACTGTTGCTGGCATTGAAGCTCAGATAGGTGTCATGAACTACATGTTGGGGAATTTCTCAGAATCTTATAATTACTTTAAACGGGCCATCGCAAAGCTTCGGGCAAATGGAGAGAAGAAAAATGCTTTCTTCGGCGTGGCTCTTAACCAAATGGGACTTGCCTGCGTGCAGTGCTACGCTATTAATGAGGCTGCTGACTTGTTTGAAGAATCTAGGACTATCTTGGAGCAGGAGTGCGGACCTTATCACCCGGATACTCTCGGGGTTTATAGCAACCTTGCTGGCACCTATGATGCCATGGGAAGGTATTATCTTCTTTTTGCATTAATTTTTTTCTTCGAGGTGAACGATTGCATGAGTATTTGTTAATTTTTTATGTGATATTGGTTCAATGCAGGATTGATGATGCCATAGACATACTGGAATATGTAGTTGACATGAGGGAAGAAAAACTGGGGACAGCAAACCCGGACGTGGATGATGAGAAGAGGAGGCTGGCCGAGTTACTAAAAGAGGCAGGCAGGGTCAGGACCCGAAGAAACAGATCGTTGGAAACCCTCCTCGATGGAAACACTGTCCCATTGAGGAGAAATGGCATTAAGGTATAGCAACACTCGGCTCAGCCACACATAGGAATACACATATATATATTTATAACTCCATGGAAACGCAAGATAGAAGATTTCAGAAGAAGTTTCATCTGTCCTCAATTTCTGCAAGACCGTTAGGTACAAGGTTATTCGATACACCCCTGGTGCATTTGCGCAATTGATTGATTATTCTGATTGATGAAGTTTGGATTTGTTGAGAGCTTTACAGATGTGTTAATTTATTTACATTCTTCAAGTTACAAACGATTGGGATTTTGATTGTGGGGATTGTTTCTTTCCTGGCATCTTGCTGCTGCCTTGTTTATACAGAAAATTTTCATTCCTGGCTCTCTCTTTTTTCCACTTTTTCTAGCTTGTTGAGCTTAAGAGCTATCCAATTCTGCTTCTTCTTTTTTTCTGATGCAAGGCTGTTTGGAGCTGGTATCTGGTTGGCATTCTGTACTTGTGAATGAAATTTACCTGGCTGGCATTTTTGATGTAGCTGGTCCCAGTCTGATGTGCACCCTTGGATCTTTGATGCTTATAGGCTTGTGGGGTTTGTTATTTTTGTTGGTTTTGTCTCAGTGATCTGTGAATGGGTGGGAATCAGTTTCATCCTCAGCAACAAGGTATTTTATGTTTTAGGAGCAAGAGAGATCTTTTTGTCAAATGATGTCTGATGAATTTGAGTGAACAAGGGAGTGCACTGCTGAGTTGGGTCCTCAGTTGAGATTCCTGGATGACAAAACCCTAAATCCTTGGCATCTAATCAGTGCCTGATTTCAACACTTCCATGGCACAATGATGAGCCACTCATGCTGTTAAATCACCTAGCTCCTTAACAAGTCAAACATGTCATATTCTATTCACCATTGTCTTAGGATTCTGGGGTTTGAAGTAATGGTTTTAAGGAGTGCCAGTTTTTTATTGCACTGGATTCTGACAAGGGTTGAAGTGGAGAGGTGAAGAAGTTTTTGGTGACAGACACTTTTATAACTGAGCATCCTCTGTAAGGACATGCAGTCCTATAGCAACATATGACTTGTTCTCTGGGATTTATCTGGGCGTATCTTAGTGTCCTACAATTTTAAGACTGGCACAAAACCCCCCAACTACATTTCCTGCATTTGAGATTGCATTCATGCTGAAGATAAGATCATAAGAGTCTGGTTGGGGAGATCCAAAATTCCATTGGACAGACATAAGATGACAATGGAGCATCATCTTAAGTTATATCTCATTCAATGTAGCATCATTTTGATCCATTAATGTCAAAATATCTCATGAAAATTAGGCATCTAATTGACAAAACAAAAAAGTGAACAAACATCCCCACATACAATTTGATCTTGCAAGATTTTAGCATTTGAACATGCCTCAAAATGTATTTTTTTTCTGAAAAAAAGATGACTTTTTTCATTCTTTCTGACACAAATGCCTTCCTTTACTGCAGAAATTCATTGAAAATTGGTGACAAAGATTTCACATTTTGCTTTACCAGATTTGAATGCTTCATTAATAACTTATTGCTGATTCATAATATTTAAATACATTTCCAGTGTCCATAAATAGCTTTGATTATCAACTTGGCTTATCCTGTGATTCTACCAATCTCCCAACTTTCAGTTCTTCTGGAATTCTGTAAGCTCCCAGAAAGCACTGATTTTTAGCTACACAACCCCTCAAAGGTTCCATCTTTGGGACTCAAATGCTTTGCGATTGAAGTTGGATATCAATTTCTGAAAAGGGGTTGAGCTTTTGAGTTTTGATTCGAAAGATTGGAGCTTCATCAACTATGGCGCTTAATCTGCTGACACCGGCTGAAATCAGGGCTGTGTCGTTTTTGGACTCGACCCAGAAGTCCAGTCATCTCCCCAAGCTTGCAGGTTTGTGTATGGTGTCTTGCTCTCCATGTTTGGTTGGTTGCTGAGAGGATTTAGTTTGGGAGTGAACTCATTTTGTTTTGTATGGTTCTTGTGAGATTGATTTTGACTTGATTGCTGATGCTGAGTTTTGTTGATGTTGAGATTTGAAAAGGGTGTGGTTGGGTTGGACTTTTGGGTACTTTCAGGGTTGAAATTTGATCCCTTTATTCAGTTTTTTTAGGTTAGGTCATTGGCTGAGATGATTCCAAATCCTACTGTGCTAGTATCAAGATTTTCTTAGTCACTGGTTTGAGAATCAGCATCTAGAATTGATCTTATGAACATAGTGCCTGCTTTTGAATCTTATTGTGCCGACAATAATGAGATTCTAATTCTATACATTCTTATGTCTTTTATATGCTGCTTCGATTTACATATGTTGTGGGTGTAAGTGCTGAGGAGGTTGTGCAGTTCAGATGTTTGGTATTTGATTTGTCGATTTCGTGCGTTGTAATTGTACAGGAGGGTTTGTTTTCAAGAGAAATGATTTAAGAGTATCGAATAGCCAACGAATTAATTGTTTAGCACAGACTCCTCCTCCAGCGTGGCCTGGGCGAGCTGTTCCTGAATTAGCTACGAAGAAATGGGATGGCCCGAAGCCTATATCTGTTGTTGGTTCCACCGGGTCCATCGGGACACAGGTACAATTCATCTCAATCGAGCAAAATGACAAGATGGTATTAGTACGTGATTTTGACTAGTGTAAATTTCCGGTTCATTAGTATGGTTTCTCATTTCGCTAACTTGTTTTCTACTTTCAGACACTGGACATAGTCGCTGAAAATCCAGATAAGTTCAGAATTGTGGCGCTAGCAGCTGGCTCAAATGTGGCTCTTCTTGCCGATCAGGTTTTTAGCCATTTTTTTGCTTACAGAATCGTGTATTTTAATATTACCATTGCTCGAGTTATCTCGATAACTTTTGCATATATCAGATTCAATTTTCATTTACAGGTAAAGATATTCAAACCACAGCTTGTTGCTGTTAGAAATGAGTCTTTAATTGGCGAGCTAAAAGAGGCGTTGGCTGATGCTGACTACAAACCTGAGATTGTTGCTGGAGAAGACGGCGTGGTTGAGGTACACCACTGAATCCTCTTTTCGTGTATGGTTGTAAAATTTAAGGTAGTTTCTCAAAGCAGTATTTATATTCTGCAGGTTGCTCGCCACCCCGATGCAGTCACTGTTGTTACAGGCATAGTCGGTTGTGCTGGCTTGAAGGTAGCTTTTCTCTATTTATTCCCGGAAAATCTAAAAAACACATGTTCAAGTTATCGCAGTTATTATGCAAGATCGAGGCTGCTACTTTAAGGCCGTTTAGCTATTGCTAACTTTACAGTCTATGATAATCTCCAGCTTCGTAATGGCGTCTGTCACTCATTTTTGTAGCCTACTGTGGCAGCGATTGAAGCTGGAAAAGACATCGCCTTGGCCAATAAGGAAACCCTTATCGCAGGAGGCCCGTTTGTCCTGCCTCTAGCACATAAACATAATGTGAAAATTCTTCCTGCCGATTCTGAACATTCTGCCATATTCCAGGTTCGAATGATAAACTGAATGCATTTACCCATTCCTTTCTCCGGAGATCTGATTGCCGTCGGTTGAGTTCAAAATATCATCGTAAAAGTTGATAATTGTTTCAATCCCAGTGTATTCAAGGTTTACCGGAAGGTGCACTGCGGCGCATTCTGTTAACTGCATCTGGCGGCGCTTTCAGGTATGGTCAAAATTCAGTCAGGGGACGATGAGTTTTTGTGTTTTCTTTCTGACCTGCAATGGCCATAGCGCGGAGGGTCCTGTGACCATTTTATTGATCATATGTGTTTTTTTTGTAATGTCAGAGATTGGCCGGTGGAGAAACTGAAGGAAGTTAAGGTAGCCGACGCTTTGAAGCATCCAAACTGGAATATGGGGAAAAAGATCACCGTCGACTCAGCCACTCTTTTCAACAAGGTAAGCGCTCACTTTGATGATTCAATGCATGAGGTTTATTGAAGATCACTACTCTCCTTTCTGACGGCGAGCAAATTTTATCGTATATCAAAAGGGTCTGGAGGTCATTGAAGCTCATTACCTCTTTGGGGCCGAGTACGATGATATTGAAATTATTATTCATCCGCAATCTATCATACACTCCATGATCGAGACACAGGTTTCACTTCTTCATTTTTTTTCTTTTCAAGAATGACGAACATAGACCGTTGGATTATTTTCTTGATGTAAAATTTTTTCCACGATTGACATGACAGGACTCGTCGGTGCTGGCACAGTTAGGGTGGCCGGACATGCGCCTTCCAATACTATACACACTCTCATGGCCGGACAGAATATACTGCTCAGAGATAACATGGCCCCGCCTGGATCTTTGCAAGTAAAAACTCTCTCGTTCATCTTTGCACGCAGCGTGCCAATAAGATTTATGCGGTTTATTGATACAGGTTGGGTTCATTGACATTTAAGGAACCGGACAATGTGAAGTATCCATCTATGGATCTGGCTTATGCTGCTGGACGTGCCGGAGGCACCATGACCGGTGTTCTGAGCGCAGCCAATGAGAAGGCTGTGGAGATGTTCATAGATGAAAAGTAAGCGGCTTTGGCTATAACATTTATTTTCCTTGCCTTTCAAAATTAATGGGATAAATTTGGCAGATCACAAGTCTCATCGGTAACATTTCTTCCTACTTTCAGAATAAGTTACTTGGACATATTCAAAGTCGTCGAGTTAACTTGCAGCAAGCACCGTGATGAACTGGTCACGGCGCCTTCCCTGGAGGAAATCATTCACTACGATTTATGGGCAAGGCAATATGCTTCGAGCCTGCAACTCACATCCGGTCCTAGCCCGGTTCGTGTATGAGCCAGCCAACCGGCCACAGTGTCGCCACAGCTTTTTATTGACCCAAACTGGCTCTAATTTTGAGCAGTGTGCTCATAGCTTGTAAACAGGCCATTGTATGTAGAATATGAAACTTGTGTTTTCCTCAGTATCACCACACCCTTGTGGGCTTTAGTTTGAGAAATTGGTGTGGGGTCCACTTTCCAAAAAGACAGGCCTTAGCATGCATATAACATTTTGAAACACGACACTTGATCTTGTTCCTGTTCCCATAAGGTCATTTACTGATTGCTACTGCCTGTAATAATAAGAAGACTACATCAACTAGTAGAATACTGATTAAGAGGAGCTGCCTGTCATGTCCTTGATTTTCTTGAGGAGGCTCTGAACATCATTCTCCAGCTTTGCTTTCATTTCAGGAGAAAGATTGCTGCCAGAATGGTCCAACATTTGTGTCATCATTTCAAGATTGTTAGTGATGACTGAAAGAGGGAGTTCTTGGCCTACTGGTGAGGGTTGAGAGGCTGGAGACATACTGGCCTGAAAAGAATGCTTCGGATAAGTTACAGATGAGTTTAGCTCGAGACCATTGCCATTAAGGTCTGGCAAGCGTGAAGTGGTCGCAGCTGGGTCTGGGTTCTTCTCCATCATTGTCTTGGATTTGATGTCAGTCGGGAGCAGGTCCATATGCTCAGGATCTGTTATCAATGCGGAGTTTGCGTGGTTAACAGTTTCTGGTGAGCTGGGGGCAGTGTTAGCACTCAGACTGGCTGGACATTCCCCAAAATGCCTCTCGACGTTTGGTTCCATCAGACCTGCAAGTGAATGTGAATCAATAAACAAATCTACAACCAATGAGATTGGCTTAACATGGATGATACCATTCTCAGGCTCATGTTCAGGCTCTGAAGCTGTCGTCGCGCCTTGCTCATTCTTTTTCTTCTTTGGCTGGGAATTAGCTTCAGGAATTTTGCCATTATTTGATAAATTTCCAAGAGAAATCTTTGGAGAATCGCCATTCACATTCAAGTCTGGAACTCCATCAGTTTTGTTTGTCTGATAATTTGCAACAGCCGGTTCTTTTCTTTTCCTACTCTTTGTCTGAGCATTTCCAACTGGTGTAGCAGAATTTTCTTTCAAATTGACATCATTCACTCGATCCATTGTAGGCTCATCGTTCAAAGCTTCCAACTTTTTTGTCACAACTTTCTTGCGCTTTTTTGCAGGCTTGACTTCAGATAAAGGACTGGCAACTAGTACTTCTAATCCTTCTTTCTCAAAAATCCCATCGTCATTATACCAATTGCTGGCGCTGTCACCGTCACTGAATGCAAAACGCCTGAATTCGCAGAAGAAATCAAAAGTTGAATTGAGAATGGTGTTACCATTCAGATAGAAACAACCTCGACTAGTGTCACGAAGTTCAGTCAATAGCTGAGCCGAGGACACCTTCAAGTCCTTCAAATCACCGAATGAAGTAGCAGTAGCAGTAGCAAACTTTCGAACGCTCTTTCCCAGCAACCGCTTGTTGCTTGAGGAACTGCGTTTTCCATAAGCCTCACTAGAATCTGTTGGATCTCGGAGAGCTTTGGTAGCACTGGGATCTACAAATGGGAATGACAAGTACTTGCTCTTTTTTCTTTCTCGAGATTCAAATCCCTTCTCAGCCGTGCTCTCTCTGCTGAGTTTAGGACTCTCCTCCATCGTCGACGTTTCAAATTTTTCAATCCCCGAATCGATGTCTCCTTCCTCAGATGGAACAACCGCGTCCTCTTCAGCTGTCACAGCAGTAGCATCTCCACTTGGACCATCAGCTTCACGAAGTTGTCGCAAATACATTTGACTATGCCCATAGTAAGAGTAATAGGCTGATACAGTGCTCCGAGTTGCAACAACTTCAACAACACTAGGCACATAACTCATCCAAGCAACACTTTTGACACGTTTAAGAAATTTTGTCGGATCAAAATGACGAGCTGCAGTTTCATTACTGACGTACCATGGTTTGAACTCTTCTTTGTTTCGACCAATAAGCCTTGCCCTTATTTCTTTTGAAATACAAGAGCAAGTCATCTCCAACTTGACACGCCTACCTACCTCTTCAGCCGCTTTCTCAATAGCTCCACGGAAGCTTTTAGACTTTCCCTGTGCCGACATCTCATTGAAACATTCAAGAAAATGCTTCAAATGAGAAGTGGAACACCATACCATACTCTTGCTTCCGAAATGCCGGACCAAAAGTTTGCCTGGATCCCGGCTTTTCGTTGCTTGCTTAGGCGCATCCAAAGGATCCAAAATAAGAGCTGGCCACCATATATTATTTTTTGCCATGCACCATACAAGATCACCTACTGAGAAACTGACTTCTTTGCTAACCACATTTTGCTTCTCCACAAGGACATGGCTGGAAACACCAACTGTAACATCTTCTTTCAATAGTACTGGCTCCTCATCAACCAACTTGTCCACTTGAATTTCCGTAGCATCACAAATCTTAGTCACATCCTCACCTATATCCGCTCGGTGCCCCGGAACATCGTCTAAAACCTCCAAATTATCAAAGAAGACTGCATCCTCCTTCATTTCTTCTCCTGCATTCTCGAAGCCAGCTTCTTCAATTCCAACCTCGCTGCATTCGGATCCCTTATCCAAACATTTATTTCCAATTTCGGCAGATCTTGCTAGATTTCCTTCCTCCTCAACCACACCACCTACATTATGAACACCAACACATGCCGTCTTCCCCTCCACACAAACCCCATCAGTACCCACATTGCTAACAACATTGTCGAACTCAGACCCATCTCGTCCACCATCAAAAAATTCAGCCTTTTCAACCACTGACCCATTTGAAGCCTGGGCATCATCATCATCTGGGTTCTTTCCATTTAGGGTTTTGAACATTTTGGGGCTCTCCATCATTCAACCAGAACTGATCGCAAAGCTCTCACCTTTCTGAACCCAAATCATCAGCTACACATCTGATACCAAGAAATCACAGAAGCACACACATTTCATCAAACACTTAGCGCGCATAACACAACAATCCACACAAACAAAAACCAAGAGCATCCAAACAGCCATAGATTAACCCAGAACAACAACAACAAAATATGAAAACACCAACCTTCGTTTTCCGAACGAGCTAGCGAGGTAAGACGAGAGCGAGAGGGCAGAAGCAAGCAGGTGTTCGCAGCTAGGTCAAAAAACAACTAAAAAAGTGAACTTTGTGAAAGTAATGGAGTTGGGTCCTCCGCCTTTGCTGGAAATAACAGCGATTTGGGGATGAAATTAGGGCCAAAGGGTGTGCAGGAGAGATGCTTGAAGTTGAAGGCGTTGGGGGAAAATGGCAGTGAGCTACTTCTTCTTCTTCATTCTCTCCCTTTTTACTCTCTCTCTCTTGCTTGCCTTTGTTTGCTTCTCTCTGCTGTTGTTGGCTGCTCTTTATTACAAAACATTAATTAAATCATTTTAAATTAAAATTTATTTTTGCTATGGATTATGAGAAGAGACTAAAGTCTTGGAATAGTCAATTACAGTCTTTCCACATGTCTTAGGATGTTCATCAGGAAGCTCAATGAGGAGAAGCAGGTTGGAATCTGCAAACACAGTCGTATATATTGCCGTTTATCAACTTCACTGCTAATCTTTGGTTCTTCACCATGGCCAGCTGCAAAGAGAGATAGAGATGAGAAACCAGGAGAGGAGGGAAGAAGAAGCATTCATTCGTATGCAGAAATACCTTGAGAGCGTCAACTTTGAAACTGGCGTTGAAGTTGGTATGAAGAGCCCTGCCCATTCCCTCTAAAATAACCTGCAAAATGGAATCGATGGTTAGTTAAAATTGGGCATGGGAGAATGCAGCAGAAGAGATAGAGAGAAAAGGTTTGTACCAAATCAGCATCTTTTGCTGCTGCAGCACCCAATTCGGAGCTAACCTGCCTCAAGTCCAGGCATGGACTCCCACAGCCATTCTCAACAACCATCAACGGGACGCATGGTGAACTATCTTTACAACCTTCTTGAATATTGCTCATTGCATCCACCAGCAATCCTCCTGCTTCAGCAGCCCTACGGATAATATCACAGTGCTGTGCAATATACATATAAGTGCTTTGTTTAGGGTCATAAGGTCATCCAACTTTACAAATAACTCATATGAGAACAATGCAGGAAGATATGGGTACATTTTTACCTTTGCAGCCTCCGCCACAATATCAGGAATCTCTGCAGCAGTCACATCATTTAAAGCTGGTAGTGAATTCGCAACCAAAACAACCTGCAATTGTTGAAATGACCATTGCTTGCTGTTACTCCATTATACATAATATACCAGCATGACTCAGTTCAGGAAACAAGCTTACTTCTGTACCACGCCGAAGAAGTTCTCGTGCTAGTGGAAGCATCCCTAGTACAATATCAGCACCTGAGTTGTCAACAAATAGCAAAGCTCTTTTATGTATATGAGGCTTCTTGTCCCCGGAACCAAGCATTCTCTCCTTGAATCTGTCAAAATCATCTACCTGTAGAACAATGCTACTAACATCAATATTAATAATGTTCTATGCATCACACAAATTTAATTCACCATCTTTGTATATTCAAAGAAACTTCATGTATGTGTAGTGTGTACTTGCCCTCCATGGTCGTTGCATCTTTTTACGACTCATCCTATATATTTCGATTATTGTTCCTTTATGATAAAGATCCACACATGCCCGAGATCCCCAATCAAAGATGTTAGCAGCAAGAACTCCTTCAATGAGAGTAAGCAGACGTGCTTCCTAAAAAAAAGAGGATGAGATGAGCAAAGAAGATGCAATGTGAAAAATGATCATCACAGACAGGCTAATAGCTGTTTCAGATATGGATGCCAGTATTGTAACAGGTGTTACTTCAAATATTTCACCAAAAAAGCAGTCAGCCAGTGTCTTTAATATAGTGGGGGTTTGACTTCTAATAATGAAGCTCTACAACTGCATACCTCACTCATGCTATCAAGTTCCAATAAGAGATCTGGCAATACATCTAGTGAGGCCTCGTTCTCCCTGTCATGCGATTAAAAACTTTCCAGTCATTTTTGGTCAAGAAATTTAATATAGTTGATGCAAGTACAAGTTAAGCCTTCTTCTGGCCACATCCATCATAAATGTTTGATAGACTGAAGATGGATATTATTAGACTCAGGTTAAGCTACGCTTGCAGGCCATGTCCTTTCCTTCACAAACATTTTCCTTGACCTTCTTAGTTAAACTTATCGCATTCAATCCTATGCAAATGGACCAAAAATAAATGCATCATCGAACAAGAACATAGATAAAATTGTACAATAACAAAGAGCAGTGTCATCAACTCAGTTTACAGATAAAACATAGGAGAGATGACCTTTGCTTTATACTCCGGTAGGCATCAACAAACTGAAATTCTCTCAGGCATTCTTCCCTCAGCTCCAAAAGGTTGGCCAGTCCTAGTTTACCATAAGCAGCTGGCTCCTCCATCAACCTGAAAGGCATACCACGAAATTTAAGTTTCAAAGTGGAAGAACACTGGATAAATTCTATTCATTTCACTTGGAGAAACTAAAATCTGGGATGATAACAGAGCTTGCAGAGCAATAACCTTGCCAAGTGGGCAGAAAATGCTCGAGCAAATGCATCTCCTCTTCGTTTTGCATCATCTGTTCCTCCCTCGCTTGCTACAGCCTAGCATACCTCAAACCAATTTTCAAAATTAAAAGCATTTAGATAATATCAAGAACCAGACCTCAAACATTCAATGAAATATATAATTATTATGAAATAATAATTACTTTATCATGCTAATGTCGCAGATGGACTCAGTCATTCATTTACTATAAGAATATTACTTCAAAATTAAGGCAATGTGTATAAGAATATGTAAGGACAGTAGTTTTTACAATAATTGGAGAGACAAACTACGAAGGAAAAAGAGAAGGGTAAGGATTGTAAGGATTGTTCTCATGCTCGAACAAGGGTTTGAAGCTTTAGTTGAAACTTGACAGCTAAGGTGATGGTTACCTTATCAACGAGATCGGGCAAATGCTCCGATAAGACAGTCAACCAATACCTGCAGAACAACATTTTCATATGTAAATACATAGGAACTCCCTATTTATTGAAGGAATATATGTATCAAACTTTACTCACTCTAGCTCGCTGAGGTCTGAGAGATCAATAGTGTTAGGTTCATACCTGATAATATGGAATAAGATTCACATTAGAAAACTGGTAACTAAAGAAACTTACAGATTAGTTAGTCCAGGTCAAATATGATGTATTGTATACTATTGAAGTGCAAGATAAGACACTATGCAAGCTGCAACAAAAAAGGAGCCAAGGAAACATACAATTTTGGGTCTGCCAATAGTGGAAACACCTCTAATGTGGGTTCAAGATGAAGGACACCAATGTTTAACGCACTTGCATCAGAACGCAAACTATCCCCTTTTGACAAAGGAACCTCGAAACCTCCAAGGCCAGTTGTACCAGTGGGAGTCATGGGAACAGGAGCAATAATTTCTGTACCTTTCTGAACAAACTTCTCCATCCAGGATATCTGAATTCCAAGATACTTTATTTAGTACAGCATAAAAAAAAAAATTAAATGCCTGAAATTAACAGTAGTGATATTCTAGAGAAGCTGTGACATGAAATAAAAGGGCATTAACAAAGATCCAAAATTACTCAAAAAAGTTTAACTTCAGTCAAAATGTAATGGTAACTTCAACCTTTGAACTTCTTACTACAATGATTTGTTTTTTGAATAGAGGCAATTTCATTCAACAAAAGGGAAAAGCTGTACAGCAACATACTCAAAAAAAAAAAAAAAAACTAAGCACCCGACCAAACTAAAAAACCTAACAAGAGGCCTGAACAGACAAACCAAGAGCCCTGCAAAACCCAGGCTAAGCAAACAACTACCAGAAATCAAATTAAAACAATCAGCTCCAACAAAAACTATGAGCCCAAAATAGTTCCAGAATCCAGACTGGAACCACAAACAGAAAATCAGAGCTCAATCTAAGATTTTACTGTTAATCCAACTCTGAACGTGACTCCATTTGTGTCTGGTCTTTAAAGTGTCAAGCTTGATCTTCAACGATCTCCAACTCTTACTACACCGTTAGTATGCAATACAGTTGCATTAATGAATGTTTTGAAGCATAGATGCATTCGGTGAAAAGTTCAGTAATTAAGAAAGGGGTCACTACCCACAATGCAGAATCTATCATATCTTCACTGTGTACAAACTTGCTTTGCAATATGCATGAACTGATATGAATATGTTCCTCCACAGAGCTTTGAACACTTTATGCTAGAAGGGGCCAGAATATTTGTTGGCACATTGTTGTGTACACAACTCAACAAGAAAATAAAGATAACATAACCACAAAACAAGAATCTTAAAATGAACATTTAGAGAACTATCTTCATTTGAGGAAGAAATAGACTACATGAGAACAATTAGATAGATTTGAATGAAATATTTTCTCATCAAACGAAAATCCAGGTGTAATAACTATCAAAAGAGGCATATAAAAGGTTTCAACAGGAACAACATACTAGCTCCTAGTCCTACACAGATAAACTGGCTGACCCGCATACTTACTTTTTCATTCAAATTCCCCAAGGGTGGACCATGAATCTCCCCACCAACATATGGTGCACCCATTGGAAATCTTTCGACCAAGTGATGAACCATCAAGCCATCTAGACCATGCTTCTCGTAACTCATGAAAGCACCCAAAGCTCCTAGAAACCCTTCATGCCGTAAAAACATTGCCTGCATTTCTCCTTTGGACCTTGAAACAACGGTTGATCAAACAAAAGAAACATTGAGACTTGAACCAAGGAGATTTGCAAATGAATCACACACCTGGTATGGGGAGTAAATAAGTTTAAGGGAAATAGAGCTTAAACCAATGACTTATTGAGTCAATAAGTCTGCATGAATTTTAAATACTGACCAGAAGTGGACGGCAAAGGATATTGTGTCCATCGTATAAGCATGACCCCTGATAAAAAATCCTCCGAAGAAAATTCTTTTGATCCCAAAACGTAGCGCGTTTAAGTACGAAATCTACACAAGGAGTAAATGATGAAAATCACTAAGTGTAATTAAAGACTATTTACCACAAAGAAATCAAGAAACCATCTCAAGACAGTGAATTCAGAATAGACGCAAGCCATAATACCTAACTATTCATGCGCGAAAACCAACGGGAAAGGGGAAAACATGCATATAGCCATGAAGAAACAAAATCCTGACTGCAGGTTAACATCTTGTATGGATATAGTCTTTTGTATTCTAATTTATAGCTCACCTGCCCAATATTGTACGAAATCATTCTCAAGAGGGACAGTGATATATCCTCCGGTCTGTAGTCCTCAAGCTCCTTATTCTCCGTGATCGTCTTGCCAAAACTAGATGCAATTGTTGATGCAGACAGGCCAATCTGAGGATATTTGAAAATGAACTCCTTCATTAAAGGGCATGATAAAGAGGTCCGATTAAAATTTTAAACTATGGCAGTGGAGCCAATCATGTATCTTCTCAGAGATATTGCATAAATTTCACAACAGAAATCTAAATGCATAACATGCCTTACTATAATCCAAACCACCGTAGATATCTCCCACAAGCATGTCTATAGCTCGATTGTCTCCACGTTGACTTAGCTCTAGTAGCTCATCAAAACTGAAAAGAGACTGAATGTCAATAAACATCAAATGTAAAACAGGACAAATGGAGAGAGCGGCAAAAAAGGACCTTCTGCACTTCGTTAACAGCTTTCCCAAACCCCAATATGTACCACCTCCAACATTAGTACCACTGACTCTTTCAAAATTTCCATCTCCATCCACCTAAAAGAACATTGATTATTTGAATTTGCCTTGTGTTCTAATTTCAAGACCTTATTAAAATGCAGAAATATACAAATTGAAAGGTCAAATATTCATCACGACGTCATTAGAAAAATTACCTTAATCATACTGACACCAGATCCAATATTAACAAGAAGGTAAGGATATAAATCGTTGTGATCAATCTGCACAAATTCTTTTTGACCCTCCATGTGGGTGAATGCTTCATGACGAATTGCCTAAGACATCAAGATAAGAACCGCAGTGAACGTAAATTTACTCGGCTGGAAAAATTACTGATTGACTATCTAACTAAGTCGTCATCAGCTATGTTACCATGTGTCGTAAATCCTCAAACTACTTCACAAAAGTCAGAGGGCAAACGATGCTACTAGAATCTAACCTTAAGCAGAAAATTTGATCCAGCCACCAGACAGTCCATTTCACCTTCTTTATCAATAGTGACCCCAAGCCTTTCTTTAAAGAGATCTGCAAACTTGTATGCCCCTCCACCAGTAACCTACGAAGTATGAAACTTGTGAATTTATTTCCTCCACTGTAATACAAAGTCAGAAACACATAGGGAATTTCAACTGTAACATTTACCTTAATTATAGCATTTTCATTAGGAGGAGACTCGGATAGAATACTTTGCGAGTCCATGCCTATATATTGGTACACAATGATTCATCTCACTCCCTTGAAACATTAACATCAAAATAAGGAAAAACCAAATGGAGATACCTCGATGAAGTTGCTTAGATTTGATGAAGTCCAGGCACTCATTGATCTTACTCGTTTCAAACTTCACAAAATGTAGTCTCCCTCCAAGAATTGGATAGCTCCTTCTGTTACCATTGGAGATCCCTAGCCTAAGCTTGACAGAACTCTTCCTTTTATCATGACTTAATCTGCTTTTTTCCTCATGCCTCGAAAAGTACACTAATTTGATTAGCGACCCTGTCAAATAGCAATGAAATTTCAAATCAAGTTCCCATAACTGCACATATAATTTAATTAAAGCTGTGTTTACTAGACTCATATTCAATATGATGATAATGGCCCTAATCATATGAAATCAACTGGGGGTGAGCTGAGCAGAGTCTAAAACATGACCAGTGTTTAATTTCTTAGGAAACAGATCTGGTATTACCAGAGGGTTATCTTGCAAGGAAATTCGAAAATGTACTGCCTACCCATATCAATACCTTTCAAGCTAGAAAATAACCCACTGCAGTACTTCATATGACTACTTTGGTAACTAAAAAATAATGCTTCGTGAATACATGCTTTTGTCTAGAAGAACATCAAAACCTTTTGTCTTGGGAAGTAGAACAAAAGCTTGTTTTTGTCAAGTGCATCGACATAACATAAGTTAACTATACAAGACATTGTATATTCAAGTGCTACAATAGAATGATGTCCAGTGTCCAGAGATCATCAACACAACTTTACAGACAAGTGAGTTCTGAGAAACCATAAACCAGATATTTAGAAAAGTACATATACTGGTGGAACATAATACTCACTTGAAGTCTCCTGTACCTACACTGATCATGCAAATGCGCATTCATTAACCGCCAACTCACCAAACTGCATATGTGGGCTTTAGTTCATGAACAAGTCCATGCAATAATCAAAATTTATCTTTTATGCTAATCAATTTGACCATGACGGAACAAGTCCATGCAAGAATTATCTTCAGCACACAGATGCAGTAAATGAGCAAGCAAATCCTAGAAAGCTCTGAATGTCTTCAAATTATAATCAGGATAAACCAGCAGAAGTAAAACATAGTATCGAATAACAGATCGCACCTCCAATGTCCAAGGCCAAATGAGAGATGTCATCAGACTGATTAGGCAAAAGAATCGTGGGGTTCCTATCTTCAAAGTTCCCTTGAATAGCAGCACCACTCAGGTCCAGCTGCGGCCTTGAAGTTGACCTGTGAAATGAGCTGCTTCCAGCTGGTGGCGGAGACATTTCTGTCTCTGCTCCTCCTTTCTTCTCTCTCTTCTCCACCTGCCTCTCAGCTAACTCCTTATTCTTATCTTCATCTCCATCCATCTTTATATCGTCAATTACAATGTTCTCAGTTTGACCAGCCATCACACCTTCACTCTACTCTCCACCTGTTACCCTTGGGGTTGGTAAAGTCCAAACCCCAACTTTGTCCACTCTCAAAAATATGTACCTAACAGCGATACAACGAATCAGTTTCACCATTCATAATCCAATTAAAATTTCAATCCAGCAAATTCAGGTTGACCTAAAATAAAAAAAATAAAAAAAACCCAATCTGACGATCACGACGACAATTGTAGAAATTGAAATGGATGAAACTCGTTGCGAGCCCTAGATATCGAAATAACCGGCGATGAAACGATAGCGGATAAAATAGTCGAAACAAGTAGGAAACGAACAAAAATAAATGGATTGATTTTGAGTAGAAATTTGAGGTGATTTTGGATAAAAATTCGATCGATTTGCAGCCGAACTTCGCACGATCAACTAGATCGGCGACGGAGCGAGAATCACCTGAATTAGTTCCCGGCGACGGGATCGGAATTTCGGAGAAGACGAAGACCTGAGCAGAGTTGAAGAGGATTCTCAAGCGCCAAAAATACTAAAACTAATTAATAAATAAATTTTTCAATAAATTAAAAATATCCACAAAGCCCAACGAGATTACTAGAAAAAACGCCGTCGTTTTATGATAAGGTTGATGATAAGATAACGTCGTGAAATATGTCAATAACATGCTAGTTGAAAACAAAATATCAAAACAGTGAGAAGCCCCACCAGATGGGCCCAAAGCCCATCATAAGGCCCAATTACAAATGTAGAGTGCACTACTGGGCTGTCGGTGTTAGCTCATTAACTAATTTTATATTTTTTTCCAAAATTTTATTTTTGGGAAATATTGAATATTAAAATGATGTATTTTTTATCGTAAAATGACATCACATTTATTTAGTTCAATAAGACATAATAAAAAAAAGCTTCAAAGAACCTATTGAGACTCGAAAACATTTGAAGAAAAAAAATTTCCCACATTAGCATTCATTATGACTTTTAATACCAACACAAACGTGGTCAATGTTTGAAAATTGATTTGTACAAAAGAAGCTCATACGTTACCAAAAATAACATGTGCATTTATGTAATCCCTCATTAACTCTATCATTAAATTGTAATTGCTCATTAATCACTATTAACTTCTTAATTACAGTAATTCAGCTTCTCTTTAAGCTCCCTGAAACCATTGCTATCCTATGATGTTTTGCCAAGCTCCTTGTCCTGCCCACATGCTTGCTCCAGAATTCATGGAACTGGATTCCTGATCCTCTGATCACCAGATTGAGTTAGTAAATGGCTGCGTTCGTGGAGCTGCTGGCCAAGGGTGAAAATGGAGTTTTTCATGATGACCCACTTGTCGTGTGTTTCTCTGATGACAACTATTCCTTAAAACCCAGCAACGTGGGATCGTCATCATCATCGGCGCAGGGCTTGGAGTCTCTGGACATGTTTCAGATTCCATCGTATGATAACAACAACAGCAGCAATCCGGCTTATGGGCTGGTCTCGCAGAGGAACACGTTGCTGGAGTCCTTCAGCTCGTACGGGCCACTCGCCGCGTTCGGGATCGGAGGAGCTGATCATCATCAACGTCAGCATCATCAGCAGCATGTTCAGATGTCGCAGTTCAAGCCTGGGAACATGAACACGATGATGTTGGGGAGTGATAACTTTGTCGTCCCGGACGAGGGCTCGAAAGCGACGGAGAATCTGAGCAGAGGTAGGGCGCATGCATCGAGGAAGAAGGGGCTGAAAGCAAGCCATGACGTCATCAAAGGCCAGTGGACGCTCGAGCAGGACATGTAGTATCGAAAGCTTGATCATTTTATGGATAGCGTAGGACACTCACGCGCCCACTTTGTTGTGTTTTTTTCCAGGCTGTTGGCCCGGCTTGTCGGGAGATTCGGTACGAGGAAATGGTCGATCATCGCGCAGATGCTGCCGGGGAGGATCGGGAAGCAGTGCCGGGAGAGATGGCATAATCACCTGAGGCCGGACATCAAAGTAACCCCTCTTTCAACGCTCATTCAAAATTATCTTGTCTCAAAATATATCCGACCGTTGGATTTTCCTTTAATTCCGTCGAGCAGAAGGACGTGTGGAGTGAAGAGGAGGACACTGTACTAATTCAGGCACACAAGGAGATCGGAAACAAATGGTCGGAAATAGCCAAACGGCTACCGGGGAGGACGGAAAACTCCATCAAGAACCACTGGAACGCGACCAAGAGGAAGCAGAACGCGAAGAGGAAGACAAGATCGAAGAATCCTAAATCCAGCTCGATTTTGCTCAAGTACATTATAAGCCTGGATGCGTCGAATAATACTAGCTCTGATACCAAATGTACCCAAACAAAAAGCACCCAAATATTCAAGCCCAAGTCCAATCCAGACAGAAGTGTTCATGAGAAGATTTATGGGCCGGAGGAGTTGAGCTCAGGGGAGAGATTAGTGACGGATTACGGCAACTTTGGCGACCTGCATGGTTTGGAATTTATGGATGGTGAGAAGCTGTTCGGGGAAGATGGAAGTATTGATTCATTCCTGGACAGCATTGAGTTTTTTCCTTTCTTTTCGGAAGATGGAAATGGCGAAGGAGAGGGCGAAATGCAACGAAAATAGAGTGAAAATTCGATATGAACAAGTCATCAAAATTATACATGCCTGGAACACAAGTTTTAACAAAATTCAACATTGTTGTTTATTTTCGAATTTTTGTTGCACTTTCTTAACACTCTAAATTTGGTATTTGTTACTTGTTTCGGAAAGCTGTAAAATGTTCCAAAACAAATGTAATAAGGTTTTAGTAACGTTTTAATTAAATAAACATTTAAATATAAATTTGTAACAGAATATATAACAATTGTGTATACCTATTGGGGGCAATATGGTAATTTTAAAGTTGGTATCTGAATGGCATTTTGGTAAATAAGTGAAGAATTCCCTTTCGTGCATCTCCACCACCATTTTCTGCTCAAATCACAACCAGTCAGTTGGGCCAAGATTTTTTCGTTGCAGCAAGCTTCAATCGATATCGACGAATTCGAACGATTCTGCAAACGTTGAATCGAGGATGCACACGTTGAATTTCAACCGAGCTTTCGCGGATTTCAATTCGGGAGCGAGGGGGAGGATTTGGCCCGGACAGGCCGAATGCGAGCTGGTAATCGGACGGATTGGGTTGAGGAAAGTGAGGAGGAAGTGTTGGATTGTGGCGTGTGCGCCGGAGAGGAATGGAGTCGGCGGAGAGAGTAAGAGTCCGAGTCAGAATCCGAATGCGAGCTCGCTGTTTACCAAAAGTCAGACTTACGCGCTGCTGAAGCAGCGGATGGAGGTCGCTGCGAAATCGGAGGTAGTGATTGTCTGCCTCTTGTACGCGATCTTTTTAGAATTGTTTATTTGTGATTGTTTTAGAATTTTTTGAAGCTGAGTTGATTGAATGAACAGGATTACGAGGAGGCAGCGAGGTTGAGGGACTCACTGAGGACGTTTGAGGAAGAGGAGCCGGTTTTACGCCTGCGGAGGTTGATCAAAGAGGCCATTGCTGATGAGAAGTTTGAGGTAAGCCTAGCAGCTGTATGTTTTAGTAGTCAATGTGCTTTCAGCAGCAACATGTTGAGAAAGAGTGAGTATAGAATTGGATTGTTTGTTTTGATTCAAATGTTTCTTTTCTAGGATGCAGCTAGATACCGTGATGAGCTGAAGGAAATAGCTCCGAGTGCTTTGTTGAAATGTTCAAGTGACGCTACAACCTTGGTAGGACTACTTGTCTGTTTATTGTTCTTTATGTCTTCTTTTAAAGTTGTGATTTTGAATAAATTGTACATTAATATAGAGGTTCGTCCTCCAGGAATATGTAATATGAATTTTTATGTAGGAATGGATTTTGCGGTTATAATAGTATAATTTTAGGCCTGACTAAGCATAACATCTGTCAAGTTTCATTATGGACATCCATAATAAGTCGTAATTTTAATGTTTGGGATCATTAACATGCCCAGTGATCATATTTGAGTCAATGAAAAGTACAAATTTGCAGGCGATCAGGGTACAAGTCAGGAGTGTTTATATCGAGGGTCGTAGTCATCCCTCTAAGGGACAGTATTTCTATGCTTATCGAATACGTATCACCAATAACTCGGACCGCCCAGTTCAACTTCTCAGACGTCACTGGATCATCACTGATGCCAACGGGAAAACTGAAAATTTCTGGTGATTAGTTTTCTTCTGCTTTTGTCTGCACCCTTCTACTGTTTTTTCTTTGTTATGGTGTAGCTGTTCTATTACTGTTTTGCTAACAGAAGAACATCCAGGAATATGTTCTCCTAATGTAACGAATAGTTTCTGTCCCATTGTCCAGGGGCGTCGGGGTTATTGGAGAGCAGCCAGTTATTTTGCCTAAGACCGGTTTTGAGTACTCCTCAGCGTGTCCGTTGATGACTCCAAATGGTCGAATGGTATGACCAATTTTCCCTTCTACATTTGTGTCATGCTGTGGAGCTGCTATGAAAGGGTTGGTGTGTAATATCCTGTTGGCCATCACCTTATATGTATAATTAGGGCAAAGTTCTCATTTGCGGTCTTTTATTTTATCTATAGCATGTGCATGGTTATATACAGGCATAGTTACCTGTATTCAAAGAAACTACTATTAGCATCTCATCTCCTTTCATATGAAAATGTGTTGGTAAGGTGCCTGAGTTGGAGGATCCTGGGGACAGGTCACATAAGTTGTATATGTCCAGAGTGCTGGACATGGTTATAGTTTATCATTGACCGGCATATTCCACGATAGGATTAATATGTATTTTGGTGATCAGTATTATTACAGACTTAATCCTGGCCAAGATGATTAACCTCTGGGCCACTAGCAGGGGAGATAGATAACACGGAGCACGGTTATAGGCAACATAGAGAAATAAAGAACTTCTTTTTTTGAAAGAGTAAATATATTAAAGCATATTTTAGGTTCTATTGGAATAAGCTTTTGCAGTTCAGCTCATATTCCAACAGACCCTTCATCTCCTTCTACAAACCATCCCCACTTTCTTTTTAATGTGTACATTCACCACTTCTCTTTACTTGTGCTCCATGACTTCTTTCATAAAGAACTTACATTTAAGTCAATTGCTGCAATAGAAGACCTCATAGTTTGGTCTGTTTGGATAAAAATTTGACCATAGTTGAAATATTTTTTCTTACTTGGAAAAGGATTTCAATCCTGTACTTCAGATAACTTTCATTTCTATAGTATCCACTTTTCACAATATATTTCTATTGTCTACTGTGATTCAAGTATATTAGTGTACTGTCTTCCTGATACCTGAAAAGACTCTAAGCTCATATTAATTTGATTGATTTTAACAGGAAGGAGATTTCGAGATGAAACATATCGACAAAGTAGGCTCCAAGACGTTTAACGTTGCTATTGCACCCTTTTCACTCTCCACACTAGGGGATGATTCAGAAGTATTTTGAGGGAACCTTGTCCTTTCTTGTGAGTTAAGAGGACGCCCCATGCATCATGAGACTTTTTGATGAAACAAGGAATTTGAATCTAATCTACTGCTGTAATAGCAGAAGTAGTGCAGGGCAGACCCAGTCTCTCTTGTTCAGCATTAAGTGTAAGAAGTAGTTACTGGCAGTACAGGAAAGATTTTGCAGTAGCTCTTTTTTCTTAATATTTTTTTTTTGTTGCGCGGTTTGTAGACTAGTAACAGCTTCTAAGCTTTATGTATAGAGATTTTCACATACACCAATTTTATTCAATGCTTGTTTTCATATATTCAAAAAGTTAGATTTGATCGTCGAGTCTTTTTACTTTTTCTGGGTTGAGCGCCTTTGACAAGGGTTAGTTTGCGAATTCTGTATCTCAAACTGGTACGTATCAGCTTATCATTTATCCGTAAGAAGCCTCCCATTGATATTACTGAGCTTTTAGTTGCTGTATAGAGTTTCATGGTAACACTGTCTAATGTGGCTCATGCTATCTTGTTCTTCAGCCTTGAAAGTGCACGACAAGCTAATCTCATATTATTAATTTCGTCAACAGTTGAAGCTGGTCGGCATATGCAGGTAACTTATATCCCATTTCTTGTCTTTTTCAGTTAGCAATAGTGTGGGCTTATACTAATAAAAATGAACTTCAGTGATTAGTGTTTGTTTCATCCTTAAACCTCATTTACAAATATAGCTTTGAGATAGATCTTATAACATTGTGGTTGATTTTGTAGAGTTGGTTCATAGTTATTCACTGCATAAGTGCAATGTCACGACCATGAACAATAGTCACATAGAATAATCGATCAGGATTATCTTGCAGTCATGATTAGCTTTAACTTGCCGACACTAACAGATAATATAGTGCTTGAGATTAGGATGCTAGTTCTTCTAGCTTAGCTTATGGTTAACAAAGTCTTCCACCTGTAGGTCCATATTAGTTTCTGCACATACGTGTAGATCTCTGGATTAAGATTTAAGTGGGTTGTTAGGCAACTCACTTTTCACTGGGAATTTTTGTTCAAGCCTGATGTGTATAATTAAGCATGTAAATCTGGAAGCAAACAGAGTTGTGCTCTAAACTTGTATGATTTGCTTCAATCATGGAAATGTGTCTTTCAATGTTCAAGTCTTGTTGCTTTGACTTGCAGGAGCCTTGCATGGCAAGATCATGAGACCAATAATGTAGGACAGAAGACAGAACAAAGCTGATCAGCCTGGAGCATGTCCCACCCACCTCCTTATCATGACATATCACCATCTCAGTGACTCACAAAACTTGCATGTCTCATGTGACAGACAGGCCAAAACAATGATTCAAGTCTTTGCTCAATCAAACAAGAAAAAGAGTGAAAATATAGAACAAACCTTGGTTGGCCCCATTCCCACTCCAGTCTCTCCTGTAGATTTCAAGACAATGGAACTGAGAAAAATTGCTCGACTAACCTTGTCTGGCAAATCTTGGTAAAGGTGACAAAAACCACTAAACAACAGTATTTTGGTGTGATGTGAGCTTGGTTAGGATTCTCAAAGCCCTAAAATAAAGATTGGAAAGGAGCAACACAAATACAATAACATGTTACAGAGTTTAGAAAGGTAATAGGGTGGTCTGGTTCGGTACCTTTTGGAACAAATTATCAGTTTCTAGGACTTCTTTTACAGGAAGGCTAGTAGTCCGGAATAAACTATTCACCAAAGATAAATCAAAGAGATCTTTTGAGAGAAGAGAGGCAATTTAAGATGAGGATTATGAGATAAGCCTCAGTGATGTTGGCATGCTCAACTGTTAGTCTCTAGTTTGTTCAGAATATTTAAGGTCTTACTTCAGTTCAATTGGTGCTTGTCGCAGTGTTCTAATTAATTAGTCTTCTGAGTGTTTATAAACTTGGTCATTCTGAAACTTGTCTGAGTATTTGAATTGTGTTAAGAGCGTCCTGTCTCGTAACTCTCTTTTTCTTTTTATAAATATCCCCTTTCAGAAAGGAAAAAAAACACGTTACATGGTTCTGTTTGTGTCTGTTTTTTTTTTCATTTTAGGATTAGTTTAGTTTACTCTGTCTCAAAGCAAAGCATCTCATTCCTCTTCCATCTGCTTCCTTTGCTTTTGCTTGCAACTATCATCAAGCCCCAAAATTGTGCCTTGTTCAGAATCATTTTCTTCATTTTTTCTTTCAGAAAACCCATTTCAGGTTTCATCTCCATTCTGGGGTTTCAGACATCAATGAGGGTATTGTAGATTCTCTTGTTCCAACCATATCACATATATAACTAGTTTATGTTCCTTCAGCATCGTCCGTTGTTTATTTGTTTGAATGTGTAGTGTGTTTTCTTGTGTCTCTGGTGTCTCTTTTGTCAGTCATTTTGCTGTTTGCAGCCCCTTTTCTTCTTTAGCCTCTTCTTTGTGCTACTTTCTGTCCACAACCAAGTTCATAATAGCCTCCAAAGCTCCTAAAGATTTCATCTTTCACCTCTGGGTTTGAATCCCTGATCTGGGTTTGTGTGTTCAAATTTCCATCCCCCCAGAAGCCTGTTGTTCCAAGACTCCAACCTGGGTTTCTGTGCTCTTGAAGTTGCAGTAGAGTATTTTGTGCTGTTCTTCCCACCACTTCAGAAACATATAAACACACACTATTGTGTGTTACTTTGGGACGCATACACACCTCTACATTGAGGACCAAGTAATGAGTTTTATAACAGGAGACAAAGGTCACTCCTGGCAGCCAATCAAGACTGCTGACACCACAACAAGAAGCTACTGGCTTAACTGGAGAGTCCTACTGTGTTCAATCTGGCTTGTTATATCTATAGCTGTCTCCTCCTTCATAATATGGAAATATGAAGGCTCCCACGATCCCAGAAAACAGCAACTTGACCAAACACTGAAAGAGTCCGCTGGAACTTTGTATGAGGATGAGGTTTGGCGGCCGTGCCTGAACTTCATTAAGCCGAGTTGGCTTCTGTTTTTTCGTATCTTCGCCTTCCTTGTGATGTTAGTGCTGCTCATTGTCACTGGTGTTGTTGATGGTGGCAGCATTTTCTACTTCTATACTCAGTGAGTGCTCAGACTCCATAACTCAGTACTTCAAGCTCAAGCACCTGAATTTCCGCATCATTTTCTGATAAACTTGATTTTGTAAATTCAATTAATTCACTGTGGCTGCCTGCAGATGGACATTCACACTGGTCATGCTTTATTTTGGGGTAAGCCCCTTATCCATAAGCAATGCCTGATTGACCTTAATTCATTCTTTGTGCTCATGCCCGCCCCTCTTTGTTTTTGCAGCTTGGATCATTGCTTTCAATACATGGATGCTTTCAGCACCGCAGTCGAGTAGGCGGAAATCAAATAGAGGACACCGAACAAGGCACTTATCCAAGCAGAATAGCTGCTGAGCAGTCTATCCGATCCGCTGTTAGGAAAAGCTTCAGTCATCCACCTCAAATTTCTCATCTCCCAAATCATGCAGGGTTCTGGGCTTACACTTTCCAAATCATGTTCCAGGTAAACTCTTCCTGCAGCTCAACAATATCTTCTACTGCTGCATTTGCTACATCATAACATCATTGAGCTGAAACACTCATGTTTAAGCCGTCTTCAGATAATTGCAGGAGCCGTGCTGCTTACTGACTGCGTCTTCTGGTTCATCATTGTTCCATTCTTAACCATCAGAGACTATGACCTTAACTTTGTAAGCAGCCGTGAATACCAAATCAGTACATAATCTGAAATCGCTTACTCATTGAGGTTCTGAAAAAAGTAGGTATTTATTTCCCTGCAGTTGATTGTTAACATGCACACAATCAATGCTGTCTTCTTATTTGGCGACACTGCTATGAACAGCTTGGTAAGCTTGAAAATATCGCCCACAGCTTGTATTTGCAACAATATCTTGGCTTCAGTCGGATTACTCACACTCCATTTCTTTATGCCATTGCAGCGCTTTCCATGGTTCCGCATTGCGTACTTCATTCTATATACATGTCTTTTTGTAGTTTTTCAATGGATTCTCCATGCATGTGTAGCGATTTGGTAAGATTATCCTCCTTTCGCCAAAAATAAAACTTTTAAAAATGGATCCATCATTCTTCATGCTTTGTCAAGGCTAAAAATGTTTTCATGGCAGGTGGCCGTATCCATTCCTAGACTTGTCGTCACCATTTGCTCCCCTATGGTATGCCAGCTGAAACATCCAAAGATTATAAAGAAATTATATTGATTTCATAGTTATTCAGGAAGAAAAAACACACATCATTTTCCACTAACACCCAAATCTACAATTAACGAACAACATATTTACAGGTATGCGTCACTGGGATTGATGCTCATCCCATGCTACGGAATTTTTGCATTAATCATGAAGTTGAAGCACTACTTGCTATCCAAATGGTTTCCTGATTCATATCAATGTTTGAGGTAGCAGCATGCAGTGAATATGCGAGATCCAGAGTATATACCACAGTCAAGGAGCACACAGTATAAAAGTCAGCCGCGAGACTGTCTGAGTAGCAAGGAGAAGAAGCTGTTAATTCTATGCAAATGCTTACGATTTTGTTTCATGTCACATATATATACAACAAAGAGAATAACTTTGGGCAGCAGCATTCTCTTGAAGCTCACATCCTGTATATTTATTTTTTCGGCTACGCAAATATAGATGTTTATATTATATATGTATTACATATTCAATTCTTAATATGAAGTCTTGCGTCATGTTAATCAATGCACAACTTAGAAGCAATGCAAAAACCATGAATTGTGTGATCAAATTTAATTGAAAAAATAAGGATCAAAATACGGATCACATTTGAATATTTAAATGAAGGAAGAGAGGTACCTTTTCAGTAACAATGTATAAAGATTAAGGGTCTCCGTTGAAGGAGGCTAGTAAGCGAGCAATCGGTTTCCCAGAGGAGAATCACATAGAATCACTGGGCATAGAACCCATCAATATAACATTGTTGTCGCTGCTTTGTCTTGTCGACTTTGAGAATATCCCAGAGATTGTCTCAGATAAGCTAGAAGCTAATTTCTTTCCTATATTGTCCAAAACCCCTGCCTCACTGTTGGGGCCACCCCCAACTTTGTGCGCAGACCCTGGCGCTTTATCAAGTCTGAGGTGAGCTTCACATGGGCAATTCGTGACCTTTTTGAAACAAGGCTGGTGAAAGACCAGTCCACATGATCTACACTTCTTTACTTCACTTTCCTGCCATGGGCAGTCATCTGAGCATCAGTAACAATTTGCTAAATATCAGGAATCAGGATCAACTCCATTGAAGCATATTTACCTGAAATGGAAAAATCAGAGACATCGGGTCACGGCAGGCTTGTTTAGCACCACACACAACTCCAACATCACAACAGAACAGACACTCTTCTGTGATGTGCTCCAAGATTTTTCTAGAGACAGTTTCTACTGTCACCGGTAATGCTGCAATAAGAGTTTATTCAGTGATGTGAGCAACCGGTTAGAATGATTCTAATATCTCCTGAAAATTCAATGCATGAATGTTAAAGCCAACCAGAAAATGGTCCTCTGGAGAGATCGATTAAGTCCCTAAGTGAAAAAAAGTCGTTGCTATCCAGCAGATATCTTCGAGACCCAAGTCCTTTGTTGATAGTCCTCCGAAAAGGGCAACGAAGATATGGAATCATAGCTCCAATTTTCTTCCTGATATTCATAACTTGAAGAAGAGCAGGGACCTTGGAGAGTAGGAAAGGATTCACAGCACTAACACAAAGCATGGGCTGGAAAAAAACATAGAAATAAAACCAAATACGAGGGTGAAAATATTTATACAAGAGTGCCGTTAAATATCGAGAGCAGCAAAGGATGAAACAAGTTAATGTTTGAAATGTAACCTGATCATGTATGGAATCAAGATATGACTTTGCCATCTGTGAAACTGGATACTTGGTGAAATCCCATTGATGCAGGACTCTTGCAGGTAACACTGATGTATCATTTGTATGGCAAGAGTGACAAAACAACTGGCCAGTGTACTCACAAAGCCGAGGCTTTCCCCAGCCTAATGTATGTATGATCTCTAGCATCACAGTATTTCCTTCATTAAAGTACTGGTGGCATCCCGCACACTTGTAGTGCTGTGCTTCTAATTGCTGTTTGACAGATCTGACTCGTTTGTTCTCAACTAAAAGTGATATTGTCTTCCCCAGCGACCCAAACCTTTCTGTACCATTATCACTGCTTGAGGTAGGAGTCACGGATGAAATGACTCTTGCAGTGCTTACAAAGGAATCCTGTGGGGACAAGAACCAAATTAAAGCACTCGGGGAGCTTGATGAAAACCTGGAGTTAAGAACTGAAGTTAAACACTCCTGAATAAGAAGGCTTCTCTCTGCCACAACATCAGGAGAGGCATTGCCAAATATCTTCCGAGACTCTCTTTCAATAGATGACCATGGAGATGGAAGAGCTAAGTTTCGATCAGCATATTGTCCTTTCAGCCGCCTATAGAGAGTACAAAAATCGCGGTATCGACGCTCAACCTCCCAGCGATCGTTTCCGCTCCACACTCTTATTTTGTAAACAGTGTATTCCTTAACACCTACTAACCTCTCACCCAGTGATACATCTCCCTTCCTTTGCATTGCTCCCACTACTTCAACCCCATCAATTCGTTGTAGATTATGAATTAATGGGTCAGCAGTATCTATCCCAGAGGTGGAAGGAGCTGATAGACTATCTCTTGATGGCAGAGATAACTGAGATTGGAAAATGTTTCTACCCTGATTGTATCTTAACCCCGGAGAGTCAACAGCATCCAGCAATATTTCTTCCATTTCAGTTACAAAGTCATCAAGCGATTCATTCAACTCAGGTGAATCCATCTGCCATATTTACCAATGGGATTGACGTTAAACTCAAAAAATGGTTTCTAGTTGACAAGGTCAGACATTAGTTTGGAGAAACGTCTTTTTCATTTCCTAAACTGATCTTCTTCTTCTTTTTTGATAGAGTAAATTGATAATGGTAAACTTAAAGTTTACATAGAACATGGAATTGCGATTCCTTGCTTTCTACACCTATTTCATCAAAATAAGATATGATCTAACACAATTCACCCTACAGTCCTTCACTTGGACACTGACTTTCTTGACATAAATCTTTTCTTAACTTTTGCTCCTTGTTTGAGGTCCTTTACGTGGACTGTTTCTCCTTATTTCTTTTCCTAAACTAATCTTAGTATAAATGGCCGGGCTAGCATGTATTATTTCATAATTGCAAAAATGACCTACGAAATAGTTTTACCATCCTACCAGCTACCACAACCGTTAAAACCGTGTTTCAAATCATAAATATAACTTATTTTAAGGAATGACATGAATTATCCTATTAATTTATTCCAAAAAAGAATGATATGATGCAACCACCAAAAAGATACCCTTTTAGTCCGCCACATATTACCATTTCAAGTATGAAGACATCCAAGAGAAATCTTAAAGGAAATATGAGCCTATTGCATGCAAGAGCTACTGCATCTTATCTTGAAATCTATTTATGGAAATAACAGCAAGGGCAAACAACGGAAAAACATAGCCTGTCTGTATATTGTTGCACAAGGCCAACCATCAAATTTTATTAGGGTTACTAACCTTAACTGGTTTGATACTGTCTTCATGTGTGGGAGCTGAAATGAAAGGGTGGTCCAATGATCTGCCATCCATGAACATCAACGTGGACAGTTCGGATTCGTGATCTCCAATGTGATTGCTTTTGTCCCCTTCGGGAGCTTCTGTAAAAGGTGAATGCATGTGGTTTATTATAGCATCAGAAAGAGGATCCAGACTTACTTTCGATTCGGGCTGACTTTCCAAGACATAGTTTTTCTGTATTTCAAATACTTTATCATCAACGGAATTCTGAGACTCCATCATCACGCCACCGCATTCATCTGGAACTTGTTTTTCGTCTTCGATCTCCCGGCACTGGCAGCTAACTAAATGAATGTCTCTCACCACCATATCTCCTTGTTCTGATTCAAAAGTATTCCTAACCACATCTGAGAGCGCAGGATGAGTGTTTGAGTTGTGTCTGCTGCGGTTAGACTGAGTCATATACGCTGCAATTTCGTAAATCTCTGGTCCAATGTTTGCAAACTCACTTTCAGAACGAGTCTCCAGAGGATTATCTCTACTTTCAGTAACAGTTTGATTTCCTTGATAAGGATTGTCCGATGACATATTAGTTAGGATATTTTCAGCGTTATGCTCAATGAAATCATCCCAATCTTCTGCACCATAAGCCTCGGAAGAGCCCATAACAAGCGGATTCCAACTCTCACCTTTTTCTCGCATCTGCTGCACATGCCAGTTACGATTATCAATCTTGACTTCTCTGGTCGAACCATCTTCAAATCCTGAATCCTCACCTCCTGAATACTCACCCCTCGACGATGCTTCATCTTCCTCAGAAAGCGCTCCTTCCTTGGTATCACTTAGCAAAAAACCCTCTACATCATCCACTGTATTTACAACAATGTCAGGCTCAGCACCCAATCCATCATCAAAGCCATTTCTAACTCTAGAGCCAAACTCAGCCCTACTCCTGCTATCCTCCTCAATCTCCAATCCATTGTTAATTACACCAATCTCTCCTGAGCTGCTAACCACGCCACAACCCGAAAGCTTCCGAACCTCATTACCTCGTTCAAACCTCCCACTCAAACAATCCAAACTCAAATCATCTCCACCAAACCCCAAACTCCTCAACGACCCAAAATCCGAGTCATTACAATCACTAAAAGCCCTAAACGAGCTTCCACGCACACTAGGCGTCGCCATAGCCGAATTAGCACTACAATACCTATCAAATTCCGACTCACCACAAGACGAGTATCGAGACGAAATCGGAGACAACGCATCGCCGTCCCCCATCTCACGCAAACTCGAAACCTCACTACTCTCCTCGCGCTTCTCCGCCTCCTCCTCCATCGATCGACTCAAAACCCGAATCAACAAACACCCAACGTCCCCAGATTCGAATTCCGGTCAAAGATCGAAACTCTACTTTTCATTAATCGAATTAGACGACTTCATCGGACGTTCTGACTGGTAGTTGCTGAAACATACGCTGTGATCGAAAATTTCTAGGGTTTACCAATTTGACCTCGATGAATTTGGAGAGGAATGAAAATCTGGGGATCTTGTTTTCCGAAAATTCAACCTCTGATGATGATGTCGTTGATTGTTAATTTCTTCCGCTCCAAAACCCCAATAATATTTTATTTTTTATTTAATAAAAAAGAAAAATAAATAAAATTTAAATTTAAATTCAAACATTAAAACTTGATTCTGAAGATGCATGAAGCTCTGCAAAAACTAGCTTCATACTACTGGAGTTGCAGAAATAACTCGTCCAATGCTGCGAATCAGGCGGCGACGAGGATGACCGGAGAAGTGAACATAAGATGATCAAAGTTGGAATTTAGAGAAATCCACAGCCAAATTTTCTAGAGTAAAAGTAAGATGTTGAAGGAAATTTTGGCAAAACAGGTTTACAGGTCTTATAATTTGTGCACTGTAAATGAGAGTTGAAATGCAGAAAATGAAACAGAGAAAGCAGGAAGCTGGATCAGAGGGAAAAAATGGGAGAGGCTAAACCACTGGGTCCGGTTTGAGGTGGAAAATGCAGGTCTTGGTGGAATTTGGTTCATCCTTGGAAGAAGCTGAGCTTGTGCTGTCCACTTTCCAATACTCCCCTTTTCGTTTCATGTCGTGATCCAAGCTTGAAACAGCCACTTTGCGCCAGTTGAGCCAGATTCTGAGCATGATGTAGAGCATTACTAGACATATGATTGTGGAGCTGAAGACAATGGCCACCACAATTCCAGTGACAGCATTGCTCGAAAGGCCTGATTTGTCAGCAAGTTTTGAGCATGAGAGGAGAGGTGAGCCGCATAGTTTTCCATTTCCTGAGAATGCGGTTGCTGGGAATCTTGAGAAGATTGAGGGAATCTTGCCTTGCAGATGATTGTGTGACAGGTTTAGAACATGCATGCTTGTGAGTTTCCCTAGCGAAGCAGGAATGTTTCCTTGGAGCTGATTGTTGGATAAATTCAGCCTCTCCAGCTTCATCAGATTCCCAAGCGAAAAGGGTATTTCACCATGCAGCTGATTGTGGCTCAAGTCCAGAATCTCCTGTAATTCTGATAATGTTCCTAGCTCAGGTGGGATTGACCCAGTCAGCAGATTATCCGACAGTCTCAGATCATACAGCTTCTTGCACTGCTGGATTGAATCAGGAATGCTGCCCGAGAGGCTGTTGTTTTGAAGATTCAGGACATTCAGAGATGTCAGATTCCCAATCTCCGGTGGAATCTCGCCGGATAAATTGTTGTGGCTCAGTGAAAGCTTGAGCAAACTGGAGCAATTTCCAAGTTCTGCAGGCACTGTGCCGGAGAAGCCATTAGATGACAAGTCCAGCTCTCCAATCTCTTTAAGCTTCCCCAGCCAAGCCGGGACCGCACCGGAGAAGTTATTATTTCCTAGCAGCAAATGGTTCAGGCTTGCACAGTTTTGGAGCTCAGGAAAACTCTCACCAGACAGATTGTTGTAGGACAAGTCAATGAAGCTAAGATCCTCAAGCTGGCCTAATTCAGATGGAACTTCTCCACTCAGCTGATTATTCGCAAGGCGAATGCGGGTCAGACCTCTGGACAAGGCTAGCCTGGGAGGAATCAAGCCGCTGAAACTGTTGTTGGTCAGGTCAAGTTTGGTTAGCAGAACAGACCCTGTTAGAGGATAAATCGAGCCGTTGAGTCTGTTATGTGACAGATTCACAATGCTTAGATTCTTGAGGAGGAAAAGTGACTCAGGAAGTGGGCCTTGAAGTGAATTGTTGTAAAGAGTGATCAGAGTCAAGTCCTCGAGGAATCTGAAAGTTGGAGGGATTTCACCTGAGAGTTTATTGTCAGCTAATGCCAGCAGCTGAAGCTTCCGACAGAATCCTAAACTTGGCGGTATTGGACCAGCTAGCGCATTCTGACGCAGATGCAGCACGACAAGATGCTGAAGCTTTCCCATGGTTGAAGGCATTGGACCTGTAAACCGGTTGCCAAAGAAATCGATCTGGGTCAGGCTGGTGCAGTTTGTAAGCTCATTTGGTATAGCGCCCGACATCATATTATCATACAGATATAACTGACTCAGCTTCTGCAGCTTCCCCAGCTCGACAGGGAGTTCACCTGTCAACCGATTTCCGAACAGGTACAGATTCTGCAAGCTACTCAAACTACCGAATTCTGATGGCAAGGAGCCTGAGAAGCTGTTATTGTTGAGCAAAAGGTCTGTTAAGCTGATCAGGTTACCTATGTTGGAGGGTAGCTGGCCTTGTAAATCGTTGTCAGAAAGGTCCAATTGTTGGAGGGACAAGCAGGTCAGAATCTCCAGTGGAAATGTCCCAGTGAGCTTATTTCTTGCTAAAGAAAGCATGAGGAGATTTGAACTTGGGCTGCAGAAATCTGAACTGATTTCACCGGAAAGCTGGTTGTCAGATAAAATCAAGACCTGAAGATTTGAGAGGCGTGTCGTTGAGAGGCTTATTCCTCCAGTGAAGCTGTTGTAAGACAAGTCCAGATTCTGGAGCTGAGACAGTTGGTTTAGCTCTGCAGGGATTTTGCCACTAAATTTGTTTCCAAGTAAGCTCAAGTACTTCAAATTTGAAAGCAGGGTCAGCGAAACGGGGATCGGGCCTGAGAGACTGTTGTTGGCCAAGTTCAGGATCTGAAGTGATGCAATCTTTCCCAAGGAATCTGTTAGGCCACCATTTATCATGTTGTTTGATGCTGCAAAGTTCTGGAGCTCCACGCATCCGCTTATCTCATTTGGTATAGGCCCTGAGAGCCTATTTCGCTGCAAGTCAAGAGAATGTAACTGCTTCAGATTTCCAAGTTCAGCTGGTATGCTGCCATTGAACTGGCAATAAGCAAGGCCCAATATTCTGAGCTCTGGGAGTTCACCAATGCTGCCTGGAATCTGGCCTCCCAGCAGGTTATCACCAAGCCTCAAAACTCGCAAGTTCCTTAACAAACCAATCTCTGCAGGAACTGACCCTGTGAGAGAATTCGAGTACAGCAGGAGTTGTTTCAAATTCTGAAGCTGGGTCAGCTCTGAAGGGATTGCTCCATCCAGAGAATTTGACGACAAGTCAAGAGTTTCAAGTGAAATGAGCCCTGCAACGTCAGGCGAGATTGAACCAGAGAGCCCCAAGCCAGAGAGATTCAGACTCATAATATGTGTTTGATCAGGTGAGCATGAGATTCCATGCCAAATGCATACGTCAGATGCGCCGGACCAGTTGTCAAGAGCTCCTGATTGATCAACAAGATGAGATTTGAACTTCAGAAGCCAAACTGAATCACTGGTATCACCTCCAACAGCAAGAGTGAAAACACAGCCAATGGTTGCCAACAGCAACATAAGTTGACACAATTTGAAGCTGCCCATTCTCAAATTCTGAAAAGATCAGACACAGCCAATCACATACTCGAGATGTTATATGGCAGGACAAAAGACAGCATAAATTCAGCAAATACCCAGAAATGAAAATCTTAATATCTCAGAAGAAACAAGGAGTTCAAGCTGCAAAATGAACAGGTTAGAGCAGCTGCAGATATATATAGACAGCAGTGGAGGAACCTAAATCGGTTTGTGCTGCATATAAGAATAAAACAGCAACTTGTTACATACCAATGTTTCTGATCTGTAGCATCTTACAGTAACTTTTCTCAAGTTTCTCCTTAACAAAGAGAGATTATTGTATATATGATGTTTTTTTTATCAAGATAAGCCTGAAAAAAAAAAAAGTGGTCCATCAGAAAGCAACACAACTTTTGAACTTTCGAATTCTTGTGGCTGCAAAGTAGTTCATATCATAATCAGTTTCTACACAAAAGCATGGTCTTCCTAAATGTTTTCATCATTTTTCTCAGTACAATTGTGGGATGATGAAGCATGAGTTTTGGTAAGTTTTGCGAGATAAAGAAAATCTACTGAGGATGAAGAAAGTTGGAAAGATGAAAAGTAGAAGCTAAAAAGAGCAAGCCACTAGCTATGCCAAATACAATGGAGGGACTTATGTGGGCTCTGGTTAAGACTCTTTTTGAGACTGATTGGCTGTAATCTAAACTCACAGTGAGCCATTACTTGAGATCACATTCACATCCGAGAGTTCTTATTCAGTAAGACTGAAACATATACCAGATTCTAAGTATTAATAATCATTTGACTTGTTAGCTGGATGGTCTACTAAACTTGATCCAAAAGTCAACCAAATCGGGGCAGAATCCATTATATAGGTTGCTGCTGAGAATTAAGGAGGGTGACAGGATAAATCAACACTGAAGTCTATTAACAGATTTGTACCCAAATGACAATAATTATCCAGTCTGAAAACTAAACGCTGTATAGATATATACAAGAAAATGAGATGTAACTGATACAAATGGAAGAATAACTTACTTGATTTTGCAGGGAATGTGCCATCCTTTTGCATCTCAACAGAAACCCACCTAATCTGAAACTTAAAAAACAGGAAGCGGACAGAAAGCTGAACAAACACACTGAAAATTGTCAATCACGATAATGTTTAGATCAGAATGGAGCCAAATGCATGTGGAGGTTTAGTGTTTCGGTATATTCCAAAGAGGATGAATTTTGCCCAAGAAATTCTCAAGTCTAGTTTATTCAGTAGGAACAGAAGGTTGATTAATTCAATAACATGGGGTCAGATTCTTGTTCACAGACAAACCAAACATAAGATGACAATGAAGTTAACTTCAAATGAGATTCACTCGCATTATTTGCTTCCAATCAGAGTCTTGCCAGCAAGTCTGTCAATTCAAACATAACATAAAATGACAATGTATTAACTTCAATGTCCGCTACTCTAGTAACCCAATGAGGTTTCCAGCCCTACTCAGGGGAGCCTAAACAACAATGTTCACCAGAATAACTTAAGCAAAAAAATTAACACAATACCTTAGGCAGCATTTTAGAATTCAAATGATCATCTGGTTGAATTTCAATATACTTTTCAGGAGTGGCTGTACAGCTTTTTCTACCATATACTTGAATCAGCAGAACTCAGCAGAGGGCAAAGGCAACCTTCAACTGGGGATGTATTGCACTCGATTTGGTCCCATCAAAATTTCTTGCACTTGCAGATAGAATGGTCCAGTATCTAACCCTCAAGAACCACTCCAGCTTTTTATCTTTTCTATCCTCAGACCTCTTTATATTTACAGAAAGCTTACATGGATTTCACTATCTGGCTTAAAGATATTTCAAGTGTCATCCTTTACGAAAGCAATTACACCAGTACAGGAGAGGCAAGGCAAAGTAGTGAAGCATTAAGTTAAACTCCATCGGGTCGAAGATCAGGCTAAGAAAAAAGATGATACTCCTTGAGGATAAACATAAAAATCCAAAGAAGACTATTTGGTCACAAAAGCCAGAGAACACAAGATAAGGAGCAGCAATTTGATTTCAGTTATAGCCAAACGAGAAGGTACATAATTGAACCCATTAATAAGTTATAACAAAAAATGTCACGATTTGAAAGTAGAATAAGAATCAGCAAGCAATTATAAACAAGCAAGAAACTCGATAAGCTTGCAAAGACATTCTAATCGAGCAAGATTATAAATGATGTGGCATAGACCAAATAATCAAAGCTACAGGTAAGTCAACTTTGCTTAATGGATTAAATGAAGCAATAATTACCATCAACAAGATCGTCAACAAACCAAATTAATCCATAATGATTTATATGAAAAGTGTGTGCATGATGGGGAATATTAAGTGATACCTAACATGTAACCTGGAGTCTGAAATGATTCCATATGGACATAATTTCTTAGGTCATCAGTTCTCATTAATATATTACCTCTTGCTTTGATCTTCAGCTTTTGGTGCAACAGTTCTGGTAACCAACTGTTCGAATAAAAGTAAGCCATTGACTAAGTATATTATAAAGACGGTCAACAAGAAGCATCACAAAGGACTCTCTACAATTGATTCGGTAAGAACAAAAATACTTCTTAAACAAGAATTCTCAAGTTAGACACTATAATACGCTGAGAGGTTCCCATGAGCTAATAGACAAAATAAACAGCTCAAAAAGTCTATGATGTATCATAGGGCATGAAGTTGACTATAGGTAAGCGGATGTCATAAGATCCTAAACATATCCCTTAGTTAAGCAGTTTCACATGTTATGTGCTCAAGGAACATTTAAGAACCCTAAACTCCCACGTCTCTAGTCTTGGTATGAAATCATACAGATGTCTAAGAACCAGAAAAAAGCCCTAGTCATGACTCTAAATTTCTCAGCCAACATAGCTTTGTTAGCCCTTCTACATATGATTGGCTCATTTACAAAAAAAAAACTAGCTTAACTAGTCAATGCCGTCTTTCATGAAAGGAACCAATCCCCAGATCTAAGTTCTAGATCTGTTAGAAGGGCTTGCAGGGCATTGCATGAGCCAAATTCTGTATGTCTAGCTTATTAGAGAGCACAGAACTTTCAACTTGAAGATTACTTTACTGATAAGTTATATAGACTATTCAATAGGAATACAAAATGAGGACCTGAAGGGAAGTATATATGATGCAGTAAAATTGCTCTTTTCATTTAGTTACAGGCTTACAGCTATACAGGTAACCAGTTAATTCATTAAACTCCTTAAAGACGCATAAGAATGGTACAATACTCACCGGGTATTACATGACCATGATCGACTCTTACACTCTTCGATTTTTGAACGAATATAACAGCCTCTTTGAAACTTGTTAGTTGAATAATATGTTCAACAGATTCTTTTCGAGGAGCCAACTCTCAACTGAAGCCTCAACCCCATATTACAAAACTTTGGAACTAGATGAGGTTAGCCCTTGTAAGAAACCTGACTATCCTCCAATAAAATGGCCATAATAAAGTGAAAAAGAAAACGGATATATTCTCGGTCCACTGTAAGATTTCTCCCAACTTCACTTTTGCAACCTTCTTGTAATCTAAACTCTTCATCGCCACTAACTTCTGCGAAATATAAGTGTAGGTAGCTTCTGTAAGCTTCTTAGCAGAGGGTATACTTCTGATTGCTATTTCGGCCTGCTTGAAGCTGAAAGCATAAAGGTGAGATATAGCTTGGAACATCTTGATGTCAAAGGCAACAATCAGGGGACCTAATATCCACAAGGGGCTCAACTCTTTCAGTACTTCAATCCCATATAATACTCTAATGGCCACGTACAAAGGGATGCTGCAAATATAAACGATAAAAAAGTTAGAACTTGTAAATGCAGATAAGGATAGTGACTGGAAAACTCAGTTGGCAATCTACAGGGCGAAAAATTGCAACAGCTTCGTATGTTAATCACTATTTTACTCTGACAAATGCACTCATTTGAAGAATTCAAAGTATAAAGAGCAATAAGTTTAAGAAGGCTCTTACAAAATTATCATAATTATCTTTACGGTTGCATCCAGCTTTGAAAAGTAGCAGGAAACTACCTCCCAAACTCTGTCCCATTCCATTTTCTGTATCGAAACTTTGGTTTCAGGGCTTTCACTGAACTCCAGTTGTTCACTTGTCCTTGAGATCCCGTCCACTATTTCAGCCGGTTGTGATAAGTTGTGTAACTTAGTCAACCATTTACTGAATAAATTATGTATCGCTGTTGATCTACCAGCAATTTTGTTTGCTTCAGGTAAGCATGGAAGAGGCCCATTTGCTGCTAATGAACTGTCTTCAAACATATTTGGCATGTATGAAATTTCTGCAGAATGTTTCGGTGACTTTGATGCACATCCTCTAAGTTCATTGTTCCGTCCACTACCTCGATAAGCTGAAATGATCAGTGGTTTTTGATTTCTTCTGGAAACCAACTTTGAACTGTGAAATAATTTTATTGAGTTTCATACATTTCGTAAAAAAAAACTATAGCTATAACCATTCATCTCTACATTTCAGTACTTTGTCGAGTAGCTTAAATGTAACAAAATTATGTTCGGTTATAAGTCATGTGCCCTTAAAAAAATTCCCCAGAAAGGCCCCGGAAGGGTTGACTACACTAAACTAAGATGCAATAATTTAGACCATCCAAGTTTCTACAAAAGGATTTATCTAAACAGAGAATGTAGTAAGCATATAACCTGAGGTTAAGACCCTGCTTAGACATAAAGTAGCCTCTGTGAACCCTAACATTAACAGATGTTAAACATTTATTTAACCTTGCTACGTTCGGGAACGAGTTTGAGGAACACGGTGAATGATGCAGCCCCTGCAAAACACAAAGCATCATCTACCATATGATCTTGCATCACCTAGAAAACAATAGAATGACAGCATATTTGAGGAGAATTACCTGAAGCTGGCGCGCCGTTGATGACATTGTTGTTCACACCTTAAGCACTCCAATTTCAAAGAAATATGACCTGCCATTATAAACAAGCTCAACATCACCATCTATGCAATGCCCAGTAGAGCTCCATACAAATTTAATATATAGAATATTTCAAGTAAGGACCACAAATGTCACGTGTCGAAACACCAAAAGTCATTACAGATCAAGAAAAACAGCTCTCCGGCGGGAAATTCACTTCTCCACCATACACCAAATTGGATCCTTAAAAACAATCCAAGTTCACTATTTTTCTTCTTTTTCACTTACCAAAAGACAAGAAAAAAAAAACAGTAAAACTCATACGAACATTTACACTCCTACTAATCACTGCCAAGATTATGAACACCAAAATAAAAACCAGCAGATCAATCAAATAGACCTAAACTCTGACTGCGTGAAAAAAATGGCATACATCCACCAACAGATGAATAAAAAAAATTTATATTTATGTTCTGCAAAAATTGTCACAAGTGAACATTCCAGACAATCACAGAGCCGGATTCAGCTACACTATGCAATTCACAACTGCACAATTCCAAACAAATGATAACAAAATCGGAGATCTTACCAGGGAATGAAGATCTTCTGAAATTCGGAAATTGAATACGATTGAAAATCTGAAAACTTGTGGAGCTGAGCTTCTGCGAACGTCTGATGATATTTTAGGGTTTCTGGGATTGAAGCGTTGCATTATCTGACTGATAATGGGGTGCGAGTATTTGAAGGTTATGCTTATCTGACTATGGATAATTACGAATTGGCCCCTGAAGTATTATAGTGTTCCAAATACGAGCCATAAAATTATTCAAGTGATCATATTGATGACGTATTGATTATCTAACAAAAGAATAACTACAAATTTACTAAATTGAATCACTCCCAAGTAGACTAATAATACCAGTAAAGTTTGTAACTGATAGAAATTGTTGTAGAAGCACTACAACAAGCGGCATCAGGTGGACTTCGCTTCTATCGTCCAAAGGGGAGATGAGAAACAAATTACATCATTGCCGTCTGCCTGTGTTCATAGTGCACGAAAGACGACTACCTCTATCTCAGTAGGAGCGCCCTTGACACCTGAGTTTTTAAACCTGCCGATGGTTCAAAGATATATACGCTATTATTAATCACCAAACCAGAAAACAAAAAAATCTATCTATAAAATGCGGGTGGATTCAACAAGAGTAATTATTTCTCAACGGGTATCAATGTTTCATTTGAAGCACTTGTTAAGAACAACAGCAAGAAAGGAACATAATAAGCTTCATACCTTGTGGGAAGTGGACTTTTAGTTTTTGAAGATGGTTGGGACTGTAGCCTCGGTAAAATACTCTTCTCTGACTGTTTGTGCCGAACAAAACCTTACCTGCACGGCACAAGCGGGTGGCTTAAAAAACAAAATCATACTTGAGTGTGCAAGGAAATCAAGATTATATATCCTGATAGGTAACTGGGACTTTCAAAGCATTACTCTGCTAAGATTTCAAGTAAATGTGAAGTATCAGCGAGGTCGGTGGTTAAGTACCAAGGAGGCATGAGAGCCCAATAGGGGCTTAGTTATCTTCCAAAGTTGTTTAAATATGAAAGGAGCTTCCACGAACAAGACTTGGCTCAGCCGCTTCGGATAGTAGTAATAAAATACGTCAAACTGCATTTGAGGAGAGATGAGGTGAGTTGTAAAAAAACATAATTATGTCAAGCCATAATCTAACATGCATCATAACCTCAAAACTCTATATCACGAAGTTTGCCACAATAACAGATCCATTGAAAAGCATTTCTTGTCTTAAAAAAGGATTTTTATCAACAATAGACCAGGTAGGGATACAGCACCACACTCAGCATTACTGAATCATGGCAACCATTCAGAAGTATGAAGGATGTTAATTAAACGTGTGTTTGAGCTGCATATACCAGCACACATACTATCCCCTGGATATAAATACAGGTCATCTTATGGAAAGAAATAAAATACTGAAATTTGCTTGAAGGGAAGAAAACTTGTCAAAAGAGAGACTATTGTATTTTGTGCACAAAAGACGGATCAAAATTACCACAAAAGTCAAAAACTTAAGGTCAGCATTCTCAGTACCAAAGCCCCGAAGATCAAATATTCCTAATATGCGTTCCTGTCCAGCTGGCAGCTTAATCAATGCCTTCTCTACTAAGAAAACACATAGTTTTTCATCTTCTGAGCGTTCATACATCTGCAGCAGGCGCAAAGGCACACATAGTTATTCATATTTCAAATTAACTGGTATCCGCATCAAGACATTTGTATCAATCGACCCGGTAGTGCAAGTATGATATCCAAATTCACGTTTCTTAATTTCTTTGTGACATAAGTCGGAAAATTTTCGTCTTCTTCTTTCTAGCCACTCGTTGAGAAATTAATGAATTACATCAAATTGAACAACCATATCAACACAAGATGCGAGAAGGCGGAGAAAGGCAAGAAAACTTACTCCTGGATAATGCTTAGATGCTACCACTATAAGTACAGGTCTACCATTGACATCAAGGCAATCATGGACGAAGGCCTTTCCTGTCTCTGCTATATTTCTTACTGATTCTTCAGTCAACTCAGATACACCAAAGTCCTCACGCCATTTCTAATCTAGATAATAGGAAACACAAAACTTCTGATTATCTTTTAAAAACATCCCAAACTGTCAGAAAAAAACATAATCATCCATCACTTCTTCTTTTTTCAGTCATAAAGTAACCAATAAGCATTAGCCTATGCTATTTCCCAGATGGATACAATTGCTTTCGCCAATCTCTCAGTAGCCTCCCCCACCGAATAATCACGGTCCTTCAAAAACCAAAGAATCGTATCTTCATCATCTCTCCCATTTTTTCCAACCGGCAGAGTTTGATGATACTTTTCGAGCCGCTCCTTCACTTCCAAAACTAACTGCACAGCTCAAAAGTAACCTTAATCAGTACCTTATCCTATTCAGGACCTAAACAAGACCTAATACACGTACACTGAAACACATCCTTTCTACTCCTAAACATTTCTAATCTATTCGGCCTAAAAAACAACCACATTCTCCCTTACATGCCTAGTTCACTAAATGTTGAACAGCATCAAAAAATATACATCTCCGCTCCAAAACAAGATCAAAATTGATATCAATTTCACACAAAACATATTGCAGAATCAAATCATCACCCATCGAGCACATCAAACTATTAACTACCAAATTTGAAGAAAAAATAATGGAAAACAAAATAATGCAGCTAGCCGCTCATCACTGAGTGATAAAATCAAGCTAATGACTACCGAATTAGAAAAGAAAAATCAAAATGGGAAAAAAAGGAAAACCTTATGCGACTCGTCTGTAGTGGCAACGGAGCAGCGGACTGAGAATCTGAAAATCCTGATCGGCGCCTTACTGTACCCGATATGGTTGGGGAGCGGAGAAACGAACGGTTGAGCCAGCCGGAGCGCCATCAGCAGTTTCCAGCGAGCTTCAGCTATACGTCATTTGTGAACCTTCGTGCTCGTGATAAAACGCTCTTGTTGGGCTCTCAAAACGATGCCGTTTAATTTGGTTTGAATGGTGTAGGAAGGGGAGCGAAGTTTATCTTGCGGGACTGGACCTTGCTATGACACGTGGGCGAATTTAATTGGCTTGGGCTTCATCACATCATTCTTGGGCCGTTGACTAAATATATTGGGCTTAGTTGAATATGGGCCTAATGAGCTTTTAAAACGCGCCTTTTTTAGATGGGGCGGGCCTTCGTTGACCAGTTGGTCAATGACACTGGTTCAAAAGCCTGATCAACCCCAAAACGGCCATGGTTCTGAGATGGGGAGTGAGTTTTCTAAGGTCTCGAGCTTCTGGGTTTCTAAAGATGAAAATGGCTACCACTTGTAGCAAAGCTATGCATAGAATGTACCAAGTGGGGTGGTGAGATGAGCAAAAAGGGTCTCCTAACATGGGATTCGAGTCATATGTTAATTTGAGATCTTAGTGCTTAATCATTGGTTAGTTTAGGAAGAGTTGGATTCTTTACTAGTTTTCAAGATGAGAAGTTGGAACAATCCACCCTGATTTGAATAACACTGAAAGGTTATATACTGAACCCTATTCGATTAGTCAACCACAATTAAGCCATTCCTATATTTAGTTTATTCTATCATTAATATGGCATGCATGTTTATCCTATCTTATGTAATCAACAAAATCAATCAATTTACTTTCCTTAAATTCATATCCTTAAATCTCTTTTATCTTAATCTGTCATCCTGCAAAAAGAACATCAACGCACAAGAAAGAGAGAAGAGCATGGAGCATCATTATCAACACCCAGTAGTAGTGAACAGGAGGCAGCTTTTTCCCATTCTCTGATCGAAATCAAAACCTAACCCATTTGCCTCCACCGTTTACTCCTTTCCGTCATTTTCTCAAGATCCTTCCCGGCAAAATCCGACACCTTTTTCTGGGCTGAGGTTCCCCATTTTCGGGAAAGGTGCAAACTTTTTGCTATAAATTTCACCCGATCACTCTTTTCGACCTCTGTCAACGGAACCCAGTTCGAGTTTTGGTCTGACTTTCTTCGATTTCATCTCTGATTTCATCAAGTTGTTGAAAACAGTGTTGTTTGGTTTCAGTTTTCAACCCGTTGGCAACTGTCACTTGGTTTCGATTTCTGAGCTGAAAGAGAAAGCAAGTGAAGAGGAAACCCTCCAGCGAAACTCGCATTTAGTTTTCCAGTTTCGCTGCATGCAGCGATTTGAGCAGACACAAAACCGGTTTACCTTTTAAAGCAATTTGTTGGTTCATCCTATAAAATCTAGGGGGAGGAGTTGGTAGATTGAAATGGGGAGGAGTTGGAACTCAGCAATGTATTTGAGGCATTTGTTGGTGCTTTCTCTGGCGGTTAACATCGGTTTGGTTGCCCAAGTTTTGCTCTTTCATGGAGCAAATGGTGCTGTGAAAGAAAAGAGGCTTTGTGAAGCTGGAGCTGCGCATGTTAGCAGGAACGCTGCGCATGTTAGTAGAGAAGCGGCTGGAGGTCCTAGCTGGGTGGCTCCTTGTGCTGGGGATCATGGAAGAGTTGTCAATCTTGATCAGTAAGTACTTGCCTGATTGATTGATTTCCTCAGTGTTTTTTTTCTTCTTCTTTAGGTTTTGATTTTGGTTTGGATCTAATTTGAGTTTCTGTTTGGAGCATGAACTTATCTGGGGCCTACTCAAATCTGAGTATCTGATTTTGGATTGAGATGTAGTGAAGTGAGAAATTTGGAAACTTGGGGATGAAAGAAACTTGATGTTTTCAATATGTTTGTTTGGAGTGTAAAAGGTGTGATGCAGATTTTAAGGATGGAAACAGTTCACATTGATTTGATTCTTGTGTTCTTACCAAGCAATGGTGTGTGCAAGTGTCTAGGGAGATGTGAGCCAGTTGGGGGAGAGGTTTGAGGCTTCATTTGCTAGGTTCCCAAAGTTGGGGATTTTTGCTTCTACCATTTGCACCTTGGGAGGTGGTGAATGTACTTTCTGATCAACTTGGTTTGGGATACCTACTTGTTTAATATTCTCCTCTTCTGTTGGGTGCGTTTGTCTGTTGATGATGGTTTTCGCCCACTCTTTCAAGATTCGTGTCACCATTTTTAATCTTTTTTTTGTCCATTTTAGAGGTTTTCTATGTGTGTGTTTCCAGACTGATTCTCTGATGAGTTCCATTAATATAAGGATGTTTGCTGACACATGCTGTCGGCTCATTTGCAGCGGCGATCCGACAATGTACGAGAATTACTGGCAACACATGGACGAGGAGACAACTGTAGTTATTCCGGGATGGCAGTCCATAAGCTATTTTTCTGACCCGGGGAACCCATGCTGGTTTCTGGAGCCTGAATTCGCCAACCAAGTCGTCAGGATTCACAAAGTGGTGAAGAATGCAGTCACTGAAAATCGGTACATTGTGGTCGGAACAGGCTCGACGCAGCTCTACCAGGCTGCTCTATATGCCTTGGTTCCACCGGACGGTGCGAGTCCGACGGACGTAGTTTCTGTTGCACCATTTTACTCTGTAAGTTTCTTCCATCGGAATTATATGTCGAGTTGCAGACCTCTGATGCGTCGTGATATGTTGCTGTTTTCAGTCGTACCCGTTGATGACCGATTTCTTAAAATCGGGGCTGTACAGATGGGCAGGCGATGCAACCTCGTACGACAGAGATGGGGAGGCGTACATTGAGCTGGTGACGTCCCCCAACAACCCGGACGGGGTGGCGAGGACATCGGTCGTAAACGGAACCCGAGGGAAGCTTATCCATGACTTTGCTTACTACTGGCCTCAGTATGCTCCCATTACATCAGCAGCGGACGATGACGTCATGCTCTTCACCGTCTCCAAGAGTACAGGCCATGCCGGAATCCGTATCGGGTAAGGGACCGACCGACTGTTTTCAGCTTCTGGTTTTTAAAAAAGGGCACTTGTGAATGATGATGAATTTGTTGACAGTTGGGCACTGGTGAAGGATAGGGAGGTTGCCATGAAGATGGTGAAGTTCATCGAGCTCAACACCATTGGGGTCTCGAAGGACTCGCAGCTCCGGGCCGCAAAGATTCTGAAAGCGACCTCCGACAGCTGTGAAAAGATGGGGAACCCACGGAGAGTTGAGAATTTCTTCGAGTTCGGTTTTAACCAGATGGCGGAGAGATGGGGGAAGCTACGAGCAGCGGCGGCGAAAAGTGGGCTGTTCAGCCTGCCTGACTTTGTTCCGGAGTGGTGCACATATAAGCAACAAGCCTTCGAGCGACAACCTGGTAACTAAACTCAGCCATGATGGAATGTGAGGCATTAGTGAAATTTCTGATGAGATTTTCAAAGTTTAATGTGCAGCATTTGCGTGGCTCAAGTGTGAGGGTGAAATAGAGGACTGTGAAGCATTTCTGAAAAAGTACAAGGTACTTACGAGTGGGAGGCATTTTGGAGCTAGTCCCAGGTTTGTCCGAGTGAGCATGCTGGATCGAGATCACAATTTCAATCTGTTCCTCGAGAGGCTGTCAGGCATCAGCGCAACTGATCAGACACTGCAAGCTCAAAGTGTAGAAACATGACTGTGCTAAAATTATATATACACCAGTCTTACAGGGTTGTATGAAGATCTGGAGTGTGACTGTAATGAGAGAACAACTCTTGATTTACCACAAAAAAATGTTGAAATAAACAGGAAGGTTACAGGTTGTGTCTGTCGGTTGAAATGTATGTGTGAAGGTTCTGGAATGTTCTAGAGAGTTAAATAAGACGTAGTTCATATTCACCAGCCATTGTAATGTATCTCACCCATGGCAGAGCTTGGTATCCGCTCTTCTCTATGATTTTAAGGTAGCGCACCTGCCAGCAATATATTGTCAGGAGTAAGCAAACATAAAGTATTACATTCTTCTAGCATTAACATGCTCTCTCAAATAAGCACCAAAATGTATAACTTCTCTCAAATAAGCACCAAAATATTAACATCCGTTCAGTCAAAGACTAACTTCTACAACCCAATATCTACAAGAAATTGACTTCAAAATGTAAGTTGATAAAGGATGTGAGAAGTGGCTGTACCTGGATTCCTGAGACGGTGAAATATGGAATTTCGAATTTCACACGTATAGGAGCTTTTCTGTCTGGTGCTGCTTCTTCATCAGTAATACTTGGAAGCCTGAACTCTGCCCTCATCATATATTCCTATTTTGTTGTAATGATTAATCAGCTGATTTAACGCACATTCGATTTAAAACCGAGATGAGATATTAAACTGTTTAATGCCGAGGCAAACCTTGTTCCCAGGAAATGATTTTATTTTCCAGATGACAGCATCATTCTCTGGAGCATATGCAGCAGATCCCATCGAGGTCCTAATATTTTGGTTTGTTGCATCAGATGGCACTGGAATCTCAATTTCAACATTGGTAGCAGTACTGCATACACAAGAAAAACTGTTAAGAAACTGAACTTCAACATAAAACGGTTTACGCTGAGAATAAAATTTACCTTCGCTCTTTAAACTGACTCCTAGCTTTCACAGTTATCTCAACACGGCTCCTTGAGTGCTTCTCAACCTGAGCCTCCACCCAAATCAGAGGCTTCACCTGAGAATCCACGCATACGTTTATAAGCATATAATTTGTATAATGAAAGATGCCGTACAAACATATTAGGCAATGAGTTTGAGCTAAGTGTATCTGATAGGGCCTGCCAGTCTTCAAATTGATAAGAAGTGGACTGCTCAACTATCTTAACCATAATAGATGCAAGAGGTCCACATTTCACTCAAATTGGGATAAGAGGTATGCCAGAAAAACATCCAACAGAAAATCAGATTGCCACCCTACAAGTTAATTTTGCTACTCAATAGTTAGTACAAGAACTTCTAGATCTAGACATAAGATGAAAGAGATATAACCATCATGACAAATCTTTCATCCAGGTACCGAAGTTCCAAAAGAGATTTATCGATAAATTGCAACCCCACACTCGAGCTAAAGGTAAATTTCCACATGAATTATTCTTTTAACTCAAACTAGCAAATCCAAGATGAATTACTACATAAAGAATGAACTATTGAGTTTTAGTTTCTATAGAAAACTACCGAAAAATATGAGTTTCAGTCGGTCAACCTGGGTACTGAGCCTATACGTCATTAGATCAAAAGATCCATCAGGAGGTATGAAGGATATTGTCCGGTCGTTTTCAAAACGAGCCAACCGCACACACCTACAAGATAAAGGAAGCACCATAAGGATTACAAACACACTGGGGAAAAAAAAAGAAAGGAGATTATAAGATGGTGTAGTTACACACTGATGGAATTTGATATCATCCAAGTCTATAGCTTTTCCTTTTGTTGACCGGCCTTGAGCCTCTAACAGTACACGGTCATTCAGTCCAAGTTTACACTCAGGCATCCCACTGCAAATAGTAAATCAGACTGTACATTAGAAATTTGAAAATCAGATCACTGGAAGCAACTTAAGATTGCCAAGTTGAAAGCAACATAGAATCCTTTGAAGAAGCGCCACAAAGATGAAAGAAGATAAGATTAAGAGCTTTCCTGCTGGTCGAAAATGAGATCTTTGCCTAGGTAGCTTAATCATCAAGTACCATGGAGGCTAAATATAAGTTCACAATAAAAAAAAGGAAACAACACTGTTCTTCCGGAAAGTAATTTGTGAAAAGGCGTTCGTCCATAGTAAAATGGAATATAATGGCATAATAGTTTACCTCAAGTATGTTCTCATCTTCAAAGCTCCAACAACATCAGAGCGTATTATTTGACCATTACTGTTGACTAGTATGTTAACACTTTCAACCACATCCAAGAAGACCTGACCAGATTTTGAAAACCCATTAACAACCCTCCAAGTAGTTTCAATTATCACATCACCCACAAATAATAACTAGAATAAAATTACCTCATTTTTCTTGTAACTTATCCCCTCACTACGCCAAGACACTGCATTGGTCACAGCCATGGGAGGCCTCTGTGTAACTTCCATCCTATATGCATCAGTCTTAATAAACTCACTAAGAATTTTTGCCTCAGTGTATTGAGGGTACCCAAAGTCCATCATTTCGTCAAGCAGTTCATACTGTAAATTGCAAAGACCACAATCATAATTTCAGTATCGTGCCACATCAATCAAGTTACTTGGCGTCACTCTTCTGGTATCTAAAAGTCATTGAAATTAGAACGAAACTAGAACTTCCACTTACCACGACTACAAAATTATCTCTTAGAGACTCCTCCTCCAACTCTTCAAAATAGTGCTTGAACACCTAAAATAACCCAAGAGCAAACTAAGTCAGCACAACATCCACCATTTCATTACCAAATTCAATCAACCAAACGCTTACATCAACCACGCGATGCAGAAACAACAGAAGGCTAGCTGCATTACAGTTCTGCCGGGAAGCAGTCATCAAATACACATTGTTATGCTGTATATACATATAAGTCACACCATTATCATAAACCACAGGATCTTGAGACTGCGGATCGCCCTGAAACACAAAGCTATAAACTTGACGACATTTATCACATATGTACCTCGTGAATCCATAGAAGTGAAGCTTTTTAACAAAAATTGAAAACAACGCACCTCCTTCTCGATCAACTTCGTGAAAAACTTCTCAGCCTGGACTGACGAAACATCGCCTCTGAAATCCCTCCAAACGAGCACTCTCCCTTTGATGTCCAGGAGAAAGAGCGCCGACGCAGCGCCGGCCATGAATCCGGATCCGAGCAAATCCGACACGACAACACCAGATCACAGCTGCATACTCCGCATCCAACACCACCACCCAACCGGTCAAATTCAAAGCTTTTCTTTACCGGAAAAAAAACCTCAGATCGTTAAAATCCTTGCAGCGAAAACGCAGTCCGATCTGCAATCGGAAATTCGACAACTAATTTCGTTATCATTTATTATGCGTTGTACTGATGTTCGAAGTGTAAATCAAGAAGCGGAGAATGAGAAAGAGATGACTATAGTCACGTGCCCATCAGGTGACATTTTAGGCCATTGATGGGCTTATTATGATACGGCCCATTTTTTCAATAGCCCATATATCGTTTTTCCGACTGAACCGAAGATTTTTTTTGTTTCAAATGATTAAGCTCGAGCCAAATCAACTGAATTTGGTTCGGATCGCAATTTTCTGGTTCAATCAGGATATAGCTTTGTGAGAGCTGCAGGGACAACTTGAGGGTATGAAGAGCTGAGTTCTGATGGCCAGGCCCATGACCGTGGCGGAGAGTGTTTTGGTGGCTTGTCGTCTGGGAGGTGTTGGCGGTGCTGATCCGCCATTGCTGATCTAGCTGGCTCTGAGGCTTGGCTTAGTAACAGAACAAGTTCAAGATAACAGAGTAGTGAGGATGGAGGGAAGATGCTGGATTAGAGACACATCTACATGTATCTAAACGTTAAGAATCACTGTTTTGACTAGTTATAGTACACCTCAACCTCACTATATCAGAGCACACATAAGTAATAGCTACAACTTCTTACAGCAAGTAGGTAACCTCAACCTCACTACAAACCTCTGACACCAATAATCTACTATAACATTTCAAGTAAACCCCACCACAGAACGAAACTGATAAAACAATCTCTAGCTGCAAAGGTTAGACATCACCATGAGAAACATAGAGAACATACACTCAAAGACAGCTCTAGGACATGGGTGTTGATTAAGTGAATCGCTAATATCAAAACCAAATGCACAATGATCTCAAAGCATGTAACTGAAGAAGCGTAGCTACCATTACGAATGCAGATTATCAAACATGAAGATATAATTGTAATCTGAATGTAGCCATATAGTGTAGACTGGATTATAGGTCAAGAACAAAGTACTTGTGAGAAATTCAACTCAGCAAAATCCATGCATGAATTGAAACATAGTTAAAGAAAAAAATACACAAAATTCGGTTCTTATGGAAAATTTGATAAAAGAGGATTACCAAAACCTAGGCGGTGAGCACTACAGCGCCACCAGCCTCTTTGATCTTCTTCTCAGCAGTTTTCGAAATCAGCTTAGCCTTCACCACAACCGGCTTCGAAGGCGGAAGCATTCCCTTCCCCAAGACCTTGAAGTATCCGAATTGCGTGACGTCAATCATCGGCAGGTTGTCAGGCGTGGCCTTGTCCTTGACCTCCTGCGGCACAAGCGACCAGAGCTTGTCGACGTTGACGATCGGGCAGTAGAACTTGTTGCGTAGCTTGTGGAAGTAGCGCATACCGACCTTCCCGAAGTAACCGGGATGGTACTTGTCGAAGAGGATGCGGTGGTGGTGCATACCTCCGGCGTTACCGCGACCTCCTGGATGCTTACGGTGCTTTCCGATACGACCGTGACCGGCGCTGACGTGGCCTCTCTTCTTGCGGTTCTTTCTCAGGCGAGTCGTCATTCGGTCGGCAACGGCGCTCGCGAGGATGACAATGGTGCGGCGCTGAGGGCTGGCTGTCGTTAGGGTTTGGTGAAGGCTTTTATAGTTGACGGGACCGAGCTTGATGGCTTCTTTATTGGGCTTTGGTAGTGGGTCAAAAGGCCCAAATCGAATTCTTTCTGGGCCAACCGAGGAGTAAATTAACTGAAAAAACGGTATAGGTACCCTCAAGTGTGTCCCAAGAACATGCTTAAATAATTCAGTATGCAGAACATTACAGTTACACAACTCGAATCCTGACCTAAGAACCTAGAATGATCCAACCATGAAGATTCTAAAATCAGCTGTCCCGGAAGCCGAGAATGTTCCTTAAAAGGTTTGGTGATCTTGAAGGGCATATGCTCCGCAGCCATTTCACCTGGAACAAAACATCACCAGCTAGCTAGTCTTGAGCAGAATTTCCCTACCAGGTAAATAATTGGGAGATATCCGATTTTGGAAGCAATCAATGCCACCTGCTACCACTGAGCGGAATGGAGTTGGAGCCGGAGCGATTCCCATATCCACCCCTTCCTCGAGAACGGAAGTTACCAGAACCTGGGAGACAGTACCAGAAAAATATGTTGGAATCAAACTTATCAATCAACCAACTCATCAGCAGTAATGTAGCATTGAGTAAATACCTCCGCCAGCTTTGTAACCAGCAGATCGAGCCATGTCTGATAGTTCAGGAGGCACTTTCTGCCTAGCATCTACGAGGATTTTGATAAGCTCTCTAGCAAATCGTGCATTCTCAAGGGTGAAAAAGGTATATGCCATACCCTTTGCGCCTGCACGACCAGTTCGTCCTATCCTGTGGACATAATCCTCTAAATTTGTAGGAAAATCATAGTTAACCACGCACTTTATGTCTTTCACATCTACAAGCAAAACAGAAAGTGTCAAACGAAAAATATTTTCACCAACAAAGTTTCATGTGATCATATCAGGATTTGGTCGCCGCCTTATCCCTGCACCGTAAAGATCCAAATGATCTTATCGCCGTAAGATAACACACATCACTAAAATGTGCCCACCTCAATATTGCAGGGATAAGGAGCAGCCTCACCACCAATTCCAGGTCAAAATAATGCAAATGCTTCTCTCTGAGTCAACCAGGCTGCGACAATAACCAGCTCCAAACTGTGGACGGGAACTAGCTAGATTACTAAATTCTACCTAATCACTTTACCTACACTCAGGACATCACCCTGATGATAAAACCAGCTCTACATAGTTTACCTTTTCGAAATCTAAGCATATGTATAACAACTTGCAGAACTGTCTCAGTCTTTTATGCCGAAAAAGCTCAAAGCTGGTAAATCCGCAAGTTAATTCTGAAGCGATACCCTACAAGTTAAAATTAACTCAAAGATCCTAGACCCAGCTAAGAATGACACTCGATGTGAATATCCCTTGTTCTTGAGTAACCAACACCTGCCTCTCAATTTGGACTCAAATCCAGGCATGAGGTTCCGAGAAACTGTCACGAAACCATCCTATAGGGCACTCAAGGAACACAAACATCAAAACAATTTCATTCCCACCCGATCCACATCTACAAGGAGGAAACTGGAAAGGCAGCCTGTCAACTCACATATATAATCTCAGACCTAAATGAAGATGTTAATTATCCTAATACGCAATTATCCTACCAAGACCACGAGCAGCAACATCAGTGGCAGTCATTATAGGACTTCTGCCAGTCTTAAACTCAGCCAAGACCCAATCTCTTTCTGATTGGCTCTTGTCACCGTGAATGGATAGTGCTGGCCACCCATCCATTCTTAACTGTCTAGTTACTTGATCACATCCCTTTTTGGTCTCCATAAAAACAAGAATTTTACTCCCGTCCATCATTTCTTTAAGCAATTTGATCAACCTATGAAACAAACATTGCATTAGTACTTTTTGAAGCTGCATAATCATCGTTCTATCTTCCAGTCAGGTCAGTCACCCAGACTCACCTGCTGTACTTGGCCGTCTGATTTAGTACTTCCACAACTTGGTTAATAGACTGATTTGCCTTTAGCTCCGGCGATCCAATGATGACCTTTAGAAGAAATATATTTCGCATATGGAATCAGTACCTTACCATCAAGAACATGAGTGTCTTGCTAATGAACACATGAAGTGACAAAGTAAGAACAACTGCTAACGAACCTTGTATGCATTGCGTAAAAATTGCCTCGCTAATTTTTCCACCTCCTTTGGCCATGTGGCACTCCAATAAAGTGTTTGTCGATCTGGTCGTATCTGTAACATTTCACATTCTTAAGTATTGTCCAAGAACAAAACAATCATCTTGCTGCAGGGGAAATTACATTTACTATAAAAAAACAGATTGTATCTTCCGAACTTAATCTCTCACTAGTACTCGCTTAAATAAATACAAAATTGTGAAGGCAGAATAGAAAATGTTGAAGGTATACAACTAAGGAAACGTAAATTACCAGATAAGAAACTTATAACCATACAATACATAATCCCATCAGACCATCGCATTGGTTAACACGAGTAATAATATAACCAGAGTTCTTAAAGGATCCAGCATAAGGAATAGAGGTTGATGGGCTTACTTGGGAAACTATTTTGCGAATCTGAGGCTCAAATCCCATATCAAGCATCCGGTCAGCTTCATCGAGGACCAGATAGGTCACCCTCCGCAAATTTGTATGTTGAGCTTCCAACATATCAATTAGTCGACCAGGAGTGGCAATAACAATTTCAACACCTAAGAAAAGCAAGACAACACATTATGCATGTAGTGTGAGCACAAGCAATATGATACATGGATTCAATGGGCTCAAAACTACCTCTGCGAAGATCACGGATCTGCGGTCCCTTTGGTGCACCACCATATATGCAAGTGATTCTAATATTGGCATATGAGCCAAACTTGGCTGCTTCTTGCTGTATCTGAACAGCCAGTTCTCTAGTGGGTGCCAATACTAGTACAACAGGGCCATCCCCTTGAGCTGAAATTTTTTGTAAATATCGACATGAATAAAAGATACAATAAAAAATTAAAAATTAAAAAAATTTATGGAAAGAGAAATTAACCTAGTCGCGGCTGGGCACTGACGTGGACAATACCCGGTAGTAAATATGCAAGGGTCTTTCCAGAACCTGTCTCAGCGATCCCTATCAAATCTCTGCCCTTTAAGGCCATTGGCCAGCCTTGAGACTGAATAGGTGTAGGGTCAACAAACCCCAGCCGCGATATCACATCCAGACAGTACCCTAGCAATATGAATTAAACATATATCAGTAAAGACGGTCAAAATCAATGTTTGTAAAAACGACTAAGCTATTCAGCTATTTACCAGGAAAATTTGCCTCCTCGAAAGCCCTTACTGGCCTTGGCACGTCATGCCCTTCAACTGTAATCTCACGCTTTGATCGATAAACTGCAACCTCATGCTCTGTCATGTCCTGCACTGAAGGAGCCTCCATGTAGAAACTCTTCTCAAATGGGACCAAATCGCTGAAATCCTGCTTTGGCAGGTAAATATTGTCCAATTCCCCTTTTGATCCTCCTCCATGTCTACCACCTCTTCCGCCACCACGCCCTCCTCCAAATCCCCTTCCTCCACCGCGCCCCCCATCAAAACTCCTATAACCGCCGTAAGAACCACCACCGCTTCCCATTTCAAATCTTCCAACCGGAGGCTCAAATGACTTATAACCACCACCTCCAGAAGATGACCCAGTACCACCATAATCCGTCTGCGAAGCTCCATACGAACCAGGTCCACCACGGGCAACCGGCGGTCCAATCACAGGCCCCAAGTCACTAAAAAGACACAGAAAAATCCTCCATTTAAACAAACTCTGCACAAATTCCAAAAATCGATTTCACAAAACCAATACCTTCTACGAGTGCGATACGAAGACGGATCGGCGTATCTGTCAGACATGCTAACTAATGCAGAAACAACAGCACGAAACAATCAAATCCCAACAATTCACAGCTTGGTTAGATTTCAGCAACTCAAATTAGGGTTTCAAGAAACCAACCAATTGGAGCAAGAAACCAACCAATCTATATATAATCTCACTCTTCGAAGATCAAATTCCTCAGCCGGAGACGAAAACGTTGCGAGGAGAGATCCGTTAATCGAAACCCGAGAAAATATCTAGAGAAAATATCTTCGGCTGTGAAGAATGAATGCAAAGCAGTTTTGCAGTTTTTGCTGCGATATAAACGATGTCGTTTCGCCGTTTACATCGAATAATGAGAATCTGTCTCGATCCTTTCTTACGTTATCTCAAACCTCCACCAACCTGGAGCGTCCTCCGATCGACGAGGACAGGCCGCCGGAACGTGACCCATTTTCCTCCGTCGAGTCCAAGATGACTCCTTTAGCTGATCCCAGGATGCTGGAGGTTTTGTGGGAGGAAGTGGTTTTGATTTTGGAGAGAGTTGAGGTTTGTCGGTCGGATTCGAGAGTTTGAGGATTCTGTGTTCTCAATCAAAGCTTGTTTATTACTCTATTGTCTCATTTTCATGAGCTCGCAATCATATTTATATCTATCCAAAGCTCTCCTTATCATGGACTTATATTTCTTTACAGACTCGCTACTCTCCGCGTGCTGAGCTCCCATCCCTGCAACGGTGCTGGTCATGGCAGCCACGGCTGTACTGGTTGGCATTTTCCTTGGGTGTGTTTGTCTCCTGGATCTTCTCTGGGCAGTCAAGCCCTTCACATTGGCTCCCAACTCGTGGATCCATGGTTTGCGCGTTGCTGCTCAGGACGACCATCATGCTGATCAGAGCACAGCATAGGATCAATGACAGTAACATCTTGGTCGGGACCCTTATTCCCATTTTCAGTTTTTGACTTGGTATTTTCGATTTCTTCTGCGAATGCCTTTCTTATATATAATGGATTAGTATCTAAATATCGACCAAAAGGGGTAGCATAGAAGTAGGGAGCTTGATGGTTCTCCGTTTCAAAGCCGGTTAGGACTCCCTGTTCTCAAATTGTTTCCTTTTTAGAGAAGATGGCTCATATTAGATTTTTCGTAGAATTAAGATGTATCATCTCTCTTGTCTGATTCTTGGACTATTTTTGACCTTTTCCGATGCAGAAAAAGAGCAATGTCGGATGTCAGCGGTGGCGGTGGTGGTCACAGAAAGAATTTCAGCATGGAGTCTGACACGAGAAAGCCTTGAAAACCCTTCTCATCTTCTTCAGCTTGCACTTTGATGCTCAGCGCCACTATGCTGATCATAGCCAAAGACATTAGAAATGGCAGCGTCTTGGTCCTTAAGGCTCCTGCTATCTTAATCTCAACAGTAATCGACGGCGTATAGATAGGTGATTAATCGGACGGCTCACAATCGTCATGGTTACTATTTTTACTTCACTCCACAGTCGCTTCCGACTCATTTCAGGCCAGAAGGCGCCGATGCGGACGATGGTGCTGTTCTCAGATGTGCTTGCGATTTCGCTCATTTTCGTCGCTCATGCGGTGGAATAGTCAGCTGAAAAAATGCTGAGGCGGGTGGAGATGTTTGACCTGGGTGGACTCAGCCGGGAGGTGTTCCCGGAGGGTTTCGTGTTCGGGACTGCTACGTCGGCGTATCAGGTCGAGGGCATGACGGATAAGGGCGGACGTGGACCCTGCATCTGGGACACCTACATCAAGAACAATCCTGGTAAGACGTTTTTTTTTTTGAAAACCTTGTTTGATGATTTGGGATTTTAGGGTTCAAAAGAGTGGTTCGTTTGCTGATGTTGCTACCTTCGTCTGTGAAATTTAGGAATTATTGCGGGTAATGCTACTGCTGATGTTGCTGTGGATCAGTATCACCGCTACAAGGTTGGTTTTCAGATTTCAGTATTTCAACTTTCAGTGGATTCTGTAGAGTATGCAATTTTATTGGTGTTGGTTTATGCAGGAAGACGTTGATCTATTGTCGAAACTGAATTTTGATGCATATAGATTCTCCATCTCCTGGTCTAGAATCTTCCCAAGTAAGAAGTTGAATAATTTTGATTTGTTCCTTGGTCTGAAACTAATTCTTCTTTTTCCCAATGATGCAAAAAATGTGATACTTGATTTCGTATTTGTGTAGATGGAACTGGGAGGGGGTAGATTACTACAATAGACTGATTGACTACTTGCTTGAAAAAGGTGGTTACGGATATATACTTGGCTATCGGCACTGTGAGCAAAGGTAGATTTTAGTTTTCTATTACTGTTTCTGCCACATGAGGTCTTGGAAGTAAGCCATTTACTTCTGCTGAAAGTATAAACTTGCATGCTTTCTCATGGCATATCTACATCTGAGCAGGCGGCACGGAAGGCCTCCAAAGAAGTTTTTTGTTTTTGTTTTTCAGAAACCGCATTAGATTGACTGGAAAAGCTTTACATTTTTCAGATAAGCATGATTTTTAGGCAGCATAAGCCTGGAAAAACAGTGGAAGATTCGTTTCAGGTACCAATCATCATGTTAAAAGGTATAAGATTTCTGTTCCCGGATTCGGTTTAGATATAGGGGAATATATTCTGGTTCATCTCCTCTGGTAATTCATCACTTGGAATTTTGACACATAATTGTCTTTAGCTTGATGACTGACCTAACGATAAAGGCATCAGATGCCAACATACAATTACAGGATATAATGATGAAGACTGTTCTTGCTATAAATATTAATTTTGGCATTTCAGGTGTGGCTAAAACAAGGTGAAGAAGAAGCATGTTTAAGGCGCGAGGTGTTGACCAGAGCAGCGGACAGCAATATGGATGGAACAGGACATCACATGACTATCATAATCATCTAACGGAGATTATGAGGACTGCCAATGTTCTTCCAGATGTCCCCCAATACCCCAGCGTGCACAATGTCTTCAAAAAGAGTTTCGTCGCTACCCAAGAGCCACTCAGCCCTCCTCAAACTGCTGGTAAGAAGAAACTAGCACACATAGCCGTGCAGGAAAAAAGCCACAACAATGGAAACTGTGGCACCTTTGAAGAACCCGTCAACTCAGATGCAGGTCCCTTCACCCAACTAGAACACAAAGGATTTGTGCCCCGCAAGTGGACCACCTTTAAAACGGCACGCTAAGCTCTAACTGCTCATCCATGGGGACAAATAAATGTTACAGTCCTTAAATAAATCCCCAGATGTTTGGGTGTCGTATATGTACATCTTACTCTCTTTTCTGTTACCCGTATGCTTCTCCTTGCAGCAAAATGCTTTGTAAGAAAGTTAATGTCATCAGTTTGAGTATTAGAAAATCAAAGCTGCTAGCTTTGTGAGAGAATCACTCAGAGCAAACTTATTCAAAGCAAACTCCAGTCTCTTGGACACAGCCACGATCTCACACGGATCCCACAAGGACTGGTTAAAGTCCCAATCTCCCACCTCCACCGATGCTGCCACCGCCACGTGGCCTCAAACTTAAAAGCCTGCTTGCCTGGTCTTGAACTTGGCTAGGCTATCAGGGTATCAAACTCAGTGGCCTGGTTTAGGAAATTGGAGAGGCTGTGCCATGCCTCCAGCTATTGTGCTTCGTGTCTGAACTTGGTGCAAGTCCAGGTATTGTGCCATTGGATTGGGTGTTGAAATGTTTGTGGGGTGGACCTGATGTACTTGGCTTTGTAGAACTAAATGTAATGTGAGGCTGTTTTTAGTGGGTGGGACTGCAGATTGGAAATCTTGGCAGCATCATCTTCTGTTCATCTCAATCAATTTGGTCTAGCTAGCCAGGACTCAAACTCTTGTCTGAGGTCTTCTGTTTGTTTATTTTCCAGTTCCGACAAAAGTCTACTTGATCCTAGCACTTGTCTGAAGCCTCCTCCAGTTCCACATGTGACCATATAACAATGAAGTAGCAGCCAGACTTCTTTGATGGCCACATGGTAGAAAACATAAACCTAAACCCATCTCCGGCTCACTTGTCTACAACTACAACATCAAGTTGGGTTCTCTGACTGACCTCAACCTTGACACAAATCTTCATAGTATTACATTTCTTTCCAAAAAGATAAATTGATAATTATCCCTGGCCCATCAGCAAGCACTTGTGTGTCAGACAAGCTGATATACAATCATACAGGTAGCAAGCATTTGTATGGTGATAAGCTGATCTCCTCCTCCAGCTTTTTTAGCCTGGGGATATAAATCAGAGTTTCCTGCATCAACCCTTTTCTTCTTTCTCAGTTTTGGCCTCAACCCTCTTGTTTAAATCCGTCCCTTTGCCAGAAAAATCGTTCCTTTGGCCGGAAGGTTCAGAGAGCTGTGGCTTATAATGGATATTGACTTCGGGACTTCAAGGGCTCATTCAGTTAAACATGTTTCTGCTTCTGCTGCTGCCAATATGAAATCTGCATCAGGTATTTGATCAATTGGCTTAGCTTGGCGTGCTTCGAGTTTCGGGTGATTGTTGTTGTTAGAGGATTAATAATCTTGCTCTTACGACGAACCCCTCCTCAATCATCTGTATATAAATTTCTGGTGCTCACAAATATCTGCTCTGGGCTTGTCAGAGAAGAGCGAGGCATGAGCGTTCTTTCTGTGCCCTTTCTGCTATGTTGAGATTGAGCTTCCTGTATTCTGCACCCATCTGCAGGAAGAACACTGCTTCGACTTACGAAATGCAGTAAGTAAACTCTGAAATACCCCTCCTCTTTGTTATGGTACTTCTCGTCAAGATAAAGCTTAGTCTGGCTATGATTGAAGGTTTGCCCCTTATGCGCCGAAAATCTTGGGAAGAATCCACTCGAGCATTTCACTTTGCAACATATACAATCAATTAAGGAATTTGTATGTCCAAGTCCAACAGCAATAGAAATGATAATAGCATCGCCTCTGTGGATGTTAATCTTAACTGGTGAATAATATTCCGCTGTTAGCCGCAAAGGCTGAAGTCGCAGAAATCTGGCATCTGGGCTACCTATCAACCAGGTTCGGGGAAGGAACTGAGAGACATTAGCCCATATCTCGGCACAGCTTCAAGAAATACAAAGAAGCACCAACCTGCAACAGATCCGTTTCTCTTCCACGCACGTCAGTCAGACAATAATAATCTGCAGGACAAAGAGGCTTTGAAAATTAGAGCATCAACATGGACCAATGAGAAAATGTATTTCCTTAAACTCACTCACATAATTACGAGCCAGAAGTAGATTTCCACATTTGAAAGGCTGTTAGTAATCATGTGGATTCCTTGTTCCCAGGATCATACAACTGCCAGCAGGAGAAAGTCAAGAACATGATGATGAAGAGAAAAGGCAAAGGACAATTTTTGTCGAGGTTTTGGTTATGTCAACCATCTTTTAGGTTTGATGATGCATAAGGAAGGTTGCCTGAACTTTCTCAGGAGAGTGATCAGACAAAATATTCGACAGAGGGGATAACTCATCTGCAAATTGGAAAATGTTACCAGGAACCAAGCAATGTGATTATAGCAACAATGATGTACAGAAATTCCAAGACGCAGAAATTATAATCCTTGACTTATAGGAAACATTTATATTTTCTTAGTATGACCTTCAAAATCGTCTGCCCAGTTTGGATTAGTGCCTCAACTGATCACAAAAGTTCGGAGTTGATTTTCCATCCCATGTATTCGTAACATAAAATCAGACTTCTGCTTATTCTGCTTAACTAAAAGGTTGACATTGATAGAACATCACGACATTGCTGTCCTCGATAACAGGGGTGTTACACAATACACATTATTATAAAGCAATCAAGAAAGCCTTGGAGGAATTAAATCAGTAACAATCAAATATCAGCAAGACGCTCGATCAAGTGGCTATAATCTGGAATAGAAATTGTCATTTAACTGAAATCATTATATGTACAAGTACACACCATGTTCGAATAAGCTAGTGATGAAAGGACTAAAAATAGAAAAATAAAAACAGATACTGACCTGTGTAACAAACAGCTAACTGCTCCTTTAATAGAAATAGATGAGCTTGGTCTAGGCACCCAGAAAAAATGAAGAAAACCCCGACCCCAGAGCTACATCACAAAAAATGCAGAACAGATGAGCTGAAACAGATTTCATCCGAGTTTCATACATCATTGTATATTTTTTTGCAAGTAGGAAAATAATGCTCGCTGCTACAAGGTTGCTCCATAATGCCCCAAAATAACCGCAATTCCTGTATCCGATTTATTCTATATTAGAAGAAAGATTATAAGAAACGACCTCCTTTGTCTGACTCGTGCTAAACTTGTTTAAATTGAAAACTGGGAAACTTGGAACTTGACGGAATCTTAGCATGGTTATCTGGCTGTGGAATCCTCAAATCTTTTTCAGAAATACTGATCTCAACATTGGACACATGAGATGGTGGTGTTCCTTCCAGAGACAAAGATCCAGGATTTGTAGAATGCCCATCTGACTATAACCCTACAATGATCAGGAATACTAAAGTTATTAACATGTGAGGAACCTTTTTCCGAATTTCTGGAGAAACCTCCTAAGAAACACTACTAAATCCCTTTTACGTTTCGTCCTCAGTACATCTAGTTCTTTTTTATGTCCCACTAGTAATTGCTCATGCTTCTCAACAGTCATGATGATTTCTGGATTGGAATCGTCTGGCACCTTCGTGGGCGATAGTTGTACAGCAATTGAGAAATTTAACAACGCGTTGTTCTTGTCGTCAGCTTCTGTAGAAGGCTTATTATCTGCACTGACTGTGATGTTTCCATCACCCAATAGCGTTTCAGTCTCCACCTTTTCATTCAACAAAGAACCTTGAGGACCATCCAGTTCTCCTATATGGCTAGCAGAATGTTCTTCGTTTTCTCCAACTGAACGGTCTTCTTCGGCTAAGGAATTATCCACATATAATAAGTTTGAAGAGACAGGCATCACAGGTGAGCCGCTGCCAACTGCATTCGGTGAATCACACCAATATTTGCGACCAGGAGACATTCTCACCAATATAAGGTTAGGAGAAGAAGCTTCTTCTTTTGCCTCAGGTACTAAGTTATCCGAGAACTTTAGTTCCGAGCAAAAACGATTTCTGTACATGTCACCTGGTGTCCAATCTGGTATGAGAGACTGGATTTCTCCATCAATCATTTCAGCAATGGCAGTGACATCTTGATCAGTCAAGTCCAACTGCTCCACCATTTCGCTTGCCACGGCAACTGACGTATCAGCCTTGGTGTCAAAGGGAAAGTGGATATTGCGCACATGACCTATGTATAGTAAAAAACTAATTAAACTATTTTCTGACAAATATTATCCCCGAAATTGTTCTTTAAAATAAATTATTATGGGCCAAAGCAAAGGAGCTAAGATGCAAAATCAGTCACCTGTACAATCTGGAATGCGCAATTTAAGAAATACTGTGTCGATGTCTTTCATTTCACCTTGCACCGTGAAGTCCCCGCTTGCCCTGGATGGGGAATCCTTTACATGATTACCGATAAAAGTAAGCTCTTTTCTTTCAACTGCAGGTGCTAAATAGATGTTAGGCATAAACTAATGACAATTGCTGCATTTAATTGTTGCTTTTATATTTACCAGAATGATTGGAATGCATTGTTGACCTCACACTATCACTTTCCTGAGATGGTTGGAGAAATGGATCCATCAAAAGTTCTTTGGCTGACAATCTATTAGACACACTAGCAATGCATTTTTCTATGAATGCTTTCACTCCTGGGTCCGAGACTTTGGCCATCGAAGCAGGTTTTACACCCTGATGAAGAAAAAACCTAACAATCAGAACGATGGAAAACTTTTGGCAGTTGTCTAACTATCATTTCCCAACAATCAAACGAAATAAATGAAGAGATCGCCATTAAAACACTGAGCTTCAAACTTAAGGCTAAGATAGTATCAATAATTAAATAAGGCATGTTTCCGAGAAATTGGAAGAGCTAAAGCATTTCCGTATACAACAAAAAAATTTCATTATGCCTTACTTTTGCTTAATAGAGAGGAAATTAGCACACAAATATGCTCAACAGAATACCAGAACTGAAATCTCCCATAATGGCAACAAAGTTTAGATCAGATGGCTACCAGCGGACTTTTATTCAGATCAGGCTTTGCGTTTTTGATGATATATAAAAAACAAGTTCTTGAATGGAAGGAAAGGTCAGACAATGTGTTTGGCTCATCCTATTGCTTCCAACTAGGATAAGCAGACATGAGCGACATGATTGATGTTCATTGACACATTAACCTACACATGGCTCTAATCTGAAACAATTGGCGGCTAAGTGCATGTTTTATGTCCAGTATAAAGTTCCTTTCCTAGGTGAACAGAACGCACTGGTCACATCATATAAGAATAGCCAAGAAATGGAGTTGGGGACTCTGAACAAACAAGCCTAGTTAAAAGGATCAATGAGCCATGAGTTTCAAAATTTCTCACCGATGTCACTTTTTTGTAGATTTGAGCAGCATTTACACATTCAGTATAAGGGTACTCCAAAGTCACCAACTCTAGCAAGCACATGCCAAAAGCATATATGTCCACGAGCTCATTATATTCCTCTTCGTAAAACTCAGGTGCCATGAACTCAGGAGTGCCTGTGCAAATGTTATACGGAAACTGATGAGCAGATAAAATTATTGCAGCAGCACTGATCAACTTATGTATAAATATTGCAAGCCTAACCAATCACACTATGAGCTGAAGGAGCTTGATGAAGTATTGCAGCCAGTCCCAAATCCCCAATTTTCACCTCGCCTTGATTCCCATTAACAAATATATTGTCACATTTCAGATCTCGATGAATTATTGGTGGATCATGACTATGGAGGTACACAAGGCCCTCGAGGATCTGCCTAGACCAATTCTTCAATGCTTTTAAGTCCACGTGCTTATGCTTCTGACGGTACCTGAATCATAACAGCACATCAGTTACCCTCAATCATTGATACCAAAAGTGCAAAACCTCAAAACAAAGGCAAGTAAAGAAACCTACTGACGCAATGTGCCTGAAGTGAATATCTCTGTTATAAAGTTTAAATGGTCATGTTCCGCATCAATCCACGAGCCATAAAACTTGATTATATTTTTGTGCTTTAACGTCTTAAGCAAATTCACTTCCGAATAAAGCCTCTCCAAGTCCTCAGAATTTTGCAACAGATCCACAACCTTAACCTGATTCCACGCAACTTCCAGTCCTTCCAATTCATCAAATGCTCTATATCTATACATTCACAGCTCCGTCAAGGAGTCACAAAGCCACAACATAAATACATACAAAATCACATTAGATAACAGACAAAGAATTTAAAAAAAAGATACACTTTTTTAAAAGCGCCTTTTCCTAGAACCTCCTTGTACTGCCAAAACACAGACAAAAACATAATTAGCAGACATTAAGGAACAACTCGTGAATTCTAGGTTTAATCCCATTACACCATACAACATTGCAACAACTGATTTAAGGCAATGAAAATAAACCATGAACGATACTAACCCGACCATACCGACCAGTCGGATCAACCTCAACGAGCTCCACATCGGAATCTTCCTGTTCAGGGTCAGACGACGAACACACCTGGGGCATTATTGGACAAACCCAACTCAAAAACCGAAACTTTTTTTCATAAACAACCTCAGCGACACGAACAGAATCTGTGAAATCGAAATCAGTTCAACACCCAGGACCCAGGTCGCCGAATCACAGAACCGAAAACTGGTGTTGGTAGGAAGGTTTTTACAGTGTGTGTGAAAGCGGCTTCTGGATTTAGATGGTGATTGAGGGATTGAAATCGAGAGAAGATTTTCTGCAATGGAGAAAATAGGGAAGAGAATCAGCATAGCCCAAAACTGGTGATGAACGCCTTTGAGTATTATTATCTATTTAATTTAAATAAAAATATAATAAATTGATTTAAATCGATTCTCGCTAGCGGCGGCCCAACAAGAATCCGGTTGAGCCTGAAGCCCATAACCAATAGTTCGGGCCAGGCCCAGATCTCTAACAACACGAAGGCATCTGGGGAAACGCAGGAATCAGAATTCTGTGGGGCCGTTGAGTTTCTGCTATGAGGCCGGAATCGATGCCGTACATTGTCAAGGTATCGTTTTTCTGATTGACTGATTGTGTAGAATTAAGGTTTTCATGGATTGATTGATAATCGAGGTTTGAAATATTCAGATTGATTTGTTGATTTTTTCTTGAATCAAATATTCGACGAGGTTTTAGTGACTAGAGATTGCGATTCTGGAGTGGTTGTATGCTTCAATTTCTGTGAATATATTTTCAGCAAATTCTCTATTTTGAGAGAAATCAGTTGCGCATAGAAATTAAAATAGTTTTAGCTTGATCGGTGCGCACTCAAAGATCAACGATTCCCTTTGGATAAAAAAAAAAGTGCTTTTATTAGGAAATGATGTATACAAAATCCAGAGAGTAACTGGAACAAAGTTGTGTCACCTGATTTGTTGATCATTTATGAACTTGGATAAATATAACAAAACTTGAGCATCAAGAAACTTCAAGTTTAATAGGACCCTCAGCAATCTTGCCTAGAACTAACTATAAAATCAAGAAATCCCAGCTGGTCTCTTGGACTTTAACCTTCTTTAGTTGAAGTGGCCAGTTAGCAGAAAAAAAATAAAAACTTAGCTAATAACCTTTGACACAACACCGGCTCCAACTGTTCTTCCTCCCTCCCTCAGAGCGAATCTTTGACCTGTTTCAACCATTGATGTGTTAATGTTTCAGCAGTGAATAGTTGAATTAGTAGCACTAACATTATAGAAGATATTTATACCTGCTTCGAGTGGAGCGGGGAGCATCAACTCGAAAGTTGCAGTTACATTGTCACCGGGCATAACCATTTTTACTGAATCAGGTAACTCAATTTTCCCGGTAATATTTGCAGTCCTCAGGTAAAATTGGGGCATGTAGTTGGAGAAAAAGGCAGTATGACGTCCGCCTTCATCCTTAGTGAGGACATAAATCTCTGCTTCAAACTTTTTGTATGTTTTCACAGAGTTCGGCTTTGCAATAACCTGGTAAATAGATGATGCCCTATAATTACTGACATAATATACGATGATAATCATACACGAAAACATTCTAAATTTGAAATTGTTTGGCTCTTTCATTGGAGCACTTACCATACCACGCTCGATGTCTTCCCTTTTCAGGCCACGTAGAAGAAGACCAACATTGTCACCAGCCTTAAAAAACATAGCATGTGAATCAGTTTAATGAATAATTAAATTTCATGAGATGACAACTTACTTCTCCGCGATCCAAAATCTTCTTGAACATCTCAACACCTGTTACTACACTTTTGATCGAGGGCCCCTGGACAAAAGATCAAACAACAATACAACCCCAGTCAAGAATCTGAAGCATGCTCCAATGTTCTATAAAGCAACACAAACTGTATGCGGTTCAGAATTCACAAACTTTGGCCACAAGTTAAACATTTGTGAGAAAGTTAAAGAAACTTTTCATAAGGCCGCAGAGAAACGTGATTCAGCAATGCACCTGTATTAGCCCGGAGATCTCTACTTCCTCACCAACTTTGATGGTACCTTGCTCAATACGGCCAGTGGCAACTGTTCCACGACCCTAAATACATGAAACTCAAGCAAATACAAATCAATGTCTGTCAACCAGAAGTACCGGCCAGATCAAAAATACCAACTCATGATACTTCACTACCTGAATTGAAAACACATCCTCGATTGGCATCAAGAAAGGCTTGTCTAGTTGGCGAACAGGGTCTGGAATGTATTCATCGACAGCATCCATTAACTTCAAAATTGCTTTTTTCCCAAGCTCTTCATTTATACCTTGCAAGGCAGACAAAGCTGATCCTCGAATGATGGGAATTTCATCCCCAGGAAACTTGTAGAAGCTTAAAAGTTCTGCAATGATGAAAATAAGTTATAGTTTACCAGCTGAACTGAAAGATTTTAAGCAAGTCGTAGGTCTAAATGGAGACAAAATGGGCAACAACGAAATTGAAAGTCAATAAAAACATAATCAATACCACGGAGCTCCATCTCAACAAGTTCTAGTAATTCTGGATCGTCAACAACATCACATTTATTTAAGAAGCATACCAAAGACGGCACACCAACCTAAAAATTCAGAAACCAATGATATATGTAAGTGAATGAGAAAATGTATGATTGGGCCATGTAATTTACGAGGCCCCCAACCTGGCGGGCTAGCAGAATATGTTCTTTTGTCTGTGGCATTGGCCCATCGGGTGCAGAAACTACCAAGATTCCTCCATCCATTTGAGCTGCTCCGGTGATCATGTTCTAAAAGGTCAACAATTTGCTATTAAAAATATGTATAAAAATGGAGCAAATTCTTAACAAGACTTCAGCTGCAAAACAAGACGGCTTGCAGAAACTATGTAATTAGGAGGACACGAAATTGCTCTTAACAGTGCACTGTCTAAAACAGCATGACAATATGAATTCACCGGTTGAAGATTGCAGTAAGCTGCTTTTATAAATAGTTTAGCCCTGACTTACGGTAAGACAAGATGAAAGCTTACTTTAACATAATCAGCATGACCTGGGCAATCAACATGGGCATAATGCCTCTTGGTCGTCTCATATTCCACATGGGCCTGATACAAACATAAGATTCATAAGGACACCCCCCTTAATACAACAATCATCTGACGAGATATCAAAACATAGTATCCGAACTGTGAATACTTCCAGCCAGTACATATACAAATCCATCACTACTTTATAAGGAAACACATCTTACCGTTGCTATGGTAATTCCTCTTTTTTTCTCTTCTGGTGCCTTATCAATCTCGTCAAAGGCAATAGCTTTCGCCTTTCCTTCTTCTGACAACACCTACAAGAAATGAGAACCAAAATCAACGCGAAACACACCTCAACATAGTCAAACAACTCTGTCACAAGAAACAAACAACTATAAATTACCACGAAAACCGAATTGTGTTACCAAAACGACAACTAACCTTCGTAATCGCTGCAGTTAGCGTGGTTTTCCCATGATCGACATGCCCAATAGTTCCCACATTCACATGAGGTTTCCTGTTATTACAAACCAAACACAAAAAAACCGAAAATCAAATTCCAGGAGTACTTCATCGACCCACATCTCATTTCCCCACCTATCAGACAAATCTCAAACCATTATATAATCAAATTAACCAACAAAACAAAACCAAGAGCCAGTAAACTCTACTAATTCAACGCTTCTTGAGCCCTAAAACCCCCAATTCAAAATTCCAGAAGTGCTCGATCGACCCACTTCTCATTTCCCTATCCACCTCACGAATATCAAACCATTATATAATTAAATCAACCAATAATCCAAACCTATTCCAAACTTTCTGAGCCCTAAAACCCCAAATTCAAAGTCCCATCTAACTTCACTCTCCCACTCCAAGCGCACCACCCAAGCAAGTATCAGACACAACCTTACCTTCATGAAAAAAGATGGAAACTTTATCGACTTACGTGCGAGTGAAAGTGGCCATGGATCTCATCCACCACGCAGCTCCATCGTTGCATTCCGATGACGCCGCGAGCTGCTTGGGGACCGATAGTCGGCCATCTGAGCAGGCCCGAGCAATGACACGCTTCGAATTAGGGTTTCGGAAGATCAGGGAAGCCATGGCCGGATGGATTGAGAAGGGAAAAAACTGGAGAGTAGCGGAACGAGCTGGGCAAAGGGCTTTTTTCCGCTACCAGGGTTTTAGGCTTAGCCCAAAAGTTAAATATTTCCGACTAAAGAATACTTTAAATACATTTACACCAAAGTCACTCCCGGAGATTTATATCATGATGCAGTGTGTGCCTTTTTCGTGCTAGAACCGAATTGAACTGAACTGAACTGAATTGAACTGAACTAACTAATCCTGTTCGGAAAGATGGGCCGCTAGCGAGCGCGATGATGCTCACCCACACAAGCCAAAGTCAAAAAATGGAAACCCATAAACCAAGTTTTCGCATCACAGACCAAAGTAAGGCCCCAGCTTTTGATCATGCTCCAAGGCCAGACCCGAGTCACAAAGTCTTCTTCTTACACTCGACTGTACTTGGGACTCCAAGAGAAGAGCCCAAGTCCAAGTTTTTTACATTGACCTTTTCAGCAGATTTCCTAAACAGCAACTGGCAAGCACAAATCTCCAACTTGTGGCTCCCGACCACTCTGTATAAATAAAGACAGTTTACATAATCATAGGCAGAATCAAGAACACAAGGAGAGGTCTCCCGACTATGGGAGCTCATCTGTTTTCTGGTGTTGGGGCTCTTTTGGTATCCTTATTGGCTTTGAGCTTGGCTGGAACCTGTTATGGTGATATCCTGTTCTCCACTCTGCCGCAGACCCTTGTGGTCACTGCTTCGCCTAAAAACCAACAAGGTCTGCTCCACCTCTCATTTGTCAATCCTCGGACATGTTTTTTCATTCTGGGTTCCAGTTAGTTGCTAACTTCACTGAGAGCTTTTTCTGATCCGGGCTTGAACTTTTTTTTCAGTGCTGAAAGAAGGAGAGAGCAGCATAACAGTGACATGGGGACTAAACGGGACCTTTGCGCCAGGGACAGATTCGGACTACAAGACAGTGAAGGTGAAGCTGTGCTATGCCCCAATCAGCCAAACAGACAGAGCTTGGAGGAAAACCAAGGATCTGATAAGCAAAGACAAGACCTGCCAATTCACCATCGCGGCCAAGCCATACACGGGTCCTAGCCTGTCATCGGACAACTTGGTAGTTGAGAAAAGTATTCCAACAGCTACATACTTTGTTAGAGCATATGCTTATAATGGCCAAGGATTTCCAGTAGCCTTTGGCCAAACCACAAATGCTGAGAAGATGAGTAGCTTGTTTCAGGTGGAAGCTGTCACTGGCCGTCATGTGTCACTTGATATTGCTTCCATCTTTTTCTCTGCATTCTCTGTGCTCTCCTTGCTCGGATTTTTTTATTTGGAGAAGAGGAAAGCTAAGACAGATGAGCAAAAGTGAGAAACAAACAAATAAATAATAAGTATGATATGTTCTATCAGTATCAGTCTACCTTAAATTCTACAGAAATATATCTAAAACTAATCTGTCTTACAGTTTCCCTAATTTCAATGTAATCGACAGTTTGCATCAATCTTAAAGAACATCCTATTCTCCAGAAGTATTATTCTTGCAGTTCAGGAAAAGAAAAATGGCAAACTAATGAAGAAACATTCCGACGAATGCTACTTGAAGGGCACAGAGAAGCAAATGCCAGGAAAAGAAGAACAAATGCGATTTCCAGCATTAACGATAAGGAAATTATATTGAGGATTGAAAATGACATCATCTGTATGTATGCACAAGTGATACTGACTAAAAAGGGTTTCAATTTGCTTCAAACCATATTAATCCAGGACAAAATAAAGAATCAAAGCAAAACATGCTTTCTGAACATAAAACTAAAAGAAGAAGAAGAAGAACTGACAGTAAATTCAGTGCTTATTTCTGGATTCTGATGGAAATTACTGAAGCTTCCTTCCATCATCAGCCTCTGTATCTACCTCCTTCCTGTTATGTTGATAACTAATAATCTTGATCGAATGTAAGAGCTGAGCCATGTCATTTGATTTCAGCTTCATGATTTCTGTTCTCCACTTCCAACCGATGCGAGGATTTGATGTATGAGTTTCTCTGGCAGTTTCTTGTTAGACTGCATTGTGTATAAGAGGAGTTAGACTGATTGACAGCATGGAATAATCATGTAATGATGCAGTCAGTATAAGAAAGGGATTGTTAAAGCGGACCTGAAAGTGTCTCATGTGGAGAATCGGCTCACATCCAACATCTGCCACTGAGTTTCCAAGTGGGGTTTGTGAGTCAAATCTTCCAGCTTCATAAGCTGAAAGCATGTTGTTGCTGTCCGGGATTTTGTGACAGACTTTCAGTAGCGAAGTCAAGGAGTTCATCTGTAGCATAGGATAGTAAATAGACATAAGTAGAATTTTGGAGGCTTGCTCAAACATCATATAATGAAGTGTATATCGTATTAACACGAGTGATAAAGAGAAAAAATGGTTGCGAAAGCCAGAGATCATATCATACTGACCTTCATGTATGGGCAAGAAGCACATCCGCCATTGATAGAACATCCCTCACCGCTAGCAACTCCAGGTACGACAGGCAATGCAAGGTCACCCAAGTTTACACCGTTCACACTAGTAATGGATTTTGTGGATGTCTGCGTGATTGATTCTGACGAGACGGGAAAGATGATCTCCACACTGACTTTAGATTTGGATGAAGATGATTTTGCAGAGCTTAGTAACTGCCGAACGCTTGCCACAATCGAAGTAATCATTCCTGACTCTGTTCCCAGCACAAACTGGAGATGTTCGTTAATATTTCTGTCCAAAGCCTCCCGGACTCTCTGCTTGATGAAATCTAATATATTTTGAGTAGAGCCAACCACTCCCATTCCTCTTCTCTTGGCTTCCATTGCCAGGGAGAACATTTCTCCCGGTACTTCGAAATGTGCAGTAAGGAATGCATCACAATACATTTCGTTTATTCTGTCCACAACTTCATGTCCGAAGAGATGATGGACAATACATGTACCGTCCTACCATAAGGAATTTTCACACTTAGACAACGAACAAATTGTTTATTCATTTCTAAAGAACGAAATATTTTCTTTTATTCCTAAGACTGTCCATGGAAATAATTACAGAGTGAATAAATTAATCGAGGCGTAAGGCATATATTACTAACAACTTAAATGGAGCACCAAAGGCATGTAAGAACTGATATATGCAAAGCAAATATTCAAAGTTTACAAGAGGTATTTTGATCAATTTATATGCCTAATATATCATGACATGATCCAACAAAAAATTCTATGTAAATCAGAAGCCAATATATTAGCGAAATACCTATCCAAAAACAACAATTTCCAGATTGACTTTGAGAGCTCACCTGATAATAATGCAGACGAGGTAATAATGATCTGATGGATCTCTTGTTGTGTTCCGGGTGTATCTGAGCGATCTCTTCATCTGTCATCATAAGCATCTGCTGAAATAGTTCTACAATGTTTGCACCCATATAGGTATCGGGGCCATACCAAACATTCAGATTTGGTACTTGAGCAAATGCCTGCAATACACCGGAGAAAATCAATGGTCTACCTCGACGTTTCATAATTAATTTAGATGATTACATAGGAAAATCAATGATAGCAAAAATGGAAACATAGTAAATATATAAATGAGTACGTAAAATAACCAACCTGTAGAATTGTCTGTACGACATTGGATGATGTACAAGTTACTGTTGGCACTAGTTCATGTGCATGAGCTTTTGTTTCTAGTGAAGTATTTATGTAAATCACATGGAGGGATGGAGACGATGTAGAAGCTCTCTGAAGATAATCTATGTATGCAGGAGCAGCCGCTGCATCAGCCAAAGAGCAGCCTATGCGTTCATTTGACATCCTGTATACACCAACCTGCATACGACATATAACAGTCGTCATGACTAATGCAGTTCACAAAGCTAGATCCACATATATAAGTATATAACAGCCAAAGATCTAATAAAGATTTATTTGACAAGTTGTTCCAGTGGATCATAATTACCTCATCAAAACCAGCTTGGTCGAGGATAGCACGGACATTTTCCGACATAAAATCCACCCCAAGAACTGTAATGAATTTGCATCCAGCCTCAGCCATCTTGACAGCCGTATCCGCCATAACCAAAGAGTCGGATATGTAGATGTGTGGCCAATGCTTCTGTGCTGCAGTCAAGACTCCTTGAACTTCGGGGTCCATGTAAAAGTGAGCAACAACGCCTATCTTCTTTTCTTTCAACACATTGACAAGTTCTTCAACTCTTTTCTCATCAGGATTCAGAAATCTAGCCTGCATTTACAAGTTGAAGTTTAGCAATATTATCATCAACGTACTATGAATTGTTCATCGATTCTCCAGTAACATACGAATCTGATTCAATGTTCTAACTAGGGAACTTTGGTTTAACCCCATACGAAATCTTCCTTAATTTAGGCCTATTGTATTTTATCAAGAAGGAAACAGCAACTACAAATGCTGGCAGTTAAAATCTCACTAACAGCTAAACTAACATAAAGAAAAACTGTAGAACGTAAACTGTGCACTGGCTCATAAGACTATAATTAAATTAAAGATTCAAAAACGAAATCAGTAACAAAATTTGCCATCATCCAGAGGTTCCCATCTACCAGTTTCCTGCCAGTTCACTAATCCACCCAAATGAACGGTTTAGTCGGAGAAACATGACCACCTAAACAAAAGCTAGACTATAAACCAAGACCACACATCAGCTAATACATATTATACAGAAAACCGTTGCTACCAAACTAAATATCCGTTTAACTACATGTAAAGTTTAGTTGAATAACAAACCTAGGCCAAACCAAAATTTGGCACAATAGGAGTCATATATCAAACCAGTAGTAACAAGATCGCAGCTTCGGCATACAACACATTTCAGACAAATACCATCACCCCTAAGAACCATAACTTGTGCACTGGCTAACGAAAATACTACCGAAAAACTAAGATCCATATCATGAAATTCAACTAAACACCCTACAACAACAAGACAAAAAATCGGACAAATCAAGCTTTATACCAAAGAAGCTAACCTGAGCTTCGGCATAAGCTCCCTTGGCGCTAATCCCATCTGCAGTGACCACCAGAGAAGGAAAAGGCTCAAACTTTGGCCTCCCTTCTCTTTCAGCCATCAAAGCTCTACACTTCTTCTGCATACTAATCAACACATTATGCCAAGTATTAACCCTAGAGCTCGTTTTCCCAGCTAACCCAACAACATTCAAAGCCGCCAAATCATCAGTCTTCATCTGCAAAACCTCGTCCGGCATCGACCCATCCAACACCCAAATCAGACACGAGCAAAACCCCCTCGTAATCTCCGAATCACTGTCAGCCCTAAACCTGACTCTCCCTTCTTCATCCATCTCCGCTGTCAGCCACACCTGCGCAGTACACCCCATAACCCTATTCCCATCCACCTTGCTCGACTGCGGAAACTCCTGTAACAGCGCCGCGTAATGCAACAACCGTTTCACTCTCTCCAGCGGCTCTGCGAGCGACTGAAACTCCTCCACCAGGCGCTGCAGCTTTGTCGCCGCGAGCTCGGCTGTTGGAGGCGTGAATGAAGACGCCACAGCCCGGCATAAGAAATTGGACACTGGTGATGACGAGCTAGGGTTTCTGGAAGCTGGTATGAGGTGAGACGAATTCCTCGAATCTGGAGATGGGGTTTGAATAGGTTGAAGTTGAATCGGTTTGTAGACTCGGGAATGGTAATTTGAGGAAGTGGGTTTCAAGAGATTGGGGGTGGGGAGAATGGAGAAGATGGTGGACTTGAAAGCCATGGAAGATGATGCATCCATTCTGAGATGTTGTCAATGGGGATGGCAGAGGACTAGGAAGCGAATGGGATATGGAGTTGCTGAGAAACAGAACAAGGAACAGAGCAGAGGGGGTCGTGAATTGCGAGGAAAATGAATCTAAATAAATGAATGGTTGGAGGAGTATAAATCTTTGACCCTTCATGGGATCTTGACTTTACCACTTGATGCACTTTTTCTTTGCTGTTTTTTTATTCTGTAAATTCCAAGATTTGTTTCCAGAATAAAATATTTAAATATTGGGAAAATGAGAAAATAGATGTCTCCGGAGTCAGAAAAAGATGAGGGAATTTTACCTTTTAAGATTGTTCCAAATTCATTCATGATATGATTGAGGACAGGCACCAAACAAGGCATCTTCCTATTGCTGAACATGTTCAAAGAAGATTTGGTTTCCTCTTTTTGCAAAGATAATGAAGAGGATGTCTGCTTGTTGCATTTTGTAGCTTGTTGAAGTTGTCACAGTCTTGGACTTTGACTTTGTTTGTCCTTTTCGTGGAGAATCCACTTACAGGCATCAGATGTTTAAGTTCAGACCAGAAGATCAGCCTCATGCTGTTTAAGTTATTGGTCTACTTGACCTATTTGAAAGCCACATAATCTGACCTGCAGAAGTTGATCTGGGTCAGCTAATACATCTCTAGACTTGATCTGCCGGATTAATCACTGTTAGATTTCCTGCCATCATCGCTGCATAATTCATATATTTGATATTCAGTGTCACTTGCAAGGGTATCTGGTACTCTGCAGCTGCCTGGTTCAGCAAGTGGAAAAGTGTCGAATATGTTTTGCAAGTAGTTTGCAGATATGTTTTGGTATGATCAAGGCTTCAGCAGGATCTCATCTTCCTCATCAGATAGGTCTGGTGCCTCCTCATATTCATTGTTCCATTCTTCATCCTGTGGAATTTCCTTTGTGAGCATGTTGATCTGCAGTTTCTTCATCAGTCAGAGATCTTTTATGAAGCTGTTAATTTGAGTTCTTATCAAGAAGCGAGTCACCCTCAAAAATGAGCCTGTTGATTTACTTGTGGAGGAGTGCTCGCAGCTTGACCAGGAGAAGAAGCTTTTTCATTGCATTGTGCTAAACCAATTGATGTGATTCCACTGGAAATATCATCCGGACAAAAGAAGTCTTTAGAAACTTTCAACAAGAAATTATTCCAACTTTGACGCCTCCCAATGACTGGATGTGAATATGGATCCTCAGGCAGAAAGGGACTTCCAATGCCTGTGATCTACGAGCCTTGACAACTTCAACTCCACCAAGGGTCTCAATGGCACCCCATTGTGGCCCAAGGGTACCATCCACAGTTAACATCAAAGGCCTCTAAAGAAGCTATAAAATGAAAAATACAAAAAGCAGTTCAGTAAACAATGTCGAAACTACTTCCACTCAAACAACATACTCAACAAAATAGTAACATACAAGCATCAAGCAAAATTATTAAAGTAATTGCAAACTAGTGAAAGATTTTAGATTCGACTTCAGAAAGCTCTGATACTTCTAGAACTGCGCTCTAGCAGCTAACCAAAATCTAAAAGAACACTTTTATCCCTCTTTTGAACATCCAGAAGCACATTGATCCAAAAGACCTCTACAGCAACCAATTTAACAAGTAACAACTACTCAATTCAACTTCAGAAAAGCTCCGCTACAGATTTATTCAGAAATCCATAACAACAGATTGTTATCAGTTTCAATTACAGATCAAATCTATCATGCTCTTCTATTCACCAAATCAACAACTCGAATCAACTGCAGTTCCTTACCCGCTCGATGCCGCGGTTATGAAGTGAAAAACGAATCACAGGCAGATTCGAATCCAACCGCCGATATGGAAAACGCATCACCGTCTGTAAAGGAAATTTCACGTCTGAGAAAATACAACGACGGTGACGTTGGTTAGAGAACAATTTAGATTTCACTCCATTTTGAAAATAAGTTTCTAAAACGTCTTACTTTTCTAAAACCCTATTTTGTAATGAATCCTCCTGCCAAATCCGACTTCTTCAAAAATGTTTCAATTCAAATGTTGCAAGCCCGGATTAATCCGAAATTTATGGAGTTTGGCTATCGGACTTATCTAAATCCAAATGAATTCGCGGCAGATAGCCACGTGATGATCCAATCAACAGCCACTGCTTGAATTCGTTGTCCATTGGACTGTCAATGCATGCACCGATTAATAATTTTTTCATCTTCCAACTTTTAGTTGCCAGCTAGCACCGATCAAGGCCTAGGCCACAACGAGTGACAAATTCCGGGCTCAGGACAATATAGATGAGCAACGTACGCCGCACACATATAAGATCGGAGAGCATACAAATTTAACAGCTCATCATAACCCAGTACTAGGACGAGACATCATAGTCCCTATTTTTTTGATACTTGTCCTTTCATAGCTCACCGAGCATGACTGGATCGCTACTTGGGATGAATTCGTTTGATTTCCGACCACTAGTTTGTTTTTGAATCAGCGCTTGATAAATCGAGATTGAAATATTTTTAAGGATCCGAATTTCGTAAGTTTGGTAGGGATTCGGAGCATGTACATGTACTGCGTTCACTCTTCCTTAAAATATTTACTATAAGTCCCTCTTGTTTATAGAATTTACAATTAGGTTCCCTTTGTTCTCGTAATTTCAGATCTCACTCCTGAATCCCTGACAAGTGATGAATCTCTTCTCATGTAGTCCGAGCCGGCAGCTCGTTGGACTTCGCCGCTGCAGCCGCCGTCAGAACGCCGATCTCTCCGCGGCAGCATTTACAGAACCTTGCTGTGTGGGCTGGTGTCCCTGGGCGCTTTGCTGCTTGCGGAGAGGTGGTGGAATCAGCATCCATGTTGCTCAAAATCTCTTCTTTTGGTCCCTTATGCCCACTCAACTTCTTCTGTCTCATCTGATGCATGGCGCTCCAATAATTGAGAGCCATCTGACTCCGAGCAAACAAGTAACTTCATTATTTGGACATGGTGATGAGTTGATGGGTACGAGGAACTAAATATCTGTCAAAACTGCAGCCACGCATATATATATAGTCACTCAATAGCATACATCAACCACAAACATGTTTTGTGCACCTTGTGTGAATGCACGTGTTGAAAATATTCACAATTGATTCGTGAGTATGATGTTCTTTTTGTAAGTTCGAATTCTGATGAGTGGTGGTGGTGAAATTTAAATGGTATAGGAATTATTTTAAATTTTATAACAGTTTTGTTAAGTATAACTGATAAATGGAAGAGATGCTAATATATATTGGATTATACCATGATGACTGATGTGCCATAATTTTTGAACGGGTGTATAAAAGGGTGACATTTGATAAGGATTAAACTCATCAACAAATGGCTCACATTGGGAACTTGGTAGAGTTTCATAACTATCCGGCTTCCATTTTTTTCATCTTTCTTCTCACTTTGGTATTCAAATGGCTATACAATTCTAGGCTGCTCAAACTCAACCAAACCCTCCCGCCTTCGCCACCAAAGCTTCCCATCATAGGAAACTTGCACCAACTAGGCTCCTACCCGCATCGAACTCTGAGGTCCTTGGCCAAGCGCTACGGCCCGCTCATGCTGATTCACTTAGGCAATGCTCCTGCATATGTGGTCTCCTCAGCCAAGATGGCTGAAGAGATCATGAGAACTCACGACATAGCCTTCTCAAACCGGCTCGAGTCGAGGATATACAAGAGGCTGTTGTATGATTCTAAGGACTTGCTCATGGCCCCTTACGGCCGGTACTGGAGGCAGATCAGAGGTTTATGTGCATCAGAGCTTTTGAGCCCTACCCGGGTTCAGTCACTGCAGTGCATCAGAGATGAAGAGGCTGAGTTGATGATCCAGAAGATCAGGCAACGTGGTTCTTGTCCTTTCAATTTGAGTCACTTGCTTGAAAAAACTACTAATGATATAGTTTGCAGAGCCTCTCTTGGAAAGAGATATAACAAAGAAGAGGGAGATCAAGAGAGGGACAGCAGCAAGCTCAATAGGGTTTTTCAAGAGTTCAATGCTCTGTTAGGGCTATTCAACATTGGAGAGTACATTCCTTGGCTTGATTGGATAAACAACTTCAATGGCATCAACAAAAGAGTGGAACAAAACTATCATGAAATAGATGAGCTTCTGGAAGAGATTATAGAAGATCACATAGCTGCTAGGGCAGCCAACCCCAAGGAAAGTGAGCCAGTCTTGCTGGATGTTCTCCTTGACTTCCAAAATAGCAAAGATGGGTTCTGCATTACAAGGGATAGCATAAAGGCCATTGTCCTAGTAAGATTGGTCATACCCTTGTCAGAAAACTCGCTCTAGCATCAGCATGTTTAACCCTCATCAACTGTTTTGACTTTTTTTTTTCTCATTCTATCCCAAACTGATCCATCAGGAATCGAACTCTAATCGATGAAATATTTATCGTTCTTTTTTGCCACTAAACATCCGTCAAATGGGCTGTTTTGACATCTTTTTACAGGATGTTTTTGCCGGAGGAAGTGACACTACATATGTTGTGCTTGAATGGGCGATGACGGAGCTACTAAGGCATCCGGAGGTCTTAAAAAGGGCGCAAGGAGAAGTCAGAGGAATTGTAGGAAGAAGGAGTCAAATAACCAGAGACGATATTTCCAAAATGAGTTACTTAAAAGTTGTTCTTAAGGAGTCAATGAGACTACACCCTCCTGTTCCTCTCATTCCACGAGTTTCAAGCCAAGATGTTGTAGTGAATGGTTATAAAATACGTGCCAGAACAAGAGTTTTGATAAATATTTTGGCCATCGGAACAGAGCCGGAGCTCTGGGAGGACCCGGAGAAGTTTGAGCCGGAAAGATTCCTTGGCGAAGGCCGTGTTGATTTTCAGAGCCAGGACTTTAAGTGGCTGGCATTCGGTGGTGGCAGGAGAAGATGCCCAGGAGAGGTATTTGGCATGGCGCTTGTTGAGTTTGTTCTGGCAAGTCTGTTGCATAACTTCGACTGGTCATTGCCTGGGGAAGTTTTGGGCTCTGATTTCGACATGACTGAGTTTATAGCCCTGGCTTTGCACAGGTTGCACCCACTAGTTGCGGTTGCTACTCCCGTGATGTCATCATAGAGGTCACTTTACTTCCTTATGATGTAATTGCTTAATTGCCTCTCTACATATGAATGGTGAATAATGAATGTGAAGTTTTGCATGCAATCACTATAAACGAGAATAATTGAACCACATCTTCAATTTGAAGAATAGTTTGCTATGATATACTCAATTATAAAATTTTAACTTTTGAACTTAAGCTTTTGAATCATATGTGAATGTCGTCCGATATATCTAGCAAATTTATAATAATGCTGGTTAAAGTGCGTACAATGCACTATACCAACTTCTTAATTTGATGTTAATATTTCTTCTTCTCTCTTTTTTTTTCTTCATGGAAATAAATCGGATAGATTCTCTACTATCATATATTCATATTATGTGTAGTGATTTTTGAGGCCCATAAAGATGGAATCGGTTTTATTATGTTTTCAGACATAGCCCCTAGATATGGAATGGGTCAACATCTCCTCACGTTCATCTCATTTCATGGACCTGTTGGGATTGTAGAACGAATCATTCAACATCTCCCAGACCTTCCCAAAGCCCAGATTTTAGATACGATGCACACAAAAAACCTAATGATACGGATATGCATCCGAATCACAAGCTTCTGCTGGTCTCCTTTACCATTGTACAAAAACAGTACTTAATTAACGACCCAATTAGAAAACTTATAAATGTACTTGTTTCTTTCTGTCATTATCATCCATTTAGATTACCATAATTAACCTAGACCTGGTCTCAACAATCAAGTTATATTGACGACAAGATAGGCGCAGAGACATATTTATTTAGCATTCACAAATCCTACTTTTGGCCATAAATCACTTGGATGTCACAACCAATGGGACAATCATTCAAAACCGTGGCACGTTATTATGAATACATATACGATACAAAAGGGTCACAATAATGCAAGGAAGCTCCCTCCAATCATGGAGCTCTTCAAAGAGGGTTATGAAGAAAAGAAATAGCCAAGTTTCAAGGACACTCATGCTACATCATCAGTTGGCTGATTGAATGCCAACTTTTTTGGTAATGAATAAATTCTCAATATTTGATATTCATTTCACTGTCTCAATTTGCAATGTTGTTTTGCTATCAATCATCATACGTGATTTTTTGTACTCATCTCACTCTGCCCCATGCATGCATCATTTTTTGATAAAGCTGGCCGGCCAAGCTATACGACACTGCATCAAAATGTACAAGTGGGTCATTATTCTATTGTCTACTTACAAGTTGCAATGAAATAAAATGTATTCATATTGCTCATTTTCATATCAATGGCAACGTGGACAAAACAATAATAATTTGTATTGAAATGATTTTATAATTATTGATCCATTTAAAAATTGTATGGTCTCAACTTATGGAGCTATTAAATCACTAGTATCCAAACAAAAACGTGTCTTGGATCCAAATTTCACAAGCCATGTAACACGTTGTATATTTTAATACTTGGAATTTGTAGGGTTGAGAGAGGAGGAGTCCATGTGACGTATAGGGTTAGATACTCTCACGTGTTGGGTCGGATACTGAAGTATGGGAACTGTAAGAGAATCCTAGATAGATAGACGGTTAGTTATTAATAGTTATTTTTGACATAGTTTATAATAAAATAAACTTGTTACAATCTCTCTCTCTCTCTCTATGTAAATATATGTAGGTCAAATAATGATCCAAGAACATAGGTCTTGTAGGGAAGCATGGGGTCGTGCTGTGAGCCAAAATATATTGATCGAGCGAGCAGTGAGAGACATCGATCAGAAGCATTATTGATCTGTGCAGGAGCGTTTTAGTGTAGGGAACATGGACCAAAGCAAGTATCAATCATGCAAGCGAAGCTGTAACGTGTTTTTGTGCAAGATGAATATTGCTGATTTTAATGGCTAGTAAGCCTCCACACCGGAAAAGCTAGGTCCATCATGAGCTGGATATTATACTCGTGGCCTGGGGATATGCAGAAGAGATATGGTTTTTGTGTTTCTCAGAGTATGGTGCTCCGGCGAGGAAGAATCCGGTGCAATAAAATGAAGCTAATTAGTCGAGACAGCCATTGCCGATCCTATTCATCAAAATGTAATTATCAATCGTTATGCATATATAGGAATGTTTTTTCATTGTTTTTGAATTAAATATTTGTATTTGTAGATAGATATTGTATAAAAAATGGCCATTGGAAAGTGAAAATTTAAAATATATGTATACGATTTACGGAAGAGGTAGTGAATCAACTGACTTAACTCTTGCCTTATAAGTAAAAGATGGTGGGTCAATCATTCTCGAGAAACCTATTCCATCCGGGTTTGGAATCCTTTTAGTTCGAAGGGAATCTCAAAGATTCCGTTGTGCATGTGCTTCCATCGTCGTCGATACCTGTTACCTGGTTTGGATCATCAGAAGTGTCTCGTGTAACCTGTGCTCTAATCCAGTCTTAATGGTGCGATTTGTGTAAACCCATCATTAAAAAAATGGTAATGAGTTTGTGTACAATCATTCATCAAGGTAGGTGGATACTTGAAGCACTAATCTAAAGCTGAGTTCATCTCAGCCCAGCCAGCCTCTATAAATATTGAGCAAAGTTAAGGAAGATGTCATCTCAGTCCCAAAACAAACAACAACAATGGCTTACATTTGGGAATTGTTGGGTTCACATTTTGCATCCCTCCTCTCTCTCTTCATCTTCACTTTGCTACTCCAATGGCTCAAGGCCAAGCTATCAAGCAAGAAACTGCAAGCCCCATCGCCGCCTAAGCTGCCCATCATCGGCAACTTGCACCAGTTGGGGTCGTATCCTCACCGCACCCTCGCCTCCCTCGCCCACCGCTACGGGCCACTCATGCAGCTCCGCTTCGGCAGCGCTGCGACATTCATAGTCTCGTCCGGCGAGGTGGTCGGCGAGATGGTAAAAAATCATGACATTGCCTTCTCGAACAGGCATGACTCAACCATTTACAAACGGTTGATGTATGAGTGCAAGGACTTGCTCCTAGCGCCTTATGGCGAGTATTGGAGACAGATGAGAGGTGTCTGCTTTTCGCAGCTTCTGAGCTCGAAAATGGTGCAGTCACTTCAGTGCCTTAGGGAACAAGAAACTAATTTATTGATGGAAAAGATCAGACATTGTAACTCAACTCCATTCGATTTGAGTCATATGTTTGAATACCTCACCAAGGACATTGTCTACATAGCTACTCTTGGGAAGAGGTTTAGTGAAGGACAGAGTACTGAAGATATACTCACTAGGGCTTTCGTAGAATTCAACTCCTTGTTGGGTATGTTCAATGTCGGGGATTATATCCCCTGGCTCTCCTGGATTAACCATTTCAACGGCCTAAATGAGAGAATCGAGAAAAACCATAAAGAGATTGATGACCTTCTAGAAGATGTAATCGATGATAAGCTCGCTCGACGTGCCAGCAACTGCGAGGAGGTTAAGGAGAAGGTGTTGCTGGACGCGTTACTCGATGCTCAAAACGGCAGTAGCATCACTCGAGATAGTGTCAAGGCTGTGATCTTGGTAAGTCTCTGTAAATGTGCTTCATTTCAATCCATCTTATTCCTCCTCATTTTGAGATTTTCAGCTTCCATTTGCAGGATGTGTTTGCTGGTGGAATCGATACTGTTTTTGTGGTTCTGGAATGGACCATGACAGAGTTCTTGAGGCACCCGGAGATACTGAAAAAGACCCAGGAGCAGATCAGGGAGATTGTAGGTGGGCAGAGCCAGATAACCAAACATGATACTGCAAAAATGACATTGCTAAGGGCAGTGATCAAGGAATCAATGCGGATGCACCCTCCATTTCCTCTCATCCCTCGAGTTTCGAACCAGGAAGTTGAGCTCCATGGATACACCATCCCCGACAGGACTCGAATCCTCGTAAATATTTACGCCGTGGGAAGGGACCCCAAGTGTTGGGAGGAGCCGGACGAGTTTAAACCAGAGAGATTCCTGAATGACATTGAATATCAATCTAATGACTATTCATGGATGGCGCTCGGGGCAGGGAGGAGAGGCTGTCCTGGAGGATTATTCGGTCTGACCCTCATCGAATTTGTGGTGGCAAGCCTTCTGCATAACTTCGACTGGTCGATGCCCGAGGGGAAGACAGAGAAGGATATCGACATGGATGAGTTTGTGGCTTTGGCTTTGCACAAGCTGGAGCCTCTTATTGTTGTTGCTACTCCCCATAAAAATGTCTAGACATCACCATATGCATAGTTTAGAGTCTCTATATGGGAACTCTGAACCCTAATGCTGTCCATTTTCTTTAAGATGTTTATGCATTGCTGATTTGTATGACGTATGCAATCTGTTAGCCTTCCACAAAAACTTCTAGCCCATTTTTGGACCAAGTTTGCAAGCGACTTTAGATTCATTACTGCTAACTACCAAAGTAGACCATGAATTTCTCCTCTGAGGACGACCAAAGGTGTGATGATGTCAAGACAAGATACAAGGAGGCGACATTTCTTTGTTTAAACTTTGATTCTTCAGACTCAGGAACCTCTGAGTGATCAAAATTGAACCGTTGATTTGCAAGTTAAAACGACGTAGTTTCGAATAAGCATTATCACTCCTTAATCGCAACGGACTGTAAACTAACAGCCCATTGGGCCGAATGATCAGTAGGAGGCCCAATTTGAATTTTCCACTTCTTGTTGGTCATCTCACTTGCTGCGTGTTTCTCTTTCCCCAAGCAAGCTCCCAATTGCTCCAATCTCCTCAATCGCCGATCCAACCCCCTTGCCGGAATCCGTGGCATTTGATCGATCCATGGGGGACGAGGAAGTGAAGCAGCAGCCGCATCTCATTCTCGCGCACAAATTATTCCTGCTCGACCAGCCGGATGTGCCCGACATTGAGAAAGTCAGTCTTCGCGATGAGGTTCTCGCGTTCGTCAAAGCCGATGGTATATCCAAATCTATTTTGAAACTGGAAGAAATCGTGTTTTTTTGGAAAAGTTGTGGTTTCTGTTTTTACAAAATTAAAAAATGTGGGATTTTGGTGTAGATATGGCTCCGTTGTACCAAGCCCTAGCGGAGAATTCGGTGCTGGATGTTGACGAGGCGCTCTTGGAGTCCATGCGTGTGAAGAACCAGGAGGAGATTGTTAAGCTGGACGAGAAGTGAGTTTTGAAAAATAAATAAATTATTTTTCTGTGAAATTGCTGGACTTCAGGTTGGTTGTGGTGCTCCTTTGTTGGATGGAATTTTAACTAGTTAGGTTTACACAAAAGGGTGTAGAGAGAGGCTTTCAGTATGAAATATTTGTAATTTAATGTTGTTGGTTGAATCAGGATGTTGCTAAATTAGGAACCATCAACTAATAACAGTAATAGTTTTTAGAAATTTTTTTTTGAATAAAGATGTTTAACAGCTCATACTGAGCTCCGCACTATCTAATGAAATAGTGTGGCAATGGAATGAATACATCTCCCCTTTCGTGAGTGTTTTGGAAAACATAAGCACATGCTAGATGCCTCTCTCCGCACCTTCCATTTCATTTAGCCACCTTTGTACGTAAGTTTACCAGCTATGGCCTTTAAGAATCATTACAATGTTTCTATGACGCTGCCAGATAGTTTGTTCTTCTTTCTTATTTGCATTTTGATTTCTTGTCTTTATTTTTAACACTCTCTTTTTCTATCAGGATAACTGACGCTGAAGAAAATCTCGGTGAAAGTGAAATCCGGGAGGCTCACTTGGCCAAATCTTTATATTATATTCGCATTGGTCATAAGGTGTAAACTAAAACCGGTTACATTCTTTGTTATGATAGCCTGCTCGTTAATATTGATATCATTTAATTACCGTCTTGATTGATGCAGGAGAAAGCATTGCAACAGCTGAAGGAAACAGAAACAAAGACAGTCGCTGTTGGGCAGAAGATGGACTTGGTGTTTTATACATTGCAAATTGGTTTTTTTTACATGGACTTCGATCTCATTTCCAAAAGTATTGAGAAGGCTAAGAAGTCAGTAACATGACGCATACTATACTTCCGCTTCAGTAGTTGTGCAACATATTTTATTATAACTACATCTTTGTCCTCATATGGGTTTCAGACTATTTGACGAAGGTGGTGATTGGGAAAGAAAGAACCGCTTGAAAGTCTATGAAGGACTATACTGCTTGTCCTCGCGAAATTTCAAAAAAGCTGCTGACTTGTTCTTGGATTCTATATCTACATTCACTACTTATGAACTCTTCCCATATGACACCTTCATCTTCTATACTGTCCTTACAAGCATTATATCTCTGGACAGAGTGTCTCTGAAGTCAAAGGTATTGCTTCTCTCTTCGGATACCAAATTTAGTTTTTTTTCTTTTGCGCTACCTGTATAATATTTTTTACTGGAACACCAATGGGCAGGTGGTAGATGCTCCTGAGATTTTGACTGTGATAGGGAAAATCCCATGCCTCACAGAATTCTTAAATGATCTGTACGGTTGCCAGTACAAATCCTTCTTCTCTGCATTTGGTAAGTATCAATCTTGCTGTGTTAGAATTCTTACATAGGTCACCTTTCTTTTTCTATAACCATATTTGTATGTATCTAGCTGGCCTTGCTGATTCCATAAAGCTGGATCGCTACTTGCATCCTCATTTCCGGTACTACATGAGGGAGGTCCGAGTAGTGGTATATTCTCAGTTCTTGGAACCTTACAAAAGTGTCACCATAGATGCAATGGCCAAAGCTTTCGGCGTTAGTGTGGATTTCATTGATCTGTAAGTTCCCAGTTTCATCACAAAGCATCATCACCTTCCCCTGAAGGCAGTTGTGGACTGAATTTTATTTTGAAATTGAATGTTATAGGGAGCTCTCAAAGTTCATTGCTGCGGGGAAGCTTCACTGTAAGATTGACAAAGTGGCTGGTGTTTTAGAGACCAACCGTCCTGATGCTAAGAATGCCCTTTATCAAGCCACTATCAAGCAAGGCGACTTTCTGCTGAACCGCATCCAAAAGCTGTCGCGTGTGATTGATCTGTGATTTATCTTAGACGCATTTTGAAGATTGTGCTTGGGAGAGACATTGCCATCTATGGATTTGGCAGGAGCGCTTGTGGTGCTTTAACACTTTTAGGACCTGTGTACTCTACTTGCACCTCTGCTTACATCATCAGAACCCTAAAAAACGGTTAACATTGTAATCAATCATTTTTAATGCCAAATGTAGCGTCTCAATGATTTCTGGTGGGCATTGGAAGAGCTTCAGCCCTGTAAGCTTAAACACCTTCTTCTCAAACTTGGATGTAATCTCTTCAACCATTCAAAATTCCACATTCTACACATCAGAAGCTTAAACCCCTTAAATCTATTACATATCCATCAGACAACACCCAAGACGGCACTAACATTATCAGAATGTAAAGGATTTTCTCATCCATGAAACATCTGGAAAACTTTAAGACCACGTTGTACTCCATCTGGCTTAATCATTATATACGTCTCCTCAACCTGCCCCTGAAATAATCAATCAAAGAAACAAGCCAACCCCACCACGAAATTCACAGTCATTATCAATAAAGTCATCATCTTTCAGCTAATCGATTCAGAATAACGAACCCCAACTGACCATGGAAGCGACCGGGTGCGGAAGGCAAATGTGGGTCTTGGTGTGGCTGGCGCGAAGAGTCGATTTGGGCGAGGAAAGGAACAGATAAGAGGCCGGATTGAGTGCTGAGAGGTGGAGCCTGCTGGTCCGTTGAACCAATTTGTAACCGTGGGTTGGCGCGGGCGGATCCGAGCATGGCTACAGCCTCCATCTTTGTCACCCAATCTTGCATCTTTTCTGCTGTGAGCTTTGCTAGAATGAGACACTGAGTTTATTGTAGCGTGAATTACCAAAATACCCTTCTGGAAAATGCTGAGTCTCAACAATGACAACTTGTGCTTATAAAACTCAACACATAAACATCGAGGCTGAAGCTCTGGATCATCAAACCCTTATTTGTTCTTGAAAACACTTTCTGGAATGCTGAGGTTTATTTTTTCTTTCTAGAACCATCTACAATCAAGAAACCTTACAAGAGGGGAAGAATGGACGGAGAGCAAGCAATGCAAGCAAGGAAAAATATAGCAGATGAAATGGCATCATCATTTTCACCATCGCAGCAGTAACTTGATCTTTTGAACTTCAGAGGCTTGCCTGGTTTGGTCTTGTTCAACTGCATCATTTTTTGCTGCTGCTGTTGCTTATATTTCGACATGTTCTTAGCTCTGGACACCATCTTGCCAAAAGCTTATATATAGCACGTAACAGTCTGTGCCATTTGAGTCTATTTATAGCACCTTGACAATGGAGATGCAAACTGTAATTCTTACCAGTGTGCCCTCATTGTTTAATGGGCTGCATCATTTCACATGTAGTGATGCCACTAATGCTTGGGTTGAATGAAGTAAGGGATGAATCTAGTCCAGATAGGACTCTCTCCCTCTGTCTATATCGGACAAAACTGGAGCTGCTTGGTTTCCTTGAAGGAGACAAAGCAACCATGGCTGTCCAAGCATGGAATATTGCCTGTTTTGCTTTGACTCTATCTTGACTGATATTATATGTATGCTGCACCAATATTGCCTGCTCTAGGAAGCTCATTAAGCTTCAGCATGGACTGGGGATCCAAAAAAAATCAGAAGCCATCCTTTGAAATTGGCATGCTCAAGGTAGAACTTGAATTTCTCTTGAGCATCTGGTATGAGAAGGACCAGGTCATCTAGCACATCATTGACTCAAGTGAAGGCTTTTGTCATCTTGTTCGTAGTGATGAGTCCTTCATTGAAGCTAAGCAGATTTAACAGCCTGTCCTTCTTATTGTCCATGGCAATCACCAGTGCCTTCTTGACGACCTCATGGTTGAAGAATGGTATTGCCAAGTCTCAGCTGCACTGAATTGCTCCCCCACTTTCATATTCCTCTAACAGCTTGGATATTTTGTCTTTGGCATCCTCCACAGCCCATACAGATCCACCTCCCCAGCACCTCACTATTCTTTCATCTGCATGACTAGCAGCTAATAAAGAACGAGCCATAGCAAGGAAATAAGCAAGCTCATATGAGGTATTGCAGTTGGGTGGCAACTTTGCATCTATCTCATCCAAGTAGAAGGGTGCCAAAACTTCATCAAACACAGCCCTAGCAAGGAAATAAGCAAGCTCAGATGAGGCATCTAGTATGTCGAGTGCTGTGTCATCCGCAGATTCCAAAAGCAATACAAAGCCATTAACTACATCTTCAGTTGACAAGAAACCAATGCTGAGTGATGACAGTAATACAGACGCCATTTCCTTTTCTTTATTCTTCCTGTCCATTGCAAGATGGTTAGCTTCTTGAGAAAAATCGGATTGTATTCTAGCAATCCAAGATCCTCCAAGCTTTGAACAAGATCAGGGATGTCATCAGAATGGAAATATTCATGGATAATAGTCACCATCTGTTTCTTAGATTGTTTCAACCTTTCTTGATCTCCATCAAGTAAATCCCCATTCACAACGGAGGCTTTACGGTAAGATGCATCTAACCATCTTTCAGATATTGCCTTGGGTACCAAGGCCTGGAACAAATTTTTCGCAGAAGGAATGTCAAGTGCCAGATCTTCCACTCTCCTCTAGTCTAGGGAGACCCTTGAACACTTGGCTTGAACCTCAAGCCTCCCTCTGCATCTTCCATCAGGAGCTTTGATATAAGTGGTTCCACATTTCAAACTTCCATGGAAAGTATTAAAGCCCTCTTCACAACCTCATGGAAAACTCAACTCACGGATGCACCTACAGGCCTCAGATGTATCTCCATTCTTTACGTACTCCTTCAAAAGATTACACACTCCTACAAGCTCCACATCATGCTCAACTAATTCAGCATGATGTGGAGCCGACAAATAGCTCTCTCGGCTGTTTGAATAACAAGATGCCCCTTGGAAGATGCAGCAAGTGAATTCTTAGCTCTCATCAGAAAAGCTGGTGGGAGCATGTCATCAACCACACCGCATGCAATGAATAGGGTAAGTACATCCACTGCATCCGGGATGTCCACGACAAAGTCATCAGCAGACTCAACAAGTAAGAAAAAACCCTGACTTATGCAGACCATACTGATAACATCAGCATAAAGAGCTGACAGCAGAACAGAAGCCATTTCCTTCTCCTTGCCATGCCTATCCATTGCCAGGGATATGAATTTTTTTGACAAAGTTGGGTGACATTCAGTTGATCGAACTCCTTAAGATCAGCTGCAGCGACACCGATACCATTGTTGCTAAAGTAGTCCTCTATGATGGAAACAACTGATCGTTTGTACTCGTCCAAAGGATTTGAGACATCAGTTCCAACAAGTTCATAAAGTCCTGCTCCATTAGTTTCCATTAGATCAACACCTTAAACCAAACTCATTATATAATTCATGTAATGTAATACCATTTGCATCAAACTGCTGCAAAAGAGTAACTAGACTAAGTATTACCTATGGCTCACCTCACCACTGTCGTAGTTGGGATCATTCGGGTCGATCTGCAGATCCCCATCAGAATCAAGAAGTTTTTCCCCACGTGCCTTTTCCACCAGCGCCGTCTATTATAAAGATGAGAATATGAAAGAGGACAAAGTTGAGAATCATGGCCTCTCTAAAGTAATATAAAACCTAGAGCGTCACACAAAATGCACAATTCTCAAGGTAGCGTATTCCAAATAGACTGAAGTCTGATGAAAGAAAGCAGAGACACACATTAGACAGCATAGATTAAAAAAAAAAAAAATGTGCCATCCTACAACTTGAGTTCAAACTTGGGCTTAATAGAACTAACTGCATTTTAAGGTCGAATGCAAATATCATTAGTTCACAGATCGATTAGATATAACAATCTGCATAGATAAAAAAAAGATGAAGTGCTGCACTGGAACACAAACTGAAACAGATCTCATGTGTGGGTCCACCAACCACACTAGGGAGATCTAATGCAAATAACACTACCATGTATGTGAATATCACTACCAATTAACAAGATTTAACATGAAACATGGTTTAACAGAAAACAAATGTCAGCCAAGAAAACCAATGTTTTCAATATTGTGTTTTGAGCATTAATGGTTAATACCATACCACTGGGCCAGACATGGCCATGAATGAAAACAGCAGAAACACTTAACATAGACCAACAGCAGAATTTGGTAACTTGGTATAGAAATGAAGTTACGTCTCACTCCGAACTAACAAATTACATATGGAGGATCTAATGTAAATAGCACTAGACCACATATGCAACGGTTAAGTAAACCGTTAATAACAAGAACTGATGCCTACTACCCGTATGCTATAATTCAAAACTGTAAAAGTGGACGACAAATATGTTAACCAACCACTGTAAATCAAACGTCAATGTGAATCGCAGAAACAAGAGGCATCTAACTTGAAACCCTGCTCAGACTAAAGATCAATAGTCTATAAAAATTCTTTGACAATTCCATATCCAATTTGAGTCATTTTCATAGATTGCAAATCAACAGCACAACACTACTTATAGAACCACAAACATTTCATCCTTTCCATTGAACAACCAGGGTTCCACCTTTAAGGTAATCCAATCACAACATTACATTGAAAAGTTACCGTCCACACACATTTCTTGATGCGGACCATCTTCCCAGAGTGAGTCACGCGCACTTGTTTCCCAGCATTACCACCAGCAGGCGCCTTACTACCGCCTCCAAAAACGTTCAACCCATGTTCAGACAGCGAAGATGATGGAGAGTCGGGGGACGAGGAGATTTGATTCTCGGCATTCGGAATAGCGATCTTCATCATCTCTCTCTGTCAGTTGGTCAAAAACCTTTCGCCCATCGCCATCTTTTTCCTCCCGATCCTGCAATCACAAATCAGTAAACACTCAACACCAATCGAAATAAATAAATCTCTTCAAAGATTCTACTGGATCGTTCGAGCCACGGCAACAGCCAATCGGATCGCCAAGCTAGAAACACGACTCAAATCGTCGAGCCCCAGATGGAGGAAAGAGAGTGAGGACTTGGGATTGAATTGACACGTCATCATTGTCTAGGGATTGAATTTAGCGTTTCTTCATTATCGGCTTTGGGCCGATTATTGGGCCTGTATATGGGCCCAAGGCTCAGTCATTCAGTAATCACAGGATTAACAGGCCGCGCAGGTACATAAATTATTTGTTAAATAATTAATAAAGGCAATCTTTGACATGACATTAGAGAATGAATTGTGTCAAACAATGTAATCTTGATCATCTCCTTCCCCGGCTTCTCCCCATCTCTCCGACCACAGCACCACCAGACTAGCCACTTTCTTCTCAAAAGAATAACTAAGCGTAGCCCTATGCTCCTTCCTTCTACTCACGCATGCTGCATCAAAATAAGCCCGCAATAATGAGATCATCACATTGTTATTAGTACTTGGTATTTTGATTCATATCTAGGCTAGGGTTAGTAAACCAGCTCCATCCATATCATCCTCTGCCCTATAAAGTTGCATTTGAATTACCACTCCATCATTAACTTTCACTTTAACACTAATTTATGCAGCTAAATACCATCTTTTTCCAACCAAAGTTACCCTTTTTTTACTCACCCCTTATCCACAAATACATAAAAGTTAGCATCCCTGTTAAATTTAATCTTAACTATTGATTTATTTAAACTGTTCTGTTACTTGGAAATTAGAAAAAGGAAAACAGTTTCAATGCCTTGTAATTTTTTGTTTAAGATTATTTAAAGGGAGTAGTAGGTGCTTAAATATGTAATCCGCTCTCTCGTTTTTCTCTCTGTTGCACCATCAAGCATATTGAGATGGAACATTGCAGAAAATGGTGGGGAGATTGGATGAAGGGTTTGAACGGGAAGGTTTCAGGGAGTGTTGTTGGCAGATATTTTAAGCTCGAGGCAAGAAATAGTTGCTTCACACAGGAGTTCAGAGCTGCCACAGCCACATTCTTGACAATGGCTTACATCATTTCTGTGAATGCCACCATCATTGCCGACTCCGGTGCCACTTGCTCGGTCAAGGACTGCACTGCTCCGGCGGGGATGGATTGCATGATGAAGGGCAATGAAGGGTATGAAAAATGTTTGGTGAGAGTTAAGAATGATCTTGTGATGGCCACAATATTGAGTTCTATGGTTGGATGTTTTGGTATGGGGATGTTGGCTAACTTGCCGTTGAGTGTGGCTCCTGGCATGGGCCCAAATGCGTACTTGGCTTATAATCTGGTTGGGTTTCGTGGGTCGGGGTCGATATCCTATGACACGGCCATGGCGGTGGTTTTGGTCGAAGGGTGCGCGTTTATGGCTCTTGGCGCACTTGGGTTACGCACCAAGCTGGCCAAGCTCATTCCCAGCCCGGTCAGACTCGCCTGCGGGGCAGGGATCGGCCTTTTCATTGCCTTTACAGGACTTCAGCGTAACATTGGTGTGGGCCTTGTGGGCCCAGACACGTCGACGCTTTTGACCTTGGCCGGGTGTGTCCGGGCTGATCCGGTGACCGGCGCCTGTGTCAGTGGAGTGATGAGAAATCCTACGCTGTGGCTCGGCCTAGTGGGGCTAGTGATCACATCGTATTGCTTGATGAAGGATGTGAAAGGAAGCATGGTTTATGGGATTTTGTTTGTGACAGTGGTTTCATGGTTTAGGGACACTAAGGTCACATACTTCCCACCGACTCCGCAAGGTGACCAAAACTTCAACTACTTCAAAAAAGTGGTGGACTTTCACAAAATCCAGTCCACAGCTGGTGCCATAAGCTTCAGCAACTTCAACAGAAGTGAGGTATGGTTGGCCTTAGTGACACTGTTATATGTGGATGTGTTAGCAATCACAGGCACATTGTACACAATGGCGGAGCTTGGAGGGTTTGTGGATGACAAGGATGAGTTTGAAGGGCAGTACATGGCGTACATGGTTGATGGTGGCACGACAGTTGTAGGGGCTGCTCTAGGAGTGTCCCCAGCAGCCACATTTGTTGAATCAGCTGCGGGGATTAGGGAAGGCGGACGGACAGGACTGACAGCGATGATGGTGGGTGTATACTTCTTCATTTCGATGTTCTTCGCGCCATTGTTCATCAGTGTACCTCCATGGGCAATAGGTCCATCTTTGGTGGTTGTTGGAGTTCAGATGATGAAAGTTGTCAAGGATATCAAGTGGGTCTGTGTGAGGGATGCAGTTCCAGCTTTCGCCACAATGTTGCTGATGCCATTATCTTATTCGATATCGAATGGGATCATTGCTGGGATAGGGCTCTACATTTCTCTGGGGATGGTTGATTATGCTGTGGCATTGGGCAAGAAGGTGGTTTGCAAGGAGAAAAATCAAGTGTCATCTGCTACACCTGCAGATCATAAGGATGGTGGACATCATCAGGAAGATGATTTAGATCAGTGTTAGTAGGTCGGTGGCTTGGAGTTTGCAGTGCAATGGAGGTAGATCAGTCTGGAGATTTCAACTTTCTGCTCTCCAGACTGATCTATCTGCAGGGACAAACTGCAGCTTGCAGCAAAACTTTTCTGCTTTTTAGATTCTAAGTTTTTCTGTTCAAGTGCTTTGCAAAGAAGCTGCTGTTGTTATCCATGTATGATGCATCCTGACCTTAAAAAAATCAGCATAGGTTCATCTGAAGAGCTGAGATGTTTAAGGACAAGGGTATGACCATTTCACATAAAATAGAAAATGAGCCTGGAAAACAACTGAAATTGACAGGTAGGTCATCATGTATTTACACAGTAAAATTTACATTCAGCTTGCTCAGCAGCAAACAGATTTTAAGCACATAGGAAGAACATGGTCACTAGTACACTTGATTGTAATGCTTCTAAGGTTTGTGCAGTCTTTAGCCACTTTTAGATTGGATATTAAGTGGGCTTGTTGTCTTCCTTTCGAACAATGTTGACATCATATGTTGCATCGGCTTCAGTCTCAGCTTTGAAGATGCATTCATCTCCCGGTCGGATGTTATTGGCCTTCCAGAATTCTGACCAGCCAGTAGTTAAGATTTTCATGGTGGGTTTGTGATAGTAGAAAACAGGCCAAACCCTTTCAGCTGCATCGCGTAGAATGACCAACTTTGAATCTGATGCTCTCGGCCTGGAAGTGAATAGTGGCAAACTTCCTGGCAACTCCTGCAGGGAATCAAGAAGATATTGATGAGAGGGGAAAGTACAAAGTTTTTACTTGGTTTTGAATACGTGATGATAAATATTTAACTCGCAGCAGCTAATTATATCTAGTAGAGTCAGCGACAAGATACAACAACGAGTAAGGAAGAAAAATTAGTGTACCAAAAACAATGAACTGGCACTCGTTATAGGACAGTGCAGGTCACTGGCACTTGCAGTTACAAGACTCAAGCCAGCTTCTTCAAACGGTTCAGTCTTTATCTCTTTTTTTATTTTCACAGCCGCTTTTCCACTTTGGAATGCTGCATCAGGTTTTTCAGCTCGATATCCTGCAGTATATCAAATGAGAATAAAAGTGAGATGAAACTGAAAATTGCCTATTAAATATATGAAACAAGAAAAAACTGCATGTTCCCAACAATCGGCTAAGCATAGTCTTACAAAAAGATTTAAAAAGCCAATGCATTTCCAATAATCAGTATATTGATTAATTTGACGAGTGACCTCACACAATAAGTAGGTAGAATTAACATGAATCTGTTTGGTTTCTTTCATATGAAAATGGTAGAATGGAAAGACTTGACCTTTCTTTGGGGCATTCAATTTTCGAACACGGGGCCCATGCATAGGAGACAAATCAGGCAACCTCGGAGAGCCTACAGTTAAACCATCATATAGTTTAGGCTTCACTTCAGAATATAAGCTTCTGTCAACTTCTTTTCCTTTAGTTGATTCGGGAAATCCGACATGGCACTTCATCTCTTGCTTAAGATTAGCAAATTCAGTTAACTCAGGCTCTGCTTTGCATTTAACTACATTATCCACACAGGGGAGGGACCATCCAGTTCCAGCTCGTTGTCCATTGCTTTCAGCATCAGCACTTGGCATTTCGTAGCTGGACAAATCAATAACAGTTCTATAATCTCTCTGCTCATTTAATGCGCCTCTACCAATCATGAGAAATTGGACTTCAGGATCTTCAAATTTAGCTGGCTCAGCCTTTCTCTTAGTGTTGTTTTCAACAGGTACAATAGCTAATGGAGGCACTTCAGTAGCACTCTTGTCCTCAGGTATATGAACATTTCCCCTATCTGCCGAAATAAGAGAACCGTTTGAATCCTCCTTGCCATGTGACTCCTGTTTACCCGCTGAGTTTTGATTCGTTGCATGTAGGGAAAAATCTGTGTCCACCGGTTTCGTTTCATATCTTCTTCTTTTACTGGAACTACCATTACCCACACCCAATCCTCTCACATCACATGCAGATCTGTTGAAGATTTGAACGGTAAAATACTGTCCAACAAAGTAATGAAACACAACAAGGTCTCCAATTTCCAAATTGTGAGCTATTGAGAATTGAGACCACCCTTTTCTGAAAGCCAAAGACCCATTCTCCTTGGACACTACCACATTCCATCTCCGCCCATTTAAGTTCTCAAGATAAGTTTTCTTATTAAGCAGATGCGGTGCTGTGCGTGCAAACTTTGGTGGCAAGTACTGAAATAAAAGTGCAAGATAAACAAATTGGAGTCCATCAGCTAGAAAAAAAATTAAATAAAGGCACATAGCTAGATATTCAAAGAGATCTACATACAAAGATAATGTATATATCAGCCACTGTAAATTTAAGAGCGTGAAATGAAATATATCACTACCAGAAGGAATCAAACTTCAACTAGAGTAAGTGCTTACTCAGCTGTGATCACTAGCCCGGACAACAAATAAAGGCCACATTTCACAACGTCAAATAAGATGTATATAACTTTAAACTCTGAGATAGAACACGAAATGCGTGAAACTAACAACACTTCACTTACTTCAAAATCAAAGAGATTTGAATCAAGAGCCTCAGTCAACATTCACCATGGACAATGTCACAAATAAATCTTTGGTTCTAAGAAAACCCAATCTAAGCTCAATGCTTCGCTATCCAGATAAATAAATAATGACTAGTCCACACGAACACTAACAGTTTCCCTTCATACTTCACCGCCAAATACTAGATCCTTAAGACTTACTTGTGGTTATTTTAAAGCTATTTCTCTGTCAAATTCTGCAGAAAGACGATCACAGAAAATGAGTGGCATCACAAATAGACATCCAAAATCACCAACATTCATCAGCCGGGATTGACAAAATCAAAACTCCAAAATATAAAAACTTCACAATAAGAGTCCATCAAGGCAGCCTAAAGCTAGATAACCAACAAAGGAAGATCCCTTTAGACCACCAACATGCGCAAAACCGTCGTACAATTCCCAAAACTGTAAACACAGAAAAACCCCAATTTCCTTTAAAAGCTCGAAAAGTACAAAATTTGACTTCACCGTCACATGCATTGAAGTCCACACCAACAAAAATCCACAAAATGAAGCAGAACAGAAAAGCATCAAAGGTGAAGAAATCGACCCACCAAAAGCCTCGAGAAATCGTCGTCAATCATGACTTTAAAAAACGAGACAACTGACTCGCTGAGACTCCCCATTCTCCAGGGACGCCCTCGTCGTTTCGGTTTCCTCACGCTTCGCCTTCTTCGCAAAACCCCTCCAACTAGCTTCTCTCCTCTCGGCCCCCCGCGGCAGAAACCTGAAGCACCCACCCGTCGGTCCTCGTTGCCCGTGTGGGTCTCTCGGCCCATTAGACGAGGGCTTACTGGGCCCTTCCCATCGGCCCAGAAGCAAGTCCTCCCGTCCTGCGATGGTCGACGGTGGCATCGGTAAGCCCTGATTCCGTTTTATTTACTTGTTAGGGTTTGTGTGATTCTGTTAGTTTTGAGTGGTCGGGATTTGATGCGAAAATCAATGATTCATCCGACGAGCTAGTTTTGGTGTTATGTGTTATATGAAATGGGAAAATGATTGATTTTAATAATCATCTTACAGCAGGATGAAGGGAGGCCGTTGCCAAAATTCGGGGAGTGGGATGGAAGAACCCTGCCTCTGTAGAAGGATTCACAGTCATATTCAACAAGGCTAGAGATGACAAGAAGATCAGGTGGCGGTGGAGTGATGCATGAGCCACGCCCTGTGGACAATAACTACTTGCAGCATGACACACCTAAGGTAAAAACCTCAGTAAATACCCTTGTTCAGTACTGACTATATGTTTGATTTTCAGAGGAGGTGGTTTTGCTGTGGGTGAAGGAATGAGGCTTAGAAAATCTCAAAATTAACTTCATATGAATCTTCAAAATACATTTTTGAAGATGTTTTTTGCTGTTTATTTTTTACCTTTGTTATTTGTGTGTTTCCCAGTTTGGTCTCTGCTATAGTGTTGCAATGGATGGTAGCTCTTGTGTCATATCAATGGGGAATAGCTTATTACAGCTGATGTATGGTACATAAGCCCAAGCTTTTAAATTGTTATTATATATACATCTGTGCCACACAGCTCAGCTTGCAAATATGTTACACAAGGATAAAAACAGAGCTAGAACATGCTTCTCATTCAATTTCCATCAGAGATACCCGCAGGATTAAGAAGAATCCAAGCTAAAAAAACATTGTCATTCTCAGTAGTTAAAATTTTGGTCATGAGCCGAATCAAAGCTCTGACACAAAGCAGCAACATAAGTCACAAATCTAACCTAAAGTGTTCCTACTCCTGTCAATGATGCGAGGGTTAAAGTTTTGTTCTAACATTTGATGGTCTTTTTTACTAAGTGGCCAGTCTTTCTCTTGTGACGGCTGAAATCAGACACAAATCGGAAAGTCTGCCCACACCCTGGCTCGGCACAGATGTAAGGCCGCACTCCAGTGTGAACCCTGATGTGCTCTGTTCGAGCCCATGCCCACTTAAAACTCATCTTGCATCCCTTCCATGGGCACATCAATGGTCGATCATCCTCATGCACTCGCCTGTGCTGCAACAGATACTTGTGCGAGAAAAAATTCTTTCCACACCCACTAACTGGACATATATTGCGTTTATGCAAGGAAAGCTCTTGTTTATGACTAAAACTCATGGTGCAGCCCTCTAGGTCACATTCGAATTCCCCTTCTTCTTCCTCCCTTTTTCTTGTTCTGCCTGCATCAGCAGCAGTCTTTGACCTTTTGGGTTTAATACCAGTTTCTTCCATCTTTGCCTCTTTACCGCTTGCAGGTCTCTTCTGAGCTGGAGCCTTCTTTTGCCTCATTTCTTTTTTCACAGTTGGTTTACCTTCAAGCTCTAACCGAGGCTTCGTATTTCTTTTTCGAAGCCGTGTGCTAGGGCCACCTATCACTTCATCCACATCTGCCCCAAAGGGTTTGAAATTTGGTTTGTACCGCTCGCGAAGGGAAATAGTTTCCTTGGCAGAATCCAACCCCCCCTTAGCCACATGTTTACTTCTATAATACAATACAGGAATCTCTTCTTCCAGCAGTTTCGGATTCCCCTTAATCTTGTTTTTACTTCTGGAATACAATTTAGGTTGTTGATGAGTAAGAGTCTCCCCCACATCAGTAGGATCACTTGCCAACACAGACTGTCCCGTTTCAGCTCGCTTGGTCTTTTTGTTTGACCTGCTGTAAACCACTATCTGCCTCTTTAATCCAACCGCCCCAGTTGATGTGGTGGCTGCAATCTCACCTCTTATACCCTTAGCAGAGTTTACTTCTCCTATGGAATCTGAATCAGTCTTTGCCGAAGAATGCACCTGTAGATGTTCTAATTGTACCTCTTCCGGGGATGGTGGCAGCAACAAAGGATGCACTTGATTTGACATCCAAACTTTCCCACACCATTTTCCTGCCAGTACAATTTTTTTTCTTTTGCTTATCCCTTTTATATGATCAATGGATTTTGTGGGAGTATCTGACGGAAGGACACGGCCAAACGCTTTATAAACAACGGAGTTATATGGCATCTGCTTACTGTAGAGAGGTGAGCGACTGAGGGATGCACTGTAGAATAAATTAATACCCAGCTTCACAGCCCAGTCTCCATTGCTGGAAACATCTTCTGCACTTTCCAAAGCTGTAGCCATGCACCTTTCGTCCTCTTCAGAAGATTCCCGAAATGTTGTTTCATTCCAACAATGATCTAACCCAAGTTCCTCTCCTATTGACTTTGCTTCAACCTCAACTCTTGGATAATCTGAGAAGAAAATATGATGCATTTTTAGAAAATAAGCAAGCCTCAAGGATAAATTTTAACATTGGCAAATAATGGAATCAACTTCTACAATTTGCACTATTATGAAAACAGACCTGGATGGCAAAGGAGTAGCATGTGCACTCCGCCAATTTGTTCGAGTTTCTTTTTTACTTCCATCGCATGCTCAAGACAGAATACATGCATCCTAGATGAGTCTTTATCAGATTGCAAGGATGCAAGATTTGATCCCATGGAAGCAAGTTTGTCAAGATTAAATGAGGGGCTATCATAAGTTGAACTTCTATTCTCGAACACTCTTCCATACTGGTTTTCTTCGTCAGAATCAGCAATATGAGGGGAGACATCTCCTTCACAGTGGAGTCTTGGTGAAGACGAACATTGGAAATATTTTTCTTGCAAGGGATTCCGTATGTCAGAATTATCACACTCAAAATCTGAATCTGATGAGACCTTGCTGAAATTGAGCCCATCCGCAAAAACTGGATCTGAGGGGAGCATATGATCTTCAGACTCTGATGAGTTCCCATAAGCAGATGCTAATAGGTCTAGAGCAGTGGTTTTCCGTTGCTCTTCATTGTCAGAATTTGCCTCATCACTTTGATATTCATCCCCAACATGATTATTAGAAAACTGAAAATGAACATTATGCGTACTATCATGGGCTTTCCTCCCCATCCATCCTACAAATAAGAAAGACCAGGCACAAACTTTCAAACAGACCGGCAAAGGTAAAAGTGGGCTAACCGAAACAAGCAATGCCAAGTTCCTGATAACACAAAATTGCTCCCATGAAGAATGACTCATGACAATGAGTTCACCTCATAACAAATATTTAGCATTGATAAAAACCAGAACCAAAACTTCAGAAAGATTGTAGAACATGAAAAGATGCACCCTTCAAAAAGAAAGTATCCTTCTGAGACAAACATGAATTATCTATCATCTGACATAATCACAGAGTATAACATTCAAGAACAACAATCAACAAAAAAATCTTACCAGAACTGTCAGTGTGATCCAAGGTATTTACACCTCCCCCAGCCTTTGAGAGTCCTTCACAAGCCATTTTGGTTGCATTTTCATAATCACTAAACAAGTTGGAGTCAGATGACATGAGATACCTTGCTGCACCTTCAACAGGTTGAATAATGGCAACACAGGAGAAGCACAATATCCCACAGGTAACACATGAAAATAATTTTTGATCAGAAACCCCGGTATCTAAAATAGCATTGTTATTTTCATAGTCAATATCCCATCTGTTAGAGGTTGAAAGATGTGGGTCATTGCCCTCATTCGGAAAGGAATGCAAGTTACGGAAAGTTGATCTGAATTTCTTTCCAACTGCAGGAAGATTTGTTAGAGGTCTACTGCCTACACCATCATTAAAATTGCGAGTGCCTAAATTATTTCTAGCACTGGTGACCGCTTCTCTCTGATTATGTAACCTGAGAGGGGAACTTGATCTGGACTCGAGTAGACACCCAATACGGGATTTAGAATAAATAGAAAATACTGCAGAACTTCGAGGCTGTAATACAACTGGCAACCCTTCTCCAAGAAGCTGGAGCAATAGATTACTCTCTTTAATGTCATCAACAAATAATTGTTTGATCACTGTTTCTCCCTCCCCCTTCCTCTTCTGTTTAAGCCGAGAACTACGGGGCTCGCTGTGAATACCCATGGGTAATCTGCAATTTGATAATTGTTACTGTTGAATCAAAAAATCACAACCCAGCCACTATTCTAGTTAAAAGAGACCATATTGCTAATGTTCAGGTTCAGAAAGTCAAAGCTGATGTTATAAGCACATAGCAGGTCAGATAAGTGCAGTAAAGACCGGAAAATGTTACACTGTAATTAGAGAAGAAACCTTGAACATAATGCAAAGACCAGATCATAGAGCAACTGAAAGTGAGACACCATCGGAGGATAATTTATTGAAGCTCTACGAACTGCAGCTTCTTTTGCCACGACTAACCAATCAGGAGTGGCCATATTGGATGCCTCACCACAGTTAAAACCTATGGCAAACATCCTATTGAGTCCATTATTCATTCAAGGTGACCAAAGCAATCGAAATTAAACGGCGAGCTAGGAATGCAAATGAATGATGTCTCACCGTGGCTAAACCCTGAATGGTAAGCTCGTGGGAAGGTGATAACGAATTCCCCAGGATTCTGAACTAACCTGTAACACAATGAAATCAATATCCACTAATAATTTAAGTTTTCACCATTGGTATAGTTTTCATGGTAGTCATGCATGTAAAGTTGTATACGTGCATTGCTTTCCTTTTCCATTTACAGATAATTTTTATGATCAAATGGACAAACAGGACAGAGGCACTGCTTTTGCAGGCATCACATGAAGTTCTGTCATACTTGCTTCAGCCTCTTCCACTGCTACAAGGAATTTATATCCAAAGTTGTATGTCCTAAAGTGCTTGTTTAAAAAATAGAAAGTGCAGAGAAGACAACGGTGACTGTGATGAGAGAATCACCTGCAACATGGAATCCCTGCTTTCAGAAATACTTCCGGAGACATGACAGTTGTTTTTTCACCAAGGGTGGCAAATGTAACTGTAAGATGAGAAATATCAACAGAGCTGCTGAACTGAATAAATTGAATGCATTTTAATTCGTCAATCTAAATAAAATGCTTATAAAAGAAGATCAATGTTATCATAAAGCTGGTAAGAAATAGAGATAGCAGATCCTTTACTGTGTTACTGTCGTAATTCATGAACGATGCCTAACTGTGGATAAATGATACATTGAGGTTGTCCTAACTCCTATAGTGTGCATTGATTTATATTAAAACATGCACATTCAAGTAGTGCAGAACAATGATACTAACTGCTCCCAAGAAAAAAAGAAAGGTATGTAGTCCTCTTCACTGATGCCATTGTAGTATATCCAATTTATCTACGACTTGACTGCCCCTCAATACTTGAATCCTAAGGAGCTTAAATTCTCTGATCGATTACTCAATGTTTGATACGAGGCTGCTTTCCCAGCAGCTCCTAAGCTTATTCAAACAAGGAAGTAGGAATGCATCGGAAAATAAATGAAAGGCATCAGCCTTTCGACCAAATCTTGGCAATCACTTGATTTGACTAATAGACCTACCATTTCCTAACATCTGCATCTTCTTGGAAAAGATAACATCTTAGTAGCATCTGATATTTTAAAACTCACATAAACCAATTTCATCGAGTCAACCCAATCTGCCTATCAAAATTTGGAACTTAAGTCTCTATCTTAAACTAAATGATCAGCCATGAACATGCAACACGGGATACAACTTCTGTGGCCGTACAGGAAAAATGTGAACTGACCTAGAGGATTGATTTCTCCTCCATATCCATGAACCCTCACTACCTCTTCAAAGCCAGCAGCTGCCCCTTTTGGCACACCATACCAAGTCTTGGCAGCTCCAGTATGCAAATAATTCAAGCTATGCAGGTCATGATCCTCAACATGCCAAGCAAACCAACTGAACAACATAGCAACATACACCATTGGCGAAGTAACTCCAGCAATATCCTCCTTCATGAACCGCAACAACGACAATGCCGATCTGGCAACCCCCTTCATATTCCAAGCCGTGTCCCCAACCGTCATCCCCTCGCCGCCCTCCCTCAGCTTCCTCCCACTCCCACTGGCCGCTTGCGCAAAAGCCGATCCCGGCATGTCATTCGCGTACTCCACGGAGAAAGGCTTATCCACACTCGCCTTCCAGTACAGCGTCTCGATCTCCAGCGCAGACAATCCCCCCGCCGCCGCTGCCGCCTTCTTACCACACTTGTTCAAATAACTCTTCTCAAACGCCCTCGCCTTAGCCTCAAACTCCTGAAGCGTGTAAAACTCGCCACTCTGCCACACCGACCGCCGCACAGGCCTCCCTCGGCGCGGACAGAACCCGATCTGCTGCTGCCGAGTAGTAAACGTTGGCTTAATCTTCTCACCATTCGATACCGACTTGTTGAAATTGGAAACCACCGTCTTCTTCGGCGCCGGCGGCAACGGAGGCACGATCTTACAAATTCCATACCTGGAAGCCTCCTTCTCGATTTTGAAAATGTAGGCGATAGGGTCTTGGAATTCTGCCAGAGTGGGCCGATACTCCGGCGCCACCGGTAGGTTTTTCAACCACTGAAAAACCTCCACATGCTTCTGGTGATTCTCGGACTTGGATAACATGGGCCGTAGCGGCGCTGCCGATTTCGGCAGCCGCGATTGGGTAAGAAATCGGGTCTATAGGTCAAATGGGACTGTGAGATTTGGGGCAGAGGAGCAGAGAGAGACGAAGAGGAGCGAAGCGAGCGAGGGTTTTGAGATTCCGATTTTGCTCTGTTTTTTTTATTTTGTTTTGCCTGTTTGTTTCTTTTTAATTACAGAAGGAGAAGGGCAGAGCGGATTTGATGAGATGAGTGAAGTTGCTGACTCGGTTTCGAACGGGGACACGATATTCAACAAAATTACGATTCTACCTCATTCAGTTTATTAACCCGTACACTGATGGGGTTCGGCAGTTATCAACTGTGACTTTCGGAGGCCCATTTGAAACTAGGCCCAATTCGGTCCATGGCCCATTTCGATACAACGCACTTCGTCTTTGTACTAGTTAGTTGCGGTGTGTTTGGTTATAGGGTTCCTCATGTCCGGAGTTGAGCTTTATTGACATGGATTTTGAACAGGGTATTATGTGTCCCTTCTTAGTTAGCTAGCTGCGTTCATAATCTTATTAGTCGAAATCCCCTTAAGCTTGCCGGCGTGCATAAAGACACACAGCACTACACCTAATATGGCCTTACAGCGAGCCTAATTGAGTGAGCGTGGAGGCGTCCTATAATTGAGACCTGATAATCTCTTCATCAAACTAGCTATGATGACCTGACCTCAGCCTAGGTCGAAGAAAAACAGTTACCATGCAAAGATCTCGTACAAAAAAGATGTTAACTCAAATCCAAAAATCCAAAACTCCATTATCATGATCAGCAGCTGGAGCAACAAGATGACAATAATCTACTGAATATGTACAGTTTCGATGATCCATAATCAGGTCAGGTAGAGATCGATGGGGTACAGACAGACAGGGTTGATAAAAGCAGAAGATCGAGCGAGTCTCACCGGCCCAAACTGAGAGCGGCTTTCACGTCCAATCTCCATGCAAATCCTCCACCGTCCATTCTCCACACGTCACAGGGCAAGATCTTAATCTCCTTCGTACACGTGTGCTGAACCCTAACCCTACACGTGAATGCCGGATAGCTCACCGGCACCTTCTCCTTCATCGCCACCCAAACCATCACTTCTCCGCAACCCTCATCGCCTCCCAGAACCATCTTCTTATACGCTCTGTTCGTCCACGTTACGCGATTGTGGCCGTCGGATATGAATGCTGGACACGTGTCCCAATCCAGGTTCCTCACTCGCTCCTCGTCACTCCTCCCGAGCCCCTCTCCGCTCACCCAAGCCTCCGTCACGCACTCGACCGTGACTCCGCTCCCAACCACCCGCGCGCTCACTCGGTCGTATCTTCCTCCCGCCGGCGCCTGAAGCTGGTGGTGGCTTTTATGGGTGTTGAGTTTCATTCCGGTGTTAATTTTATCGGCGGCGGTGGCGGGAGAGTTGAAGCTGAGCCAGATCGGAGCTGGAGGCGCGGATCTCGAGGTGGGTGTTTTACTCTCGGTTGGTGATTCAGGAAGGAGGGGCAGAGTCACTACAGTCTCTCCGGAGCTCTCGTCTTTGATATCAGCTCGCTTATTCTCTTCAGGGGATTCTCTCACGCGCTTCCTCCCTCCGCCGTATCTTCTCTTAGTCCCGCTGGTACTGTTATACTTCCGTTTTCCTCTCCCGGCTTTCACGTACGTCGTCTCGCCGCTGCTGGTCTTGTTCTCCGACGAGGATGATCCGAACACCGAGCCTCCGGTGGCCGGCTTCGGCGCGATGGGACGGAATTTGAGCATCGCTCTCTCCATTTGCTTCGCATCATACCCGCCTCCTGCTCCTCCGGTATACCTCGCGATGCAGCATCCACCTCTTCCGTCCATGACAGTAAAGACAGAAAGAGATCTACTGGCTCGGGTCGGTTGCCGGTTTTATTGGTTCAGAAAACCCTAAACGATAGAAATGAGGAAGGTGGTAAGATGTACAGAGAGAGAAAGAGAGACCAAAGGAGCGCGTTGATGAGTTCTTGAGGGAGGGTTTGAATTTATACGAGGAGGACGCGTGTGAGGAGGCGACACGTGTCGAAGAAAGGGTACCAACAGCACAGAGCGTTGATTGGTGGAAGACGTGGCGCTAAAATGACAGGTTTAAGATACAGGATTTGGGAACAGACGAAGGGGATTGGGTGGAGGGTTTGTGGTGTTGGGGCGAGAGCCAATGGGAGAGCGAGATGTGTTGTGTTAGCGGAAAAGATGGAGCGAGGGGACACGTCAAGGGTATAGTGTGTACCCGCTAGTAGGGCACTTGTCTGGTCTCTCTGTCTCGTGGGTCGCGTAAGTCTGTAGAGGTGCTGGTCGATCTTTTGTGAATGGGAAGATGCATCGGGTTGGGTTTGGTTGATGTCAGTGCGTGTTGGGAGTTGGACAAGAAGACACGTGGAAGATATTATTTTGCAAACAAGTCCCATTAGGAGTTTTTCAAAAAATCTTCATTTTTTGATGATATGAAAATTGAATGTGTTTGCTTTCTTGTTAGATCAATGTTTGAATCACGTTGCTTATTGGTATTAATGTAGCTCCAAACTTTAACTTTGATACGAGTAATTTGCATTGTGCTAGGCTTTTTTAGGGTTGATTGTTGGAGTGATTAGTAGTTCTATCACTTAGGTACAAAAGACCCTAACAATCTTTAACATTTGTATGGGTAATGGGTAATGCCAATAACAATAATAAGAGCATCTGCATTAAAATGTACAAGGTGCAGATTTATAGCATCTGCATCTCAGTACTTTCTATTCATATTCGTCTGACACAGTTTCCAACCTTATAAATCATCCAACAGCTGTTACTGAAGAAGTACTTTCGGTTGTACAAGATTGAGCACTCAGTAGCTGCGCCACGTCAGCAGCAATTGCTGAAAGTTATGTTCGGTATAAATGCTCTAACTAACTAACCATTTGCATTGCATAGTTGCACAAAACATGGTTAAGCTAAAAAACACTGTATAATGATATTGTTTTGGGTTGCTCATGTTGTTTTATGGTATGTTTTACTTAATAAGTTTTATATGCATGAATCGTCTAGATGGAAGGAAGGTGGTGAGGTTGAATTTGATTGGAGAGGTAGATATGGATGGATGAGTTCCATGGAAAGATGTGGCTACTGGCTAGTGGTAGCCTTGTGATTGGTACACATTACCTAATGAAATTGCTTCCTCTTTTCTTTTCACTTTGTTCCCATCTACCATCATTTTCTGAACACCACAGATGGATTTTCTAAACCCTAAACTTATCACTATTTGTAATGAAGACCGACATGTGTGGATCCATCAATGGAAGATGTTTGAGTTTCATTGCTTAAATCCTCCGAGCGATCTTATATGAATCAGTAACGACACTCTGCTTCTGTTTTTGAAATAGTTAATAAAACCACGTAAGATGTCGTACCACAATTTTACTTTATTAGTGGATTTTGAAAGATGGGTTTGGATAAAAGATGAGACTGGGAAAAGAAGCAACAGTCCCATGTTACAGAAGGAACCCTATTCCCTTGTGTTTTTCCAATTCATGTATCTAAACATACAAATACAATTTATAGTCTTGCATGTTGATTTTTCTTCCATCTTTAATTTTTGTTCCATTTTCTCTATTTATCCTTTTTTGTGTGAATACTATATAAGAAGAATCCAATGAGCAAAGTAAAGAAAGTGTCAATTATTGTTGAGAAGGATTCACCAGAGAGAATCTCTTTTTTAAAAAATTCTTATTCTACCACAAATCCCTATCTGATTCTATCAGTAGTCGAACCTTATGCCACCGGACCACGTCCTGATGGGCATACCGCTTTATCCTTGAACCAATGCGAATGACTCCCATTCTTGCGACAAATCAACCATCTTCTATCGATCTCAAATGTTTCCTGCTCTATTTTTACCTAGAAGTCCGTCCAAAAATTGTTCATATAACTCATAAAGAAGATTATTGTCTTTCCTTAAGCCTCATTATTGTTAAACAAGGCTCAGGCTTGTGTTTGTGCACTAGATTTTTTGAGAAGTTGATTACTAATTTGTGAACAAAAATGAAACAACAAGTTTCATGGTTTAAAATTTAAGTCCTCCCAGGCATCAAATTTTTAACCCCTCCATGGCCAGTTACGTGTCCTTTCTTGTCATCAGTCAGCATCTAATATGTGACCACAGTGGCCTTCTCTTTATAAGACACCAGCCCTACATTCAAGAACTAGGAGGGCTAGCATATTTTCTTAGGGCTCAAGCATATATCCTTATGCAGCAATACCCATCATTCATAATCACAATTTTACTGATGTTAATAGGTCATTTCACTTTATTAGTGGATTTTTTGCAATATGAAACAGGCAAAAGAAGCAACAATCCCATGTTACCATAGAAACCTATTCCCTTGTGGGAACTGGCCTACTGATTTCCCTCCCCAGGTCTGAAATTGCTACTGTTTCTCACTTTTGATGATTGAGTTGCTCCACCCAGGACAATCAATCAATGAAGAAAATGCTACACTTTAATGTTGCCTTTTAAATATTTCAAACATTACATAAATTGATGATTTTTGAATTTATGCCATAATAATATGAAATAATTACAAATCAAATATAATCAAAAAGTTGCTACATATCTAATGTGACACAAATGTTAAATATAATCATCTGTTAATAGGAATCTATCCACTAGATTTTTAAAATTAAATAAAATCATCAAACAAAATTTGGGAATGGGCCACCAAAACCTTTTATTGGATGATAGGATTTTTCAAAAAAATAATAAAAATGGTAAAGTTAAATAAACTCAAGCTTTTGACATGTTCACATGCCTTGGTTTCGATTGCAGGAAATGCAGTACGATTCATAAACCAAATCCATTGTACTAACAAATGCAAGCCAATTGGAACTCAACAGGTCGGTTTTACATATATACTACACAACGGTGATGTTGAGGTGATTGATGATGATCCATGTGCTCACATTAAAATGGAAACCCTAAATAAAATTGCACCATTTATAGTCATAACACGTGTTCATGTTCTGAGAAATAAATATTCCCCAATAACGGAAATAACTGGAACTGGTGTCACCACAGCCAGCCATAAGAAATGAAAACATATTCCCCAATAACGGAAATAACTGGAACTGGTGTCACCACAGCCAGCCATAAGAAATGAAAACCTAATCTTACCAACGTGGCCAAGGCTATGGTAAATGATTTAGGGTTTTAGGAATGTGTAGTGGTGTGAAATGTAGTTATCAAATTCATCTTGGTCCCAAATAGCATCAACTCAAAAAATATCTTATAATTCAATATGAGTTAATTATAAGTGGGAGATCAATAAAAAAATTTTAACGTATCACAGAAGTTAAATATAACCATCCGAATTCATCCGCCAGAACATTCTGCTAGACAAAAGATAATTTTTGTTTCAAGATAGAGAGAACTAGCGAAGACTTCATATCCCTGACTTCGGTCCAATTACACGTGTAGATATATGGATTAGTTGAATAATTCTTTGTCCAAACTTGTAGTCACACGTGTAGAGAACACAAACCTGTCATTTCCAGATCCAGACATGTACCGCATTTCTCTCTTAGTGAACTTATTATTGTCTCATGAAAGTGGGATTCTAGAGAGATGAAAGATGATTAAGTACAAGGTAAAGTGATATGTAACCAAACCAAACGATGGAGACTCTACATGTCCTTGGAGATGGAGATGGAGATTTGTTCAGAATTTGTGACAGGCTGGCTGAATGAAATGCTTACGTTTGAATATCGAAACCCAACCAAATGTTGGATTATCATTAGGTTAGCAAATAGCTGTGAATTACTTGTAACCCTAGCTACCTGTGATTATCGGATGAGTCATTGTTATTGTGATTTTGAACCAACACATTATTCATTCTCATTCATTCAATATTCTTCACCAAAACATCCACAAACCTATCTTTTTCGCAGAACAACACATCATTGTGTACTCATCCATACGAACCAACTTATATGGAGTTTGATTTTTAGGGTTCTAGATCAATCATTTGATTTGACTTGCCCAACTAAACCTGATTCGATTGTACAAATGCAATCTTGGATAATCAGCTAACTTGCAACTTTTTTGAAATCATGCATCGACTACATGTTTTATCAAGATTTTTGTGTATGTTTTTCACTAAAACCGAGCTAGTTTTTGGAAGCTTCGATACATGGTAGAGTTGTTGAACAGAAAGTAACAATATGTAGTTTCACAAGACCTGCTTGCTGGTCTCGTACGTATTGATTAGAACCATTAAAGGATTCATATTAGGGTTTTATTTTATGGCCACACAAGTCAGTTCAGTCGAACCATTTATTCTCATCAAAAAATCTAGAGCGGTGATTATTGGATATAAGGTGTGGCGTGTCATCAAAGATAAAGACATTCATGCAAGTTACCCTAACGAGGTTTAGATCCTATTCTATATGTACGTGTTTAAGAAGTCTCCATGATAATAACATTCACCATTCATTCTATTCGCTTCAAAATATAAGAAAACTAAAACCCTATATTTCTAACCTTCTGATTAACATTACAGGAACGGTTGAGTAGTGGAGTCTGATCTTGTCCCTTTAACCCTAGATGTAAACTCAGTCCTGTTTCGTATATCAGAAAACGGAAATAATATACCTCCTTAGTTCCGCCGTGGACGTAGCTTGATCACACTGATAAAGTGAACCACGTAAATCCTTGTATTAGTTTTTATCTTCACATCCATCTCAATTCCTAACAGGAACATATGCAATCCATGATTGAACATGTTTAATCAACTTTATTCTACAAGAGCTCCGAGGCACAAGATGATGATCAATGAGCGCAACACTTTTAGGTAGTTCATAAAGTAAACTGAATGGAATCATCAATACACATCTAAATGACATCATGTGTAGCTCACATGCATAGCATCCTTTCATGGTGGATATATCCAGCTCCAACACTAAGATGGCCACAAAAGCTTTGAACTCACCATGACATCATAAGAATAAATCCCCTATCAAAAGCGAGTAATAAATTGGGAAGGAATTTTTCAAAATGTGGGGATCAAATATTTGCTAAGTGGCAGTTCAATAATTCAAATCCATGGTGACAAGGGGGACAAAATCATATGTGAACCTACTTATTGAGACAGAAAATCTGAAACCAATACCATGAGGTCACCTTTCAACTTAGGAGGTTAGACTTCTATTTTAAGCAAGTATTTTCTTCATAAATTATTATTTATCCAACATGCTATTGCTACTTATCTTAGAATGTGGAGTAGTACTTTTGATTGTTCTCTTTGGAGGATGCATATGGTGCCAACAAAATGCTTTAGAATACTGCAAACCCTTATCCACTATTGGGTATTCTTTCACACAAAGTTATGCTTTCATCTTAATATTTACAAACATATCCATTTTAGATTATTGTTCCGCATCGCAAAGAAAATGATCGAAGCTTATATTGAATTTTAATTGAATTGTAGATGAATTGTTTCTTCATATGATGGATCTGCAGCTAGTGACATTAGGGTTTACATCCTTAGCCCACATGCTAACTACTACCATTATTATTTAAATAGTTGGATCCTCATTAAGAATTAACAATGAAGTTGTAGGCGATCTTGTTAGATCTTCATCCAGCTTTTTAAATGTTTATAACCCTAAAGCCGACATCATTTGTAAAGTATGATAAGGTTGAGAGCAAGGGAATAATTATATAAATTGATTGTTGGTCACTTTAATTTTTAACTATCCAAATGGGACTCTATAAAAAAATCAGTTTGATTTTTGAATAATATTATAGTTTCTCATTTGATTTTGTAAATGGAAATATAACATTATAAATTGGAAGGATCCCATTTTGTACACAAATGAAAGATTGAAACCCCTAAAAGAATAGAAAAGCCTATTTTAGGCATTTGAGATACCGGTTTGAAAACCCTACAACTATTTGTAGAATGTTAACATAAAAAAGTTAGAGACATCACTCAACATTGATTACATCGTTTTGTAGCATATAATATTGATTAAAATTGAAAAGCACATGCCATTGCTAGCTCTGCAAAAACTAGCTCAAAAGTTGGAACATTGGACCAAGGACCATGACTCGAGTATCAAACACGAATCAGAATCAACCACGCGAAGATTGATTAAATGATATCCGACCAGTTGAAGTTATAGAGAGATGATCAATCCTAATCTCATTTTCATGATCATACACGTAACTAACAATGTGGGGTACTGAATCAAAGTGCGAAATTGGGAACCCATCTAGCTAGCTAGCTAGCTAAGAGATTGATTAGGTTTATGGAACAACTAAATGAGATTGGCTTTATCGGATTAGGTCTACCGATTTTCTATTAGGGTTACATTTACCAAAACTGAAGCATCATTCTGACCTACTTTGAGCTGAACATGAATAATGTAATTGATGAATACTTAAACTGCAATCAACAAAGCTTATACGAGACTATATGTGTGTATAGGTTGGCACTCGTGTCGACCGGATGAGTCGTCACATTGAGAATGTTTAAGTGAATATATATTAAACCCATTTGTTTAACTTTTTTGACCATCTTTTTAGACCGAGGTGTGAAGTAAAATTAAGCTTCCTAACTGTGGGCTTGTCAGAATCTATCTATCTTAACAGTATTTAATTAGTACTAAATTATTGATTCCTCCATGATTAGGATGATTTTGAGTTGAATTTTAGGGCAACCACAATAATTAAACTTAAAATGTATAAAATCCACGAATGTGGGGGGGAAGCTGAGAGATACGGGCCGAGCAGTGGAACTGGGCTTTGATAATTGAGCTTAACGAAGAGAAGCCCAGTTGAATTCTAATACGTCGCGTCGTCGTTTAGGTGTTTGATTAAATGCTTGTAGTTGTTACATAAATTTTATGGTGTAAATAGGTGTGTAATTTCATTGAGAAGAAGCAAAAGTAAAAATGCATTTGAACTAAAACCGGCCAAGTTCCATCATGTGCAGATTTTTGAGGATCTCCATGCAGGCCAAAATGAGCTGCCCAAGTTCCATCATGTGCAGATTTTATCTCAGGTAGCTTGTGCTTTGGTAGTAGCTCTAGTGATGCATTATTCGTCTATGGTTGGAACTTACAAGTTAAGTAGCAAGATTGGTGATGCTATAATGTTAAATTTGGATAGATGAAGAATTGTAAGATCATCATCCATCAAAAGTAGTCGGAAATTTGAAACATGAATATCTTTTTTTATTCAGGAAAGGAAATTATTTAGGGTTTCCAACACAAGACAGGAAAAAGAACAAGATGACTTGCTTCCCCCACTTATTCCCAGTAAACATTACATTGGAGGAAATTAAGTTTCGCAGCATAAGCACAGATAACCCTAGCCCTAGAACAGACAAGGTTATCTTTATTTTAGTTGTTACTAGTTCATTGCGCTCGCTGTGTCGCTCAACAATGGCCTTAATCCGCTGCGGCTTATTGGTGTGTCTGCCAAAAAATCCTTATACCACATTCCAGAATTTTTCACATGGCGCTTGTAGTCATCAAAGTAGTCCACATAACCTAATCCAAACCGAACATCATAGTTTCCGAATTCATTGTTGTCCAGGAGTGACCAGAATATGTATCCTTGCACATTTGCTTCTTCTCTGTAAGAAAACCATACTTACTGTTAGATATTGTAATGTGAGTTTTATAAAACCCTAAACAATTGTTGAAAATGGTACCTTATAGCTTGAAGGACATGATATAGATGAGATTGGAAATATTCAAGTCTCTGCACATCATTAAATTCTTTCCGAATCTCTTTCAAGTTCCCAGTAGCATGGGCCTCAGGAATGGACATGGTAATATTGGGGAATGATGAACATCCTATATGAACAACAAGAAGAAATGGGTCATTTGTTCATAGAAAAGTTTAGGGTTTAAAAATCTGGAGGGAGCTTACCATTTTCTGTAACGTACATCTTTTGATTTCCATAATTATTTTTCACACGAAGTATCACTTGCTTTAGGCCTTCCGGGTATATGTTGATTTTATAAACTCCATCAGCCTATGAAGATGGATGATGAGTACAAGGAACGACATTCAATTTGAGAAGCGAGTAGCAGTAGGAGTTTAATTATTACCTCTGGTCCAATGAGTGTTCCGTCCCTCTCAGCTGAACAAGACAAATATTAGTCATTGTGGCGTAATAGTAATTAGTGTACGTATTGAAACAAATTAAGCAAATAGATACCTCTCTCGACGATGAGATATCTAAGGTCAGTAACCCCATCGTTAATCAACATCTGGCCGCTTGGAACCACTGTAGTATATGAAGCAAGGTAATAGTTGATGCCAAAGAAATCACATGAATCTATCACGTCTCTTTTTTCTTCTTCACTGAACTGAGGAAGTCCTCTCACCCATGCCTTCATTGAGTCTGGGTACTCCCCGTATTTAAGAGGGTGCATAAACCTTCACCACATTATGGTTGAGTTAGTTATCTTTTTTTTTTGTCCTAAATATATTTAAGACCTTCACCACCCAATTAGTTATCATGCATGTATTTTGATCCCAAAAATTTAGATATGATGATTTTTATTGATGATACTGACCACCCCACTAGAAAATCAAAGCTTATATCTGCAGCATGTTGATCAGCTTCAGATGTTGGTGATCGAGGCTCAAACCATTTGGACACGATTGCCATTCCCAGTTCACCTCCTTGGTCCTGCCCGAAGAAGGTGCAGTATGATAATCGATATATCAACATGGAATATATTTATAGTTTTGTAAGACTTAATTTGTCTGATACCTGGTACTTCTCTCTATAGAGTTTGACTACGGCAGCATGGCATAAAATGAGATGATGAGCCGCTATAAACTGGTTTAAAGGATCTTTTCTCTGTTCCGGCGTCAAGCACATATCCGTGAAGAGAATGAAGATTGCCCCTTCATTGATCGTTATCCAGTGCTTAACTCTATCCCCAAAAAGCTTAAAGCATAACTCGCAGTAGTTTGTGAAGTCTTGTCTGCACGCAATAATTATTCACTTTCAAAGAAGCCTCTCTCTTATATATGTATATATGTATGAATCTCAAATTAGGTATAGAGATTGCATGATTTAGGGTTACATGATGCGTCTGTCCATGAATCCACTGTATCGTGTTTGAAGTGCCGTAGGCAAGTCAAAGTGGAGAAGCGTCACAAAAGGCTGAATACCTTCACATAAATAAATAAACCAATTAGAAATAAGCATGATTTCAACTTTTAAAACAACAATCTAAGTAATTAGGAATGAATAGATATGAGCTTTCACTTGGTGTATATATATATATATTGCTTTAACTAGCTAGCCTCAAGAAACAACAAAAATATTTAGGGTTTTGTATACCATTTTTCTCCAACTCATCTAGGAGGTTGTTGTAGTAATCAACACCTGCTGGGTTTACGTTGTCCAGAGTTCCATCTGCATAGAAACCATCCAATCATGTCCAACACAGATCTCATCTGCATTTTTTTTCAGTACTAAAAGGCTAATTCCTTTCTCATTGTTTGCTTTAATTACGCTGCGAGCTTTCTTTTCTCTAATTTATGTTTATATTTATGCATGTGTACCTGGTAAAAGTCTAGACCAGGAAATTGAAAAACGATAATAAGGAATTCCCATTTCCTTTAACAGCGCCACGTCCTCCTGCGTAATTTACAATCCAATACAATCAATCAGCTCAGCACACACAAAAAAAGAAGTAGAAGAAAGAAGCAAAGCGTACGTACTTTGAACTTGTGGTAAGAGTCTACTCCTTTTCCGCCCTCATCTGCATGAATTATGTAATCCCCAGTGCTAGGTCCTCGTCCTCCCTCCGTTCCATCTCCTTCAATCTGCACACATTGATTCACCGTTTTACAATACTGTCCATGGAACAACATGCATGTTATTGTGCATATAAGAATCCCACACCTGAATCGCAGAAGTTCCTGCTCCGAAAATGAAGTCTGCAGGGAAATTAGATCGGTGGAGCTCATCGGGTCTGATAATTATTGGGACCGGCTTACTATCGGCTTTTTGACCATTTTGAGGTATGCTGGGTGTAATGGCTTGTTCAAGTAGTCCAGTAGTAGAAATCAAGTCGCATCTAATACTTGTACGAATTGAACTCTTCAACACGTAGCGGTTATTTGAAGGCGAGAAGGAAGAAGGCTTGAGGGTTATTGGAAGTACTACTGCAGGGCTGAGAAAACAGGAAATTGCCATTTTGCTATTTATCAGTGCAGGTGAAGAGAAGTGCTGCTGAAGGGTGGGGTGGTTTCAGCTGCTCGTATATCTCTGCTATTTATAGCAGCAAAGCATGCAAGGAAGCTCTCAGCCTCTACAAGTCTAAGTATAAATCAACGTGTTCCCATTTTTCTCTCTTTCTCGTTTTTTGTGTGTGTGGACTAAATTACCACGAGCTCCATTTTGTCAGATAGCTTACAGGTATTTTCACTTTTGTAAATTATAAAAGTTTGTACTCAATATTATCCGTGATTTATGGTAATATGCATGCATGGTATTTTGGCTGTCAACATATACATGCTGCTCTTGAGTTATATATATGTAGGGTTGCTTTGAGTTCATTAGTTTATGGATTTAACCAATCAATGCTTCATTTTCATTCTGTCTAACTTAGTTTCATGAGGCATCATATATGTTTACGGATAGCATTTATTGCCAAAACTCTAAAAAAGATACAAGAAGTTTGTAACACATGTCAAAAATCAAAATAATAAGGGAAAACAAGCCATGTTTATTTGACCGAGCCACACTTGAAGGCTGAAACAGTTTTAATCACGTGTGTATAATTATGATTCCTTGCCATGTCCTTTTTTTAATTGATTTTTTATTACTTACTCAAACCTCCTACTAGAATTCATTTTCTTATGTTATCAGAAATTTAACTTTAATCGTTGAGATGAATGACACTCTTTTAATCATTATACCTCTTTGATGGGCTCCTTGTTATGTCGATGTTGTATTTGTTTTGGCGGCTATTAAGTGATGTAAATGATGAAGATCGAAATGGTTCAAGCCAATCTCACTTGAACCATGAGAATTGGGTTTAGCTTTTGACTATGTAGAAATAATAATGGTAGCACGTCTTCATCGATCTGGACGGTGAGGGAATTAATTGCAGTTTAAGGTTTCTATATGGACACTAGCTAGCTTCGGATGAACAGACGAGGATTTTTGTTTATTGCGTGTCTCGTTTTGTGTGCAAGGACATGTTCTACACATGTGTTTACCATGAAGCAGCTTATCGTCTTAAACATAATGATCATTAATTAATGCAACTAGGTTGTTACTTTCTCAATAAATTCGTTCACATATTGAGTTGGACATGTTAGCCACTCGATGGATCTTGCCAAGTGGATGTATTGGTACTGGTTATATTATTCAGTCAAGAACAGCTCTATTGTACATTTTGTGGATGAATTATATAAATCGATTGTTGGTCACTTTAATTTTTAACTATCCAAATCGGACTCTGTAAAAAATAACCAGAAGACATCACTCAACATTATTACACGTTTTGTAGCATTTAATATACCGGTTTGAAAACCCTACTACTATTTGTAGAATCTTAACATAAAAAAGTTAGAGACATCACTCAACATTATTACACGTTTTGTAGCTTTTAATATACCGGTTTGAAAACCCTACTACTATTTGGAGAATCTTAACATAAAAAAGTTAGAGACATCACTCAACATTATTACACGTTTTGCAGCATTTAATAGCTATTATAATATTGATTAAAATTGTAAAGCACATGCCATTGCTAGCTCTGCAAAAACTAGCGCAAAAGTTGGACCAGGGACCATGACTCGAGTTTCAAACGCGAATCAGAATCAACCACCCAAAGATTGATTAAATGATATCCAACCAGTTGAAGTAATAGAGATATGATCAACCCTAATCTCATTTTCATACGTCGTCGTTTATAGAGCAAAGATTGATTAAATGATATCCGACCAGTTGAAGTTATAGAGAGATGGTCAACCCTAATTTCATTTTCATACGTCGTCGTTTATAGAGCAAAGTTCAGCGGTCCACGTGCCTGCATATCGTTGATCTCAACCATAGGGGGTTTTCAGAGCGACAGGTTCCGTTGATTTTTGCTCCGATCTCGACGTCCTTTGTAATTCTGGTCGGGCTCGGAGTCGCATGAGTCGGAGAAATTTACGAAGCGTATCGACTGCAGAGATCCATTCCGGTACGAATTAACTCGGATTTGATGCTCTGTTAAGCGAATTTGGCATGAGTTTGAAGATGTTGAGGTCGTAAATTCGACGGCTTGCTTGCTGATGTGATTTTCTACTGAATTTGCAGATTTTCTACGCCAGTGAGGACCGCAGGGTTGATTTTTATGATTTGCTTGTCTGGAGAGGTAAGTTGCATTGCATATTAGGTGTTTGATTAAATGCTTAGTAGTTGTTACATACGTGTAAATAGGTGTGCATTTTTATTGAGAAGAAGCAAAAGTAACAATGCATTTGAACTAAAACTGGAATACATTAGAAGAACATTGCATTTTTGTTGTTGTAGAGGATCTCCATGCTGGCCAGAATGAGCTGCCCAAGTTCCATCATGTGCAGCTTTTATCTCCCGTAGCTTGTCCTTTGGTAGTAGCTCTAGTGATGCATTATTCATCTATGGTTGGAATTTGAGCAGCTTGTTGCAAGGTAGTGATTTAACTGTGATCATAAGCCATTCATGTAATGGAATTTGAGTTGAGTCCTTAGCATTAATACTCTCTTCGTAATTCAAGATGCTTTAATTTAAGCATCAAACTAGTCCTCACATGCCCCACATCACATGCACACCACGTCTATGGCACGTCCTGATAACGAATTAGTAACTCATTAAGTGCTGGCCGATAAAATTAGGACTTGACCAGGTAACTCATTCAGGTCTTCATCGAGTGAGTTTCACGTGTTTTATTATATAGTGTGAGTAAAATAGTCCTTAGCATCAATACTCTCTTCGTAATTCAAGATGCTTTAATTTAAGCATCAAACTTGTCCTCACCATGCCCACATCACATGCACACCACGTTTATGGCACGTCCTGATAATCCCATCTTCCTCAGTTATGAGTTGTGACCAATAGAATGATCCCTCGGCTCATATAGTATCTCATCCATCTGAAATATGGCTGAAAGCGCCTTAGTGAGAACAGTTGCTCGGATTCTTCCCTGTTCAATCCCAAGCAGCCTCTCTTCTATCTCAAATACATAGTTGCTGATCTTGGCTTCCATGCGAACATTTAAATTAAAATGTGAGAGTCTAACAGTAATTATGCTGTTTAAAGTGCTTCTATTTCTATGGTCTCATTGACTTGAATCATACTCACCTTGAATTTCCCATTTTAAGGGTGGTAGAATAAAGGCCCCAAATCTAGTACTCAAAGGAAAGAAGCATAGTTGTGGTGAACCCACCTGGCCGGAGTTTAAAAAAAAAATGCCATCCAATAGCAGGCTCCTATGGATGAAGATATGAGCTTCAGGTAGATGCCAGCCTGATAAGGAGCATGTCAGTCTGATGATTGAACATAACCCTGTTTCTGGCCTTTTCTTTTTAGCTTATTGTTCCATTTACTGCATCTTTCAGGTTCACTTGCCTCCTCTCATCAGGTTCTCCATCTCGGCCACAGAGCATGCACATGTTCCCTGTCAACATACTGGTTCTATATCAAAATGTCAGTCATTTCAGGGTGGTATGAAAGCTAGTATCGTACCACCATGAAACCTTTAGTTCCAGAGCTGAGTGCATTGAAAACCATCTTCGAGTCCAGGTAATCAATCTCCCTCATTATGCATGCCGTCATACTCTCCTCACAGTGCAGATGAGCCACAGAGTTCAACCCATCCTCCAGATCAACATCCCCTTTGAGCGTCGTTTTCAAGTGGGCTTTACTGTTAGACTCTCACTGGTGTTCCTTCACTTTGAAACTTATATTTGTGATGTATAGAGCGGGGAATATAAACAGAATATGTTTCTTTAGTGGCATGATGGATGGTCTTCATTTTGAATCTAACTATAAAACGTTGGAGATTATTTATATATAGGCTAGAGGATTATTATACATGTACTTTAGAAACACGATGATCAATCAAAAAAAGCACGCAAGGCTCTCTCTTTTGTTCGCGCAAACAAATTTCGCGAGCTCCCAATTTGTGTACAAAATGCGCTTTTATTTTGCTCGCGAAGTTTTATTATGGTCGCGCAAGGACATTGCGCGAGCGGGGGACAGTTTTTTTGTGGTCGCGCAAAGGCATCGAGGGAGCGCGCAACAGTTTTTTTGTGATCGCGCAAAGGCATTGAGCGAGCGCGCAACAGTTTTTTTGTGGTCGCGCAAGGACTTCGCGAGTGCGTGCAAAACTTTTATTTTGGTCGCGCAAGAGTTTTGTTTTGGTCGCGCAAGGACGTCGCGCGTGCGTGCAAGACTTTTATTTTGGTCGCACTGCGCGAGCGCGCATGAGTTTTGTTTTGGTCGCGCGATAATTGCTTTTTGATCTCGCAAAGACACTGCGGGAGCGAGCCCGCAGGAATTGTTTCAAGGCTGCTTCATCTGATTTACGGTGATGGTGAATGGATGCCCGTTCCAATCTGTCAGGCTCCGCTCCATGGAAGAAAAAGAAGAAGCTAAGAGCTTCATGGTAGATAAATTTACAGAGACAGCCTTCCATTGTTTAGTGAAAAGTCTCAAAACTCGACTCAAAAACATTTTGAACAATACATATTCATAGGTATGGAATGACTGATACGATCCTGTGAGACTAAGTTTCCCAGTAGCACTTGCTGCCGAACATAGAGCCACTCGACAACATCACAAAAGTACATGACTCTTCTCATACATAAAAAAGGTTGGCCTTCTGTCACCCCCTTGTATTAAGGTTGAGATGCTACAACATGTTTACTTGGTAGTAAATGTAATCGTCTTGCCCAGAACAAACAGTACCAGCGACATTTCCACGAAGAAGAGAGTATTGATCAGCACTCGATCCACTGTCCATCCAAATATTGAGGCACCGCCAGGATTCGTTTGTAAATATGTAACTACAAGTGCAAGGACATTATAGCGATGTAAGCTCATAAGACAAACAGTCAGATAATTAAGTAGTAGGGAATTCAATTGTACCAAATGCTTGTCGTTTGTGGTATGAAGTCAGATAAGAAGCCAACTGACTGTTAGTGGGTACTGGTACATAGTCCACAGCCTCTAAGTCACTTTCGGAGTAACTTATGGGCAAGGAACCCGAAGGAGCTGCAATGCCTGTATTCCCATTTGCATTGGCAATCGCAGGTACATCATTCAAATTGCTTGTAACTATAGCATGCCATCTGCTAGCAACGGATCCAAGTCCCTGAGCCCTATGTGAAATCTTTGCAGCTGCGTGCAGACATATGATGATCCCCACTAGTTGAACAACAGAGGAGATCTGCCAGGCAATAAGATACTTATCATACCATTTTAATTACTTACTACAAATGATACTGAAGTGAATGATTTTAATTTACTCACAGCGAAGTCACAACCATTCAAGAAGTTGATGATACCACGGTTTCCTGTTGTTTGTAACAGAGCTACAAATTGGCTGGCTGTCACTCCCAGGAACTCGAGAACTAGGTATATCCGAAACCTATGGCTTATCTTTGACAGATGGTGAGTGAGACGGATGTGCTCTTCGATATATGCAGAAATATCCATATCCTGCTCCAAGAGCTTCCCGTAGTTTTCAAAATGAATTACTTGGAAGTTACATACTAAATTAAATATAGCACTCCCTGATAGAAATATCATTGTTGAATAGCTCCATGAAACGAGCAAAGCAATTAGCGTTAGCACAGAAGGCCACCATGATTTGTCATGGATATAGTACATACGAAGACCCTCACGAACAGCTTTGACGAGAAAACATGGAACCACCCACACCAATAATAGACGAAAGAAACCCTGCAAACACAATGCAATTGCAAAAGATGAGCTCTTAGAACACAAAGTATCAGTTTCCTTGTAATTAAGTTATATGTGAACTGCAAAGCCAATTAACCAGAAGAAGATGTAAGCCAATCTTCGCTGTGTCATTACATCAACAAATGTAATCAATCGATCAATCACAAGACTGCATGTAAGATTTGATTGCATATAGTCTCCAACTGTGGTAACATCTGAAATTAACACGGGGTTATTAAGATTTACACAGACTGTTAACCACTTCCAATTAAATCCCAATAACATCAAGTCCTCCTCAATCAGAATTGGGAGAACCGAAATACTTTCAAGAGATCTCAGTTTGCCTAGTAATATTATCAATCACACTGAACATGCTAAGACATTCCACGGGCTTGGAACATAATCCTAAATTTGTACCTAAAATAACAAATAGATAACATCCAATCCAAATCTGTCTATTCAAATGCACTTGTTGCTTTTGCGCATCAGTACTTGGAAGAGTGAAAGGGATAAGTTAGGTCATTCGAGAAGAAGCTGAAAACCTAATCAATAAAGTTTAGCTCCAAAGCAGGAAGCAGGCTGTATGCGGAAGTAGACAAATTTGAGGAGACAGGTTTAGTTACCTGAATCATTTTGATATACTGATCCCTAAACTGAGCGAGATGGCCATGACACCTATCGACAAACAAGAACTTCCTGACACCATACTTCCTCAAATTATGCGAAACGCAGAGCAGCGATATGGCAGCGACCAGAGCCTCGGAGACCAAAATCTGGAGCTCAAACCTCCTGATCTCGTACTTCTCGCAGTCGGCGCAGTAGGAGAAGAGGATGATGAGGATCGGGAGAAGGACGCCGAGGGCGATGAAGGAGAGCCAGGAGAGGATGAAGCTGAGGGGGGAGTACTGGCAGAAGCCGAAGAGCCTGAGGAAAGTCTCGAGGCTGCAAAGCGACGCGTCGAGTTTGTTATCGTCGTCGGTTTTTGGTTGGGGTTGGTGGATGTGTGGGAGTGAGGATTGATCAAGGAGCGGAGATTGATCAAGGAGCGAGGCTTGCGGCGATGAGGAGGCCATTGGTTGAAAGTGGAAGACTTGTGCAAGATTTTGGATCTCGATTATAACCGGCGACAGTCTCCTTTTTCATTTAAATAAATATTATTTTGATTGACCAAAGAGGGTTAATGGTGATTTGCTTTCAACAAGATTGAATGAGCAAGTGATAAATGCAGGAGGAGGATGGTAGTTGGGATGAAGAATTTCATTTTGGAAAATCCATGTTTTCACAAATGCTTTCAGTTTGATGTAGCTGGGGATGGGAATGCAAGTACGTCTGGTTTCAGATGAATCAGAGAAACAACAAGAAAAGCATTTATGTTCTTATGTCCATCTGTTTAAAGGAAATTAACTAGACCAAACAGATTTGGATAAGCTCTTTGTCTCTCTTCAACAGTGAGGATTTCAAATGTATTCTTAGAATCCTTCATTCAAGGTCGAGTCACAGAAGAGGGAGTGGGAAAAACATGTTTCAGATTCGAATACAAGATGCTTCAGTTTCAACGTAAAGTCACATGGTAACTTATCCATATTGAGCAATTTTCACTGCTTGTTTTGTAATTAGTCCCAACTCACAAGACAGATATAATACATGAAAACTAGAATGAAAACTTACTTTGACGCAGCTTTCTCCTTCTTATCCCCCAGTACCTATGGTCAAAAACTACACGTTTGGATAATATGAAGCGAGACTAACTGATTCATCAAATCAAAAAATCTCATTTCACGCCACTACAACATAACAGTGAGTAAGTATGCTTCTGTATTGAGACATCTGACAAACTTTAATAATGAAACTCCCTGATAGTGCTCCATGAGACTTTGTTTCATCCATGATTTCATATGAGCTCTGGGGCAGAGTGTCATATTCTTAGGTAAGCAAGTGAATGAAATAAATATGAAATGCATAAATGATTGCTCAGCTTTACTCATCTGAATAGCTTATTACCCTTGAGCCTTAGCCCAGCTGGAGAACTGGTAGAGTTGCAGTGTCATTTGACTGCATGACATGCTAGTAGTAGATAATTGTGAGTTGTACCATCCAAGCAATCTCATGAATAGTTCTGAATAAATAGACATTGCTGCAACCACAAATATTGTATGCACAATTACAATCTGGACTACATTTTTTATACATGAGGATTAAATACATTCAAGTAGGAAGCCTTCAACCTGCAGTTGTGTTCCCAGAAATCATCTTCGGTGGTTTATTCATACCAACGAGTCCCTGTCCACTGAATAAATAATTGCAAACGATACAGTATCACCTAACATCTGAATTAAGATTACCCAAAACAAATTTCTGCATATTAGCATAGTTACAATGAAGGATGAGGTGAAATATTCAGCAGCCACAAATCCCCAGTTTGGCAACAGTCCTCAAGAGGCCTGAAGTGAGTTGTTTTTAACTAACTGGACTGTTCATGAATGCTTTAAAAGTTGATCCCATGATTAAACTCTCTTTTGACGATCCCAAACCCGGCTCTTAGGAAGAAAATGTCACTGAAGATGAATGTCCTAATTTAAAACAGTAATAAAAGAAAAGCTTCTACAGGTGACAACTAACCCCTTAATGCTCAAATAAACAAAGCACAAAACATATCCTGAACACTTGATACACAAAGAAAAATTCCTCAATATTTTCCACTCTTGAATACCCCAAAACTCACAAGCATAAACATATCATAAGAACTTCACATTTAACTGACACTCCCATCTTCACCAAAAAGTGGATTTCCCAATTTTACAGCATAGTTAGCATCTAGCAAGTTAAACAGCTAGCCCATACAAATTTCAACTCGCACATTCAAACACACATTTCCTATATCTCCATCTAATATTCGTTGCCTCAAATTTGCAGCATATTACGCAGGGTGAGAAAACTACAACAGCACCGCCAATTTCAAAGCATATTCACTCAAGATCAGAGTCATAAATAAATCAATTTCGATTGGTGAAGTTAGGGCAAACAAACCACGGACACCGATTGCGCATAATTTCATTTGTTAATGCAGATCTCTGAAATATATACGAAATGAACCGAGCGAAGAAGTAGGAATTTGACTACCTAATCGGAGACTTCACCGGAGAAATGAGGAATCGCCCGGAGAATATCGGATGCATCAGAGAGGGGCGCAGCGCTTGAGAACTTGACCAGAATCCGTAGTTGTCCCAGTCGTTACTAGTTCACTGCGTGACTGCGACCGCTTTGACCGCTGCGGCCGCTGTGGCCGTTGCGAGCGCTTCGGCCGCTTCGTACACTGCGGCCGCTGCGTACGCTGCTTCCGATGCTGCCGTTACGTCTAAGAAATCACAACAAGATTAGAGTTTTTTCTCGCGAGAAGATTTTCTAGGGCACAAATTGTGTTCTACACATAAGAGAAAGCAGAGGGCGACGGGAGAGAGCGTTCGAGAGGAAGGAGCGTGTCTTTGGCCGAGCGACGTGAGGATGCTAGGCTCGTGCGAGAGCTGGTGTCTTGGAGTCGCGGTGCGCCGAACTCGGGAGCGAAGGACAGCGACCGAGCTTCTTTTGGTGAAGTTCTTCTCTGAGGGCGCCACTTCGTTGCGGCTTCAATCAGGGGCCTGGGAAGGGGGCTAAAGCCCTTCCATCCTGTCTTCTTGCTATTTCTTTCGTTGTTGTGCATAGCTGTAGTCATATTGATTGATTGAGCTGCTGTGGTCGCTTCGTCTTGTGTTGTAATTGAATGCTGATTATAGTGAAGGATTGGGCTGAGCTCCAAGGATGTAGCCAAATTTACTCGATGAATCTTGTAAAAAGTTGTCGTGTCTTGCATTTTCTTTCGTTAATTCTTGGGCTGGCAGATTGATATTGAATTCTAGGTGTGGGTAGTTCAGTATAAATTCATATTACTTTTTATTCAGTAAAAGGAGATTATGTAGGGTTTCTAACACAACACAGGAAAAAGAACAAGATGACTTGCTTCCTACCCCACTTATTCCCGGTAAATGTTACATTGGAAGAAATTAAGTAGCACACCATAAGCACAGATAACCCTAACCCTAGAACAGAAAAGGTTATCTTTGTTTTACCGTCCTTAGTTGTCCCAGTTGTTACTACTTCACTTTGGCCGCTTCGGTCGCTTTGACCGTTGCGTCCTCTGCGACCGCTGCGTCCGGTTTGAACGGTGCGGCCGCTGCGGCCGTTGCGTCCGCTGCGGCCGCTGCTGCCACTGCGTCCGCTGCGACCGCTGCGTTCTTTGCAACCTCTGCGGCCGCTTTTGCCGCTGCGGCCGCTGCGACCGCTGCGCTCTTTGCAACCTCTGCGGCCGCTGCGTCCTCTGCTGCCGCTGCGTCCTCTACTGCCGCTGCGGCCGCTGCGTCCTCTGCTGCTGCTGCTTTCGCTTCGGCCGCTGCGTCCGCTGCTTTCCTTGCGGCGGCTGCGGCGGCTGCGGCGGCTGCGGCCCTTGCGACCGCTGCGTCCCTTGCGATCGATGTGGCCGATTTACTGCTGGCGTTTACTTTTGATTTCTTAGACAAAAAATCCCTATACCACTTTCCAGATTTTTTCAGTTGGCGCTTGTAGTTATCATGGTAGTCCACATAAGATAATCCAAACCGAGCATTATAGTCGCCGAATTCACAATTGTCCAGGAGTGACCAGAATATGTATCCTTGCACATCTGCACCTTCTCTGTAACAAAACCATACAGTTAGATGTTGTAATGTGAGTAATATAAAACCCTAAACAATTGTTGAAAATGTTACCCTTTAGCTTGAAGGACTTGATGTAGATGAGATTGAAAATATTCAAGTCTCTGCTCATCATTTAATTCTTCCTCAATCTCTCTTAATTTATGTTCATCACCAAGTTTAGCATTGGCATGGGATATGGTAATATTGGAGTATGAAGAACATCCTAGAAGAAAAATATATGAACAAGAATAAATGGGTCATTTGTGAGGATAATCGATATTCGTAGAAAAGTTTGAAATATAAATCTGGAGGGAGCTTACCATTTTCTGTAATGTACATCTTTTGATTTTTATAATCATCTTTCACACGAAGTATCAGTTTCTTTAGGCCTTCGGGGTATATGTTGATTTTATAAACTCCATCAGCCTATGATTCGATGGATGATGAGTACAAGGAACATTCAATTTGTAGAAGCGAGTAGCAGTTTTAATTACCTCTGGTCCAATAAGTATTCCGTCCCTCTCAGCTGAACAAGACAAATATTATTCATTGTGGCGTAATAGTAATTAGTGTACGTATTGAAACAAAACAAATAGATACCTTCCTCCTTGATTATGTATCTAAGGTCAGTAATCCCATCTTTAATCAACATCTGGCCGCTTGGAACCTTTGTAGTATATGAAGCAGTGTAATAGTTGATGCCAAAGAAATCACATGAACCTTTGACGTTCTTTTTCTCTGCATCACTGAATTCAGGAAGTCCTCTCACCCAGTCCTTGAGTGTTTCTGAGTACTCTCCGTATTTAAGTGGGTGCATAAACCTTTAACACAGTATGGTTGAATTAGTTATCATGTATTTGGATCTTAAATATATGATATGATTGTTATGATGATTTGATACTGACCACCCCACTAGAAAATCAAAGCTTAAATCTGCAGCATTTTGATCAGCTGGAGATGTTGATTTAGGCTCAAACCATTTGGACACGATTGCCATTCCCAATTCACCTCCTTGGTCCTGTTGTTAAGGTTTATAGTCAAAGAAGGTGGAGTATTATAATCGATATACAATATATTTATAGTTTTGTAAGAGTTAATTTGGCTGATACCTCCTTGTATTTGCCTCTGTAGAGTGTGGCTACCGCAGCATGGCATAAAATGATATTATGAGCCGCTTTAAACTGGTTTAAAGGATCTTTTCTCTGTTCCTGTGTCAAGCACATATCGGTGAAGAGAATGAAGGTTGCCCCCTCATTGATCGTTATCCAGTGCTTAACTCTATCCCCAAATAGCGTAAAGCATAAGTCGCAATAGTTTGTGAAGTCTTGTCTGCAGGTTTAATTATTCACTGTCAATATACAAGCCTCTTATATATATATATGAAGCTCAAATTAGGTATAGAGATTGCAGCATGATTTAGGGTTACATGATGCGTCTGTCCATGAATCCATTGTATCGTGTTTGAAGTGCCGTAGGCAGGTCAAAGTGGAAAAGCGTCACAAAAGGCTTTATACCTTCACATAAATAAATACAAATACCGATTAGAAATAAGCATGATTTGAACTTTTAAAACAACAATCTTAAGTAATAATGTGCTAGCTAGCTTCATGACATTAATTAGGAATCCATTGATCGAAGTGAAATATGATATGAGCTTTCACTTGTTATATATATATATATATATATATATTGCTTTACCCTAGCTAGCCTCGAGAAACAATAAAAACAATACAAATACCATTTTTCTTCAACTCATGTAGGAGGTCGTTGTAGTATTTAACACCATCTGGGTTTACGTTGTTCAGAGTTCCATCTGCATAGAAACCATCCAATCATGTCCAAGACAGATCTGATCCGCATTTTATTCAGTACTAAATGGCTAATATATTCCTTTCCCATTGTTTGCTTTAATTATGCTGTGAGCTTTTGTTTCCGTAATATATTTATGCATGTGTACCTGGTAAAATTCTAGACCAGGAAATTGAAAATCGATAATAAGGAATTCCCATTTCCTTCAACATCTTCACGTCCTCCTGCATAATTAACAATCCAGTGCAGCCATACAATGAATCGGCTCAATAATGTGAGCACACACAAAAAATAGAAGAAAGAACCAAAACGTACATACTCTGTACTTGTAGTAAGAGTCTACTCCTTTTCCGCCCTTATCTGCATGAATTGTGTAATCCCCAGTGCTAGGTCCTCGTCCTCCCTCCTTTCCATTTCCTTCAATCTGCACAAATTCACCGTTTTACAATAATGTCCATGGAACAACATGCATGTTATTGTGCATATAAGAATCCCAGACCTGAATGGCAGAAGTTCCTGCTCCAAAAATGAAGTCTTCAGGGAAATTAGATCGGTGGAGATCATTCGGTCCGATAATTACTTGGGCCGACTGACTATCGCCTTTTTGACCATTTTGGGATGTGGTGGATTGAATCGTAGCTTCTTTAGTACCATTCGCGTCGCATCTAATATTGGTACGAGTTGCACGCTTCAACACGTAGCGGTTATTTGAAGGTGAGAAGGAAGAAGGCTTGAGGGTTATTGGGAGTACCACTGCAGAGCTGATAAAACAGGAAAATGCCATTTCGCAACCAAGGGATTGGAAGTGTGTATCAGTGCAGGAGAAGAGCTGGTTTCAGTTGCTGGAGTATCTCTGCTATTTATAGCAGCATGCAAGGAAGCTCAGCCTCTACAAGTCTAAGTAAAAATCAACGTGTTCCCATTTTTTCTATCTCATTCTCGTTTTTGTGTGTGTGTGGACTACAGTGGCATGAGCTCGATTTTTTCAGATAGCTTACAATTATTTCACTATTGTAAATTATGAAATTATGTGCTCAATATTATCCGTGATTTATGGTAATATGCATGCATGGTAATTTGGCTGTCAACATATATATGTTGCTCTTGAGTTATATATATTTAGGGTTGTTTTGAGTTCATTAATATGGAATTGTTATTTAAGGATTTAACCAATCAATGCTTCATTTTCATTCTGTCTACAAACGTAACTTAGCTTCATGGGGCATCATAAATGTTGCATTTATTGCCAAATCCCTAAAAACATACAAGAAGTTGGTACACTTGTCAAAAATCAAAATAGTAAGGAACAACAAGCCATGTATATTTAACCAAGCCACACTTGAAACCTGAAACAGTTTTAATGTTTCTATGGACACTAGCTAGCTTCAGATGAGGAGACGAGGATTTTTGTTTATTGCGTGTCGGGTTTTGTATGCAAGGGACCTGTTCTACACATATTTTACCATGAAGCAAGCAGCTTCTCGTCTTAAACATAGGATCATTAATGCACCTAGTTTGTTACTTTATCAATAAATTCGTTCACATATTGAGTTGGACGTTTTAGCCACTCGATGGTCCTTGCCAAGTGGATGTATTATTCTGTTCATATGATGAACATACATGTAAAATAGTCGGAACAATTATTCTGGGCATGCATGGTCGAGGTTGTTTGTGTCTGGATTTGACCTAATCTGTTGGAAAAATAGATTAGTTAGAATTTGTCAGCGTGATAACATATTAATATATTGAGCTCAGTTCACGCCTCTCATCTAATGATTGTTTGGTTCAACTTATAATAATACTGAATCAACTGATCAGTAGCAGATGTTAAATTTAAAAAGTGCACGCAGGGATAAGTAACAGTTGCAATGCTGTCTTTCTAGCGTATCCATCCGTAACATGTCATAGGTTTTCACCTTATTGATCAGAACCTCTTCAAAAGACTACAAATAACAGCACTTATTATGTTCACATGCAGCATGTAAAACACGCTTGCTAGATTTCAAGGATCGTGGAGGGTCAGCACTGTAAGAGGAAAACTGTAATTGTCCGGACTAGGAGATATCATATTTTATTTTGTTTGCTTTGATTGATAGAGTAAATTTATTTCTGGTACAAAAACCTTAACTGGGAGGGACAAACAATCCTTGATATGGAGTCCCTTTGTATGATTGAGGCTGGGGTTTATATACAACGTGTCTGGTTGACCCTAAACATTTTTATAAAATTAATTTCAGTACCAAATTCCACACATGCTTGTTTGGCTCTTCTCCAAAACGTGAGACAAAAAAGTATTTGTCTGTAGCTGCGCATCGATCTAGCCCCAATTATTGTCATATATAAACACACTGCATTTATGTATGCTCGGCCATAACACTGTGCATTATTGTAGGATTGGTCCAAATACAGAGTCAGATATGATTCCATCATTCGCATTGCTCCAAAACTCAATCTGTATACGTATGCATATATCTCTATCTACCGGCCGCAGGAATGGGTTAGGTTGGGTCCATCCATCTTGCTGAGTCGCTCGCCGGTTTATGATGAGACCTTATTCTCTTGGCTCGGCCATATCTGATCAGTCGATCTCTTCTATATGGTAAATCTGTGAAAATGAATTCTAGCTAGCTAGCTGAGTCACTCCAAAACTATTCTACTCTTACGGTTTATGGAAAACAAAAAGAACATTACCCCGGCCACTTGATTATATAGTTATACGAATTTATGTAGCACAAAAGGGCGGGGAGACAATGTGTTAATGTAAAAGACATCATTGACAAATTCTTACAAGGTGCACAAGAGTCTGCTACAGCAAGCGTGTGAAGACAACAGCTAGTGCAGGGCATTCCAGAGGGAATAAGTAGAGTGCACAAGAGGTTGCTACAACACCATGTGTAGCAGAGAGCTGTAGCATCCTAAATAGCAGATTTCTGTGTGAAGAACAAGCTGCCCTGAATTGAAGAGAAGAGCAACGGAAGCTGAAGATTCCCTAAGTCTATTGCATGCCGATCAACTTGGAGCAGCCCAAAGAACGTACGGAGAGTTGCTGCCAGCATCGCAATAGGTTGGTAAAGTATCGTGAAGATAGAGATCAAGATGATGCAGCATGTGAAGACAGCAGCTTGTGCAAATCCAGCCAGAGTGAACAAGCAGTTGCTAGAGCAGGAGCTGTAGCAACAGTATTTGTGCGAAGAACAATTTGGCCGGATATGCAGAACTCAGCAATGGGATGATTCCAGAGCATCTGTCAGAATATTCTCAGTGGAGATTGCGGTCTACAAGTCAGCTTGAAAATATGGATCTTTTGGAAGGAGAAGATTTTTTGTAGAAGATTAGATTTGATCTTTTGCAAATCAAATCTAATCTTCTACAAATTAGGAGATAAGATCTTGTTGATATCTTTAAGGAATTTCCAAATGCTGAATTTGATAGAACGTGGAGTTCCTATTTAAAGGAAGCCGAGCAGAGCTTCAAAGGCATCGAATCATAGAGTGAATACACAGAGCATACGCAGAAGATCAAGTGAGAGATTTCAATTGCGTGCAAAGATTCGATCACCACCGAGAGTAGAGCGTGAGCGCAGAGCTGAGTGGTTATTGCAGAAGAGCATCGAAGGGCAGAGCATACATTGTGAGCGTACTGAGAATACCGAGTGAGTGGAATTCAGATGCGCACAAAGCTTCGATCACACCGAGGGCAGAGCGAGATCGCAGAGCTGTGGTGACTGAAGCATTGAGTGATCAGGACTTGCAGAGTCTGGTCTAGGCTTGGTCTGGAAGCCAGTTCAGAGCAGTGGGTGCTTGCTGGTTGATCAAGGGAGGCCGTGTAGTAATTGTCGAGTGGTGGTACTCGGACAATTGGCTGAAGGCTGTAGCTCGCTAGTGACAGGAGGTCACTGAGTGAGCGGGAGTGCTCCAGAGTGTGCAGCGCTCGTGGAGAGGTCGATCAGCTCAGCGGAAGGCTTCGGAGCGACGCGGACAGTTTGTGCATCAGCTGTGTGCTACATCAGATGCTATAGCAACCCTGCAGAATCTGAGTATTGTTTAGCATAGGCTGAGTTTTGAGGAGACAGTAGCTATTCTAGATAGATATCAGTAGAGGGTGTGCAGACACAAGTCAGAGCCTGTTCTGATTGTGTTCGAGGATCCACTTGTGGTTGAGTAGCATAGGTTGCGTGAGTTGTAACCGTGTGTACTTGGAGACTTTGTGGTTAGTGGATTGAGGACTGGAGTTCAGTCCTCCCCAGACGTAGGCAGTTGGCCGAACTGGGTGAACAAACATTTGTCTTTGTTCATTCTTGCTGAAACAGTTTACTGGTGAACAAGAGTGTGCTGTAGCAACTGCTTGTTCACAAATCTGTGTACCAGAAGCGCTGCGAATTTCACAATGAGCGGCCACCAACGTCACGTAAGGACAGATAAACCTAACCCTAGTACATGTAATAAGGTTATTTTTATTTTTTAATGTCCGTGATTCTCCAAGTTGTTACTGCTTTACCGGTTCATTTCAAGCTTTGTGTCGCTCTTCGGTGGCCTCACACCGCTGCATGCGGCTTAGTTTGTTCGCCAAAATATCCACATACCACACTTTCCGGACTTCATCACATGACACTTGTAATCCAAACAGAACATCATAGTTGTCGGATTCATGCATTATAACATTTCATCCAACACTTTACATTGACTTAAATCTTCAAATTGACAGCACAAATCTTCTCTTGTAGTCAAACCTTCCATCTTCTTGCTTTGATGTACAATTCTTCTTGTGCTTCTTCTTGAAGAGTGGTTGGAAAGTGACATCTTCCTTTCAAAAATCTGGATTAGAACACTCTAAAGTCGATATGGAATGTCAAAATTCGGATATGGCTCTCCTTTCCATGCTTTTCTTTTTATTGGCAGAGGTGTGACCATTGATCTTTTAAAGGAAGCACGGGTTCCAATTTTGGTCAGTACGGGCTAAGGCACAGCATTCTGGCCTTTCTTCTTGGCACGAGTTGATCTGGGCACGGTCCGAGAGTTTGGTCGGGTCATGCCTAATTTTGGTCGTGCACGGTCCAATCTGGTACGGAAAGATTTTTTCTATATCGTTGCTTTGACTTCACTGGTTAATTTGATTATCTTAATCTTTAAATTTGGTCTTGATGTAAATTATGAAGTTGTAAAACTTTGAACTAGCTTTCCAATGGTGCATTGTTCATCAAAAACCAAAAAATGAATGTGTTCTCTCTAAGTCTCCAATTGTAGAAATGTCTTATTGAATTAACTCTAAATGATAATAATTTTATCTTGAATCGATCTCCGCTATTCCATTTTGTTATATCAAGTTTCAATCACTTATATGAGAGTATGTCTATAGGTCGGCACTCCTGTCGGAAACTATCTATCTTAACAGTATTTAATTAGTACTAAAGGGCAATTAAATTATTGATTCCTCCATGATTAGGATGATTTTGAGTTGAATTTTAGGGCAACCACAATAATTAAACTTAAAATGTATAAAATCCACGAATGTGGGGGGAAGCTGAGAGATACGGGCCGAGCAGTGGAACTGGGTTTTGATAATTGGGTCTAACGAAGAGAAGTGCAGTTGATTCCCAATACGTCGTTGTTTACAGAGCAAAGTTCAGTGGTCCACGTGTTTGCGTTGATCTCAACCATAGGGGGTTTTGAGGGCGACAAGTTCCGTTGATTTTTGCTCCGATGTCGACGTCCTCTGTAACTCTGGTCGGGCTCGGAGTCGAGTGAGTCGGAGAAATTTACGAAGGGTATCGACTGCAGAGATCCATTCCGGTACGAATTGGCGCGGATTTGATTCTCTGTTAAGCGAATTTGGCATGAGTTGAAGAAGTTGAGGTCGTCAATTCGACGGCTTGCTTGCTGATGTGATTTTCTACTGAACCAGATTGTGGATTTGATCGCCAGTGAGGATCGCAGTGTTGATTTTTAAGATTCGCTTATATGGAGAGGTAAGTTGCTTGTGCATATTAGGTGTTTGATTTAAATGCTTAGTAGTAGTTACATAAGGAAAGAAGTTTTTATGGTGTAAATAGTGTGCATTTTTATTGATAAGAAGCAAAAGTTACAATGCATTTGAACTATAACCGGAATACATTAGAAGAAGAATAACATGGTAAGGAGTTCGTGCTTAGTTGGGATGGAGAAGTTGAAGGATTAGATGTCCCTTTGGATGGTGGATGACAATGTGATGTAGGCAGGGTCAGGAAGTTGTGTAGCGTCTAGGAGGGGCACTACCTAGTGAACATCTTGCTAGCCTCCTTGAACATGCCGAACTTTCCTTTCGAGTTTTGAGTTGAGCCATCTCTTCCTTAGCAGTTCTTCCAAGTAGTTCTGAGTGTCACACTTACTCCTAGCCATTCTCCATCTGACTCCATACTTCAGCCACTTCCAATTTTGGACCCTGCTGATTTCAGCAGTAGGAGCGTCCTCCATGTAGTCATAGAGAGGAACTGATCCGGCTCCTATTAGCCATGTTGCCAATACAGGGTCCTGACTCTTGTGTTGAGTTGGAGGACCTTCCCGGGTAGGAACTCCTCTTGACATTTGCAAGAGGGTTTTTCTGATCAAGATTGATGCATCTTGTCGCTTCATGGTTTCAATCTGGTTAAGGGGCACCACACATGTTGTTGTGGAGGATCTCCATACAGGCCAGAATGAGCTGCCCAAGTTCCATCATGAACAGCTTTTATGTAGCTTGTCCTTTAGTAGCTCTAGTGATGCATTATCTGCCTCGGGATCATCTATGATATGAATTTGAGCGGCTTGTTTCAAGTTACTAATTTATCTGTATATTAGGAACTTTGACTTTGACCACCATCACCCCTTGACTGTATCCTCCCCTTCCCCCTAACAGAGAAAGAACTCATATCTGGCTGTGATAAGTTGATAATAAGCCATTCATGTAATGTAGCTTCGGATCCCATCGAGTGAGTTTCACGTGTTTTATTATATAGTGCGAGTTAGTCATTAGCATCAATACTCTCTTCGTAATTCAAGATGCTTTCATTTAAGCATCAAACTAGTCCTCACCATGCCCCACATCACATGCACACCACGTCTATAGCATGTCCTAATAACAAAATAGTAACTCATTAAGTGTTTGCCCATACATATTAGGACTTGACCAGGTAACAAGCAGATTTGGATGAGCTTAGAAAGTCCCTACATAGCTGAAAATGTAATCCCATCTTCCTCAGTTATGAGTTGTGACCAATAAAATGATCCCTCGGCTCATATAGTATCTCATCCATTTGAAATATGGCTGAAAGGGCCCTAATGAAAACAGTTGCTTCGATTCCCCGTTCAATCCCAAGCATCCTCTCTTCTATCTCAAATACATAGTTGCTGATCTTGGCTTGCATGCGAACATTTAAATATCTATGACTTTAAAATGTGAGAGTCTAACAGTAATTTTGTTGTTTAAAGTTCTACTATTTTTATGGTCTTATTGACTTGAATTATACTCACCTTGAATTTCCCATTTTAGGGAGGTAGAATAAAGGCCTCAAATCCAGCGCTCAAAGGAAAGAAGCATAACTGTGGTGAAACCACCAGGTCGGAGTTTAAAAAGAAATGCAACCAATAGCAGGCTCCGATCGATGAAGATACGAGCTTCAAGTAGATGCAAGCCTGATGGGGGGAATAAGGAGCATGTCAATCTGATGATTGAACTTACAAACCCAGTTTCTGGCCTTGTCTTTGTAGCTTATTGTTCCTTTTACTGCGTCTTTCAGGTTCACTTGCCCCCTTTCATCAGGTTCTCAGTCTCGGCCACACAGCATGCATCTTCCAAGTCAACATACTCGTTCTATATCAAAATGTCTGTCATTTCAGGATGGTATCATACCACCATGAAAATCATAGCACACCTGACATGTCCTGTGTACTCTCCTCCCTGTGCAGATGAGCCACAGAGTTCAACCCATCATCCTCGCCTCAAACTCCAGATCAACAACATCCCCTTTGAGCCTCGTGGAGTGGGCTTTACTGTTACAGACTCTACGATGCCGCTGGTCTTCACTTTGAAACTTATATTTGTATTGTACAATGGGATTGCTTGCAACAGAATATGGTTGTCAGACAATAATAGTGGCATGACATGATGATCTTGATTTTGAATAACGTTGGAGATTTATATAGGCTAGAGGATTGATATACATGTAGTTTAGAATCGAAAACCATCACTGAAATCCTTTACAACACGATGATGAATCAGAAAAGCACGCAAGGCTCTCTCTTTTGGTCGCGCAAACATTTCGTTAGCGCCCAATTTGTGTACAAAATGCGTTTTTATTTTGGTCGCGAAGTTTTCTAATGGTCGCGCAAGGACATTGCGCGAGCGCGCACCAATTTTTTTGGGGTCGCGCAAAGGCATTGCGCGAGCGCGTTGTTGTCGCGCAAGGAAATCGCGCGTGCGTGCAAGACTTCTATTTTGGTCGCGCAAAGACACTCCGCGAGCGCGCAAGAGTTTTGTTTTGGTCGCGCAAGGATTGCTTTTTGAGACACGTCGCAAGCGGACCCCGCAGGAATTGTTTCTCGGTGGCAAGGCTGCTGCATCTGATTTACGGTGATGATGAATGGATGCCGGTTCCAATCTGTCAGGCTCCGCTCCATGGAAGAAAAAGAAGAAGCTAAGAGCTTCATGGTAGATAAATTTACAGAGACAGCCTTCCATTGTTTAGTGAAAAGTCTCAACACTTGACTCAAAAACATTTTGAACAATACATATTCATAGGTATGGAGTGACTGATACGATCCTGTGAGACTAAGTTTCCCAGTAGCACTTGATGCCGGAGGCAGCCACTCGACAGCAACAATACATCACAAAAGAACATCACTCTTCTCATACATCAAAAAGATTGGCTTCTGTCACCCTGATGTATCTGAAGACCCTTTCTTGAACTCCAAGGTTCTAAAAATACGCCATGATGTTACCCGAATTCGGAAAATAGATACTCAAACCGAAGAGACGGATGGACTCATTCAACCTGCATCCATGAATCTAGAAGACTACACCATGTAGAGCTTCGAAATACCACAGGTTCACAGCATCCAGCATTTACATTCGTCATTTACTTCTTACGCCACATGTTTTATTTATATTTTTAGATCCTCATCTCCTATTTGAAGGAACACATGTGTCATCAGAGGAGATCGATGAAAATATTTTATTTCTATTCAAAATTGTGTCATTGCCATGCACAACCCTTCTAGCTTCGGTTAGAAGTAAAACTCACCTTCGGGTCTTTTTATAAGCTTCCGCTACGTCACACCCCCTTATATAAAGGTGAGATGCTACAAAATGTCTACTTGGTAGTAATTGTAATCGTCTTGCCCAGAACAAACAGTACCAGCGACATTTCCACGAAGAAGAGAGTATTTATCAGCACTCGATCCACTCTCCATCCAAAGATTGAGGCAACGCTAGGATTACTTTGTTGGCAAACAGATTTTGCTGGCACCAGATTTAGATAAGCTCTTTCCTTCTCTTAAACTGTGAGGATTTCAAATGTTTTCTTAGAATCCTTCATTCAAGGTAGAGTCACAGAAGAGGGAGTGGGAAAAACATGTTTCAGATTCGAATACAAGACGCTTCAGTTTCTACGTAAAAGTCACATGGTAACTTATCCATATTGAGCAATTTTCACTGCTTGTTTTTTTTAATAGTCACAACTCACAAGACATACATAAAAACTAGAATGAAAACTTACTTTGATGCAGGTTTCTCCTTCTTACGCCCCAGTACCTATAGTCAAAAACTACACATTAGGATAACATGAAGTGAGACTAACTGATTCATCTAATCAAAAAATCTCATTTCATGCTACTACAAGATCAATAAGAATGCTTTTGTATTGAGACATCTGACAAACTTCAAAAGTGAAACTCGCTGATAGTGCTAAATGAAACTTCGTTTCATCCATGATTTCATATGAGCTCAGGGGCAGAACATATTCTTATTGTAAGCAAGTGAATAAAATAAATATGAAATGCATAAATGATTGCTCAGCTTTACTCATCTGAATAGCTTATCACCCTTGAGCCTTATCCCAGCGGGAGAACTGGTAGAGATGCAGTCTCATTTGATGCATGACATGCTAGTAGTAGATAATTGTGAGGTTATACCATCCAAGCAATCTCATGAATAGTTCTGAATAAATAGACAATGCTGCAACCACAAATATCGTATCTACAATTGCAACCTGGACTACAATTTTAATACATGAGGATTAAATACATTCAAGTGGGTAGCCTTCAACCTGCAGTTGTGTTCCCAGAAATCATCTTCGGTGGTTTATTCATATCAACGAGTCCCTGTCCACTGAATAAATAATTGCAAACGATACAGTATCAATCTTTTCCACTCTTGATTCTTGAATACCCCAGAACTCACAAGCATAAACATATCATAAGAACTTCACTCCCAAAGGCTTCACCAAAAACTTGATTTCCCAAATTTACAGCATAGTTAGCATCCAGAAAGTTAAACAGCTAGCCCATACAAATTTCAACTGGCACATTCAAACACACATTTCCTAAATTTCCATCTAATACTCATTGCCCCAAATTTGCGGCATATTAAGCAGTGTGAGAAAACTACAACAGCACAGCCAAGTTCAAAGCATATTCACTCAATATCAGATTCATAAATAAATCATTTCGATTGGTGAAGCTAGGGCAAACAAACCAAGGACACCGATTGCGCATAATTTCATATGTTCATGCAGATCTCTGAAATACATACGAAATAAACTGAGAGAAGAAGTAGGAATTTGATGACTTGATCGGAGACTTCATCGGAGAAGTGAGGAATCGCCCCGGAGAAGATCGGATGCATCAGAGAGGAGCGCAGCGCTTGAGAACTTGACCAGAATCCGAATAGTTCAGTACAGTATGACTCATGAAATTATTAGGATGCAAAAGATACATCGTCCAATCGAGTTACAACACGTGGCTATCTAAAAAAAGATCCATTTTTAATTAATTAATTAATTAATTTCATTTACTTACATTAACTTTTTAGTATCACCGAAAATTGATTAACAATACCAAATAGTGAAACACTGAGCTTTTGTCTATCTTTGAGAATGTGATTTGGTATGATATAATCTGAGATTGATTAAAAAGATTTTGAGAAAATAAAACTCCAAAGCTGAGTGATGCTATAAAGTTAAATTTGATAGATGAAGAATTGTAAGATCATCATCATCGAAAGTAGGAAATTTGAAACATGGATATCCTTTTTTATTCAAGAAAGGAAATTATCTATGGTTTCCAACACAACACAGGAAAAAGAACAAGATGACTTGCTTCCTCCCCCACTTATTCCCGGTAAATATAGGAAATAAAGTAGCACAGCATAAGCACAGATAACCCTAACCCTAGAACAGACAAGGTTATCTTTATTTTATTTGTTACTAGTTCACTGCAAGCGCTGTGTCGCTCCTTGATGACTTCAATCCGCTGCGGATTACTGGTTTGTCAGCCAAAAATTCCGCATACCACTTTCCTGATTTTTTCAAATGACGCTTGTAGTCATCAAAGTAGTCCACATAACCTAATCCAAACCGAACATCATAGTTGCCGAATTCACAATTGTCCATGAGTGACCAGAATATGTATCCTTTCACATTTGCTCCTTCTCTGTAACAAAACCATACTTACTGTTAGATATTGTAATGTGAGTTTTATAAAACCCTAAAAAAATTGTTGAAAATGGTACCTCATAGCTTGAAGGACATAATGCAGATGAGATTGGAAATATCCAAGTCTCTGCTCATCATTAAATTCTTGCTGAATCTCTTTCAAGTTCCCAGTAGCATGGGCCTCGGGAATGGACATGGTAATATTGGGGAATGATGAACATCCTATATGAACAACATGAAGAAATGGGTCATTTGTTCATAGAAAAGTTTAGGGTTTAAAAATCTGGAGGGAGCTTACCATTTTCTGTAACGTACATCTTTAGATTTCCATACTTATTTTTCACGCGAAGTATCACTTGCTTTAGACCTTCCGGGTAAATGTTGATTTTATAAACTCCATCAGCCTATGATCAAAGCAAATTAGCAAGCGATGGATGATGAGTACAAGGAACGATATTCAATTTGAGAAGCGAGTAGCAGTTTAATTACCTCTGGTCCAATGAGTGTTCCGTCCCTCTCATCTGAACAACACAAATATTATTCATTGTGGCGTAATAGTAATTAGTGTACGTATTGAAACAAAGCAAATACATACTTCTCTCAACGATGAGATATCTAAGGTCAGTAGTCCCATCGTTAATCAACATCTGGCCGCTTGGAACGACTGTAGTATATGAAGAAAGGTAATAGTTGATGCCAAAGAAATCACATGAATCTATCACGTCTCTTTTCTCTTCTTCACTAAATTGAGGAAGTCCTCTCACCCATGCCTTGAGTGAGTCTGGGTACTCTCCGAATTTAAGAGGGTGCATAAACCTTCAGCACAGTATGGTTGAGTTAGTTATCATGTATTTTGATCCTAAGTATATATATGATGATACTGATACTGATACTGACCACCCCACTAGAAAATCAAAGCTTATATCTGCAGCATGTTGATCAGTTTCAGATGTTGGTGATCGAGGCTCAAACCATTTGGACACGATTGCCATTCCCAGTTCACCTCCTTGGTCCTGTTGTTAAGGTAGGTGTATAGCCGAAGAAGGTGCAGTATTATTATAATCGATATAATGTAGCACATGGAATATATCAACATAGTTTTCTAAGGCTGATGATACCTTGTACTTCTCTCTGTAGAGTTTGACTACCGCAGCATGGCATAAAATGATATGATGAGCCGCTATAAACTGGTTTAAAGGATCTTTTCTCTGATCCGGTGTCAAGCACATGTCGGTGAAGAGAATGAAGATTGCCCCCTCATTGATCGTTATCCAGTGCTTAACTCTATCCCCAAATAGCTTGAAGCATAACTCGCAATAGTTTGTGAAGTCTTGTCTGCGCCAATAATTATTCACCGTCAAAGAAGCCTCTTATATATATATATATATTTATCTTAAATTAGCTTCATGGAGAGATTGCATGATTTAGGGTTACATGATGCGTCTGTCCATGAATCCACTGTATCGTGTTTGAAGTGCAGTAGGCAGGTCAAAGTGGAGAAGCGTCACGAAAGGCTGAATACCTTCACATAAATAAATACAAATACCAATTAAAAATAAGCATCATTTCAACTTTTAAAACAACAATCATAAGTAATATGATATGAGCTTTCCCTTGGTGTATATATATATATTGCTTTAACTAGCTAGCCTCGAGAAGAAGAAAAATATTTGTGGTTTGTATACCATTTTTCTCCAACTCATCTAGAAGGTTGTTGTAGTAATCAACACCTTCTGGGTTTACGTTGTCCAGAGTTCCATCTGCATAGAAACCATCCAATCATGTCCGAGATAGATCTGATCTGCATTTTATTCAGTACTAAAAGGCTAATTCCTTTCCCATTGTTTGATTTAATTATGCTATGCTATGAGCTTTTCTTTCTCTAGTATATGTTTATGTGTACCCGGTAAAAGTCTAGACCAGGAAATTGAAAAACGATAATAAGGAATTCCCATATCCTTCAACAGCTTCACGTCCTCCTGCATAATTTACAATCCAATATTATGAAGCGATACAACCAATCAGCTCAGCACACACAAAAAATAGAAAGAAGCAAAGCGTACGTACTTTGAACTTGTGGTAAGAGTCTACTCCTTTTCCTCCCTGATCTGCATGAATTATGTAATCCCCAGTGCTAGGTCCTCGTCCTCCCTCCGTTCCATCTCCTTCAATCTGCATAAATTCACCTTTTTACAATAATGTCCTTGGAACAACATGTTATTGTAGTGCATATAACACAAATCCCAGACCTGAATGGCAGAAGTTCCTGCTCCAAAAAGGAAGTCTGGAGGGAAATTAGATCGGTGGAGTTCATCCGGTCTGATAATTATTGGGGCCGGCTTAATATCACCTTTTTGACCATTTTGGGGTATGCTGGGTGGAATCGCTAGTTCAAGTTGTCGAGTAGTAGAAATCAAGTCGCAGCTAATTTTGGTACGAGTTGCACTCTTCAACACGTAGCGGTTATTTGAAGACGAGAAGGAAGAAGGCTTGAGAGTTATTGGAAGTACTACTGCAGAGCTCATAAAACAGGAAATTGCCATTTTGCATCCAAGGGTTTGGAAATGTGTATCAGTGCAGGAGAAGAGAAGAGCTGCTGAAGGGTGGGGTGGTTTCAGTTGCTCGAGTCTCTCTGCTATTTATAGCAGCATGCAAGGAAGCTCAGCCTCTACAAGTCTAGGTAAAAATCAACGTGTTCCCATTTTTTCTCTCTTTCTCGTTTTTTGTGTGTGTGTGGACTACAGTAGCATGAGCTCCATTGTCGATAAGTGCTCAATATTATCCGTGATTTATGGTAATATTCATGCATGGTATTTTGACTGTCAAAATATATATGTTGCTCTTGAGTTATATATATGTAGGGTTGTTTTGAGTTCATTAGTATTGAATTGTTATTTATGGATTTAACCAATCAATGCTTCATTTTCATTCTGTCTACAAACGTAACCTAGTTTCATGGGGCATTGTATATGTTTCAAGATAGCATTTATTGCTAAAACCATAAAAACATACAAGAAGTTGGTAACACTTGTCAGAAATCAAAATAGTAAGGAACAACAAGCCATGTATGATTATGATTATATAATTATGATTCCTTGCGAATGTTCTTTTTTTTTAATTGATTTTTTATTACTTACTCAAACCTCTCACTAGAATCTATTTTCTGATGTTACTCAAACCTCTCATTTGAGATGATTAACATTTTTTTAATCATTACAGTACTTTGATGGACTCCTTGTTGTGTCGTTGTTGTGTAGAGAATTTCACAAGATAATAGATTTGTGCCGATAATTTCTCAAGATAATGGAGGGTGTCCGTGAAATGGATTTGTTCGGAGAATTCACAAGATAATGGAGGCTGCCCGTTCACATGTCTGAGTTGTTGGCATTCATAAAGGTCCCAAGTTCCCCACAAGTTGTTTTTTCCTTTAGAAGGTCCCACTAATTAGGTCGTTACTATGATCAGCGTCCTTGTAATCTATAATAATTAGGTCAAGCCTTGAAGTGCTCCTGTGGAAATATGTGGGGGCTGACAGTGTATTTGTTCTGGAGGCTACTAAGTGATGTAAATGATGTCGATCGAAATGGTTGAAGCCACTTTCACTTGAACCATGAGAATTGGTTTTAGCTTTTGAAAAGGAAAACTATGTAGAAGTAATAATGGTAGCATGTCTTCATCGATCTGGACGGTGAGGGCATTAATGCAGTTTTAAGGTTTCTATGGACACTAGCTAGCTTCGGATGAGCAGACGAGGATTTTTGCTTATTGCGTGTCGGGTTTTGTGTGCAAGGACCTGTTCTACACATATTTTACCATGAAGCTGCTTCTCGTCTTAAACATATGTTCATTAATGCACCTAGGTTGTTACTTTCTCAATAAATTCGGACACATATTGAGTTGGACGTGTTAGCCACTGGATGGTCCTTGCCAAGTGGATGTATTGGTACTCGTTACATTATTCGGTAAAGATGAGCTGTATTGTACATTTTGTCATGAAATCTATGTATTTACATGTGTTATATATTTTGACCTAATCTGTTGGAAAAATAGATTAATTAGAATTAGTTTTGGTTCTACTTATAATAACACTGAATCAAATGATCAATAGCAGATGATGTTAAATTTAAGAAGCTCACGTAGGGATAAGTAACAGGTGCAGAACAGAGAATGCTGGCTTTTTTTTTTATCGTATCCATCTGTAACATGTGATAGGTTTTCACCTTATTGATCAGAACCTCTTCAGAAGACTACAAATATTAGTGCGTATTATGTTCACATGCAGCATTTAAAACACGCGTGCTGGATTTCAAGGATCGTGGAGGTTGGTGGGTCAGCACTGTAAGAGGAAAACTGCAATTTTCCAGACTAGGAGAGATCATTTTTTATTTTGTTTTGGTTCGCTTGATAGAGTAACTTTATTTCTGTTGCAAAAACCCTAACTGGGAGGGATCATGAAGGATTGATTGACAAACAAAATGAGATGGAGTCCCTTGTGTATGATTGAGGCTAGGGTCTATATACAACGTGTCTGCTTGACCCTTTTAGTTTCAAACATTTTTATAAAATTTCAGTACCAAATTCGACAGGGGAAAAAGACAACATGCATGATGCATGTTTCATGTTTGGCTCTACTCCAAAACGTGAGACAAAAAAGTATTTGTCTCTAGCTGCGCATCGCATCGATCTAGCCCCAATTATTGTCTTATATAAACACACTGCATTATTGTTGTACATGTATATATGCTCGGACAAATTACTGTGCATTATTGCAGGTTCATTATTGCAGGATTGGTCCAAATACAGAGTCAGATATGATTCCATCATTCACATTGCTCCAAAACTCAACCTGTATATATGAATATCTCTCTATCTACCGGCCACAGGGCAGCGTTAGGTTGGGTCGATCCATCTTGATGAGTCCCGGCCGCCCCCTTGCCTGAGACCCTATTCTCTTGGCTTGCCCATATTTCAGTCGATCTCTTCTATAAAGTAGGTCTGTGAAAATGAATTCTAGCTAGCTGAGTCACTCCAAAACTATTCTACTCTTTCGGTTTATGGAAAACAAAAGGGCAAGAAATTTTTTCAGATAAAAATAAAGTTTACTATATAAAAACAATACCGAATAATATAATTTTTGTTTGGAATTTTGCATGGAAAGGTCATTTTGTTGTTCCTCCAAGTGATCAAATATGTAAGACTCCTTTTTATAAATAAATAATTACTGTAGTTAACACGGGCGGGCATTGTAGTTCAAATCGTAATTTAGAAGGAGCATTATTGTTCGAACTAGAGAAGTGTAAATTCTTCTATTAAAAGTAAGAAATTTGAAACACCCAATTAAACTCTTTTTTATTCAAGAAAGGAAATAATATGTAATAACTTCAACACAAGGAAAAAAACAAGATGACTTGATTATATAGTCATACTAATTTATGTAGCACAAAAGGGCGGGGAGACAGTGAGCGTCCACCGTCACATAAGGACAGATAAACCTAATCCTATTACATGTAATAAAGTTATCTTTATTTTAATGTCCGCGATTCTCCAAGTTGGTACTGCCTTACTGGTTCATTGCAAGCTTTGTGTCGCTCGACAGTGGCCTGACACCGCTGAATCATAGTTGTCGGATTCATTGTTACTCAAAAGTCGAATTCAATGAATCAATATAAACACATGTATTATGCAAGATAATGTATCAATTTAATTATTCAAATATGAATAATGATGGTTTATAATCTAAAAAACTAATTTGCTCCTAAATATAAAGTATTTTTAATTAATTTAATAAAGAATTCTAGAATCACTATTGGATAAGGCATATGTATGTCACCATGAATGATAATTATCTCCCGCCTTTATACACATTTATGTGGAATATGATGTTGCCTTGTTGTGGTTTATGATTGTAGGTGTATTTGAGGAGTTAAGACGAATCCGAGCAGAAATGAGCAGAAATGGGCAGAAAAGAGCTGAACTTCAAAATGCCATAACTTTCTCATACGGAATATGTTTGATGCAAATCGAGTGTCGTAAAGAGGAAAGAAGCTCTTTCAACTTTCATGAAGGAACGGAGCTCATACAATAGACGATCTCCTTAAATTGTTATTATCTTCTCTTTTCCATTTGAAACCGCTTCTCACAATATAAAGACACAACGAATTTTCTTCTTGTATTAAAGAATTACTCGTTGACTTTCGTGTGCCTTTAACTATCACCGGAACTTTGAAAAACTTTAAGAGAATATAAGACTTATATCACAACTTTGACTTCAGGAGAGGTTTGTTGGAGTTGTTGCGTGTTTCATCATTGTCTCACTTCCCCATTTGATATTCGTTAATGCTCTTTAAAACATTTTATTCACCCAGCGGTCGCTTCAACATTTTACCTCTAATGATGTCTCAAACCTTAAATTTATTAATATCATTCAGACGTTGCTTTAAAATTAAGCCTCTGATCACGCTTAAAACCTTAAATGTCAATTAACGGTCACTTAAACATCGTAGCTCAACCCTCGGGTGACGCATGCGCCGTGTACAAATGATGAGTTGATTACTTGTTTCATGTCATTTAAGACGGTCGAGTTATGATCACGCGCGCGATGCCCTAACCCTCATTGGACAGATAAATCCAGCAGCGATCAGCTTCTTCAAACTAGCCAGCATCATCCTCCTTTCCATAAAACCTTCCAACCCAATTATATACCAACACTTATTTCCATCGCCACCTTCGGACCCAAATCCACTTCATCCTCTCCTTTGAAAAAGTAGAAAAAAAATCTTCACTTATTATTTACTGGAGCCCTTTGAGTTAAAGTGCAAGTTCAGTTGGAAAAAATGGTGGCAATAGAAGGTAAGTAGCAATAGAAGTCCCTGATTTATGGAAACATGGTGGTCAATGTATCATTTACATGAAAATGTTAATGGCTGAAGTAGAGTGCAGTTTGATTTTCATGTCAAACAGAGAGTATGATGTGAAAATGGAAAGAAGAATCAGAAGCTAAAACTATCTCAACCTAGAAGCTAATGCTGTCTTGCTTGTCTAATAAGACAAGCAAAGGAAGCATTGCTCTGATCATATACCTTTAGGGGACGTAATACCCCAGATACATAGCTTGAATGCCTACTAGGAGCTGGTTTATTGGTCATTCTGTATTCCCTTTATATGTTTCAAGTGCTGCAAAATTGTTTTTGGAAAAAAGGAGGGGATTGCAAGTCGTCAGACAGAGCAAATCACATGATGGAAATACGATCCATAAAATGGAACTGTCAGTTTGTGTTCAAGAGTAAAGAGAAACACATAATGCAGTTACCTCAACAGACTTCTCGAAAATTGCTTGAACAACTGAAATATCCAACTTCAAACAATTCAAGTCACGAAGTATCAGCAACCAGAAATTTTATGATTCATAAGTAACCAGATTTGGTTTGGAGTCATCAAAGAAAGACTACATGACCATTCACATAATGCCTGAAATAAATAAAAATAAAAATATCATTCCTTAAAATTTTACTTTATGAAAATTTGCCCAGGAATATTTCATCAATTTCAGGAATAACAAAAAAAAGAAAATTAGAGTGCTTTCACCATTGTTCATACTTCAAATACCATACAGAAACTGCACGTCACAAAATGGAGAAACTATGAAATTGTCTGTGATGAATGACATACATATATGAAGTCATCTGCAGCAGCAGAGACGGCCCATTCAGATCCAGTGCCCGTGTTTATACTGCCAGTCTTGCGAGCTGACAATCCAATCGACAACCAGTAGGAGACTCTTCAATCGACAAGGCAGAATTTTGTTAGTAATGTGACAGAATAATTAATATACAAAAAGTGTCACTCTAATATGTGTCACTCGACACCCAGTCAGAGTATCTAAGCTTGATATGTAATTTTTCAAAACTCAGCTGGTCGTCCAGGAGAAAATGCCCCTGGTCCAGGGAATAGAATTTGCTAAAAAAATTGAACACGTGTAAACCTGAATTTTCTTCACAAAATAATAACATAATAATGTAAATGCACTAATTTGGGACATCCACGACCATAATAAATGCGAACTAGTTTCAAGGATTAGTTTGATGACTATGTAAACCAGAATGCACCTTGAAGATATATGCAAATTGGTACAAAAAACCAATGAATTATAAACAGGGGATTTGGGTATCTTTGAAAATAACAGAAAAGGATTTCATTCAATGTTGGGGAAAAAACCATTATAGTAAACACCAGATGCTCATACCGGCTGAAGAAATCTCCAGTAAGAACTTGCACCCTTTTTCAATTCCTTGTTTAAGTTGTCGATAATCATTCTCAAGTCCATCGCCATTAGCTCCAGGAACCACCACCCCAGATCCATGGGGAATGTAATGGTCTTTTGTACCATGGGGGCCACAACAGTTTTTCTGAATATTTCTTCTGTATTTCTCATGTTATCAGCAGCAGCATCTGCTCGCAAACAATTAAAAATTGCAACTTCATCCTTGTGCTCCAACCCATTGACCAAACAGTGTCCGTCCAATAGCAAGCTTGCATTCTGTATTCTCTTCTCCATATTTTGAATGAATGGCAGATCCTGCACCCAGCAACCAAATGAGAGTCAGTGTACGAATAGGAAAGACTGTAACAACATAATTAAGATCCGTAACTTTTATGGCAGGGGTTTTGCAGAAGTCGAGCAGGCAGCCGATAATGGGATGCGAGGGTGGAGTATTGGTGGTGGAGATTGGGCGGAGGACTCGACGGAAGAGGTGTAGACATTTTAAGAGGAGAAAGGTGATGACAGTGGTAAAGATGGACGCCATGGCTGGCTGTAGTTTGAGGTTGATGAAGCTGTGTCTCTCTCTCTCTCTGCTTCGTCGTCATGTAAAATTAGATGCATGAAACTGGTCCAACTATTTAGGCCAAGTTGAATGTTTCTATTGGGCTTTAAGCCCAGCCCAGTTGAACAGATAATGATGATCCAACGATTTGAGCGCCTTTAGGTGGATGAGATCATAATGAGTATTCTGTCCTGCCCACAGCACTAATCATTCTGCAGCTGTGTAGCTGCATCTGAATTGATGACCCCCCACCCCACATATGGCATCCAACTCTCTAATAATAATAGCTTGATGCTGACGTCAGGTACATATTAGCATTGCTGATGGAGCTCATCTATCATGCATGGGAGTTTGTAATTGTCGGTCGGTCCATTATGTTGTAACCTTGTTTTCCTCGAAGTTGATTTAGGTAGTTCCATAGGTCACTGAGATCGGATAACTAGTTAATCTCGATAGCTCGCTCTCTTTCTTTCTTGCGAGTTTCAAGTCATCAAGTGTCAAGCGAATCAATACAATATATTAAAAACTGTATCAGTGTCCCGCACAGACTCGCATGCGCTTTAACATTCACCATCCAAATTCGCTTCCACCTTTTAGATTCCCTCGGACAAACAAAACTACACACTTTTGGCTCTTCAATGCATGCACTCTAAATTCAAATACTATATTCCAACACGTACACATTTACGTTGGACCATCTTTATCATAAGTGGGTTTTGTCAGGCTAATCACATCGTAAACACAATAATAATAATTATTATTATTTCTTTGTTTTTAACCAATAGCATCATCATTCCTAGGATGACTTGAAAAATACTTGATTAACACTTTTGTAGATGCAATCTAATTATTAATATTTTTACGACGCCACACATTAACATTGGATTCGCATTTGATCACTCGCGTCAAATCATTCGTCCATCGTGTTATATTCATTTTGAAAATAATAATTCTATGGATCATCGGACGGGCGAGATGCTAACCACATGTTGCCGAGGCTGCGGCCACGTGGCAGGCAATCTGAATAGTAACAGCATGCAGCTGTCTCGCAGCACGTGCAGCAGTGAAAGATTCCACGTCAGGGTGACGATGGAAAGTTGGGCCTCAGATCTGATGGGCCAGAGTGAGACAGACGCATTTACTTTTACTCTCCTACCCCAGTGACACAAAGTTAATGCAGTGACGCTCATTATTATTATATCTGACTGAGAAATACCAACTTGTTCGAATGATTTTTGTTACCATACAGAAATCTAAATAAAAGCCGAGTACATACAAAAAGCTTTCGAATCATCATTTCTCACCTTTAATTGCGTAATATAGTGAGTAAAATGAGAATCACACAGTCTCTGCTTGGTGGGCTCTGCTCTGCATCTGCATCTCTTTGGTGAATCAGGAGGAGAAGAAGAAGGAGGAGATAATGGAGGAGAAGCCAGAAGCAGAAAAGAAGGCTGAGGAACAGCTGCCGAACAAGGCCGGCGGAGAGGAGGAGAAGAAGAAGCCGCAGGGTGAGGAAGCGAAGGATGCGCCGCCGCCCCAAGAGGTTGTTCTGAAAGTGTTCATGCATTGCGAGGGGTGTGCGAAAAAGGTCAGAAGGAGTCTCAAGGGGTTTCCGGGTAACATTTCAGATCCGTCGTCGTCTCTGTTTTCCTTTTCACAAAAGCGTGTTGATGGGCTCTGAATTGAGGATGAGGGTGGGTTTTCAAATTCGTTGCAGGGGTCGAGGATGTGATTACAGACAGCAAGGCTCATAGGGTTGTGGTGAAGGGGGGGAAGGCAGATCCGGCGAAGGTGATGGACCGCATTCAGAGGAAGAGCCACCGTAAAGTGGAACTCATCTCGCCGATACCCAAACCGCCGGCGCCGGAGGAAGCAGAGAAGCCCAAAGCAGATCAGGAAGCAGAGAAGCCCAAAGTGGCAGAGCAGGAGAAGAAAAAGGAGGAGGTTCGTCGCGCTAGCTTTTCCATTTTCTGTATAAAATAAAAAAATAAATTGATTGCAACCATGAAGACAGACAGAGAGTCAATTCTCTGGTGATGTTGATTTTAATTTATTTAAATTTCTGGGGGCTGTGAACACATCAGCCGCCGCAGGTGATCACTGTGGTGCTCAAGGTCCACATGCACTGCGATGCTTGCTCTCTTGCCATCAAGAAACGCATCCTCAGGATGAAAGGTGCCTTTTTCCCTTCCTCCGATCTTTAATTAATTAATTAACACAGAAAGTGATGGATGGATCAGACCTTTTAGAGTGTGGGTTCTTTGAGTTGATTAATGGACGGACACTGCTCCTGATCATTGGTTAGTTTTGCACCTGAATGAATACAGGGGTGGAGAGTGTGGAGACAGATCTGAAGAGCTCTCAGGTGACGGTGGTCGGAGTGCTCGACCCGGCCAGTCTGGTGGACTATCTGTACAAGCGCACCGGGAAGCATGCCGCCATTGTGAAGCAGAACCCTCCACCAGACAACAAAGAAGAGGAGGAGAAAAAGGGAGCTGATCAGAAGGAGGATGAGAAGAAGCCGAAGACCGAGGATAAGGAAGCAGCGGGAGGAGGAGGAGAAGGCGACAAGGCGGAGGAGAAGGTAAAGAGTGATGGAAAAGGCGGAGGAGAGGAGGATGAGAAGGCAAAGCTGATTGAGCTGAAGCAGAATGAGTTCTACTACTATCCTGCATTCTATGCACCGAAGTTCGCCATGGATCAGTACTACGCCGCTGCGGCTGCCCATCCGCCGCAGCTGTTTAGCGATGAGAACCCAAATGCGTGTAGCGTCATGTAAATTACCGGCTATGAACAAGGGTCTTGCATTGCATTGCACTGCACCTTTTTTGGGATTGATTGATTACATGGTTTGTGTAGTAGCTGAGTTTTGGTGTCTCTAAATTGTCAATTGATAACATTGTTGCAGAGTAGTATAATGGGCTTTTGGGCTCGGCTCTATTTGATTTCAGCTGCAGGGTTGGGCCCCCAGTTTTATGGGCTTGTTCTGAGCAAACATTTTCATTAAAGCCCAATTGCAACCCGAAACGGTGGAGTTGACACACTTGGAGTGAAACTGAGAGAGACGGACATATAGTCCCCCTTTTGTATTTGTTTATCAAAATTTCAGTCATTTGGTTGGATTGCATTTTCCTCAACCTCCACCCGGCTTTTCTGTTGTTCAGATTGCCAGCCATGGATGACGGCCAGGGCAAGTCTCCCAGTCCTATTTTTGATGCCCGCCAGCTCATCAGAAAGTATCACGCCTGGAACGTAAGCCTCCATCCATCACTTGTTTTAAACGACTCTACCTGATGTTTAGGGTAATTGGGTTCGCTCCGCCTGGATCCATCCGCGGATTTGAATCTGAACTGAGAATGAATTCTTACTTTCGTTAAAAAAATGAGCACATATAACAACCACGCATCGTGAAATTTCAATGACATTCTGGTAAGGTGGGCGTTGAATTGAATGTGTTATTTGTGCAGCATTTTATTAGCTTGATATTGACTGACAAAAGATCTGTTACCACTTACCAGCATTACTTCTGCTGAAGTTACAATTTATCTCTTATCAAGCGTAATTGTTTTCTATCTTTCCAGCAAGTAAATTGGAAAAGTTTCAAGTTTTTTTTTGAGATCTTTCTCCGTACTTCTGCTGAAACACATATGTCTACTAATTCCATACTTAATTTCGTCGCCTTTAATACGTACAGTTCAACATTTGTAAAGCCAGCTGACCTCCCGCCATCAGATTCCCAGCGATCTAGGTCATCTGGATTTTCTGGTTTCTTGATTCTGCCATATATGAAACCTAGTTTCATTTTAAAACCAAGTGATCGAATCATAGATTTCTTCCATGTGACAAAGTTTTCAGGTCCTTCAAGTACTTGTGTGACTAAGGACACATTAATATTTTCATTCGAGCTTATATACATTGCTCCTTCATGGTTACTAACCTGATTTGCTGTATTTGCAGAATCTGAGCTTCCAGCTGCCAGAGAAGCCATTTCTGATCAAGAGGTAACAAAGTGATGCAGTTTTGTAGATCGGTTGTCAGCAGATCAACAGGATTGCTGTTGCTGCTCTGATACCATGTGCGGATGGAAGATCAGAGGTGGTCGGATCCCTGATCGGAGCCCGCCGGAAGTTGGACGGAGAGGCTCAAGATGAGGGTTTAGGCAGAAATCAGCCTTTTTGTATATATTATTTATGAAGAAAGTTACAAGCCAGTTTAAATACAGGTATTGTAAACACTATTTACAAACTAGCCCTTAGAGTAAGTTAAAATACAAACTAACTAAAAAAGGGTTTATTCCAGATCTTGGGTCTTCATCTTCATCTGTCTTCATCTGAGTCTTCGGAGATGTGCTGGGAATCTGATGGCGGGAGGTCAGCTGGCTTTACAACATTCTTTCTGACTTATATGCTAGGTCTTTTTTCTTCAAGGTAGACTGATATACCTTCCGGATGTGAGGTCTCTCCCATTAACTCTATTCCTGATTGTTGCACGACAGCCCTTTTCTGCGTATTCATTGGCAGAAAGTTAATTGATGATCTTCATCACTGGGGAGTGTCAATTACAGCAGTCGAGAGCATACTCGCAGCGGGGGTTAGTGCTTTTTCTCTCTGTATCTCAAAAGCTAGAGTTGCTGCTTCTTTGGATTACAAAGAACCCAATTCAATATTGACCTCTTCCTTGGATTAATTTTTGTTGTGTTCTGCTTTTTTGCTTCCAACCATGTGCTTGCGGTACTTGTATTAACTTCTGGTAGAGATCCGGGCATAGTTCCTCGAAATGTGAAAGCTCCCGAGGCTGTGGTTAATGAGGGGCAAGTACCTCGCACAAAGTATGAGGTTGTAAATGGCATAATTGTCACGATTAAGTTTTGTGAAACATGCAAGCTGTACAGACCTCCTTGTTGTTCACATTGTTCAATATGTGATAACTGTGTGGAGCAGTTTGACCATCATTGCTCTTGGGTTGGTCAGTGCATTGGATTCGTAAGCACTTTATTCTGTCTTTTACCGGCACTTGTGTTTGAATTTTGCAATCACCAGCAAATTAAATCGGCCAATGCATGTGGGTCCATTCTTGGATTTTAAAGAACATTTGAAAGAAGGATTCTTATTGAATTGAGATTACATGTAGTTGAAGAATTTATTTGGAGGAAGTAAATGTTTCCATTTTCCCTGCATCAGTTACTTGAGTTTTGTTTCGGGCGTTCAGATTTTAATTTAGTGAATCACACAGCTATTTTCAGACATGTAATTGTAATAGTACCTGGTCTCTGGTGTATCTAATTAGTGGTCATCATTCATTCTTTTGCAGCGCAACTATAGGTTCTATTACATGTTTGTAATCTCCGCGACTGTAATGTTCTTATACATCTTTTACTTTTGCTGGATTTACATCACATTGATTATGAAAAGTGAGGGCATTGCAATTTGGAGATCCATGGCCAAGACCCCTGCCTCAGTTGCACTGCTTCTTATCTGTCTGGTTTGCTGGCGGCTTAACGGCCTTTCATGCATATCTAATCAGCAGAAATCAGGTATTTTAGCTTTTCCCTCTCAATGCGATGAAGTAACAATTTTTCACATATACTTTGAAATAATACGAGTGGCAGCTTTCCAGCACCCTTTTCTTATGCCCTTTCCTGTGTGTGTTTGCAGTCGACCTATGAAAACTTCAGATATCGGTTTGATCAGCAAGTGAACACACACGATGAAGGTTGTTATGGAAACTGGAAAGAAATATTCCCGGCTTCAAAACACAATTTCAGAGAGAAAGATGCTCAAGTTCCAGCTAGGTCCATTAGTTTTGATGACATCAGGTCATGGCCGATATAGAGATGGGATGGAAAACAGACCGGGGTGGAATGTATTTATCCGATGATGATCTGGATGAGAATGAATGCATCGGCCCGTCTCAGGGAGAAGAGCCAGAAACTATGAAGCAATAACAATGCTGCCATCAAGTTACATCTTCAGCTATCGCAAAGAGTAGAGTGGAACTCTTACAGGGCAGGGCAGGCCAGGGCTGCCCTCCAGGTTTTCTGTCCATGTGTAAGGGGTGAAAGGGTACCTCAAGCTGTGTTGGCCATTGGGTTTTGGGGCAGAGCTACCCAACTTCTCTCTGTTGGTAAGAGCTTGAAATGGATGTGCTTCTTGTTTTGTCAAATGCTGCTGGCTCTTGAAATATAATCATACTTTGTAATTACAGTTTAGATTATTATAATTAAAACAATGATAATTTGGGAATGAGATCCAATATGCGTACTTTCCTTAAATTTAAATAAATTGTGATCTCATCGAATTTATTTGCACTGAACAACTCATTAGGTCCATATATAGAAAAAATTATATGTCGTGGCCTGCAAATGATTTTAAGCAACAATCTCCATGAAAAATATTTAAAATGAAAACAAACATATAAGTCGCATAGAGTACCGTGTACCTACGTGGCGGAAGGTGATTGGTTCCATTCACGTGGAACGCAATGTGATTGGATGGAACAAGTCGATGGCTCATCGACGCGACTCCCATCGATCTATAATACAAGCACAGTATCGGAGTGGAGATCTCAGATTTGAATTGGTGCTTTTTGAAACGATATTACATCGTCGTCTCCCTCAGATCTCCTCCGATCGAAGTTCACTTTCTTCGCAGATCTGTTGGTTGAAGAAGCTGCGGATGATGGGAGAAGGGAGGCGTATCCCGTTGCTGTTTCTTGTTTCGGCGATCGTTCTTGTTGCTTCTTCGTCGCTGTTGCAACTCCGCGCTTCTTCTGATACGGTGAGAGGCCTTTGTTTTCTCTGTACCATTATCGATACGGTTTGTTGTGCGATTGCTCGTCTAATCTATTGATTCGTCGTATCACTATCAGATCTTCTATGAATCCTTCGATGAACCGTTTGAAGGGCGATGGATCGTATCCGAGAAGGAAGAATTCAATGGTAACGTGTTCTTACTCTATGTTATTGCTTGACTGGCTACAGAGCGCTGGTTGCTACTTGATTGTGTTTGTTGTGGTCCTGTGGTGCTGTGGTCGGATACAAGTCAACTAGTATGGTTGTGCTCAAAGTAGTGGTACTCCTTAATTGATCAGATAACCTTTCTGAACAAGTCCACTGATTTCAGCCGTAACCTATTTATTTATTGTAGGTTTAGGCTCATATTTAACTGTGATTGTTTTCCCGAGTGGTATACGGAGACATGAGTAACAAAAGCCTCACATATTTGAAAAAGGGGAAGAAATTGTAGTCCATTTATCACAAGGTCCATTTTTAAAAATAATTTATAGAACCTGTATGTCTTCAGATTTACTGTACAATGATTCAAAATTTTATTTTTTCATCCGGTGGATTCTACATTGGATTCTTAAGAGACACCACCTAGTGAAATCTGTGCTAAATCAGGGGTGCCTGTTGTAACTGTGTCCCAACTTCTAAAAGAAGACAGCCTGCATATGTGGTTTGGCTGGTCATTAGTGGTAAAGCAATGATTTTAGTGCTGGCCAAGCTTTCCATTCTATTTTGGTGGTATTTTTAGTCCTCGTCATTACAATTCGGCTTGAGATTTCCAGTTTATCTTTTGCTTTCTGGTTTACTAATATCAATGTGTCAATTAAAAAATTGGATGTTGTTTTGTAGGCGCCTGGAAACACTCCAAGAGTGAGGGTCATGATGATTATGGACTTCTTGTGAGTGAACCGGCTCGCAAGTATGCCATTGTGAAAGAGCTTGATGAGCCTGTTATTCTGAAGGACAAAACCATTGTCCTTCAGTATGAGACACGCCTCCAGAATGGGCTTGAATGTGGTGGTGCCTACTTAAAGTTTCTTCGCCCTCAAGAAGCTGGTTGGATACCCAAGGAGTTTAACAACGAGTCTCCATATTCTATCATGTTTGGCCCTGACAAATGTGGGGGGACAAATAAAGTTCATTTCATCCTAAAGCATAAGAACCCAAAAAGTGGGGAGTATGTTGAACATCATCTGAAATACCCGCCATCAGTTCCATCTGACAAGCTAACACATGTGTACTCTGCCATTCTGAAACCTGATAATGAACTGCGAATTCTTATTGACGGGGAAGAGAAGAAGAAAGCAAACTTTCTTTCAGCTGATGATTTTGAGCCGGCACTTGTTCCTCCTGAGACTATCCCTGATCCAGATGAGCAGAAGCCTGAAGACTGGGATGAAAGAGCAAAAATCCCAGATCCTGACGCGAAGAAGCCAGATGACTGGGATGAGAATGCTCCCATGGAGATTGAGGATAATGATGCAGTGAAGCCTGAAGGATGGTTGGATGATGAACCTGAGGAAATAGATGATCCAGAAGCAACAAAGCCTGAAGACTGGGATGATGAAGAGGATGGTGAATGGGAGGCACCAAAAATTGATAATCCTAGATGTGAGGTAGCTCCTGGTTGTGGCGAATGGAAAAAGCCAACTAAGATGAACCCTGCATATAAGGGAAAATGGAATGCTCCTCTTATAGATAATCCTAACTACAAGGGCATATGGAAACCCCAGCAAATCCTGAATCCTAGTTACTATGAACTCGCAACCCCAAACTTTGAGCCCATTGCTGCAGTTGGTATTGAGATTTGGACAATGCAAGATGGAATTGTCTTTGACAACATCTTGATTGCCAGTGATGAAAAGGTTGCAGAGTCGTATAGGTTAACTTCTTGGAAGCCCAAATTTGAGATTGAAAAAGAGAAACAGAAGGCTGAAGATGCAGCTGCTGGTGTATCAGACGGCCTTTCTGGATTCCAGGTATTTATTCAATCTTTGCATTATACTTCACATATTCGACCTTGTTCTATTGATCTGATGTCAATGTCAGGTTTCTAATTGTAGTTTTTGTCTGCTAACCCATTTCAGAAGAAAGTGTTTGATGTGTTATACAAAGTGGCTGATCTTCCTTTCCTAAGTTCGTTCAAGTCAAAATTGGTGGTAAGTTTGAAAACATTATATTCTATTAGTGTTGGCTGGTATTGAGTGTGCCTTATATGTCACAAATTTGCTGCCAGGATTTGATTGAGAATGCAGAGAAGCAGCCCAACCTCACTATTGGTGCCATTCTTTCCATTGTGGTGGTCATCTTTACAGTCCTTTTAAAAATCATATTTGGAGGGAAGAAGAAAGTGGTAACGTGCCTACTTCAAAATACTGTCTGACATTACTCCCCTCTGTCCATCGATTTTGTTCTGGAGTATCACATGTCTTTTTGTGTATTTATATAGTTTGTAATATGTGCAAAACAGGATAACGTTGCTACTACTCAGGCGAGTAACCCTGTGTCCAGTACCCCTGTGCCCGAGGAAACTTCAAATAACCAGGGCGGCAGTGATAAAGAAGAAAGCGAGAAGGAAGATGTAGCTGCTCCACGTAGGAGATCTAGACGTGAACTTTGAGGCCAAGAAGCATGCATGTAATGTTGTTTGGTTGAAACCCCTTTTGATAGTACTTTTGAGCTTTCTAGCAAACTTCTATCTATTTTTGTTTTGATCTATCGAATTTGATTAGTCTTTGAGACGTGTGGTTGCACTTTTGGTCATTTTGACTCTTTGGAAGAAAATTTAGTATGCAATGTGTTCGAGGATCAGGCGGCCAGTGAAGTATTAGTAATGTTTGCAACGCCATGTAACTGATAGATCTCATAACCTTTGCATAATAGATGTTTAACGTAGCAGCGTAGCTTCTTCATTGTTTAGTTGTTTGGATGGATGAGTTCATCCTCAGGGTTCCAATTCCAGCTGGCTATGTAGAAGAAAACGAAATTGTGCCTGTATTAATTGGGAATTAGTATCGAATTGCTCAAGAAAAAAGATACCCGAGGAATGACAGTATTCAAAATGGTAAATACAAATGTTTTCCATGAAAAAGAAAATCTATAGGTATCCATCCATCCATCCATCCCTTTGTTCTCTTGTAGTCAGAGGATCACGTCATGTGTCACAGTAAAAAGTGCAAGTCTGCTGCTTGAATAACTCGACGCTTAAGAGCTATTGAATAAGAGGGTGGTTTGTCTCAGCAGCTCCGGGGCGACATGGTAATTTGGAGCGGAAAAGAATGAAAGATATTTGGCATGGGTTAGGACTGGGCCGCGGGGTGAGGAAGTGACGATTCGACCCTTTTTCTCCCGAAATGTTACAAAATCCTCAAAAGCCCATCAACATCCTATCTATCTTTTTATCCATCCATATACTGGTTGCCATATTCAGTCGTAGAGTAATATATTCATAGTAATAATATAAATACGTAGCATTGCATCCATTTTCATCCCCTTCTGTCCGATCCGCCTCCCAACCCTCCTCATCCCCAGCATTGCTTTGGCTGTTCACATACCCCGGTTTCCCAGGTACTTGTACTTCACCCCCCCATACCTCGGATCTCTTTTTTCAATTCAATTCAATTCAATTTCACCTCCATCCATCTGCCCGATCACGATTCTCATCCGCTAGGTGCCGATCCACAACTCCTCCTTCCTTCCATCTGGATCTCATCTCAATTCCCCACCTTCTTTGTTTTTTTCTTCTCAAAAAGGTAGATTTGATCCATCTCCGCTCACCGCTGCTATTCGCCTTCATCAAATCGCATTCCGGTCATTCTTCATGCGATTCGTATTTCAATCACCAGTGCTGTTTACCCAATTCCTTGTAACTGGTTTACCTTGGATCCACTAGATCAATTTCTTTCCATCTCCGATCCGTTCCTTTTTGGTGCGATTCATCGTTTTTAGTCGGATCGGTAGATCGATTCATTGTCTTTGATTTCTGTTTAAATTTTCTATTTTTCAATTCAGATGTGTTGTTTAAATCGTTATTTGTTCCTGATCGAACATCCCTACATGCGTCTAATAGATGTTCAAACTTATATTAGTTTATCTACTTCATGCATGTTGGACACACAACTTATCAATCCGATCCTGATATCTAATTGTTCTTTTGCAGATCTTAACTATTTATTATGACATCCTCAACAGCTGGATCCATCAAATGGTTGAGAGGAACCGTGAAAGGTGTTCCTTCAGGGGACTGCCTCCTGATTATGGGCAACCAACAATCAACCAACCCTGGAACCATTCCTCCTGAGAAGACGATCACTCTCTCCTCCATCATTGCACCTAGATTGGTATGTTCCTAGTCTCTTCAATATTGTTTTCTTTTTTCTTTCTTTAAACCTTTATGCACAACTCCTTTTACTTGTTCGATAGCCACCACATGCATACACTATCATTAGTATTTAAGCACTGCTACAACATCCGATACTGTGCCTTCAGCCTTTCACTGTCTTATATTTTTTATATGTAGGCTCGCAGAGGAGGTGTGGATGAGCCCTTTGCATGGCAAAGCAGGGAATTTTTGAGGAAGCTTTGCATAGGAAAGGTATTCATTTAATGCAAAATTCTCTTCTGATTATTTGCATTCTTGGAAATGATGATACTTAATCTTCTTTTGGATCGGTCTTTAAAATTTCTAGGAGGTTACATTCAGAGTTGAATACAGTGTACCATCTATTGGGAGGGAATTTGGCTCTGTTTTCCTCGGTGATAAAAATCTTGCTCAGTTGGTTGTTTCTGAAGGCTGGGCCAAGGTAATATTCTTTTTTCTTATTCATGGGGTGTAATGGACTCTATTAAGTTTATGTATTTAGATATTGGATGTCTTTTTTTGTACAGGTTCGGGAACAAGGTCAACAAAAAGGGGAAGTGAGTCCATATCTTGCTGAATTGCAACATCTCGAAGAGAAAGCTAAGCAAGAAGGTTTAGGCCGTTGGAACAAGGTAGTCTATATTTGTTTGTGGTTTGCAAGTGTCTTTTGTATTTCTTTTTTAATTAGTCTCTGCTGTTTATGTGTTCTATACATATGCATGAACAAAGGGGATCCTTGCACCGTATTATCCTCATAGTTGGCACCAGTTTCAGTCTCATTTTAATGAGTAATGACAATCCAGAATGTGCTCTAATTTTTTTGACAATGAAGCAAACAGTTTGTTCGCTAGATGTTTTTTTGGAAAGTGATGTATTATTTACATTGTTTGTTTAGCAAATACCCGAGTCGGAAAACCTGAACCAACTTGTATCCTTTTAAATTTTACAAAAACAAATTTTTTATTCAAGGAAGAGGTCAAAAGCATTGTCTAACCCAAAAGTAGGAGTTAATGAGAAGCTCTGAAGTACTAAAAATAGGCAGGTTTTAACTCTATTGAATAAACCACCAGACAAGTTTTTCACTCTTGATTGCAGGATCCTAGTGTTGCTGAGGCTTCAATCAGGAACTTACCTCCATCGGCAATTGGTGATCCTAGTAACTTGGATGCAATGAGCCTATTGGCTGCAAATAAAGGCAGCCCTATGCAGGGTATTGTAGAGCAGGTCCGGGATGGAAGCACTATTCGTGTCTATTTGCTTCCTGAATTTCAGTTTGTCCAAGTTTTTGTAGTTGGGGTGCAGGTACAAAGTTTGTTAACTTGTGAATCACTGTAATACGTGATCCTTCATATATTTCTTGTACTAATAAGTCTCTCAATGTTGTGCTGTTAGTCTCCATCAATGGGAAAAAGATCTGCACCAGAAGCTGTGATCGAAACCGAGCTGAGTGCTGACTTACCAAATGGAGAACCTTTTACTGAATCCAGAGCTCCTTTAACATCAGCGCAAAGACTTGCAGTATCAAGTGTAGCTAATGAAGTGTCCCCTGAACCATTTGGAAGGGAAGCCAAACATTTTACTGAGCTCCGCGTGTTAAATAGGGATGTGAGTATGCTTCAATAAGTTATCTACTTTTCCCCATTTTCACCAGATTTATTGAAAAATCAAGCGATATGTTCAGGTGCGAATTGTTCTAGAAGGTGTTGACAAATTCAGCAACTTGATTGGTTCAGTGTTTTATCCTGAAGGGGAATCAGCAAAAGACCTGTCATTGGAGCTTGTAGAAAATGTATGTGGCCATGAGAAATTAGTTTATTTAACAACTGTGCTTATAATCAGTTTATTTCACTAGTTATAAAAAATAGGCCAGTTTCAATTCAAATTATACAGGCTGTACAGTTCGCAATCAGACCACTAGCGGCTTCTTATTTCAATAGCAGACAAACTTGATTACAGCTCTTGTACTGTCTTTGTCCATGCCTTATGTAATACATCGAGGTTAAGATTCATGGCTCTGATTCTCTGTGCTCACACTGGGTTTAGCTGCATTTCTCGCTTTTAGTTCTTCTCTACCTCTATCTTCTGCAAAACACAATTTTTTGTTCAGAAAAAATATTCTATTTTCCTAATAAATTGAAACTTCTACATCAGGGTTTAGCAAAATATGTTGAATGGAGTGCTAATATGATGGAAGAGGATGCCAAGCGGCAGCTGAAGTCTGCCGAGCTCTTAGCTAAAAAGAACCGTTTGAGAATCTGGACAAATTACGTTCCACCATCTTCAAATTCAAAAGCTATTCTTGACCAGAATTTTGAAGGAACGGTAATGATTGTTTACAGTAGTGAAAAAACAACTCCATGCTTATTTGTTATTTGATTAAATACGTGTCTAGTTTCTTTTTACATTCTCCTCCATGCAGGTAGTAGAGGTTGTTAGTGGAGATTGTATCATAGTTGCTGTTGATTCAGCACCATTTGGTAGTCCACTGGCAGAGAGAAGAGTCAACTTGTCAAGCATCAGGTGTCCGAAAATGGGGAATCCTCGTAGAGATGAAAAGCCTGCCCCATATGCGCGCGAGGCCAAGGAGTTCTTACGTACTCGTCTTGTCGGCCGAAAAGTAAGAATGCTGTGTTATTTACTAACTGTTAGGGATGTAACATTGTAGAATGTGCTATGGTCTGGGTCTCTTCCCCTATCTGAAATTAGCTTAATTTATGTACTCTTGAATAAATTTTATTTGTGGTAATAGATTCCTGTTTCTTCAGGTGAATGTGTCGATGGAATATTCTAGAAAGGTTAACATGGCGGATGGGCCTGCAACTGGTGGGGTGGATTCGAAGTTAATGGATTTTGGTACAGTCTTCTTACTTACCCCGACAAAAGGTGATGCCGATGAGTCATCTCCAGCTCCAACAGGACCAAATATTGCTGAACTCATAATCTCCCGTGGATTTGGCACTGTCATCAGACATCGTGATTTTGAGGAAAGATCAAATTACTATGATGCTCTCCTTGCTGCTGAATCACGTGCAATTGCGGGAAAGAAAGGTATCCATTCTGCCAAGGATCCTCCGGTGATGCACGTAACAGACCTTCTTACGGTATGAGATGTAGCTGAAGATTTAACGTTTTTTTATTATCATGTGTGATATGTACATGCAGCTACATGCGTCTTATTGTTGAACTTGTGCATTTCATCCCAACACTAGGGTTCAAGCAAGAAAGCCAGAGATTTTCTACCGTTTCTGCAGCGGAATAGGAGAATGCCCGCAGTTGTTGAGTATGTCCTGAGTGGTCACAGGTTTAAGCTCTTGGTACCTAAAGAAACGTGCAGTATTGCCTTTTCACTCTCTGGTGTTCGGTGCCCTGGTCGTGATGAGCCTTATTCAGAGGAGGCAATTGCACTTATGAGACGAAAAATAATGCAAAGAGATGTTGAGGTACTATTTTTGTTTTATTTACTCAGTTAAAGAGGTGATTTGACTTGTACCAAGATTATGGATCTCATCATTTGATACACAGATCGAAGTAGAAACAGTTGACAGGACGGGTACCTTCTTGGGATCTTTATGGGAGTCGAGGACAAATGTAGCAATTACTCTACTTGAAGCTGGTTTGGCAAAGCTTCAACTGTCTTTTGGCAGTGACAGAGTTCCTGACTCCCACCTTCTCACACAGGCTGAGCAATTTGCAAAAAAGAAGAAACTGAAAGTACGCATCTTGTCTACCTTGTGACTTGGTTGGTGTTCTACTGAATTTTTTTCTAATTTAACCTATCTGCAGGTATGGGAAAATTATGTTGAAGGAGAGGAAATTTCTAATGGTTCTTCTGCTGTGGAAAACAAGCAAAAAGAAACACTAAAGGTGCATGGAGTTGAAATTACGGGAGTTCATTTACATACATGTTTACAGGCGAACATCTGTAGATTTCCTTGTTTTAATTTCAGGTAGTAGTTACTGAAATCCTAGGCGGGGGTATGTTTTATATCCAAACTGTCGGAGACCAGAGGATTGCATCAATACAACATCAGCTTGCCAGTTTGAGTCTTCAAGATGCTCCTGTTATTGGGACTTTCAATCCCAAGAAAGGTGATAGCGTGCTTGCGCAGTTCAGCCGAGACAATTCATGGAACAGAGCTATGGTGAGAGTATATTCAATTATATGATCGTTTTCCTATCAACTATTACCTATCAACTATGTGTAGACAGAATCGCTCCCAAAATTAACCACTTCATGTAGTCTGTAAAGCCTGCCAAGTTAGGCATGTTTAAAACATTAGACGGGATCTTTGACCCGACTTAGCTTATCTAGAGGACAAGAGGGGAAATATGAAGTAAACAAATGAAACTATGAAATGGTTAATATTGCGGAATTTAACTGGTACAAGTTGATGTGGATATATGTTTTGTTACATCTGCAACTGAATTTGCCAAGAACAAGTGACCTATTCTTATCATGATATTACACATATTTTAGGGCTGTTGAATTCTTACTTAAGTATTCTCGTGATTTAGGTTGTCAATGCACCTCGTGTAGTGAACTCCCTGGCAGACAAGTTTGAAGTGTTTTATATTGATTATGGAAATCAAGAAGTGGTTTCTTATAGCCAGTTACGCCCAATTGATCCGTCATTGTCTTCAGCACCTGGTCTTGCACAACTTTGCAGTCTTGCATTCCTCAAGGTTCCCAATATAGAGGAGGATTATGGTGAAGAAGCTGCAGATTTTTTAAATGAATTCGCACTGCTGAGCTCCAAAGAGTTTAGAGCCTTGATAGAAGAGAGAGATACTTCAGGAGGCAAGGCTAAAGGACAGGGAACTGGGACTGTTATTATGGTTAGTTTGGAAGATCCGGAAGATGGAATCAGCATGAATGCTGCTATGCTTAAGGTCTGGTCTTTCTATATGACTGATAATTTTTTCAAAAGAGCAGAATTAAATTTAATATTACAAAACGTGTTATTGAACAATCTTATTCATGGAATTAAACTGACTATCTACTCTTCGCAAGCTGATAAGTGCCTTCATATTTTAGGAAGGACTTGCCAGGTTGGAGAAAAGGAGGAGATGGGAAACCAAAGAAAGAAAGGCAGCCTTTGACAAACTGGAAAAGTTCCAGGAAGAAGCTCGCCTCAGCAGACGCCGAATGTGGCAGTATGGTGACATTCAGTCCGATGACGATGAAGTGGGCCCACCTGCTAGGAAGGCTGCTGGTAACAAACGCTGAGTAGCACTAATATTGTGATATGAAAGTAGACCCATCAGGTGATGGAATAGATTGGTACACATCTTTGATGCTTCAGGTTAAACAAATGGTGTAACTGGATTTTGTTTTTCCGTGAACAATTTTGCTTGCTTGTTCTGTATGTTTTCCCATCAAACACATTAAGGTGAGTAGTGCAGTCTCTCCATTTATATGGAAATGGCAGCATTTTATTTACAGGATTATGTTTTACTACTTTGAACTTGATTTATAATAGATAACTTCCAATACCCATTTATTCACTTTTAAATCTATCGTATTAGTTTGCTTATTCAAAAATTGAACTATAATTGAATATCTAGTTTAGTATTTAGGATTCAATGTACTACTTTTTTAAAGAGATATTAAGACATTCTTTTGTATTATAATTTATAAATGACATAAATATTAAAATATCCATTTCAGCTCATGACATACATTTAAAAAGGAACATATAAACTAAATGTGAAAACTAATACAATTCAATCTTATAATGTAGTTAAATATTTTATATGAATTCAAAATAATATACCTCAAGATCACAAACTTATTTGTATTAGAAAAGTTGCAAGTAAATGTAAACACATACAGACGCAAGATCCATACGACGAGATGATTTCAACCAGAAATGCCACGTTTAATTAAGCTGCGCATATATGCTCAAGTCAGCAGGTGAGCTAGCTAACGAGGCAAGGCAGCCGAAAACCCTAAAAAACCCAAATGTTGAAAAATCCGGAAGAAAGGCTTTGCCTTCCCTTTGCCTACTTTGACTTGCCTTCATCTCATGCTCCACCTCTTCTGCTCACAACTCAATGAGCTTCTTCTTCTTCTTCTTCTTCCTCAACATCTTATGCGACTTGTGTACAGTCAGTCTCCTTATCTTATCCCACAGTTTGTATCCTTGATAAAAAAGAAGAGAGGGAAATAAATACATGAAACGAGGCTACAAGGGCATATATAAAGATCCTACATCCAACATCTTTATCATATGTCCAATTATCTTAGCATTTTTCTACTTAATTTCTAAAGAAAGAATCAATGTAAAGCAAAGAATCAAGGAGGGTCACATTATCTCCACTTACAAGGCATATTTGATTTTTCAATACATTGTATCATGCTTTATCACTTATGAATCCCACTGATCATCCTTTAATAATCTACTCAATTGAACCCCCTTTACATTACAATAGTTGCTGAACTAACTGCACTTTGCCAGACAAGCAGGAAGGATCTAAAGAGATTTATTCAATGGATAGAATTTTGACAAAAAAGCAGAGAAACAAAAGATAACAGTTGGTGGTTGATTGACAAAAGAAGAAATTCTGAAAATTAAATAACAAAAAGGTAGACGGGCAAAGTGGCAAATGAAGTAGTTCTGCATCACCATATGCCAATACCTTTTACTTTACCCACTGCTCTATTATTTCTATACTGAGTATACTCTTGTCCACAAAGCAAACACTCAAAATTTAAGAACCAAATAGATGTGTGCAGGCATAAACGCCTAACCAAGAACTAGTCCAATAGCCAAACAGAAAAAAAGAGTGATAATATATATGCTTCATCATTTCTATCAGTATCAAGGAGCTTGAATTTTCATCGAATAACATGAAAAAAGACCCTGCAATTTGACTATTTTGATTCATCTTCCACATGATATGAAAAGGCAAGTGACTAGCAAGCCAACGCCTCGAAGCCACACACAAACCACAAATTATGTGGCATATCAATGAATCAATTTATTACAATAATCAACAACCTTCCATGTATTTATTATATTTGAGTTTTAGAATACAAAAATGTTCCTAGGTTACACGTACCGTGACAAAAAAGAAGTCACCTCTGCAGCAATCTCATAAGCTCCCTCAACACATTTTCCTAAGGCAACCCCAGTAACATAGTTGCCTGCCAGGAATAATCCTTGGAGGCCATCACGCTGTAAAGCAGCCTCTGTTGAATCTAACAGATCAAAATGGCCTATCAAGAACTGTGGGATGGCTTGTGGCCAAACCTTTACACCCAGCACAAGTGGATCCTTGGCATCAGGGCGTATTAGGATTTTTCTCAAATCACGATCAACTGATTCAGCAAGAAGACTTTCTGACTGCAAAATGTGAATGAAATAGCATACACCAGAAGTTAGATAACACTGGGAGCAGGCTGCTAGATACTCGAGAGATCTCTACATAGGAATCAGTAGAAACTCTTAAAGAAGAACACATGTCAGGATTTCTAATATACATTGACATCAAATATTTAGTAAAATATGCACACTGAATTTGATGATTAGAAGACTTCTAGTTCCAGAGAGAAAATACAATATTTGGACTTCCAAAGTATTCAAAATTGCATCATTCTTAAGTGATTTTTCATCATTAACCTTCCGAAATGATAACAGATAGCAAACACAGCATTATCGTCATTGACGTACTTCTATTCTTATGGATCCATATATGCATGTAGAAGGGCAGAGCAATTCTCGTCACCCAGAAGCCCTCAAATTTTCCTAATAAAAAACTATAACAAACCTTAGAAAGAATTTCTGGATTGGTTGCTCCACCAATGTAATTTAAAAGCAGAATCCTCCCGACTGGTGCTCGATTTGGAAAAAGAGATGAACTGTATATTGTTCCTATGGATTTCAACAATAGAAATATTATATAACCAAACACTACAGCATTGTGGAAAATTTAAGGGCAACGACAAGGGCAACACAGAAATGGCTGTAGATTCAGATTATTGACCTGGATGCATAGTATCATTAAAAGTGGATGACGAGCAGCTTAAGAGGCATTAATTGTCATAAAAGTACATATTTTATGTATTTGATCTATAGGAGGAGATAGTTCAATATATATATATTTTTCTTTTATTCAGTATCCTATATTACTATATATTAAGGCATGCCACCGTAGATTGCAGGGCATTCTTGCAGTGTTCAGTAACAGATGCTCTTGAAATGAAATCGACTCACTGTTTGTGATGTTTCCATCATCCGTAAACATCATGTTCAATTTGTTGCATCAAGTTACTACATATAGTTCTTACACTCCACTGATGGTTTGGTAAATCATGAATGTTTATCAGTAAAACATAAATTGGTATTTACCTAGAGTTTCAATTCCTTGACTACGTGGATGCAATTGCCCAAACCCCTTAAGCTCACCGTCCATCAAGCAATCTGGCCTAATTGAGTCCCTTGAATAAGAAACAGATACCGCTGCCACTGGTGGGTAGTAAAACTTCGACAATAAGTCAGCAGCTACATGCTGAGTAGAAAGAAGACAGATTAATTAATAAAGAATCACTGTCCCAAATAGGCAAGAAAGACCCAGGAAACTAGCTGATAGAAGAGCGAAAATGTACAGAGAGAGGCTGCAAAAGGCTGCTCGCCACATGCGAGGGTACAGTCAATATGACACTTTTACTTTGCACTGTAAAAGATCCCTCGGGCGTTTCGTAGGTCAAGAAATAGTCTCCACCGTGTAATTTTTTTATGCTTGTCAGCCTCCACGACAACTTCAACTTGCTACCTAACCTGAAGAGCATAACATTCATCAAAAACCAAAACTTTTTGTTGTTGTTGTTAACATGCAGGATAATCCACAAAATGATAAATAGGGTAAGAATGCGAGGATAGAGGTTAGACATCCTGTTTGAGTCTAAAAGTTTAAGTGAAACCCATTCTACCGTGCAGAAATAGCATCCGGCAACATAGATAGGCCCTTCCTGAAAGATCCAACAGTTTGTCCTTTTGGCTGTGGTAGACGCCTGTGGCAGGATAATGATCAAGCCACGAGCATATTTGGGAACAAAATCACATAGGATGCAGCATAATATACAGAGTATTACGGATCTCTTGTAGGTGTTGAACCGCTACTCTTTCCTCGGAATGCCTTTAAGGCTCCTCCAACTATACTACCCCCATTCTGCTCTAACTTCCAGACTTTACCGAATGCTGCTTTCATACTCAGTTTTGATGGATCTCCAGCATATACACCTGTACTCCCAGCAATTCTGTGTTCAATTCTTTTGAATGTAGATAAAGAAAATATATTCTATATAACATATCGAGTTGAACTAATGGTTAACTACATTACTTAAATAGAAAGCTCTAGTTATGCACATATCTAATTAGTAGTATGTTCTTATATATGCACATGTTTTATTGAGTTCAAAATTTTTGTACACTTTTCGAGACAGTCAATTCTTAATACCACTGAACCAACAATTCTTAATCTAATGATAACTTCCGAGATTGCCAAGACATACCAAATTCTAACAAATACCTGAACAGAAGGGCTCAATCAAGCGTTCAAAAACCTCATCACCAAGATTTCGCCGCACAAACTCTTCAATGGACTCCTCATGGTCCTGTAGTTTTGAAAATGACACAATGAGTATAAAACTTGAAAAAACACATTATCGAACAACTGAAATGAAACAGACGGCATAAGAAGGAAGACCGGTGGAGGAGGACGGATTCCAAGAGCACCAAATCCAGCCCTTAGTTTTCCACCTAAGCTCATCAGATCAAAAAAAGGGAAATCAGCTGGTTTAGAGGGGACGGGCCTCAGTTTTCCATTCCAGAACACGAAGCGTGGGGCATCAGGGTCTCCAAAGACTAAATCATCCTTCAAACCACTATCAACCTGCACACAATCCAACACTTACATATAAACCTGTATTGACAGTACAAATAGGATGAATTGCTGTTCGTAAGGTTATTATGCATACGAGGATACACAATTCATGCAGTGCAAAGATGGAGGTATTGTTAGAATGCACACAACACGAGATGAGACACATAAATAGATATCTGTGGAAGAAGAAGGGATGGTTTGGAGGAAGAGGAGATGCATACAGCCAAGGCGAGCATTGGGTCGGTAGGTTGGAAGCTGTTGGGACCTTGTTCCCAGAGATAGCCATCTGTTTCGACAGTAATAATGTTGCCGCCGGCACGGTGTCGTGCTTCAGTTAGGATGAAGTTGTTTTGATTGTGCCTGGTGGAAAGAGCCTGGGCGATGGTGAGGCCAGAAATCCCGGCGCCTACGACGACGCAATCGAGAACAGGTTTGGCCTTATCTTGAACGGCGGAGACAATATTGGAGGGGGATGCGGTGGAGTCTCCTCCGGCAAGAGAGCATCTCAGAGTGCTTTGGGGATTCCGAGATTCGAAGAGAGACTTACGGGGCTTGAAAAGGCATCTGCAAGCGGAAGAGGAAGGAAGACCGATAATAAGAGTGGCATCCATGATGACGCCCAGAGGATGCGACTGGTGCGGTCCGGAGGAATTGGATGGATTTTATCTTTCCATCTATCTGTTCTCTCTCTCTCTCTGTATCAACAAATCTGGACAATTGACGGGGGCATTTTGGTAAATAATTTCAAAACTAATAAGACAAAACACCAGTTGACCCAACAACACGAGACATCATCAACACTGCCTACTACACTGTTCATCGATTCAATTGAGGGCGAGGCAGCCAGGCTGCTTTGTTAGAGACCAAGATCCGCCGATGGTTCCTGCCAGTGAAGTAGAAGAAGAATCACCCAACAACGGGTCGCCGTCGCCGGCTAGCTACTTACCCACCGACAAATACGAGAGTCCGCCGTTGCTCAAGAAATCGAGAACCATAACGGACAATTCTCCACACTTCCCCGGTCCCCTTTTTCCTGCCGTCCGTCGTTCTACTGTCCTCCCTCCCCCCTGCTATCGCAACCTTCCGTTTCCATCCCAGATCAGAATCTCAACTTCTCCGATCGTGACTGGCTTTATCCTTCTTTTCTCGGCCCTCACAAGCACCAGGCTTATGTCTGATCATAATCTTAATAACAAGAAGGATGGCTCCTCTAAACCTAAAACTAAATCCCCTCTCAGACCTAAATCATCTTTTCCTCTTCCTAATCCCGATGGGGGTTCTGATGAGAAGAGGGATGTTCCCAATCCCAACGTCCCTGTCAGGAAAAAGTTCATGTCCAAACCCAACGAGCCAGATAAAGAATTCAACGCTTTGGTTGGCCCTCCGTGGACTCATTGCTGCTTCTTCAAACTCGGTTCCCCTCTCCGTGCCCAAAAGAAGCTCCCACCAACACCACAAGATTTGGTTTGCTTTCTATGCTGGAAGTCTCAGTTTCAGCTTCTCTTTAGATTCTGTTTCGTGTTTAGATACGTAGGTGATGTCTGATACGACTTCCAGTATATCATCCCGCCAAAGGATACAAAAAAAAGGAGAGAGATCACCTAGGCTGCTTATTAGGTATAGTGTCTTGCAAACACTAATAATCAGTTGACTAAATTCTAATATCACGTTGCAGTACAAAAATAAAATGTATCATGCAATTGATGACAAGTGATCAAGCAATCCTAGACTGTAAACTACATCCGGTTCTAATTTACTAGAGACATAGGTGAATGAGCTAAACCTTGCGTGGTTCTTTATTTGGGAAAGTACATTAGAGAACATAAAAAACCTAATTTGATGTACAGTTATTCCATCACTCTTTCTTATGTATGTATCTGTTGTTATTACAGATGGCTTTCGCTTGTGTATCCTTCTTATTATATGCAATGCATTTGCGGAACAGAGTTGCAGAATTGCAGGTAACAATGGCCCATAAACAGTTGTCCCTTGGGTTACAGTGCATCACGTGTGTTACCGGGTTAGACTTTGCATGATGTGTCTTGCACTCATTCCTTCACAATATCTATTTAGGCACAGATTCACAATTGTCACAGATTATCTGAGAAAAAGGCCTTCAAAGGTTTGCAAAGTACAGATGATAAAAGTTCCTTCAATTATGGTGATGCCACTAGCAGAACTGCTGCCCTATATACAGTGGTTTTCACACTCATTGTACCGTTCATCTTATATGAATACCTTGATTATATTCCCCGAATTCAAAATGTGTCCAAGAGGATATTGAATGGTAACATAGAGGAGGTTCCACTGAAGAAGAGGGTTGCATATATGGTAGATGTCTGCTTCTCTGTTTACCCATACGCAAAGCTGCTTGCGCTCCTTTTTGCAACAATATTTCTGATAGGATTTGGTGGGCTGGCACTGTATGCTGTCAGTGATTGTACTTTTGTTATAGCTCTCTGGCTTTCATGGACTTTCATAGATGATTCAGGAAGTCATGCTGATAGGGCGGGCACTGGTCAGAGGATTGTGTCAGTAGCTATTAGCTTAGTAGGCATGCTCATATTTGCAAAGACTTGGTCTTGTCATATTTTTGGAAGTATAATCAGCACGATAACATCATATTAGATCTAAATAAGTGCCACGTAGGTTTGGTTTACCAAAAAGATTATCAATAGGCTTTCAAAATAAAACCACGGAAGTTTTAACTCGTCTACCGATATTGACGTTATCCTTGTTTACTTTTTCTTTGAAGTGACAATTTTCTCGAAGCCTAATCAGCACGATAACATCATATTATGTCTAAATAAGTGGCAGATAGGTTTGGTTTGCTAAAAAAATTATCAATAGGCCTTCAAAATAAAACCACGGAGGTTTTTACTCGTCTAACGAAATTGATGTTATCGTTGGTTACTTTTTCTATGAAATGACAATTTTCTCGAAGCCTAATCAGCACGATAACATCATTTTATGTCTAAATAAGTGCAACGTAGGTTTGGTTTTGCTAAAAAATTATCAATAGGCCTTCAAAATAAAACCACGGAGGTTGTTACTCGTCTACCGAAATTGACGTAATCCTTGGTTACTTTTTCTGTGAAGTGACCATTTTCTCGAAGCCTAGTCAGCACGATAACATCATATTATGTCTAAATAAGTGTCACATAGGTTTGGTTTGCCAAAAAAATTATCAATAGGTGTTCAACATAAAACCACGGAGGTTTTTACTCGTCTACAGAAATTGACATAACTCTTAGTTACTTTTTCTGTGAAGTGACAATTTTTTCAAAGCCTAATCAACACGATAACATCATATTATTTCTAAATAAGTGCCACGTAGGTTTGGTTTGCCAAAAAATTATCAATAGGCCTTCAAAATAAAAACTCTGAGGTTTTTACTCGTCTACCGAAATTGACGTTATCCTTGGTTATTTTTTCTATGAAGTGATAATTTTCTCAAAGCCTAATCACCACGATAACATCATATTATGTCTAAATAAGTGCCACGTAGGTTTGGTTTTCTAAAAAAATTATCAATAGGCCTTCAAAATAAACCACATGAGTTTTTACTCGTCTACCGAAATTGACATTATTCTTGGTTACTTTTTTTGTGAAGTGATAATTTTTTCGAAGCCTAATCAGCACAATAACATCATAATATTCCTAAATAAGTGCCACGTAGGTTTGGTTTTCCAAAAAAATTATCAATAGGCCTTCAAAATAAAACCACTGAGGTTTTTACTCGTCTACCAAAATTGACGTAATCCATTGTTACTTTTTATGTGAATTGACAATTGTTTCCAAGCCTAATCAGCACGATAACATCATATTATGTCTAAATAAGTGCCACGTAGATTTGGTTGGCAAAAAAATTATCAGTAGGCCTTCAAAATAAAATTACGGAGGTTTTTACTCGTCTTCCGAAATTTACGTAATTCTTGGTTACTTTTTGTGTGAAGTGACAATTTTTTAAAGCCTAATCAGCATGATAATATCATATTATGTCTAAATAAGTGCCACGTAGGTTTGGTTTGCCAAAAAAATTATCAATAGGCCTTCAACATAATACCACGGAGGTTTTTACTCGTCTACCGAAATTGACGTAATCTTTGGTTACTTTTTCTGTGGAGTGATAATTTTTTCGAAGCCTAATCAGCATGATAACATCATATTATGTCTTAATAAGTGCCACGTAAGTTTGGTTTGCCAAAAAAATTATCAATAGGCGTTCAACATAAAACCACGGAGGTTTTTACTCGTCTACAGAAATTGACGTAATTCTTAGTTACTTTTTCTGTGAAGTGACAATTTTTTCAAAGCCTAATCAGCACGATAACATCATATTATGTCTAAATAAGTGCCACGTAGGTTTGGTTTGCCAAAAACATTATCAATAGGCCTTCAAAATAAAACCACGGAGGTTTTTACTCGTCTACCGAAATTGACGTAATCCATGGTTACTTTTTCTGCGAATTGACAATTTTCTCGAAGCCTAATCAGCACGATAACATCATATTATGTCTAAATAAGTGCCACGTAGGTTTGGTTTGCCAAAACAATTATCAATAGGCCTTCAAAATAAAAACTCAGAGGTTTTTATTCGTCCACTGAAATTGATGTTACCCTTGGTTACTTTTTGTGTGAAGTGATAATTTTCTCGTAACCTAATCAGCACGATAACATCATGTTCTGTCTTAATAAATGTCACGTAGGTTAGGTTTGCCAAAAAAATTATCAATAGGTGTTCAACATAAAACCACAGAGGGTTTTATTCGTCTACAAAAATTGACGTAACTCTTAGTTACTTTTTCTGTAAAGTGACAATTTTTTCAAAGCCTAATCAACACGATAACATCATATTATTTCTAAATAAGTGCCACGTAGGTTTGGTTTGCCAAAAAAATTATCAATAGGCCTTCAAAATAAAAACTCTGAGGTTTTTACTCGTCTACCAAAATTGACGTTATCCTTGGTTACTTTTTCTATGAAGTGACAATTTTATCAAAGCCTAATCAACACGATAACATCATATTATGTCTAAATAAGTTCCACGTAGGTTTGGTTTTAAAAAAAAATTATCAATAGGCATTCAAAATAAAACTACGTAGGTTTTTACTCGTCTACCGAAATTGACGTTATTCTTGGTTACTTTTTTTGTGAAGTGACAATTTTTTTAAAGCCTAATCAGCACGATAACATCATATTAGGTCTAAATAAGTGTCACATAGGTTTGGTTTGCCAAAAAAATTATCAATAGGTCTTCAAAATAAAAACTCTAAGGTTTTTACTCGTCTACCGAAATTGACGTTATCCTTGGTTACTTTTTCTATGAAGTGACAATTTTCTCGAAGCCTAATCAGCACGATAACATCATAATATGTCTAAATAAATGCCACGTATGTTTGGTTTGCCAAAAAATTATCAATAAGCCTTCAAAATAAAAACTCTGTGGTTTTTACTCGTCTACCGAAATTGACATTATCCTTGGTTAGTTTTTCTATAAAGTGACGATTTTGTCGAAGCTTAATCAGCACGATAACATCATATTATGTATAAATAAGTGCCATGTAGGTTTGGTTTGATAAAAAATTATCAATAGGCCTTCAAAATAAAAACTCTGAGGTTTTTTCTCGTCTACCGAAATTGACGTTATTCTTGGTTACTTTTTCTGTGAAGTGACAATTTTTTCCAAGCCTAATCAGCACGATAACATCATATTATGTCTAAATAAGTGCTACGTAGGTTTAGTTTGCCAAAAAAAATTATCAATAGGGTTTCAAAATAAAAACTCTGAGGTTTTCACTCGTCTACCGAACTTGACGTTATCCTTGGTTACTTTTTCTGTGAAGTGACAATTTTCTCGAAGCCTAATCAGCACGATAACATCATATTATGTTTAAATAAGTGCCATGTAGGTTTGGTCTACCAAAAAAATTATCAATAGGCCTTCAAAATAAAACCACGGAGGTTTTTACTCGTCTACCGAACTTACGTTATCCTTGGTTACTTTTTCTGTGAAGTGACAATTTTTTCGAAACCTAATCAGCACGATAACATCATATTATGTCTAAATAAGTGCCATGTAGGTTTAGTTTGCCAAAAAACTTATCAATTGGCCTTCAGTATAAAACCACGGAGGTTTTTACTCGTCTACCGAAATTGACGTTATCCTTGGTTACTTTTTCTGTGAAGTTACAATTTGTTCGACGCCTAATCAACACGATAACATCATATTATGTCTAAATAAGTGTCACGTAGGTTTAGTTTGCCAAAAAAATTATCAATAGGCCTTCAAAATAAAAATTCGGAGGTTTTTAGTCGTCTACCGAACTTGACGTTATCCTTTGTTACTTTTTCTATGAACTGACAATTTTTTCGATGCCTAATCAGCGCGATAACATCATATTATGTCTAAATAAGTGCCACATAGGTTTAGTTTGCCAAAAAAAAACTATCAATAGGTCTTCAAAATAAAAATTCGGAAGTTTTTACTCGTCTAACAAACTTGTCGTTGTCCTTGACTACTTTTTCTCTGAAGTGAAATTTTTTTCGAAGCCTAATCAGCACGATAACATCATATTATGTCTAAATAAGTGTCACGTAGGTTTGTTGTGCCAAAGAAATTATCAATAGACCTTCAAAATAAAAACTCTGAGGTTTTTATTCGTCTACCGAACTTGGCGTTGTCCTTGGTTACTTTTTCTGTGAAGTGACAATTTTTGCGAAGTTTAATGAGCACGATAACATCATATTATGTCTAAATAAGTGCCACGTAGGTTTGGTTTGCCAAAAAATTTATCAATAGGCCTACAAAATAAAAACTCGGAGATTTTTACTCGTCTACCGAACTTGACGTTGTCCTTTTGTAAGTTTTTCTTTGAAGTGACAATTTGTTGGAAGCCTAATCAGCACGATAACATCAGATTATGTCTAAATAAGTGCCACGTAGGTTTTGTTTGCCAAAAAAATTATCAATAGGCCTTCAAAATAAAAAGTCGGAGGTTTTTACTGGTCTACCGAAATTGACGTTAATCTTGGTTACTTTTTCTATGAAGTGACAATTTTTTCTAAACCTAATCAGCACGATAACATCATAATATTGGAAAAATAAGTGTCATGTGGGTTTGATTTACCAAAAAAATTATCAATAGGCTTTCAAAATAAAAACTCTGAGGTTTTTACTCGTCTACCGAACTTGACGTTGTCCTTGGTTACTTTTTCTGTGAAGTGAAATTTTTTTCAAAGTCTTATCAGCACGATAACATCATATTATGTCTAAATAAGTGCCACGTAGGTTTGCTGTGTCAAAGAAATTATCTATAGGCTTTCAAAATAAAAACTCCGAGGTTTTTACTCGTCTACCGAACTTGACGTTATCCTTGGTTACTTTTTCTATAAAGTGACAATTTTTTCGAAGCCTAATCAACACAATAACATCATATTATGTCTAAATAAATGTCACGTAGGTTTGGTTTGCCAAAAAAAATTATCAATAGTCATTCAAAATAAAAACTCTGAGGTTTTTACTCTTCTACCGAAATTGATGTAATCCTTGGTTACTTTTTCTGTGAAGTGATAATTTTTTCGAAGCCTTATCAGCACGATACATCATATTATGTCTAAATAAGTGCCACGTACGTTTGGTTTGCAAAAAAAAATTATCAATAGGCCTTCAAAATAAAACCATGGAGATTTGTACTCGTCCACCGAAATTGACGTTATTCTTGGTTACTTTTTCCTGTGAAGTGACAGTTTTTTCGAAGCCTAAGCAGCACGATAACATCATATTATGTCTAAATAAGTGCCACGTAGGTTTAGTTTGCCAAAAAAATTATCAATAGGCCTTCAAAATAAAAACTCAGAAATTTTGACTCGTCTATAGAACTTGACGTTATCCTTGGCTACTTTTTCTATGAAATGACCACAACCATCTTACCTTGAGATGACATTTTAACCTGACCGCAGAAGTGCCCATCTTCAGGCACAATATATCCTACTCTATTTATGAGGGGGAGAGGGTTTTGGTGATGATACTGCCATGGTGATACATTGAACTTCACAGACACCATCTAAGCAGCTCTAACCAACTATTTATTTACCAAAATGTTATGCTACTTCCATCGACAGAATCAATACCATAGGATCCCTTGATGCATCTTCAGTGGAAGCCAGTCCAAGCAATGCAACGCTGCTCGCAATTTCCCTCAACTCTATTATGTATGCCTATTCCTACAAATAACGAGTGAACCTACTACCTCAAATGTTAACTGGGTTAAATGATTGTACCAACACACATTCATAACTACCAAAATCACTGCGCAGTAGTTCAATATTGCCACAAACAACAATCAGCACCAATTAATACATGATACTTAACAGCGCACATGCCCAATTGATATCCAAAGACTAACAGTAAACCTGACAGTTTATGGGAAATATGGCTAAGAAATTTAAACTAGACTTGAAAACAAAGACTATCCTCCAACTTGCCAGATTCCTCTGATTACGTCTCTCCCTTGTAGGGATTAACCAACCTTGAAACCTTTTCTTAGTTTTTAAAGACAAGAAGCAATTAAAGATAACTTGTGATACCAAACTAATCAAGACACAAAATCCATAAAACCAAGTTGACACAACTTCATGAACCATGATTTAAATGCTATGCTAATCACCAATTCAATGTATAAAACTATCTTTGAATGTCTTAGACCTTCAACCATATGAACTGCCCAAAAGAAGAGTAAAATCCAACAATACCTTACAGTATAAAATAAGAAACAAATCATACATTCTTAGGATAAAATACATCAAATGAGAAACACTGCACTTTCCTTGGAACAAAATTAAAGCAATACTTATGATCGTTACCCACGTGCCTTTTTTATACATAAGTGTATGAAAACATATATACCTTATAATTATGAGTTTTAAGCATCTCAGCCACGATACTAGAGAAAATCATCCATCTTATCAGAGTAATGGAGGAAACTTCACCGTCCATCCTTCGAAAGATAGAACATTTAACTCTATGTCCCTTAACATTTCACCGCCCGTCCATTCAGGGTGATTTTAACAGATGCGTGAATGACCACAGGTCTATCAAACCATTGTTTAGCAGGATTATTCCACATTTCAAATAAAGATAGAAGATATATAGGAAACAAACCTATCGAAAACTATTTCTTCAGCCATGGCTTGGACAAAGTAACAGCTGCATCATGACCACTTCCGATCACTTTCGACCAAGAGAGATTGGCATCAAGTGTCTCCCATGTACACCAATACCCAATTGGATTGTTAGTCATATGACGACATTCATACATAATGAAATCAACATACTCAATCAAGGATAGATAAGAAAGAGAGTTTGTTTGGAGAAATTAAATGAGTGGTGTCTTGCATTAGGAATTGAGATTCCACATATGCTCGGCAAGATGCAACGCCAAATGGAGAATTTTATGACCTTGAAGTCATTGAATATGAGTGCAAATTAACAAAAGCACAATTCATATTAATAATTCAACTTCATGTTAAAATCCAATTACTTAAAGATAACGATTCATACTTTTAATCACTCAGCTCGCCCCATACAGATATTCATCTCTTTCCGAAGTGATTCAAGCAACCAAATGTCCTTCCCTGTTGAACTGAACACGTGCCTCAGCCTCACCTCTTGCCTTTAGCACAAGCATTCCAAGGCTTAGAGAAACAAATACTGAATAATTAAATTTCTCGTGACCATAAACTTGTTTTACTTCTTCAGCCTGTAATCACATTAGCCCACAAGTTCATTAACTTATAAATCACTCTAAACAACTAATCCATTAACATTTCAACTATGCAGCGTCAAAAGGATAAACTAATATTCCAATAAGTTGGTTAAAGACGAATACCAAACGAAGGGATGTTCAGACCAGCCCTCTCTTCCTCCAAGGCTTTCGAGAATGGATGATGATGCTGGCTGCCTGGGCTTGCTGGTTTCTTCTGTTGCTTGTCCTTGTTGATTTTCTGTTGCTGCCCTTGTTACCGCGTTCTCTCTGCACAGATCAGGTTAGATAGATAATGAACTATAAAACACGAGTTGGAAATGAACCGTAGTGGGTTTTCCGGTTGAGTCACGTTCGACGCTTTCCTTGAAGCGAAATTGCCGTCCAATTCGTCGGACTTCACTGGCAGCTTGCTTCCCAGGATAAAACAACCCTTTTCAGCTCTGAGATTGCACACAATCAAGCTGAAGCGAGCTCTGTTGATCTTTAGCAACTCACCACAACTCACACAACAAAGCAAATCGGAGAAAGCTTCAAGTCGGGACTGCTGTGTTCGGTGTTTTCGATGATGATTCTCCTCTGCATTTCATCTCCTTTTATAGGACGAACAGCAGAGGAGGTTGAGGTTGTTCCCTCCATTCACGCAGCTACCCACACGAGATATCAGGTAACTGCATGGACTCAGTTTGAAGACCCGTCATTTTCGGTTGACCCAGCCCGTGCACGAATCTCTCTTGACTCGTTCACTTCGAACTGCACTGCATAAGTGATTCGCCCGAATCACTTTATGGCTGACCGAATCACTCAGATTGATTCGGTCAATCTCTGGTCAATGGTTTTGCAGATTTATACTCATAACTTTGAGCACTCGTATCTCATTCAAAACATATCCGAATTTGACATTTCTTTGATCAATTTTGTACTACATTCAACAAGGAGTATTTTCCTAGTTTACATCAAATTGATCTGAGGTTTTCTCCACCCTCAAAACTTAGTCACAAATGAGGCGCACCCCATTTTCTTCACACCTTATTTCCAACAATCCCCCACATGAAGAAAATCAAGTAATAAAGAAAAATCAAAACAACTCGACTCTTTGTGGTGATAGCTTCTACGGTCAATATCTGCATAAGATAGGTGGGCAAAGCCTTTGAACCTTCTCTTGAGAAAACCTGATTCTTTTACTGACTATTCAGTAGACATAATGTCTTTGAACTGTTCGTCTTATAATGTAAACAAAACCAAGTTCTCACAGATATCTTCCTGATCAACTTTAGCTCTTACTGGTGGGTCCATTTCGGCCATGGTTCCCCTTCCTGGTTCTGCAAGAGTTTCTAAATGATTAAGTCCTATTAATCATCCTTTGAAGCGGCCAAACTTCTCTCTCACATAGGTGATTATTTTAAGATAATCCCGCATTATCCGTTTGAAACTTCATCGTTCAAACTCTCATAATCATTAAAAGCTTCAAGCTTAACCTCGTACGGGAGTCACTGTTAAGTCAAGGAATGGAACCGAGGAGTTACCCCCACAGTGACCTCACACAGTCTTAGCAAGTAGGTTGTCCCTTTGAACCAAGTTCTTGGGATCTCCAGTCATCATGGTAGGGTTTTCCTTTGCTTCGACTTTATTTCTTCAAGGACTTTAGTCCCATTCCCTTAGTCGTCTTCTCTATCTGGTCTCTGTTTAACCCTTTGGTTAATGGATCCGCTATATTATCTTTGGATCTCACGTAGTCAATACTTATGACTCCAGACGAGAGAAGTTGTCTAATGGTATTATGTCTTCGACGTAAATGTCTTGACTTACCATTATACATGACATTCTGTGCTCTCCCAATCGTTGATTGGTTATCACAATATACACATATTGCCGGCACAGGTGTTGTCCATTGAGGAATATCCTCTACAAAATTTCTTAACCACTCTGCTTCTTCGCCACATTTATCTAGTGCAACGAACTCAGCTTCCATCGTGGAACGAGTAATTATTGTTTGTTTAGAGGATTTCCAGGACACTGCTCCACCACCTAAAGTGAATACATATCCACTAGTGGCTTTAGAGTCTTGTATATCAGATATCCAGCTAGCGTCAGTGTATCCTTCAATGACTTCAGGATATCTGGTATAATGTAGACTGTAGTCACGAGTAAATCGTAGATACTTCAGTATTCTCACGATTGCTTTCCAATGTTCAGCTCCAGGATTACTCGTGTATCTAGCAAGTCTACTAACTGTATATGCAATATCAGGTCTAGTGCAGTTCATCAAATACATGAGACTGCCTATTACTCTTGCATATTCAATCTGGGAAATTCCTTCCCCTTTATTCTTAGACAAGTGTTGATTCATTTCTATAGGAGTTCTGCATACTCCTAAACTGTCATTTCCGTACTTGTCTAGAATTTTATTAACGTAGTGTGACTGATCCAGGATATATCCATCGGCCGTTCTTGTAATTTTAATCCCTAAAATTACATCAGCTCGTCCCAAATCTTTCATATCAAATTTCGAATTCAATATGATTTTCGTGGACTTAATCATCTGTTCATTGCTTCCCACAATGAGCATATCATCAACATATAAGCACAAAATCACATACCCATGATTAGTGTTCTTAATGTATACACATTTGTCACACTCGTTGATTTTGAAACCATTTGATAGTATAACACGGTCAAATTTTTCATGCCACTGTTTTGGCGCTTGTTTCAGGCCATAGAGAGACTTCACAAGTTTACACACTTTCGTCTCCTGTCCTGGCACTGAGTAACCCTCAGGTTGTTCCATGTATATCTCTTCATCAAGATCTCCATTAAGGAAAGCAGTTTTCACATCCATTTGATGAATCTCTAAATTGCGCAGTGCTGCGATGGCAATTATCATTCTAATGGAAGTGATTCTTGTCACGGGTGAGTATGTGTCAAAGTAGTCCAGACCCTCCTTCTGTCTGTATCCTTTGACCACAAGTCTCGCCTTGTACTTATCAATAGTACCATCCACTTTCATCTTTCTGGAAAAGACCCACCTGGAACTTAGTGGTTTGTTTCCACCTGGAAGATCGACTAACTCCCAAGTATGATTTTGCATAATGGAGTCTAGTTCACTCTTTATGGCTTCTCTCCATAAAGGTCCTTCCACTGAGCTTATGGCTTCCTTATACGTGTGGGGTTCAGCCTCAAGCATAAACGTTAGGAAATCAGGACCAAAAGATTTTTCAATCCTGGTTCTTTTACTTCGTCTGAGTTCCTCTTGGCTTGTATCCTCCTCGGACACTTCCTCTTGCGGCAGAGGCATTTCATCCTCTTCTCCGCCTTGTTCACCTGGTGAACTTAGTATTATTTCATTGGACTTCTTAGGGAATATCTGTTCAAAGAATGACGCATTCTTCGATTCCATAATAGTATTTTTGTGTATGTCAGGATTCTTTGACTCATACACAGTAAACCTATATGCACTACTATTTTGTGCATAGCCAATGAAAATACAGTCAACTGTCTTCGGTCCTATCCTCATTCTTTTAGGACCAGGAGCTAGTACCTTTGCTAAGCATCCCCACACCCGCAGGTGCTTATAACTAGGTTTTCTCCCCTTAAATAACTCATAAGGAGATTTATCCTTTCTTTTCCGGGGTATCCTATTCAAAAGATAATTGGCTGATAAAACAGCCTCCCCCCACATTCCTTGAGGTAGTCCTGAACTAAGCAACATTGCATTCATCATTTCTTTGATGGTGCGGTTCTTGCGTTCAGCTATACCGTTTGATTGAGGCGAGTAAGGTGGAGTGACTTCATGTACGATCCCATTTTGTGCACAGAATGTTCCAAAAGGTTCTACATATTCACCTCCACGATCACTGCGAAGCCTTTTAATCTTTGTATTCAGTTGGTTTTCAACTTCCGACTTATACAAGATAAACTTCTCAATTGCCTCATCTTTGCTCCTTAGCAAATAGATTGAACAATATCTTGTACTATCATCAATGAAAGTCACAAAGTATTTGTTCCCACCTCTTGATGGCATGAATTTTAAGTCACATAGATCACTATGTATTAAGTCAAGGGGTTCAGTATCTCTTTCAATATTATGAAAAGATGTTCTAGTCAATTTTGCTTCAACACAAGATTTACACTTGTATTTGGAATCAATTTGAGACTTGGGTATACAGTCCAATTTCATTAGATTCCTTATTGACTCATAATTCACATGGCCTAATCTACCATGCCATAAAGAAGAAGATTCAAGCAAGTAAGCAGAAGAATTCACTTTATTGATAAGTTTAGGTTTGATGGCATTTACATTTAATTTCCACATGCCATCTTTCACATACCCACGTCCCACGTACATACCATTCTTAGTAAGTACAACTTTTTGGGACTCAAAAACCATCCTAAACCCATGATTATCAAGTAAAGTACCAGAAACCAAATTCTTCCTGATATCAGGCACATAAGCGACATTTGTCAGCTTCAGCTCTTTTCCTGATGTCATCTTCAGGATCACAGTGCCCTTCCCCTTGACTTGCGATGTGGCGGAGTTGCCCATGTAGACTTTCTCTCCAGCTTCACTCAGCTGCAGCTCTGAAAAAGCACTCTTCTCCGCACATATGTGGCGAGTTGCTCCAGTATCCAGCCACCATGCATGAGGATTCTGGTCCACAAGATTGAGCTCTGTGACCACAGCCACCAACTCCTCTACCTCAGCGAGGTTCACATTCTTCTTCTTCTTAGGCTTCTTGCACTCAGCTGACCTGTGACCCTCTTTGTCACAGTTGAAGCACTTCCCAGTAAACTTGGTCTGTGCTTTCTTCTTGAAGGACTTACCCTTCGGAGCCAGCTTCTTACTGTGCTTGTTGGGGCTACCACCATGCTCCACAACATTAGCCTTCTCACCCTGGATTCTGAAACTCTTATCAAATCCCTTGTTGTCCTCCTCAATTTTCAGGCGAACCACCAAGTCTTCAAAGGACATCTCCTTTCGCTTGTGCTTCAAGTAACTCTTGAAGGTTTTCCAGCCCGGGGGAAGCTTCTCAATCACCGCTGCAACCTGGAATGACTCGCTTATCTGCATTCCCTCAGCATGGATCTCATGTATGATCAGCTGCAGCTCTTGTACTTGAGAAGCTACCGTCCTTGAATCCACCATCTGGAACTTAAGGAAGCGGCCCACAATATGCTTCTTGGACCCAGCATCCTCAGTCCGGTACTTCCGGTCCAACGACTCCCAAACCTCCTTGGCTGAGTTCTTTGTATAATATACATTATACAATGAATCAGTCAAGCCATTCAGGAGATAGTTGCGACATAGATAGTCTGAGTCTTTCCAGGCACTGTACGCATACCGCACACGTGTATCTGCATCCTCAGATACAATCGGTGCATCATCAGTGATGAACCGGGCCAGACCCAAGGTGGTCAAGTAGAACCTCATCTTTTGCTGCCACAGCTTGAAGTTGGCTCCAGCAAACTTCTCTGGCTTCTCTCCAGGAACTAAAGCAGTTGGCACTCGTGCCACTGGAGGGTTTGGAAACAGACCCGCAGGCCCATTCCCGGCCGGAGCCATAGATGGTGATCGCATCCAAGTGCTGGATGTCGCACCCCGAGGAGGAACTGAGGTAGAACTGCCCACAGTAACGGACTGCTCGACTTCCACCTCCATATTCACAGCTTCGTTGTTTGCAGGATTCATTATCTACACACACGAGGCAGATGTATCAGTAATCGAATCAACAAATTCAGATTACAACGCAGTAAACAACTGCTCGAATCAAATCTGATTCGGGCGAATCAATTCTGTAGAAGTTGATTCGGGCGAATCAATCGGCAATCTGCACGAGTTGATTCCGATTCGGGCGAATCACACAATCTGCTCAGGTTGATTCTGATTCGGGCGAATCACTCTGGTCAACCCGAATTGACCCTGATTCGGACGAATCACAAATCCAGCTCCCCGAGTTGATTTTGAATCGGTCGAATCACACAATCTCAGACTCTACTCGAGTCAGTTTTGATTCGGGCGAATCAACCTCAGTCTCTCGAGTAGCTTTGATTCGGGAGAATCAAACTCAGACTCTACTCGAGTCAGAATTGATTCGGACGAATCAAATGCTCTCTGCTAGACAGTTGATTCGGACGAATCAAACACTATCTTCCCGAATCAAGTTTGCAGGTTCGCGCAGAACCTCTGCAAATCCAGAATTTCGCTTCAAGACTGTTGCTGCCCTTGTTACCGCGTTCTCTCTGCACAGATCAGGTTAGATAGATAATGAACTATAAAACACGAGTTGGAAATGAACCGTAGTGGGTTTTCCGGTTGAGTCACGTTCGACGCTTTCCTTGAAGCGAAATTGCCGTCCAATTCGTCGGACTTCACTGGCAGCTTGCTTCCCAGGATAAAACAACCCTTTTCAGCTCTGAGATTGCACACAATCAAGCTGAAGCGAGCTCTGTTGATCTTTAGCAACTCACCACAACTCACACAACAAAGCAAATCGGAGAAAGCTTCAAGTCGGGACTGCTGTGTTCGGTGTTTTCGATGATGATTCTCCTCTGCATTTCATCTCCTTTTATAGGACGAACAGCAGAGGAGGTTGAGGTTGTTCCCTCCATTCACGCAGCTACCCACACGAGATATCAGGTAACTGCATGGACTCAGTTTGAAGACCCGTCATTTTCGGTTGACCCAGCCCGTGCACGAATCTCTCTTGACTCGTTCACTTCGAACTGCACTGCATAAGTGATTCGCCCGAATCACTTTATGGCTGACCGAATCACTCAGATTGATTCGGTCAATCTCTGGTCAATGGTTTTGCAGATTTATACTCATAACTTTGAGCACTCGTATCTCATTCAAAACATATCCGAATTTGACATTTCTTTGATCAATTTTGTACTACATTCAACAAGGAGTATTTTCCTAGTTTACATCAAATTGATCTGAGGTTTTCTCCACCCTCAAAACTTAGTCACAAATGAGGCGCACCCCATTTTCTTCACACCTTATTTCCAACATTTTCTGCTATTATGACAAAGACAAAAGTGTTTAACCCTAAACCCACAGTTAATATACCTTATCATAAATATATAATTGCAACAAAAATGAATCCTGAGTATGATCACAGCCTTTTATTTATTTATAAACAGCAACAGAGCTTCCTGTTCATCGATCTTCATCACCTCAAGTACAATTCCTCGTTAAGAACAAAAAACACGTGGATTGTCTTAGTGGATTGAGCCTTTGGAAATACAAGCAAGGTTTCTTCTGATCCACGAGGCCCAGGTTTCCAAAATGTCCAATCATTCAAGAAAGACAGTCAACAGATGGAAGAAATAAAAACAAATAAAAGAAAGAGGCAGAATAAAAACAATTGAACCTTCAAAAAAAAGAAAGATAGGTTTTCTTACTCGCTTTTTTCCTCTCCGTAGCCTCCTCGTTGATCAGCCTAAAGCTGCATATCGTCTCCTACGAAAGAAGCATGAACTGAGACAATATAAAAATAAGCATATCGTCTCCTACAAAGAAAGAAGCATGATCACAATATAAAAAGGCTGCACTGAGACAACTACTTGTTTACCCTGGAGCAGGTTCTTGCAAGGCTAAATCAGAGATGCAAGTATATCATAGCACAAAAGCAAAATTTTATTTACCTTCAGCCAAGAAAAACTAGCTCAACGCAACTTGTAAGATGTACTGATTTTACTCTACATTGAGTCGAGCATATATATCAAATATCCAACAGTTCTATGGAAAGTTACCGGACACAGGACCTTGAGAAGGCTTATCTCTTGGCTTTTGAAGTTCAAGAACCTGCCAAAACCCATCTTAGCATCAATTACGTCACTTAAATAGGATGAGTACATGACGTCATTACCTCAAATCAGCGAAATACAGGCTAATCAATTAAGACACAGAACCTTGTTACATATATTGCTACTGCTGCAGGCTTACACACCAAAGAAGAGCAGTAAAGTGTTCAGAAGATGAATATTGATTAGAGAAACACAACAGAATTTAATCCATCATGTTAAAGAACAGTCAATAAAAGAGAAAATAATTGGCTTCCCAAATCATCTTTGATGGTTGCATAAACCGAAAACAAATTCCAAATTTTTTTTTTTGAAAATTGAAAAGTGTGATCAGGACAGGATATTGCTTTAGTCTAAATCAAGCACAAAAACATAACTGAACAGTGACCCAACAAAACAGCAGCAGGGGCCCATCGCCCACTGCAACAACCAAAAATAACAGAACTGATCTAAAACTTTAGAATAACAAAATAGAAATTATAGACAGGCGAAGAATGACCAAATAAAACTTAGGACCAGTTGCACTGTGACAAGAGATGCAGGTCCTTTCAAACTCCAACAAAAGCCACAACCAATGAATTGATTCAGCACCAAATAAAGAGCATCAAAACTCTCCCACAAAAATGGGACAGACCCTCAAAACTCTCAAAATATAGGACAAATCATTAAAACTCTCAAATATGGGATAGAGCATCAAAACTCTCAAAGATGGGGATGTGTATTTGTGTACTACTAATTACCTTCGCCAATTCAGATCAATACAAACACCCCAAAACTTCTTACTTATGATCAAAAACAAAAACCAGACACTCAAGTGAGTCCTGGGTGGTAGCACAAATCCTTGAAGCAATTAAGTGACTAATGTGACAATATGATTATAAACAACACATTACAGACGCGCTGCATGACATTGTTGAAGCAATTGTTTGTGAAACAAGCAAAGAACCGATGATATAAATAGAAAAATGAATTTGATGTCTATGCTACTTAGATGTGAACATCACATTATGACCCAATCGTCTTATCATGCTTTCTCCTAAGGTAAAATCCACTTACCTTGAGAATACCATTGACCCATACAGAAATGCATCGCTGACAGGCAGCCATGTTGACATTCTGCTGGTGGGTAATGTCCCATAACTTCACTATTCTGCTACTAATAATTACAGGTATCAAGCCTCGAGGCAGTTCTTCTGATGGTGGTATGTGTAACCCAGCTCATCTAATAATTTGTAAACAAAGTTTGGGAGTCATTTTTGGCAAGGATTGTAGTTGAAGCAATGGCAAACCCCGAGTCTCTTCCAGCTCAGTTTCGTTTTAAATTTTATTTGTTTTTCATTGATAGAATACAATCTAAAGTCCAACAATTACATTCTTTTTCATTTGCAGTTACGGATGATCCTTTCTAGGGTTTCAACTTGTGTCAACGAGATGACGATACAGGCCTGATAGACGAGCTCCGTGAGACATCATAAGCGTTTCGAATTTGTTTCAGGTATTTATAAAACAAGACCCACCGATGTAAAGAAAGGGCAGTTTTCCAAAAACTAAGAAAGAGATGGGTGAATGAAAAGTGGTTGCAGATGCAAGAAATAAACATAAAGAAAAGAAAAGGGACAAAGACAAAGAGGTTTACTTACTCGCTATCTTCCTCTCCGTAGCCTCCTCGTCAATCAGCCTAAAGCTTCTCTTCGTTTCCTTCTCATACAAGGAACTTCTCCTTGATTCCAGCAACAAAGAAACATCGAATGCCTACAACAAGACAATCACAAACTTCCGCACCGTCATGGAAGATAGTCAACAAAATCTTACAAAAGACATAAATATGTGAACTTTAAACATAATCTTTCCTCAACAGCACCGTCATGGAAGATAGTTTTCTTGTGACGTTTAAACATAATCTTTCTTCAAATTCCAGATCCTATAAACCAAGAAAATTCAGAAAGAAGGCATGAAAGTAATAAAAGAACAAAAAAAACCACCCTCAATATTAACTAATAACCGGGAATGAAAGAATAAAATGGAGAAATCATATTGTCATACCTTACACATTTTAATCTCCTTATATAGAGCAATCGATCCTCACAAGAACGCCACAATCCGGACAATAATCAATTGACCCTAAAATGAAAGATTAACATGGTTATTAAGTCAACTACGGCAGATCACATCTGAAAAAAATCTTCTTAATCATGATATTCTAAAATGGCACGGGATCACTTACTCAAATAATTTCTAAAGCCAAGAAAACTGCCAAAGCACCAAATGCAAGGTCCAGAAACATTGTCCGGAAAATAATTGGCAAGATTAAAATTTATCCAAGCAATAAGGAATGAGAAAGGGGATGGAGTATGTTATTCATTCATATTACCTGATAGATAACAGCAGGTACAAACATGCAAACAGCCATCGGATGGTAATATTTTCGATAATTGGCAAGATTAAAATTTATCCAAGCAATAAGGAATGAGAAAGGGGATGGAGTATGTTATTCATTCATATTACCTGATAGATAACAGCAGGTACAAACATGCAAACAGCCATCGGATGGTAATATTTTCGAAGAAGAATTATCTCAACCTTGCTGTGTTTTGAAATGCTGTAAAACCGGAGAACTGCTGCACATATGAGGCTAACCCAATAGATGCATAATGATAGCCTCTTCAGTAGTTCGGAGAATACAAACCCAACAATCCTACATTACACCTTTTGAATTTCAGCCATTTACAGGATATAGTATAAAAATAAGTTTCTGGGTTTGTAAATGATCAACTAAAATCCACTGTATTTGGGATAATGATATCCAAAGTTACAAAACACAAAAGATAAATGCTAAATAAGGAAATAAATGGAGAAGCATATTTAGACATTACACAAGTGGAAAATATATATATAAAATCAGAAAAATGGAGAATATTAATTTAAAGATAATGATCAAAGTGTCCGTAGAGGATCAATAAACCATATAGTCCTATCTTGAGAGTCCCAATATCCAAACACAGACAGAAGTAGAGGACTTTAAACTACTGCACAGAATAATGCTAACTGATGGTCAAACTGCACAAAATGGTGAAACTCACCTTGCTTGCGTTCACATAATCATGTTAGGGAAACAACATTGCACGAACAAAAGTGCTTTTAAACACTCAAAAAAGACACCAGAGGATAGTTTACCAAAGTTGTGGATGAAGACTGAACTCTTGTACAAACTGCATCCAGATGGGCACAATAGCAATCTCGATAAATGGCAAGACATAGAAAATGAGAGTTCTCCAGATCTCGTATTTTCTCAAATCCAAGTTGTTTGAGCTTGATATATGTCCCCATATTTGGAGCACGGACTTGAACAGGATCGGAAAAATTAGCCCGAATAATGTTCCCTACGCATTACGTTACTAGCATCAGGATGGAATAGGCCTAACAAACAAATACGACTACAAATGTTCCACAATTGTGATAGCATATAATATCAAACTGATATGCATAATGGTGCTTATTTCACTTCTACTGATCCCAAACTGTGTGGAGACCAACCCTGATGATAACAATCTTCTACAAAACTTGGCAAACAAAAAAAGATGTCAACTCAACATGTGAGCTACATCATGAAAAAGATACAGCCAGAAAGTTATACAGAAAGATGAAACCGATGTATCATTTTAAATGATATATATATGAGTTTTTGTTAGCTTTGGACATGTGGCAACTTCTGAACCGTTGGATGTTTTATTGGGAGGGCAAGCCGTTGCACTCGGTTTGACTGTTTCCAAAAATCACAAGATTTTCCTAAATGCAACAACACATGGATGATGACGTGTAAGTTCAGAAAATGAAGACTATATAAAATATATTCAAAGTCGTTTTCTAACCACTCAAAAACCATGTGCAGAAATACCTTTAGGCTAAACATACGTCAAATACCTTTAGTCGTTTTTTAATTTCTCTGCAGTAAAACTAACGCTCTACACATGTCATAACTCAAAGTTAGTGCATACAAGGGCAAAAAATAATTGAGATTACGTGAAAGGTAAAGCAGAAAACAATACATACCTCAGCCCATTAAAACTTTCAATTGTATTTTAAACAATGCCCTTGATCAAGTACGGAGCAAACCACGTAAAGAGAACAATGGTGGCTCAAGCTTCTTCACATCGCACATAAGAGGAAACTATGACATTTGTAGATGAAAAAGTTAGTCTACCACAACATCTCACAATCTAATTGATTACAAAACTAATGAACAGAACTACCCTTTTTAAGCATCTTCTTTGGAAAAAGGCCTTTCAATTCCAAATGCAACAGCAACATGTCATTACTGGTTGAACTTGGAAAAAGAACTTTTCCCGTATAAAGTTCATACAAACAGCATGCAGTAAATGTTTTAAGCCTGCAGTGAACTGAAACAATAATTATCAATTTCGGTATATGCACCATAAGCCTAAAAGCATATTGAATTGATGAAAAACAACATTTGAATTTGCCATCAAACATGATGATGAATGAAGACAAATGCTGATGATCGAACGATGCTGATGGATGATAAAATGATGAATTATGCTGTTGCTGATGAATGTTGAATTATGTTGATGATGATGATGCAAATGAATGATGAATGATAATGATGAGATGATTAACTAGCATATATCAATTTAAACATGTCAGCAGATGAGATTCGAACCTGTCAAGCTCGGCCAGAACCTCTTCGCCTGACCTGTTAATCAAATCCATCATCATCTATATTTAGAGCAAATCATGATTGTTGACAGCTCAAACTTTAGACAGCATCAAGATCCTTAAGCCATAGTGGCAGCATGTACCTTCAAATTTGACCAAATAATTATCGAATTGTTCCCAAACTCCATGCTGTTTGTCACACCATCCATCCCAAACTTCATACCTTTATGAGGTTGAATTGTTCCCAAACTGGACGTTATGTACCTTAACATTATGTGCCAATTCTGAGGGGGAGAGCCTGATAGAAAAACATAAATGTCAAAGAAATCAGAAGTTATTGCATAAAAACACGGATTAAGCAGAAACTTCGATGAGCAACGCAATGCACACAGGTGTAACATAATAGCATAAACGTTTGGCAACATTTATGCTAGATGGGATCGGGAACGTGAAGTATAATCAAAGAAAATTTAACTAGGTAAGGGATTTCATCTTTTCCAAGGATGTTCTAGTATCTCGAACGAGATTCTTCAAAAGAAATGCAAACATAAATGTCACACGATCCATCCATCTAATCTTGGAAAATGTCACATCATACATCCACCAACCTTCTCGTAAACATACACAAATACAACAACATGATTGCCCAAATAAGTCAAAAAGGCACATACATCAGTTGTAAATTAATCACTACAACTAAAATGAGGCTGAACAACAAACTAATAAACTGTCGGAAAATAAAAGAGGTGCTCATACTCAACCAACAGTCATTCCTATTCATACACAGGTGTAAAAAACCAAATTGCTAGATGTAAGAGGGCAAGTCACTGTATTCAGATAAAAAAGGAGGACAGAAATCACGCTAGACTTCTTCATATGCATAAAACTACAACAAATCAAGCGATGAGATTGATCTATAGAAGCAGGTCAGAGAATATAGAGCAAGATACATAGGTTGAGCCTCCAATAAATGATGTTGAGCAAGATATAAAAACTTCCTATGTCGCCAAGAATCAAAATATACATAAACATAAAAATCAAAAGTTGATCTAGGGGACTCCCCTTACCGAATATACCCTTGTCAAATCAAAAGGTCCTGAAATGTACATTAGTAACGGTCAGCATGAATAGAACATATAGGATCGAGAACGCTATACCTGCATTTACTATAAACTTAACATATGGTCCACATGAGAATTGAAGATCCGAATGCAATGATCTTAAAACGTGTGAAATGCAATAAACTGAATCAGATTATAAAGAACTAAACAGTTAATGTTTATCACCGCAGCACAACTCCATCAAACATTTGTAACACCAATATGACCAGATTTGAAGCCTATCGAAGCTGAGTAATCGATTGAAGTACGAAATAATTGAACATACCTAGAAAAAGAAAATAAAGGCGAAACCGGTGCAACTACTTGTGTCCCCTGCGGCTGTGTAGCAGTTTCTTGCAAGTCCAACTGAAGAGCCATTTGTTGTTACGAACTACAAATTTAGCACAGTGTCACCATTCAGCTTTCAAAAGTAATATCCACATCAAACCGAATAACATCAAAGAAAAAACTAGATGAATTGCTCAGTCACATTCCAAATTCCATCACCAGATAGCATTTAAACCAACTTAGTCAGTAATCATAATTGTAGGAGTTAAATAAAAAGACATGTAGTTAGCAGCAACTTAGTCAGCTAATATTTAAAATGGTGAGCGGTCAAATACTTTGACTTTCTTCATTCGCATTTCGAGAACGTAATAATAAGTGCAAAGCAATATCTGGAGCAGTAAAATAAAACAGTTAATAGTATTAAAAAAAAGAAACAAGTCACAAGCTATCATCAACAGTAACTTTGTCCGAAACTTCAAGGTTTAAGTCCAAACACACTCAGCGAGAGCACTATGCATATGATTAGCTGCTTCTGCAGTATCATTAAGATTGCAGCTCCAGTTATCCGAAACTTAAGACAAACAAAATTAATGACAACAGCAAATAAAAAAATGAATATAAAACTTTAAAACCGGTCTCTTACATATCAGCCAGATTCAATATATACAGATAATTAATAACTTGAATACATATGAAACATTTTTTACAGAGAGAATTGATAATTGAATAAGTACGTAACATTGGTGCCTTCAACTAAAAGTAAGAAACAACAGGCAGACATCACTTTAATAAGGGACTAAATGAATAAAAGGAATATCATATATAGTCCAAAATGTAAAATACGCAAGTGTGGCCTCTTACAGATTTACATGCTTCAAATTTTCACATAAAGAAAGAAGTCATCCATGTACCATTATCCAAGAAAATTAAAGAAGAGTAAACCTTGAGACTGATTAGGAAGGGAGTCCGAGAATCCGGAGATTTGAGTTGATGTTGGTGGCAGATATATTCTTGGGTTGAAACTGAAAATAGATACGGATACAAGATCTGACCCTGTACAAAATAGGTGTAGCCGTGGAGGAGATGGCAACCTGCCGCCATTCATTTCTTCATTCGTAGCACTATTGACATTTGACAGTGACTTCGTGTGAATTCATCTTAGTACCTGCAATTTAGGAGCCACTGATGAATGATAAAGGAAAGACACATATTCCAGTATCTAAAATATTTGTGGTTATAAGAGTTCAAACTAAAAAAACAGGCAATTGCACCCTAACTTAGACGCTGGCATGCTTATTTCCATAACCAAAAACAGTGTACTTCAACAAATAGTAGCTACCAGTATTAACAATACTAGTCCCTACACTTAATTCACACAAGAACGTTAATCAGTAAAAAACCATGCATAAAGCCTAAGCAGACTTAATGGAAAATATTCCTAGCCCGTAACTGAAAGATGTGGATCCCCAGTTATGATACACAAGCAAAAAGCTATAAGAGAATGCCACCAAAAGTACATAAATACAAACTGCATAAAGTAAGCATACACTCATATATCCTCTTTCTATGAAAGGATAACTAATAATATAATTGATCAGTAACCAATCACTTTATGAAAACAATAGTTGCATTAACATCCATTAAAAGGTGGCCATAGCAGGACTAGTGATGCTGATAGAACTTGAAAGAGAAACATTGTTCTTAAAGGAGCCTATATCATCCATAAACTGTTCTTAAATTCTATTTTATAAACAAACTTCAGTAGCGCTACAGAAGTGCTACAAGTGCAGCATCTTCTTCTCCTCCGGTCAATTTCTCCACCAATAACACATTGTAAGAAGCAAATTTACTTTGCGTAGACAATAGAAGTAGGTAAGGAAGCACAATGAAGCTAAAAGGGAATTCATAGCAGCCCAGGGCAGCCTACAACATTAAAATTGAATCAAAATATAAAGAACTTAACAGCCAATATTCATCATGCAACAGAACTGACTCGATCAAACTTTATTACAAGTAATTATAGTTAAAAGGGAAACCTAACTCCCAAATTGACCAGATTTGCAGCATAAAGAAGCTAAGTAATTGCTCCTAATAAGTTTGGATTGCACATAATTGGAAGTTGGAAGTGAGAGGACATAGCAGCAAACTTGGGTGATAAGGGTGAGAATTAATGAGAGGACATACTTGGAAGTGAGAGGATAGCAGCACACTTTAGTTATCAGGAATCCAGCCTTTGCTTCTGTTAATTGTTGTGAAATATGTGACTATGCCTGCCCAAGCTCATGGCATCAGGTGCTTGTTCATAGAAGAACTCCAGTTACTACGTAAATGTGAATATTTCAGCAGCTCATACAAAACATTATTGAGGGATTTGCCAAATATTGATAAGTGGGATGACCACATCTTGATCTTTCAGGCCAAGTTCTTTTGCGATCTATAGGCGCAAGATCTCAACTGTAGCAGACATTGCCGTGGTTAAAATTTAAATAAACAAATCACCATTGTAGCTACGAGAATCCCTTTTCTTGTTTTATGTTCCTCATCGCCATCTAGACATTGAATTTATCATAATTAATTCAGGCCAAGATAACACAGAAAAAAAATCTATCAATTAAACTTGAACAATAAAATCAAAACCAAATGTCAGTACGCATATGCAATACTAGCCATCAGTGCAGTTATCAATCTGAGGGGTAGTAAACCCTAAACTCACATTCCGCTCCACACTTCAAACCCTAAACTCTCAATGTTCAAATTTAAATAAAACAACGAAACCAGCGCACCATGACTCTAGTATATACACAACACAAAAACCCAAAATAAGACGAGGAACGAATCGCGCTGGAGGTTTGATTAAGAATAAACAAAAGCAGCCGTTCTCGAGACGAGCATATTTCGCCTGCTCCGATGAACCTCCTTACCTCGCTGCTATGTCTCTTCCATCGTCTTGTTCGACGAGGAAGAGGCAGACCGTATGCGGCTTACGCGTTTTACGGCCCGGTATTTGGCCCACGCGTTTTGCAGAATCCGACCCGTTTACCCGAATCCGAAAACCCGACCCATTAACCCGAAACCGAAAACCCGACCCGTTAACCCGAATCCGACCAGCGACCCGACCCATTGATCCGTATCCGACCCGTTAACCTGAATCCGAATATACTAGACCAATGTACCCGACCCATATATCCGCCCATTCACCCGAAGCATATACCTGCCCCAAACCCCCTATCCATATACCCGCCCATGCAGCTGACGAGTTGAATTGACCAGTTTCCCAGGACCAATTGACAATTAATATGATCCTAAACCTTCTTAGTCTACAGTTTTTAAAAACTTTAAATATTGAGAGTTTAGGGTTTAAGGGTTTCAGAGTTTAGGG